>CM072550.1:45107495-45740887 GCA_036898215.1 Platycarya strobilacea
CCTCAATTTGCTTGACTAAAATGGTTGTTTAACGTTAAGTTCAGTGCTCGTATTGGGCACATCACATGATTGTAGTAATAAGGATATATATAAATAAAAAGTGCTAATGAGACTGAAATGCAATATCTTACGTTGTATGCTGTGATGGTCCTCAATATCTGTGCATCTGCTCTGCTCTGGGGATAGTAGGTGTGAAACTTAATCTTCCGTTGTTGTATCAAGCATCTTTTTATTGTTATGTATGATTCTACAGTTTCTTGAATATTTTATGCTCAATAAAATTTTTTTAGTCGATAAAAAATTGTATGATTCTGCAGTTTCACCAACTTCGTTGCAGCTTTTGTATTTGTTTTAATGTAGCAAATCATGGCCAGAGCCTTAGTCTTGGTGGTATGCTCTCTCCAGGTCTTAGGTTTAAACCGTTGGCTGCAAATAATTTCTAGGAGCGATTAGACTCGGGTAATCTCTTTTGAATCGGATGTGTACTTGCAGTAAACTCCTCACTGAGGGCTTGTGCACCTTTGGGATTAGTCCAAACTTTGTTTCCGGACCCCTGTTGCCAATAAAAAAAGAAAAGAAATCTTTTGACACGCTTGTCTATTCTAACAACTCAAGTTTTCTCCTTTTCTCCTTTCTATTCTTTGGTTGCATATGGAAGATATGTCTATCGCTCATATACATGCTTGGAAGTTTGATGTTGTTCTTGTGATAAAAACTAGGTCGGCTGCTTAAGCATTTGTTGTTGACTGTATTATTTTTTCAGGTGGTAATGCAGATTATGCGATGGATATGCACCAGAAAGAACAACTCCATGACAATACTATGTCGATGATGCAATCCCAGCACTTTTCTGTGAGTCCCAATTATTGAAATTTGTGGAAGATATGTGGGCACAATAATCGATGATTGTTGGCATCAAGATGAATTTTATTTTAGCATTTATTCTCATGTAAACAACGTAAGCCAGTAAACTGATTACGGCTTATTATTAAGCAATTTGAGTGACCAACAAATATGAAAAGTATGATTCCACCATTTAACATGGAAATGAGTGATAAGTATGACCATCCATTTCATATGAAATTGAATGACTGGTTGTCAGTCTCTGGAGTAACAAACACTCATTGTATATCCCTTTTCTTCTTCTCCAAAATAATGGAATATTCCTGGTTGATGTTTTCTGCTACATAAATCAAGGTTTCTTTTAACATTTCCATCCTAAATGTGCAGATGGGTAGATCTGCTGGATTTAATTTGGGGGGAACATATTCATCTCATCGACCTCAGCAGCAACAGCAACATGCTGCATCAGTCAGTAGTGGCGGTGTGTCTTTCTCATCTATAAACAATCAGGATCTTCTCCATTTACATGGCTCGGATATCTTCCCATCTTCACATTCGAATTATCACTCCCAGGTATATTAATATGTTGCTGTAAATTGTCAATTTTCTTCTTGCTGCAGTTGGATTTAAAATCTCATTCAAAAGTTTTGTAAAATCGGTGCACATATGATGATGTGCATTGTATAAATTGTACTTTAATGGAAGGTGGATGTTCCAAATGCTATGTTGTTCAAGATAGGCCTCATTTCCAGGCATTTGTTTTCTGCATTAATGTATAGAAGTATTCCGAAAGTCATAGTTATATAATTTTGTTTTTGGTTCAGACCAGTGGCCCTCCTGGTATTGGACTAAGACCTCTCAATTCTCCGAATACAGTATCTGGTATGGGATCGTACGACCAGCTTATCCAGCAGTATCAACAACAACAGAACCAGTCCCAGTTTCGGCTTCAACAAATGTCAGCTGTCAATCAGCCATTTAGGGATCAGGGGAGTAAACCCGTGCAGGCCACCCAATCTTCTACAGACCCATATGGTTTACTTGGCTTGTTAAGTGTAATAAGGATGAGTGATCCTGATCTGACATCTCTTGCTCTTGGAATTGATCTAACAACACTTGGGCTGAATTTGAATTCGACCGAAAATCTTCACAAAACTTTTGGTTCTCCATGGTCTGATGAGCCAGCTAAGGGTGATCCAGAGTTTACAGTGCCACAGTGTTATTATGCTAAACAACCACCTCCTTTACATGTGAGAAGCACTTAATAATAATTTTCTTTTTAGATAATTGAGAGAAATCATTTGTTTTCCTTTCCTGCTCTTAATCTCTTTTTGGTGGTTGCAGCAAAGTTATTTTTTGAAGTTTACTGTGGAAACTTTATTTTACATATTTTACAGGTGCTTCTCATTACTGGATCTCTGTTGCTTTCCTGGCATGACTATTGAGATATCAAATCTAATGCATTCACTATACTCTCTTTTGCAGCATGCCAAAAGATGAAGCCCAATTATATGCTTCAAATGAACTGTAAGTTTTTCAGCTTATGCGCTTGCGCTTGTTTTTGAATGCACACCCACATGTCAAAGGGGGTGTCACTTTAGCACTCACTGAATAGTTAGCTTTGAGAGCGGATGCGGCTCTGATTCACATATTGATTATTTTACATCTGCAATTGTAAGCAGAATCTGACTCCTGAGAGAATTCCAG
Organism: Platycarya strobilacea; assembly: GCA_036898215.1. Classification (NCBI taxonomy): domain Eukaryota; kingdom Viridiplantae; phylum Streptophyta; class Magnoliopsida; order Fagales; family Juglandaceae; genus Platycarya; species Platycarya strobilacea. The sequence continues at coordinate 45,110,046 of CM072550.1, forward strand.
AGATTCTTTTTGGCTGAGAAAGAGTTATGCCACATATGAAATCCTTTTCTGTTAGAACTCTTTTATTGGCTGTTCTTTCCATGTTCACATGGATAGACTATTAGGTTCTAGATCCCTGTATTACGTTACTACATAATCCACTACCTGATATGTTGACGGATTATATAGTCACACGGTGGGATCTTCTTTTTCGCTAAAATCATTTGTGAAACCTGTTGGCAGTTACAATAGAGGCTGGTTTTACCACAAAGAGCACCGACTATGGTTCATAAGAGTCCCCAACGTGGAGCCGCTCGTTAAAACACCAACATATGAGAGAGGATCATATCATTGCTTTGACCCAAACACATTTGAAACAATCCGCAAGGTTCGGACTGCTTAACCCCTATTCCATCAATTGTTAATGTTTGTTTTCTTTATTATTATGAGCTCCACAATTTTCTATTTTTTCCTTGATTAAACAAATATCTATAAAATTTAGTTTCCCGAGTCCAATGCATCCGTTCTAATTGCAGGATAATTTTGTTGTCCATTACGAGATGCTGGAAAAGAGACCGGCACTACCTCAACATTAACTATATCCTCCTTACAATGTAAAGTATTAGCCTGTGCTTTATTGAGAATAGAAACCTAGTTAGTTTGCAGCTTCTTGTATTTTTGGCAATTGTAGCAATTGTGTTCTCCATCATGTTTTGGTGATAATTATTTAGTCCCATCCTTTTTCCAATTATTGTATACATAACTATGCTTGGTTCTTTAGCACTTCTTAATGTTTTTGGGCCTTCTTGATTTCACAGTAGCCATTTCTGGGAGGATTCCAATCCATTCTACTTAAAAAGTTTTAACTTCATTTCCTGTTTTGACATGTAAAATTCATTCAAACTTCTGATTTGATACCTGAGACTCCCACTCCCCCCCGTCTTTGAACAGTGCTCTTCATGAATAACCTATCCCTAAGCTGTCTTCAATGAGTTTATTAACGCTCGATTTGGATTTATAAGTGAGATGAGATGAGATGAGATGAGAGATATTAATTTAAAATAAGATAATTTAAAATGAAAGATAAAAATTAAATAAAATATTAATTTTAATATTATTATTATTTTGAGATTTAAGAAAATTAAATTGATTATATTTTATATAAGAATTGAAAAAAATTATAATAATGATATAAGGTAAAGATAATAATCTTTTTCAAATTCTAATGAGAGCTCAGAAGATATTATAAACTATCCCAATGATCGAGTTGATGTGACTTCCCTTGAACAAATAAATGATGGGATCATTTAGATATTGAAGGCAACAGAATGATTTCGTTTTTTTGAAAGGTAAAAATCCCATCTTTCATTAGAAAGAAGAAAAGAAGGGAGACTATAACATTGGATTCTCAACCTGATTTTTCTTCCGCTAGTAATTTTGACAAACTTGCTAGATGACAACTGCTGCATGGTTTTGAGCAATTAAGCCTTCTCCAATTCTGTTTTGGTCGCTGAATAATGCTGAATCCCAATTAATTGTCACATCTCTTGGAGGGGGGCACCAGGAATCATTATAATCTTGGTGTTGAGGGATTCTTTGCATACTCTCTGTTTGGGCTAATTTAAAGTCTTCAAGGGAGGCCATAGTATATTTAGCCACCTGGTTTGGATGCATAAAGGATTTCTCAAACAACCACTTGTTTCTTCTCAGCCAAATTGTTTGTGCAAAAAATGAGAAACATTCTACAATTTCTGTACTGCAGTTTATAGTAATATATTCAAATAAATATTTGAATATACCTTTCGAGCAAGCCATTTTATGAAGTTTGAGATGGTTTTGACACCAAACATCTCTTGTCGAATTACAACTCCATAAGATGTGATTAACTAATTCCTTTGCAACTTCACAAATGGGGCATAAAGGAGGATTATATCACTTTTTTTTAAAACAAAATAAGTTTTGTAGGAAGTGACTCTAAACATGTTCTCCAAACAAAAAAAATTGTTACACTAGGGATTCTGAGATTCTATTACTTTTTCCACATCATCTTTCCTTGTCTTCCAGTAGAGGACAGGCCTTTTTCGTTTTCAAAAATTTCCAGCTGTTTGTGATAAGTAGATTTAACAGTGAATATGCCATTTTTGTGTCCAATTCACATCAATCTATCTTGTTCTCCATGCAAATTGATTGGAATTCTGGAGATGAGACTACTTTCTTCTTCATTAAAGGTGGCTTGTAACAATTTATTTTTCCATTGTTTTGTTTTCCCATTGATTAAATCTTGTACCTGAGAATTATCTGGTAACAACCTCTTGGTGATTGAATTCTATAGGTGGAAGGTTTTGGGATCCATTTACTACTCCACACATTGATTCTTTCCTTATTTTCTACTCTCTACATTGACCCTTCCATTATGAGTTTTCTGGCAGCACAAATTCCCCTTCAAATCATTGAGGGCCTTGAGCCAATCTCAGCCATTAGGAAATTAGATGAAGGGAAGTATTTATATTTCAAAATCTTGGCCACTAGAGAGTCAGGATTATGACGGATCCTCGATCTCTGTTTGGCTAATAAAGCCAAATTAAAACTCTACACATCCCTGAATCCAAGACCCCCTTCCTCTTTTGCTTTCCCCATATTTGTCTAGCTCACCCATTTTTAATCTTCTCCTTCTCCATGAAATTCCATCAAAAATTCTTAATGAGTCTATTAATCTCCTTTACTAAGTTATTGGGTAGTTTGAAAACCCCCATACAATAAGTAGGGATAGATTGGACTACTGTTTTTAATAAAATTTCCTTACTAGCATGGGAGAGGAACTTCGTTTTCCAATTACTAATCCTTCCTCTTAACTTGTCAAGAATTCCTTTAAAAACTCTAAATTTAGCTCTGCCAACTACGGTAGGTAGGCCCAGATAATTTTCGTAAGAGACAATAGCCCTAGTGCCAACAATATTCAATATATAATATCTGGTATCGTTCTTAGTACTAGCACTGAAAAAGACTGAGGATTTCTTTCTATTTACTTTTTGATTAGAAGCCGATTCATACAAACTTAAAAGTTGATTTATACCAGCCCATTCACTTGCTTTTGCTCTACAAAAAATCAGGCTATCATCGACCACAAATAAATGATTCACACTAGGGCAGCCTCTACTAATCCGATAGCCATGAATATCACCTAATTGTTCAGCTTTGTTAATCAAGGAGGTAAGGATCTCGGCTACCAAGATGAATAAGTAAAGAGAAATGAGATCTCCTTGACAAATTCTCCTTGATGGAGTCAATTGTGCTTGGGGGGATCCATTTATGAGTAAAGATTATTTGACAATTGTCATACAATTCATCACCATATTAATCCATCTCAAGCTAAAGCCCATATTTTTCAAGACTTTGCTGAGAAATAACCATTCAACTTGATCATATGCCTTACTCATATCGAGTTCAATGGTCATATAACCTTGTTTACCTTTTCCCCGTACAGTCATTGAATGCAAAGCTTCAAAGGCTATGATCACATTATTCTGGATAAGTCTCTCGAGTACAAAAGTACATTGGTTAGGGGATATTAACTGAGGGAGAATCTGTTTTAGTCTATTTGCTATGGCCTTTGAAATTACTTTATAAATGACATTGCATAAAGAAATAGGTCTATAATCCAAGACCTTGTTGGGCTTCTACACCTTAGGAATAAGGATTATATAAGTCTCATTAAGTTCTTCTACATTGGCACCATGATTAAGCACATCAGAAACTGCTTTAATAATATCTTTTCCTACTTTTTTCAGTTTGATAGAAAATAGGAGGGAAACCATCAGGTCCCGAGAAACTCAATGGTTTCATTTGAAATAAAGTTTCTTTGATTTCATCATTAGAGTAATTACAAGTTAGAAAATTATTCATGTTCTTAGACATAGTTGGACTAATATTACACAGGCATTCATTTAAATTGTGAGGAGACTAAGAAGAAAAAAGTTCAAAGTAAAATTGATTAAATACCTTAGCCACAGCTTGTGATTTTGTCGACTTTGTCCCATCGTCCTTGTAATCTTCTTTATCTTATTTTGCTTCTTTCTCTGGTTTGCAAAACTGTGGATAAACGTTGTATTTCTGTCTCCGCTTTTCAATCAAGCCTGTTTAGCTCTCTGTTCTCATTTAGTCTTCTCTCTTGATAAGGAGCTGCTAATTTCTCTCTTTAGCTTTATCTCTTCTTCCTTGCTGCCCCTAATATTATCTTTCTATAATTTTTTCAGTTTCACCAGTTTCTTCTATATTTCCTTTGCCTCTGTTTTGAGAAAGTGTTGGTTCCGATGATTGAGACTTTTTTGCGGTTTCCTAGATTTCCTTGAACCTGCTGGATTCTGTTTCCTTGCCTCACTATCTGACTATTCCAGCTTGAGTTTATTACATCTTTACATTTCTCTTGATAATTCCAATTGGCTTCATGTCTAAACAACTTTTCTGGGATTCTAGAGCCAATATCTTTCTGTTTACTAAATATTTTTCTATTCCATCTCAATATTATTGGGCTATGGTCAGAAAAGAGCACTGCCCCATTATAAAAGCTACACTCCTCACATATTTCTAGCCATTCCAAATTCCCCAACACTCGGTCAAGTCTCTCCTTTATAAAATGTTGGCCCTCCTTATTTTTCCAGGTTAACTTTAATCCATCATATCCAAAATCATTTAGTCCACATTGATCAATACACTGACAAAATTGCTCCATCAATAGCACCAACTTTCTCATCTTGGCTTAATATCTCATTGAAGTCACCAAAATAAAGCCAATGCATATTTTCTTTTGGCTTCATCCACCTCAAAAGATTCCAACTAAGTTGTTTTAGACCATTTTATGAATACTTGTAGAAACCAGAAATCAAAATATGAGTTTCATCAAAATATTTCAAAGAGATGTGGTGTTGGGAGTAAGTATCCAATGAAAAATTATACTTACTATTACACAAAAAGGCTATTCCACCATTTAAGCCAACACTATCTACAACAAAGTTGAAACCCAACTTATTCTTGAGTTTCTCAACTCCATCAAGACCACACTTTGTTTCTATCAGAAAGACAAAAGTGAGAGATTTTGAGTTAATAATCACTTTAAGTTCCATAACTGTAAGGGGATTCTCAAGCCCCCTACAGTTCCAAGAAACACCCATCACTGCCCTAGGTGGGGCTGCGAGGTAGCTTTCACCAATTCAATGTCTTCAATGTTGTGAGTATCAGCTACTTCTTCTTTTATTTTCTTCAACTTGCCATTATTGACTTCTGAATCTTCCATTGTTCTTTTACCTACCAATTTCCACCATTGATCTTGACAATCATTAAGAGAACTCCCCACACCCTTGGCTCTCCTCTTCCATGTAGACATCTTCCTACTAATTTCTTCAACTTCTTCTATGGTTGTTTTTGCTAGAACCATGTCATTTTCTATTGTCTCCACCATTTGTCTAATTTCCAACTTCGATTCCCTATTATCTTTGATAGGTTCTTTATTATGCTCATATGCTAACCTCTCCCTTTTTTCTTTCTCTATCATTTCTGTTTTAATAATTAAATTAATCTATTTTCCTATTTTCTTATCATTTGGAGTTCTAGGAGAAAATTGACCTCCCAACTCTTCTACCTGAACTTTCGTTTTCTTCTTTGTGCTATCTTTTCTTGAGTCTTCTTTACCCCCATACCTCTTTGCCTAAAAAACCCTTGTGTTTCTTGGTTGAGCTCTCAACCACACCCCAAATTGGTTTGTGGTTTCTTCATCCTTAGAATCTACTTCTCCGACTACTACAATTCTTGCATTTATGAGCTAAAACCCCACATTTAAAACAAAAGGCTTTTAGTCTCTCGTACTTTACTTCCATCCAGTAGCATTTTTTCTCCAATTGCACCCACTTACCCCTTAGTAGACGCTTTGTCATGTCCACAGCCACCCTAACTTGCAGGCGACTCCCCCAAGCCAAACCATCCGCATCAGATTCTATTATGATAACATGGCCAACAACAATGGCTAAATCCTTACCAATTTCCTCCTTCATTATAGCCAAAGGCAAAAGATACAGTTGAACCCAGAAAAGCTCGAACTGGAATACAATTTCTTTTAAAGGGATTGATTTATCTACTCTTGCAAAGAAATAAGATTTCTATAAAAAAAAAAAAATCAAGGGCGTTCACTCATAACCCTTATCCTCTAAAAATTGAAACTCAATAAGAAATTTTTGCTCCCCCTTTTCTTTAAACTTTACCCAGCCCGCTAAATTCCATACCTGGGTCATCGTTGTTCTAAATGCCTCCGTGTTGATTCTTTTAGCTGACATTACGCCTCCAATAAGATAGAAGCTCCCTTGTAAACCCTTATCTATCATATCTGTTGAACCCAAGGTTTCAAGTTTCATGTAAATCTATAAATGGATTTTGATGATAACAAATGAATCCAAAGAATAAAGGAGTCTCAAGCTCAAGTTGTCCACACAATATAATCAAGCACATCAAGGAAGCAAGCATGAGCAAGAAAGGAACAAATTCACATTAAAATCATAGAGTAATATTGTAAATCTCTTAAAAATTCAAAATTAGGATTAAGGCTCAAAATTAATATTTTATCATAAAGCATTAAAATACATTTTCCACATGTGCATGATATTTTGAAAATTAAATTTGAAAATTTTGAAAGATTGTCATCTTTCACATGTGCATGACATGATTAAAGGTTTGAACTTTGAAATTTTTGAAAGATGATTGATTGTCATCTTTCACATGTGCATGACATGATTAAAGGTTTGAATTTTGAAAATATTAAGATAATTGATTGTCATCTTTCACATGTGCATGACATGATTAAATGTTTGAATTTTGAAAATATTAAGATGATTGATTGTCATCTTTCACATGTGCATGTTTTATTTGAATATTTTCAAAAGTGGTGGATACTTTTCTTGACTTATGCAAAAGGTAGATGTCTTTATTTGAAAATTTTGAAAAATAAAGTGTGCTCCTTTTGTCATATGCAAAAAGTAAAAGATTATGTTTGAAATTTTTGAAAAGTAAAGTGTGCTCCTTTTGTCACATGCAAAAAGTAAAAATATTAGATTTAAAATTTTTGAAAAGTAAATGATGATGTTTTGATATGGGAATCTTTTCAAATTTGAAATTGAAAAATTATTTGCCTATAAATAGCTCACTTGAGTTTTGCAAAATTCACAACAAGAGCTTACACATCTATTGCTAAGTTTTGCATCATTTATTCAAAACTCTCATTCTCTCTTTTCTAAAGTTTTGAGCCTTAATTCTTGTTCTTGTTGAGAGAGATATAGGTTGTGCTGTATTGTTTCTATCTCACTCATTGAGGAGTGTACTTTGATAGTCTACCTACTATCAATTCTTGTATCAGTAAAAGGGTGTGTATAACCCTTGTGTGTGTAGAAGGTGTTCTACACGGGAAATAGTTAAATCACCAAGTGTAAGGTGATTGGAAGTGTAGAAGGTGTTCTACACGTGGAATAGTTAAATCACGACAAAGATGAAAAAGTTGCGATGATAACAAGAAAAATTCAGAGGTTCTTAAAGAAAAATAAAACTCCTCCAAGAAAATCCTTCAATAAGTTTTCCAAGAAAGATTCAGGTAAAAATGACACTTTAATTTGTTATAAATGCAATAAACCCGGTCATATCAAGCCAGATTGTCCTCTGCTAAAGAAAGATCGAAATAAAGGCAAAAAAGTAATGAAAGCTACGTGGAATGATGATTCAAGTAGCTCAGATAGTGAAGCAAGCAATGGAGAATCAAGAAATTTTTGTCTTATGGCTAAAGATGACATTGAGGTAACAAATTTTGATAATATTGAAGATCCTTCATATGAAGAATTGCAAAATGTTTTAGAAGAAGTATATGAGGAATTTGAAAAATTGGGTATCAAGTATACTGTTTTGAAAAAGAAAAATTCTTCTTTAACAAACGAAATTGATATTTTAAGAAAAGAAAATATTGTTTTGAAAGATGAAAATTTTGAGTTGAAGAAAAAGAAAACTGATTTAGAAAATATGATTGAAAACTTTACGAATGGAAAAAGAAATTTTGAAAAATTTCTTGGTAGTCAAAGATGTGTTTTTGATAAGGCAGGCTTGGGATATATGCCAAAACAAAAATACAAACCTTATAAAAACTTTTTTGATAATCCTTCTACATCAAAGTCCAATATTCAAAATTCTTTTCATAAAAATAATTTTGTTAAAAAAAGATACTATTATAATCACTCAAGTTCTTCATATATGTCACATGCTATTTGCAATTTTTGTAATAGAAATGGTCATAATTATCTTGCTTGTCCTATTAGAAGAAAACATACAATGACTATTAGGGCCATATGGGTACCTAAATATCTTGTTTCTTCTAATACTAATAAATAAAGGACCCAAAGAACTTAAGTACCGGGAATTGTTTTTAATTGCTTTTGTAGGTATGCATGAAGTATTCTACAAGTAAAAATAAATGATTTTTATACAACGGATGCTCAAGATACGTGACAGAAGACAAAACTAAATTCATTGACTTCACTTCTAAAGAAAAAGGATGTGTGATATTTGAAGACAATTCAAAAGAGAAGATCATGGAAATAGAAGGAAAGATCATCAAGACTTAGTACAAGATGCAACCAAATAGTGGAAACATGTGAAAGATCATCCAGCGGAATAAATTCTAGGAGAACCTTTACGAGGTGTAAGTACTCGATCATCTCTTAGAAATATTTGTAATCACACACTTTTTCTATCTCAAATTGAATCCAAAATATTGATGAAACTCTTATTGATAAATCATGGATTCTATTTGTGCAAGAAGAACTAAATTAATTTGAAAGAAATAATGTATGGACATTTGTTCCTACACCTAAAAATTATGTTGTTATTGGAACAAAATGAGTTTTTAGAAATAAGAAAGATGAGTCTAAAATCATCACTAGAAATAAGGCTCAACTTGTAACCCAAGATTTCAATCAAAAAGAAAGAATCGATTATGATGAGACATATGCACTAGTCGGAAGATTAGAAACTATTCGAATGCTACTTGCATATGCTTGTTATAAAGATTTCAAACTTTTTCAAATGGATGTTAAAAGTGCTTTCTTAAACGGTTTTATAAATGAAGAGGTATATGTTGAGCAACCTCTAGGTTTTGAAAATCATATTTCTCCAAATCATGTTTTCAAACTCACAAAAGCACTATATGGACTCAGACAAGCTCCTAGAGCGTGGTACGAGAGATTTAGTGGTTTCTTGATTGAAAAAAGCTTTTTAAGAGGAAAAATTGATACAACTCTTTTCATTATATACGAAAATGATGATATTCTTTTGATTCAAATTTATGTTGATGATATAATATTCGGTGCTACTAATGAAAATATGTGCCAAGTTTTTGCTAAGACTATGCAGGAAGAATTTGAAATGAGCATGATGGGAAAGCTTATATTCTTTCTCGGATTGCAAATTAAGCAAGCAAAAAGTGGGATATTCATCAATCAATCAAAATATATTAAAAAAATTGCTGAAGAAGTTTGGGATGGAAGGTGCTAAGTAAACTGGAACACCAATGAGCCCATCCACTAAACTTGATAAAGATGAATCTGGTAAACTAGTTGATTCGAAGGTATATCGAGGTATGATTGGTAGCTTATTATATTTGATAGCCAGTAGACCAGATATTATGTTTAGTGTATGTTTATGTGCACGTTTTCAATCATTTCCAAAATAATCTCATTTGATTGCAGTCAAGCGGATTTTTAGATATTTTGCCAATACCAATGACTTAGAGTTATGGTATCCTAAACATACTTCTTTCGATCTTATTAGTTATTCAGGTACCGATTATACTGGTTGCAAAGATGATCGAAAAAGTTTTAGTAAAACATGTCATTTCTTAGGTCATGCACTAGTTTCCTGGTTTAGTAAAAAACAAAATTCTGTTGCACTATCTACTGCTGAGGCAGAATATGTTGCTGCGGGTAGTTGTTGTGCTCAAGTTCTTTACATGAAGCAACAATTTGAGGATTTTAAACTTATGTACAATCACATTCCAATCAAATGTGATAATACAAGTGCTATAAATCTTTCAAAGAATCCAATACAACATTCTCGTACCAAACATATTGAAATTAGATATCATTTTCTTAGAAATCGTGTACAAAAGGGCGATATTGTATTAGAATTCACTAGTACACATGATCAATTGGCAGAAATTTTCACAAAACCTCTACCAGAAGATAAACTATGCATGATTAGAAGAGAAATAGGAATTATGCATGCCATGAATATCTGCTAGATATTTTTATTCCATTATCTCAAATGACCTACAGAAACTTGAGACGTTTAGCCTCATCATTCAAATGCATTTGCTCCTCATAAATCATCATGCCATCCTTGTCTAAAGGATTAGGCAATCGAAATGCAGAGGCAAGTAAGGATTTTAAATCCTTATTCTGTTGTTTTAAGTCTACTATTTTTTTGTTAGACTCTTGAACAAGTCGTTGAAGAATATCGATCTTCTCATTAAGCTTCTCTATCTCGCGGGTTTTTGACTGCAACCGAGCGGAAAAAGCAACAATGGAAGATGAGTATCGAGTCCCGAGACCCACAAGCTCGTAAATAGCATCATGATCTGATTTATTAGCCAAATCAGTGTTTTGCTGCTTCATGGCACTTACAACAGATGCAGAAATAGATTGATCACGAGAAGCACTGAAGGAGAATTGATGAGCCATTAAGATTTTGTAAAGTGAGAATGAAGATGAACTACAACAATGAAAAGAAGATTTGATGTGGATTAGATAAAGCTAAGGATTGCTTTTATAAAGATGGAAATAAGTAGAAGACAAGCTGTCATCTCTTCAAATCTTACTCAGTCAAGCTTACAATATATGCCGGATGCATATTGTCAAAAGTTACCGAACTAAGCTAGCGAGATTAATTATATTTGTCCCTGTTTCTCTCGTGAAATGCTGACATTATCTGCTGATGTTGACTCTGTGCTTGAACTCTTACTCGTTCCGATTCCTCTATTTGAAGTTTCAAAACACGAGCGAATTCCGTCAAATCTTTATTTTCTTGCTTTAACCTCTTATTCTTTCTGCCTTTATTTGCAAGCTTTTGATGCAGAACAGATATTTGATTGTTAAGTCGATCAACCTCATTTGCCCTCGCTAGTAATCTCCGAGACATGGTCGTAACAGAGGCAGCATATTGAGCACTGAGAGTTCTTGATGCTGCAACAACCTCAGAATCAGTTCTATTTGAAAAATGCATTTCTGCTTCTATCATGGTGTTGACAACCTCATGAGATAAAATGACTGGTTGAGACGGTTCCTGATTCAAATCCGGAAGATTATCAGACGAAATTTTTTCCGCCATTCTATCGTTTTGAATAAATAGAAACTGGATCAATGAATGGGGTGAAATTTTATTTGAGTATCCGACAGGTGAAAACGGTCTTTTAAACAACAACTTTCAAATCTCGATAATATTTAATTTTTCAACAATATCACTCGGATTTAAATCTGCTTTCGTACCGACTGCTAGAGTTAGGCCTCCAACCTTTACAGGTTTTGTCAGATACGCGTGGCTCTACACCGAATTGCCAGAGTTAGACTTCCAACATTTGCAGGTTTTGTTGGACATGCATGGCTCCGCACCGCATTGCCAGAGCTAGGCCTGCAGCTTTTGTTGTCTTTTTCGGACACGAATAATTTTAATTATTCAACTTTAAATCTCTGGAACATCTAATTCGTCAATAATATCAAGCGGATTTAAATCTTCTTCCGCACCGAGATGATAAAATTCGGCTTCAACCTTTGCAGGTTTTGTCGGGCACGGATGGTTTCAATTATTTAACTCTTTACAAAATCTCCTTCCGCACCGAATTACCGAAACTAGGCCTCCAGCCTTTGCAGGTTTTGTCGAACACGTGTGGCTACACACCGAATTCTCTACAGTCTCTACTAATGCAGCGTTTTATTTATCTATTGGTTATTGCAGGAATATATCTTATTGATCTAATTATGATTCCTTTTTAATGATGCCAAAAGGGGGAGAAGTTTTAGACTAGAACATTAACATTATTTAAATTGCTAAACTTGTTATATATGCTTGGAATTATATTTATATTTTTGCTTGAAAAACTAACGCACATTCTCAGGGGGAGCTTAAGTATTAATACAGGATTCAGGTTCTATCAAGCATTTGTCATCATCAAAAAGGGGGAAATTGTTGAACTCAAGGTTTCAAGTTTCATATAAATCTATAAATGGATTTTGATGATAACAAATGAATCCAAAGAATAAAGGAGTCTCAAGCTCAAGTTGTCCACACAATATAATCAAGCACATCAAGGAAGCAAGCATGAGCAAGAAGAGAACAAGTTCACATTAAAATCATAGAGTAATATTGTAAATCTTTTAAAAATTCAAAATTAGGATTAAGGCTCAAAATTAATATTTTATCATAAAACATTAAAATACATTTTCCACATGTGCATGATATTTTGAAAATTAAATTTGAAAATTTTGAAAGATTGTCATCTTTCACATGTGCATGACATGATTAAAGGTTTGAACTTTGAAATTTTTGAAAGATGATTGATTGTCATCTTTCACATGTGCATGACATGATTAAAGGTTTGAATTTTGAAAATATTAAGATAATTGATTGTCATCTTTCACATGTGCATGACATGATTAAATGTTTGAATTTTGAAAATATTAAGATGATTGATTGTCATCTTTCACATGTGCATGTTTCATTTGAATATTTTCAAAAGTGGTGGATACTTTTCTTGACTTATGCAAAAGGTAGATGTCTTTATTTGAAAATTTTGAAAAATAAAGTGTGCTCCTTTTGTCATATGTAAAAAGTAAAAGATTATGTTTGAAATTTTTGAAAAGTAAAGTGTGCTCCTTTTGTCACATGCAAAAGGTAAAAATATTAGATTTGAAATTTTTGAAAAGTAAATGATGATGTTTTTGATATGGGAATCTTTTCAAATTTGAAATTGAAAAATTATTTGCCTATAAATAGCTCACTTAAGTTTTGCAAAATTCACAACAAGAGCTTACACATCTATTGCTAAGTTTTGCATCATTTATTCAAAACTCTCATTCTCTCTTTTCTAAAGTTTTGAGCCTTAATTCTTGTTCTTGTTGAGAGAGATATAGGTTGTGCTGTATTGTTTCTATCTCACTCATTGAGGAGTGTATTTTGATAGTCTACCTACTATCAATTCTTGTATCAGTAAAAGGGTGTGTATAACCCTTGTGTGTGTAGAAGGTGTTCTACATGGGAAATAGTTAAATCACCAAGTGTAAGGTGATTGGAAGTGTAGAAGGTGTTCTACACGTGGAATAGTTAAATCACCAAGTGTGAGGTGATTGGAAGTGTAGAGGGTGTTCTACACGGATTCTTTGGAGCGGTGCTGCTCAAAGGTGTAATAGGTTTCTATCTCCACCTAAAGGAGATTGAATAGTGGATTTGGGGATCCTCAAGAGGTAGCTTGAGGCGAGGACGTAGGCAGTGGGGCCGAACCTCGTTAACATACTGAGTTTGCTTCTCTCTTACCCTTACTCTTTATATTTATTATTGTTTCATATTTTATTTATATTTTATATTATATATTTGATTTATAATTGTTATTTTTTTAAATACAACTCAATTCACCCCCCCTCTTGTGTTAGTCATCTAGGCAACAATATCTTTCCCTTGAACAACAAATACTTCATTTTCTTCTGCTGAAAGCTTCTATTTTTCCCTTCTTTGTGTTAATTCCTCCTCCATCTTAGTCACACTCTCAGTGATTCTGCGAGACTAGGGTTCCTTTGGAAACAAAGGAAAATAAACCTAACTCTATCTCACGAGGAGAAAGAGAAGGACCCAATCAATTTTTGTTTTGGAAAATGGCTGATTCAAATAAAAGGATTCCTATGATAAATTTGAAATCAGATTTTTTTTAATAAAAAATGCTTATAATTAACTTTAAAATTTATATGTACAAATACATTTATGAGTTTTGCTATTTATATGAGTTGTGTTATTGGATCATCTGAAATTTATTGGTCAAATGACACTCGATGTGTCATCATTATATGGTCTTATGTGGTTTATTATAAAAAAATAAAGATCAAAGCAGCCTTTCGTCTACCTTGCCCTTGTGTGGGGAGGTGGATTTTCCCGTCCGCCAACAAAGGGGGTTGACCTTGTCCGCATCTAGCATCTCAAGTCGGGGTGGGGTTGGGGGTAGGGGTAGGGGTGGGGGTGGAGGAGGGGTGGGATGCACTCCCGCATCACAAATATCCCGTCCTGCCCCCACGTATTATTATACTTTTAATATATATATATATATTAGAAATAAAGAAATACCCACATACATAAAAATAATTTCGTTTTGTCATTCTGCAAAATGGTGTTGTTTTACGTATGTATATATTTTTAAACACCTTACATCAAATGACGTTATTTTTCTTTGTCCAAAATGGCGTCGTTTGATGAGGAGTGTTTAACTTAGGGGGAATCCCTCCCAATACTTTTTCCAACATCTTCAATTTTGAGCTCCTTAGTGCCCTTCCCCCCTTTCGGCCCTATTTTCTGTTGATCTCTCTCAGTTTCTCTACTCTATCTTAAGCCTTACTTTGTGAAATCTCTGTCGTTGCTATTGTTGCCCGTCGTGGTTCTCGTTGAAGCTAAGGCCTATTTGTTTTCATAGATAAGATGAGACAAAAATTAAAAATTGAATAAAATATTATTATAATATATTTCTTTAATATTATTTTTGTTTTGAAATTTGAAAAGTCATTTTAGGATTTGAAAAAATTGAATTATTTATTTTATTTTGTATGTGAATTTATGAAAATAATTATGATGAGATGGGATGACATTATTTGTGAAAACAAACCAAGCCTAAGTTGATTTGGTTTTCCCAAAATCTTTTGCATTTTTTTATGGAATGGAGGATGAGTTAAAATTTAAATGATGGATGTGATTGTGGAGTGTGTGCTGTGGAGGATGAATGTGCATGTGGATTTTTTAAACTTTGATTGAAATTTTTAGGGTTTATCTTATAGCTTTATGACATTGAACTTGGATTGAATTTTGTTTATCCATTATTTTTCAACGACCTCTTATATCTTTAAGTCCCCTTTACTATCTTCTTTAGAAAAAAAAATCTACAATTTGAGGTTTGGTTTCAAATGCATGACAATTGGGGGAAGGGTGGGGGGTGGATTGTTGGAGATCCACCTCCACACCCCATGCAGTGGTAGGGATATCTCGGCTTTGCATGGATGGGGGTGAAGTGTAGGACAAAAATTCCTACCCTTGTTGTTGTAGGAGCTGCCCAAGAGAGAGGGGGGGGGGGGGGGGGTGGCCCTGCCCTATAGGGAGTGTGTAGCACTCCTAAGGCTGTAAATGAACCAAGTTCATGCGAGTTTACCTTGTGCAAACTCGGCTCGTTTACTAGTCGAGTCGAGCTTGGGCTAGGCTCGTTTACAACCGAGCCTAGGAGGACTTCCGAGCTCGGCTCGTTTGGAGGAAATGCAAACTCGAGCTTGAGCTTGAGTTCGGTTCTTAACGAGTAGAGCTTGGGCTGGAGCTCGAGCTCAAGCTCGAGCTCGGGAGAATGAAAATCAAGGGTACTCCGAAATGCACTACAAAAAGCAAAGAAATTTTCCAAGGCTCCAAACAAAGCAAAAAATAATAATAATAAAAAACAAACAGAAGAAGAAGAAGAAAGAAGCAAAGCAAGTATTATCATTTATGAGGGAGCCTAGATCCAATAACCTTTAGCATGGGAATTTGTTGTAAGTTTTTGGATCATAGAAGACTAGCAATAATTATTGTTGTAAATGGAAAGATAGATAGAAAGAAGGAAACTTTGAGTCCGCATGTGAAGAACCAAATGGCCGCTTGAATTGAGACGAACTAGCATAAGGGTCATCCTTTAATCTCTTCATCTCCACCAAACGCAAGTATGCAACAAGCTAACCCACCAAAAAATTACAAATCAGCATAAAATAAAGAAACTAAAACACAAAAGGCAAATATATAAATCCCGATAATACAAACAAAATAATAATAATAATAATAATAATAATAATAATAATAATAATAATAAGACTTTCTCTATGGCTCAAAGATTTTCTCGAGAAAACTATGCATGCAAATAAAGCTAGCAGACTTTGAGGAGATGAGGAAGAGTTCGGTCTTGATTGCTTGAAGAAGAAAAGGAAGAAGAAGAAGCACGCTGGACGACTAGGTTAGATTAGGGAAAGTGTAAGCTCTTAGGGTTTTTTCTTATTTATATTAAGTGGTTTAAATGGCTAGGATTATATGATATAGATCCAACGGTGTTAATAAAGTTCTGATATTTTTTGAATCAATAGCTGAGATTCTACTATTAAAATCCAATGGCTACGAATGAAAGAATTAATATTAGAGATCCAACGGCTTAGATCTCATTTTATAGATCCAATGGCTAATATATTTTTTTGCAAATATTATATACTTAATATTATTAATAATATGAATAAAGTTATATATTATGTATATTATGAACTAATACTATTAAATTTACATATCTATAAATTTATAATACTATTTATATTAAAATTAAATATTTTTTATAATACTATTAAATTATATAAATAGTATATCACACTAAAATTCTAAATATATAAATTTTATAAAACTATTATATTAATGTTATATATTATTTAATACTATTCTACTTAATACTATTTATTAATACATCACCATACAATTAAGCATATTAAGACTAAGTTAGTACTAATAAACTATTAATTTATAATATTGTATTGTTCTATAATATTTTTAATAAATCAACATATGTAATATAGATTACCTTATTAATAGACTAATAATTATAAGTTATACCTATATGGTATGTTTTAGAGATTTTTAATATAAGTTAAGCATATTAAAACTAATGCTTTCACTAATAGTAATATTTATACTAATAATTTATAGACTTATAACTATAACTATAACTTATAATACTAATACATACTAAGTCCTATTTTTTTTATTGATTAATTATATATAAAGTAGTAGGATTAATAATTAGTGATTAATTATTAATAGTCTATAGTATTATAAATTTTAATTATACTATTATAATGATATTATACATTTATATTTTATAGTCTATAGTATTAGCATATAACTCTTTAAATTATATACTAGTATAATTAAAATTTATAAATGTATAATATAAATATATACTAGTATATTAATATAGATTAATATTATACTAATAAAGTACTGACTTATGATATACACCACCATATATTAGTAAATAGTAATAACCTAATAGATTAATAGTATTAGACTATTAATATTACATTGGTATATAGTGCAATTTGTAAATATATGATATTATATATTTGTTAGAATTTGTTTCCATGTATTCATCAATCATCACAAAGTATAGAACTTCTACACTTCTATTACACTAAAAGATAATATTATAATTTATCAATTTATATATAGTATGTTATAAATTATGTCTACTTACATAAGTATGTCTATATATTGACTTATTTGGATTATATACTGTATTATATGTGTAAAAATATATACGAGTCGAGTTCACACATTTATACGAGTCGATCGAGTTTTATACGAGTTTGTTCACGAACATTAATCGAGTCGAGTCGAACTCGAGTCGAACGAGCTATATACGAGTTTGTTCACGAACATTAATCAAGTCGAGTCGAACTCGAGTCGAACGAGCTATATACGAATTTGTTCACGAATATTAAACGAATCGGTCGAATTTCATACGAATTGTATCGTTTAATTATCGAGCCTAATTTTGTATTCACGATCGGCCTATTTAATATATAATTCGAGTCGATTTCGAGTTTTATTGAGTCAAATTTGAGCTGTCTATTGAGTAGTTTGTTTATTTTACAATCTTGAACACCCCTAGGTGTGATCAAAAGTGCCATTGAATGATAAATTTAGATGATTTGATAGTATGATTTGGTTTATACATAAACACACATGCGAGTTCTGCTATTGGGCCATCTGAAGCTTATTGTTCATATGGCCTTCTTGACGTGGTACCATGACGTGGTGCAATGTATTTAATTATAAAAGAAATATATTCAAAATAGAATAGTGTTCGAAAATATAAAAGTGTAAGATTTGAAACTCTAGGTTTCATATATCTTTTGTATTGTGTTGATTTATTTATAATAAATCACGAGGCACCACTTGGTGGTATCATATCAAGAGGATTATTTGAATGGTACGTTTAAGATGGTTCGATAACATTCTTCTATTTATATTTATATAACATTCAATAAAACTACGAGAAGTGTATATGTGGTTTTCCAATAATAATTCAACTCCAAAGCTTTTTTGTGGGTAGAAATACTAAACTCCCATACGGGATTCTCGATAGGAAATTTGACTTTGAGTTTTATTTCATCATCATAATCATCATCATCATCATTTTTAACTTAGTGATTAAGAATGTATTTTTTTAATGATATTCTGATTTTTAAAAATTTTTAAAATATTTTAAAATGTTAAAAAATTAGATGAAAAAAAGAAGAAAAAAAAACTTGTTTTAGACTAGGTGGGATTCCAGTCGGGATCCCCCATATGTAAGCGTACTCTTTGTCGGCCGTATGAGTTGTCAAACCTCATCTTAGCTGACCTCGGATGTTTTGGAGGTTATCCTTTTCTGAACTAAAAATATCTAATCAATTGCCAACTCTCTCCATTGGTAGGAGATCATTAAAAGGATCAGTTTCGTGGTCAGTGATTCCATATTAAGAAACAAAAAAGGGAAGGAAAAAAGAAAAGGTTGGAAACCATTATTGGATCTTTATTTCTGACATGAATCTGTCCACAATTTTTTGACTTCCAAAATAAAAGTGGAAGGCTGTACATTACTGTATCTTAGTTGTCACTCATATCTTTAGATAACTTCTATCTAAATTTGATAGTGATTAGTGAAATCAATTCGGGTAGAAACTTTAGATGCATCAATTTCTTGTTGCTCCTTTTGTCACCAACATGTTCAATTTAAGGGCATGTTTGGATAGTGAGATTAGATGAATTGAGATAATTTGCAAATAATAATGAAATCATTGGTTGAAATGAGTTGAGATGACATGATTTCATCTCACAAGTAGTGTATCTTCTTGTTATGTTTCTAAGTTTGAGTATAATGAGATTGGTTCAGAGCAGTAAAAGTTGTCACCAATGATCACAATACCACATTTGAGAGTCATGCTCAGACTACAATGATTTAACTGAGCACAATCTTGGAATCACTAATCCAATATGGTATGAATCAAACTTTTTTTAAGAAAAAACTATGATAAATTCTTCAGGGGATGTACATTTTGGATGTTAATATAAAGAACAATGAGATCACTTATGCTGACTGCTATACAAGCATATGGAGAATTTTTCAAATCGCATACATTTTCTTGTATTCATTGTTCAGGATCTCAGAGTCTGACATCACTGATATTGACCAAGATCTTGATCTGCTTCCCAACGATGACTTCCGAATGCTCCTCAGATTCGAAGACTCGATTCGATGCCTAATTACCCAAAAACACATGGTACCTAAAGTAGCAGCCATTATGGTTGTTCCTATAATTGTAACTCCAATTGCCAGCCACTTTTCACTCTCCCCAACCACAACAAAACAAAGAGCCAAGAATGCAACTGAAACAAGCACACAAGCTAACCACATTAGTTTGTTTATGATTGCCATCATCTGCTTCTTTGCCTTGCTTTCTATAACTACAACCGAAGTCTGGACCACCACGACGGCTAGGGAAATGAAGAGGGCGATCGAATCGAAGATGAAGAAGATGATGAATGGAGCTTTTGGAGCAATATTGGCTTCCCCTAGTGAGAGTCCGGGAGGAATGTTTTCTGGGTCATCAGCATATTGGCCAGGGACTGTAAATATGGCTGCAAATGCAACTGTGGCAATGAGGACAGCCACAACAGTTGTGGAGTTTATTGCATTGTTAAGACCTTCTGCATGCATTTTATTGAGACGTTTGGCAATGCCTTGAACACGTCTTCTGGTTTGTCGAGTATGCTCTAGCTGATGGTGAACTTCATGTTTAATGTCACTTACAGTTTGTTTTAATTCCCTGGCAGTGCCTGTTTGTGCTTGAGGCTTGATATTTTTGGCGCTCTGAACCCCAAATTCCTGAAGCACGGCTACAATTTCAGAGTGGCCAGTTTTCTCAGCAGTGTCAAGGGCAGTTTCACCAGCCTTGTTGACAGCTTGTGTGTCTGTCTCTTTGTGTCCGAGTATCATCTTTACAATCTGCAAAAAGGGTCCTTGAATCATGTAAACTTCTTTTCAGCTGATTCTATTAAGAAAACTGTTTAGATTGAGGTGGAAATTCGATCAATTATAAACTCTATGTAGGAACTAATACAGTGAGTGGCAATGCCCTGTTTAGTTGATAGACTCAACTAAATTTAATTCAATTTAGTCTAATTTTAAGTCGAGTTTAACATCCAAAGACTTAAATCTCAGATTACTAAATTCATCTTAATTCAAAACTTTTTACACATATGATCTATAATTTTTTTTAATTCAACACTTTTTTATATGTAGGACCTATAATCTTTATCAACTTTTTATAAATATATCTAAATTCATCTTAACAGTTAAATACATTTAAACTCATTTTAGATGGACTCAACAAAACTCACTCTACTATCTTGACTTACTATTATTTATAAAAAACTCAACGTAGCTTTAACTCAACTCAACATTCAAACGTAAAAAACAGGGCTGCATATGAATCGAAACCCTGAAAGTGTGCATTGTTGGGCTAACAACCTTGTTTGAAGTATTGAAAATGAAAAGGATAATACAGCTTGCATGCATATCTTGTGCTTGAGAAAATTTACATGTTACACTAGTAAATCAGGTTAATGATGTAATTGCATGATAGAGCTGTTAGAAAAAGTAGACTTCGATAGTTGTTCTGCCATTATTTTCCAGCACTAACTTCTAAAAACCTTAAATTCTAGATCTATCATTATAAACAGTAGTGCACCGAACATTCAATAAATTGTCTTTTTAGGCCCCGTTTGTATTGGGAAGTGAGTTGAGTTCATCTCAACTCACTTCCATTTCATCATTATATTTTTATAATTTTTTATACAAAACACAAATTTCTATACACCTTTTTCAAATCCCAATACACCTTTTTCAAATTCCAACACAACTTTTTTAAATCCTAAAATAATAATAATATTAAAAAATAAACCAAACTCATCTCATCTCCGAATCTAAGCGGGGCAGTGAACCATTGTTCCCAAGTCCTAATCTTCCTCTATGGACGGCCTATAACCCAGAAAGCGATATCTCAATATTTCTAGAAGCAGCATTTTACAAATTGCAAAATCGTTTTCATATAGTTGCTGAAAAGGAGAAACAAATAGTGATATTCTTATAATAAAAAACCAATTTTTGAAAAAAAATTCGAAAATTGAAAAATCGTTTTCATCTTTTTTAGTAAATCTAAAACTGTTTTTTTTTTCTTTTCTAATATATATAAGAAATTTCTTTTTGTTTTTGTTTTTAAATTTAAGTTATTATTATTTTTGAAACAAATAGAGAAATTCTTATAATAAAAAACCAGATTTTCGATAAAAAAAAATGGAAAATTGAAAGAGGAGGGCACTTTCATCTTTTTATAATAAATATAAAACTGTTTTTTTTTTTTTTTTTTATAAAACAAATTCTTTTTCTTTTATTTTTAAATTTAATTTATTATTTTTTTTCTTAAAAAATTAAAGGTAATACATGGTAACTTACGATTGGGTCATATGTTTTTTTTTTATTAATGTTATAGATATCTTTGTGATAAAAGTATTTCTCATTCTCAAATAGAATTGTGCAGCTGCTGAACTAAGTGACATATAGGAAGGAGCTTTGCTACTTGTCATCTCTATATATCACACATCATATTTATTTATTTATTTATTTGGTTTTATTCATTCTAAATCATTTGCTCATCATCCATATATTATATATTTGATAAGAGAAAAAAAAAATTATGTATGATATGTGATATATGAAAATAATGAATAGAATTTTCCCATATGGGGTAGCTTTCCTAGTGAGAACTAAGAAGGCAAAGGAAACACAGATTACCCGAGCTCTGCCCTTCCTGGTTGCTATATGCAAAGCGGTGTTGCCCTTATTGTCAACCATGTTAACCGAAGAAGGATCAGCCTTAAGCAACTCCTCTACCACATCCTCATTCCTCTGTCCTTTCACTGCCATGTGTACTGCTGTCTGCCCCTTCTTATCTGTTCTTCTTGTAATCCCAGGCTCCTTTTCCAGCAGCGCTTTCACTACCTCCAAATGTCCATTTCTTGCTGCTGAATGCAAAGCTGTTTTCCCATTACTTTTTGCTATCGTTGCCAGACTGCTTCCTGCCTCCAACAAAAGCTTCACTACCTCTGTATGCCCTTGTGTTGCTGCCGTGTGCAAAGCTGTAGCATTTGTCGCATCCACTGTCATAGTCAATTCTGGATGTGCCTCCATTAGAACCTTCAATACCTCTGCAAAAATCTCCAAAACAAACCCACAATTTACCTTCTAAAATCTACATATTTACATTAGTTTAACAAGTAGTGATTTTATATAGTATTAGATGAGAGGTCTTGAATTTTGTATCCAAGCTTTACACTCTATTTTATTTAATTAAATATTTTTTACTTATTGAGTACTCATTATGTGATGTTCTTTGTAAAATGATCACTTATTTTAAAAGTTTAAACCGATGAAAAGAAGTAAATTTACTGTTTGGTTTATTAATAAAGAAAAGATTGCAAATAGATTTATTCAAAATGAAGGAGTACCCAAATCTCCTTGTTTTGCAGCAATGTGTAATGCATCGAAGCCATTTCTTGCTTTGATGCCTGCATCAGCAAGATCATAGTGCTTGATGATCTCCCTAACTAAATCACCAGAACCATATTCTGCAGCAACATAAAGAGCTGTCTCTCCAGCATGATTTTGCTTAGCCAACAGTTTCTTCAGCTCCGTCTCTCCGGTGCCGCCAAGTACTTCTACCACTACATCAAGATTTCCTTCCCTTGCCGCAGAATGCAAGACCGTGTCCTCTCGTTTTCCGGTTAACTGTTTTTTCATCTTTTTCCGAGGCACGGTCGGCTGCCCTTTTTCTGGCTGCTCCGGCACTGCCTCCATCGGATTCATAGAATAAGATTCCCTTTCCTCAGCTACTTTTAATCGATTTGTATTTCACAAGCATATTCTTCTTCCCAGGAGAGAAACTCAGATCAAAATCCACACCTTCCGTCTCCGATACCGGATTCCGACGCTCCCTGCATCCCAATTAGTGTTCTGTTCGCAACAAAGAAATGGGTTCAATCTTTCTCAGCTAAAATCAAATTGCATTTCCTACAAACGAGCCAAATTAAACGGTTAACATCTAGCAATTAATCTAACCAGAAAAAGGAAAAGGAAAAGAAAAGAAAATGAATCCAAGAACTAACATTATATATATATTTTTTGGTACCTGGGTTAAAGAAATGGAGCTCTCTCTGTTCACCTCCCATCCAAACAAGACAACTCAAATAACAAATCCGAGAGCATTTTTTCTACAACGGCCATGGCAGCATCGAAAAACAAGAAAAATGCTGTAAGTAATGGAAATCTACTAGAACGTTTAATGGAAGCTTTTATTTTGTAGGAAGGAAGAAAGAAGCCGAAAGGAACAGAGCATCGGTACCTGTTTGGAGGCTAATCAAGAAACATGAAACCGCACATGCATTCAACAACCTTTTAAATTGCACATGGATTATAACAGAGAGGTGATTCACGAACCCCTATATAAAACCAATCAAAAAGAGAGAGGAACTTTTTGTAAAAATGGTGGGGGATGATGACAACGTTGGCTTTGAGGAAATGTGGGAATCGGACAATGGGGAAGACAAAAAACAGGCAGAAAGGGAGGCAAACCTAGAGTCAGTGGCCATTGAGAACCAACAGAATTAACAACCCCACGCGCTTTTTAGGATCCACCCGTATATTTCCATGACTTAAGAAGACTAATATTGGAATAACCATCTATATATTTATATAATATGATTTTAAATTAAATTGCATTAGATTATATATCTGCATATGCATTCTACATATTTATAGATGTTATGAATGTAAATGAACGAACGAAACGGCGCCGCCTCCTGTCCCACCACTAAATTATGTGAATGACCCTACCACAATTATATTAAATTCTGCATAGTGACTTGCATAGTAACTTGTATAGTAATTTCAATGCCTATAAATATGGGTTTCAGTTGTAATGAAATTCACAAGAAAATATAGAGAAGGAAGAAAGTTTCAGAGAGTTTCTTTTACATTTCTCTTGCAATAGTAGTAGTTTTCTTTTTAGTTTTATAACACGTTATCAGCACGAGATTCTACCGATACTGAAGCTAATGGTCTTCTACTTCAAATAAGTTTTTCAATATATTATTTGCAGTCCTTGAGATAAATATTAAATGTAATATTTCTGAATATTACTTGATAAAATTTTATTTTTATTCTCGTGATAATGTGAATATATTTCTTAAATTCACAGATTTATTTTTGTAATATAATGTCAAATATTGAGATTTATTACTATTGACATTTCTGAAAAATGTTATTTATCCAGGATCCTTGATGAGATCTATTTGGATATGATGATGAACTTGAAAGATACAATCTCAGAAGAAAACCATGTGTCCCTGAAGGACCGTGCTGTGTATCTCATGATGAAAAATCATCTTACTGTGTGAAATAAATTAAGAGAGTGATATAAATATCAGAAGATGTAATCCTCTCAAAAGATCATTATGATTTATTGCACTTGAAGTTGCAAGATTTTAAGAGTGGTATTGAATATTCTGCACTCTTTAAAATCAGCTCAATATTAAAATTATACAGTGAAAATATCACTGATGATGATATATAAAAGAAAACATTATTTTTCATACCTCGAATGCGCTCCTGCAGTAGCAATATCGAGAGTGAAAGTTCAACAAATATTCTGAACTTTTATTTTGTCTTCTAGTGATTGAGCTAAATAGTGAGTTTTTGTTACACCAGTTACGTCCTATTAATGATATCGAATTTACACAATTCCCAAAAGTGAACGGGAATTAAGGGCGTAAACGTGGTAGAAAAATTATAGAAGTGTTGGTCCCAAAAGCGACAACACTAAAGATGATAAAAATATATCATATCACCAGAAGTGATCAAACTCAGAGAAGGGTAAAGGCCCTCAGAATAATTCTTCATAAAAAGATGAAGATGTTTGTCATAGATGTAATATGACTAAACAGTAGTCACGTACCTGTTGTATAGCCAAGCACTTGATTTATTTATACTAAGTTTTTATATATAAGCTTATTAATATTTCATCATGTTTTGAAATAATGAAATATCGGTGCCTGAAGCACGACAAGAAATTATTTGGGATAATAAAGTCCTGTTTAAATTTGATCCTCTTACAAATAAATGTGAATCAGAAGTTCAGAGGATTATTTATCTGCAAAGTGTTGCAAATCAATTACATGATGTATTTACTTACACTAAATGTGTTGTAAAATCATATATTACTGCTGTTAATGCTTAAGCAAGAATTGAAGTCCCTGAAGGAAGAGTTGTTAAAACAGCAATAAATGAGTCTAAGATACACCTGAAGCGTTGAAGATCTATTGGTGCACAAGAAAAATAAAAATCGGTACTCATGAAGAGACCGTATTTTCTGTATAAAATATAATCCTCCTGAATAGGAAACCTCCTGAAGAGGTAACTCTTGAAGAGTGTAACTCCTGAAGAGTGTAACTCCTGAAGAGTATAAATCTCCTGAAGAGGAACCTCCTGTAGAGGTGTTTTATGAAATGTTTTTCCCTGCAGAGGAACAATGAGATCTCAATACATTTCATGAGTACTGAAAAATTTATGGATAGAAATAAAACTGTTGTCGACAACATATATGATAACACTTGATATTACCAGAAGTAATAAAGAAAGTGAGCCAAAAAGCATCGAAAAATGCCGACGTAGAAATAATTGGCTAAAATGGAAAACAGTTATTAAAACTGAATTAAACTCGCTAGTGAAGCGAGATACATTTGGACCTGTTGTCCAAACACCAAATGGTGTAATATTTATCAGATATAAATGAGTATTTATACGAAAGCGTAATGCGAAATGAAATTGTGCGGTATAATTTGTCGCATAAGGTTTCCTGTAGAAACCCGAGAGCAATTATGAGGAAAGATATTTCCTTGTTATGAATGCAATCACATTCATATTTTTAATTGATTTGGTTATTACAAAAGGATTAGATATGCAGTTAATGAATGTGGTCACTGCATATTTATAAGCATCATTAGATTATTACGATACTTGAAGCATCTAATCCAAGTACATTTAAGAGTATGTACTTTATAAAGTTTCAAAGATCTTTATATGGGTTAAAGCAATCCGGACACATGTGGTATAATTGAATCAACGGGTATCTATTGAAAGAAGGATTTAAGAATAATCCTATATATTCATGTGTTTTATCAGAATCCGGATTCGTCATTATTGCAGTTTACGTTGATGATTTACCTTGTTAGAACTCTTGAAAAGATTACAAGGGTTGCTATAAATTCAAGGAATGCATTTGAAAAGGAAAGATCTTATTATTCAATTCATAGATGAGTTACAAGAATTTGAGGCTTCTAGCCTCATCTCTCAAATGCATTTGCTCTTCATAAAGCAACATACCATCCTTATCTAAAGGATTAGGCAGTCGAAATGAAGATGCAAGTAAGGATTTTAAATCCTTATTCTCCTGCTTTAAGTTTGCAATTTTTTTGTCAGACTCTTGAACGAGTCGTTGAATTACAGAAACCTTCTCGTTAAACTCCTCAATCTCACGATTTTTGGATTGTAATCGGTTGGAAAATCCAACAATAGAGAAGGAGTATCGGGTGCCGAGAGTCACCAGCTCATAAACAGTTTTACGATCTGACTTATTAGCCAGATCATTTGCTTGCTGCAACATTGCACCTGCGGAAGATGCAGGATCAACTTGTAATTGAGGTGAAGGATACCTCATATGTTGATTGTGAGAAATAGTAAAAGGAAATTGATGAGCCATTGGAAATTTGTAGAATAAGAATACAAATACAGATGAATTATAGATATGAGAAGAAGATTTAATGCGTACTAAATGAAGCTAAAGACGGTTCTTATAGAAATGGAAATAAGAACAAGACAAACCATCATCTCTTCAAATCTCACTTTACAAGATATGTTGGATGCATAATTCCAAAAACCAGCGAGATTAATTACAACTATCCCTATTTTCTTGTAAACGCTGAACCTCTGCCGTTAGCTGCTGTTGTTGACTTTGAATCTGAGCTCTTTCTCGTTCCAGCTCTTCTACTTGTGTTTTCAGGTCACGAGAATACCAGTCTACAAGTTTCTTCAGCTCCCTGTTTTCTTATTTTAAATCTTTATTTTTTCTATCTTTAGTTGCAAGCGTTTGATGCAACTCAGATATTTGATTTTTAAGATGATCAACCTCACTCGTTCTCGCCAATAGCCTCTGAGACATGGTTGTAAGAGAGGCAGTATATTGAGCACTGAGAGTTCTTGATGCTGCAACAATTTTAGGATCAGATTTACTAGAAAGATATATCTCTGCTCCTATCATGGTATTTACAGCCTCAGGAGAAAATATAAGTGGTTGAGGTATAAAAGGTTCATGATTTAAATCTGGGACATTAGAATTTCTATCAGACATAATATCGTTCTGGATGAACAACAACTGAATCTATGAGGAATGCGAGATCTTTTTGCTGGAGTAAACCAATGGTAAAATTGGTTATATTTAAACAACAACCCGAAACTTTCAAATCTCTTCAAGATCTCGTTTGTCCACAATGTCAAGCGGATTTGATTTTCCGCCGAACCGATAATATTAAACCTCAAAACTTTTACAGCTTTTATCATACATAGATGATTTCCAATGTTATTTCCGCCGTATATAAACAAGTTCTTCCTAATAACGCCGAATGAGGGGGAGGAAATTTTAGATGAAAATATTATTATACTCTCTCTAATGCATTATTTAGTTGGAGATCGTGTTTGAATTCTTAATTTGTTATATATACTGAAATCATATTTGCTTATTACTTGAAACACTAACGCATATTATCAGGGGGAGTTTAAGTATTACTGCAGGTATCAGATTTCTATTAAGTTTGTCAACCAGATATTATTTTTCATCTTCAAATCACTCAGAGATTATTGCAATTCATGAAAGAAGTTAAGAGTATATTTGGTTGAGATCAATGACTCAACAATTTTATACGAAGATAATGCTACTTGTATCACTCAAATCAAAGGAGGATATATCAAATATACGATCAAGTGATAACCTGATAGATTTATTCACGAAGACATTACCAACTGCGACATTCAAGAAAATTGTGCAGAATATTAAAATGTGAAGACTCAAAAACTATTGTCATGCACTTTCTAGGGGGAGTAAAAGTCCTGAAAACTTGTGCTGATTGTACTCTTTTTCCTTCGCTAAGGTTTTATCCCATTGGGTTTTCCTTTACAAGGTTTTAATGAGGCAATCTTAAAGTACTTGTGGATACATAAAGAGACTGTACTCTTTTTCTTTCGCCATTGGTTTTTCTTCCCACTGGGTTTTTCTTTGGCAAGGTTTTAACGAGGCAGATTCTTTATGGGTGGTCATTCAAGGGGGAGCGTTATGAATGTAAATGAACGAACGAAATGGCGCCGCCCCCCGTCCCACCACTAAATTATGTGAATGACTCCACCACTATTATATTAAATTCTGCATAGTGACTTGAATAGTAACTTCAACGCCTATAAATATGGACTTCAGTTGTAATGAAATTCATAAGAAAATATAGAGAAGGAAAAAAGTTTCAGAGAGTTTCTTTTACATTTCTCTTGCAATAGTAGTAGTTTTCTTTTTAGTTTTATAACAATATAATAATTATGAACATTATTTGTATAAATTTGAAGTGCACTATTCACTATTCAATTCTTATTTTAGTACTTTTCTTCTCTTTTAGTTTCAAAATGTTATTTTACTATTTACTCTATAAAGATTATTTTATAAGCAATGCTAGTGATAAATATTAAGACTAAATGTCAGACAAATATTAATTAATATGATGTGAAAAATAAAATATACCGTTTTCATTTCTTTCGATTTCGGATTAATTTCTCTATTCTTCAACTCATAGATAGTGTGTAATACATAATAGGTATCAAACATTACAAGTTATGAGTTGACGTTTGTCCTTGATATCTGTCCCTGATATCTATCTCTAATATTTTTGTTATTTTATTGTATTATGAGTAATACTAAAGATAAATATTAGAGATAAATGTCGAATAAATATCAACTGATAATCTGTGATATTTGATGCCTATTAAGAATAAATGCTAATTGATATGGTATGATAAATAAATATATAAAAAATAATAGTTTTAAATAAATAATAATAAAATATTATTATCATTATTAATTTAACTCAAAAATGCATAATCCAATTAAAAGTTTTTTTAAATGATAAAATCAATTTTTAAATAATGTAATTTTGTCAGTTGAGGAGTAATGTCACGGGAATACTCGAGTGTTCCTCACGCGCTTTTAATGCGCCTGCTGGTTGGATATCGCCATGTAGGTGGACTTGTAGTTGAAACATACCATTTTTCATGTAACATATGTTTTTTTTTTTCATTTTTTAGATTCAGATTTTTTTAAAGGCAATTATTATTATAAAAACATTATCAATTACTTTAATACTTTAGTGGTGAATAATATTGAATTAAAAATATTCCAGAAAATCTTAGATTATTAAATATTATATTGATTTAATTTAATTTTTTTAAAATGTAAGCTTAGTGACTAAAATTATATATCATTATAGAATTATTTCGATAAATGTAGAGATCATTAACCCTATTTCTACACATTTATGAATAAATGATACTAATATAATCATTGAGTGAGAATTTTTTTTTTGTTGAAAAATTGGGGTCTCGAATTAATTTTTTTTTTCATTTATCTTAAATTTATTTAATTTTTTCAAAATGAGTGAGAAATTCATACATCTTAGAATTATAAATATCAATTTTTTATTTATGAATACATCATACTCATATTTTTAATTTTTTCACAATGGAAGAACTCTTATTATAGTTTTCTTAAAAAATGGGAGAAAACTACAATTTGAATCCTTAAATTATAAAAATCTCTCATTTACCCCAAAAGTGATAAAAAGTGACATATTATACCTTCCAACTACTCATATTTATTTTTTGGACTCTTATTCAATTCTATGGGCTAAAATGCATGACACAATATAAACGATTAGATATTTTTAGAAATAAAACATAAAGGTTACTTTTTTGATAATTATAAGGTGTAATTACTAATATTTATCCCCAAAAAAAGAAAAAAAAAAGAGAAAAAAATAGTTGGTGACATCACAACATGTAATGCGTTAGCGAAACATGACGGTTGTAAGTGGAATTTGCCATTAACTAAAATCGTACGGCACTGAATGATTGAGGTCCCCTTGAGGCACTTAATGGTAGCCGTAGGATCAGAGATCAAGAGACGAAGAATATTGTGACCATCTACGGGTTATTTTTTCAACGGGAAAAAGTTCAAAAGCGACACATAGGTCATGCAGGAGTAATAGGAGTATGGCTGCAATATCTTATAGCACACGACACGGAATATGATGAGGCCCTAAGGCTAGCTTTGATAATTGTTATTTTATTATCAACAATCTTCAATATTTATTATTATTTTATTATTATTATTATTTTAATATATTTTTATTATTACTTATTAATTTTTTACTACTATTTAATATTTTATCATGATTTTTTATTATTATTTATAAATACTCTCTCAACGCCCAAACACAATAAATTAAAAAATAGATCATCTCTCTTTCTCTTGCAACGAACTGAAAAGATGTTTGATCAATACTTTAGATATGGTAGACTATTTATCTTGGTAAAAGTACAATCTTTTTATGGTTAAATCAAAGTAATTCTCTTCGGAGAAAAAAATAAAAAAAAATCGAAGTAAATCTTCTTGGACTCGCTGATCGAGTCAATCCAGCTAAGGGAAAAAGAAAGTAATTGAAGTTTATCTCTCTCTCTCTCTCTCTCTCTCTCTCTCTCTCCAATTAAGCGCAAACTAAGTTAATAATAGCATCTTGACTAACAACACACATCCCCATTAAGAGTGGGCATCAAACCTTATCTCTAATTGTCCCCATTTCAAACAAACCACGTCACCCCTGCTAACTTGTCACCCATTGACTATATATAAATGTGTTATTCACTTGTATTGATTCTAATCCAAATCATTGTGCATCTCATTTATCACGCTAATCTATAATTATAAAAGTAGAAAAAGGATGATTGTCGTCGATGCGTAAGCGTTTAACAATATTTTTTTAAAAAAAAAAATTACAAAATCTATGACTATATGTACGATATTTATACATATATGATTATATATAACATTTCTAATATAATTTTCAAATTTTCTTTATATTTTCTTTAGCAACCTTGTTATTTCGTTTTATTTTATTGACATATTCCAACCCTTAATTACATGCCACAAAAACTTTTAATTGTGTATGATTGTCAATATAATTACAACAATAAACCCACTTGATTTATTGATATATATTAAGATTAAAAAAAGAGCTTTGAAGATTAAAGGTTTGCTAACATTTATGACTACAAATTCAATAGAAAGGAAAAATAAATAAATTTTCATTTTACAATGATGATTGATTTCTCAATATTACTTGTATTTTGTTCTTTCCCGCCATTTAACTAGCTGATCTATTTATTCATAGGCATCGAGTTAACGACTAGCAATTCATATAATAATAAGAATTTCTTTCAATATAGAGTTCTTAAGTAAAAATGAATGATGGAATCATTTCTATTTCATCAATATTCATATCTAAAAATGATAAAATTATAATAAGATTAATGTTTGTAATTGTGAGTGCATAACTATTATATAATTATTTTAAAAAAAGTGAATAAATATAGAATTTAATGAAAAAATTATAAATTTTAATAATAGTTTTTTTTTTTAAAATTTAATGAAAAAATTATTATTATTTTTTTAAAAAAAAATAATTGTTTAGAATTTTCAGATTCCATAATTATATATAATATTATTCTTATAATAATAATATTGACACCCTCTCAAGAGTGCAATTAATAATGGAAAATGGAGACATTGGCCCATTACGTACCGACGAAACAACCGACCAAAGTGAAAAGAAAGATTGGGTCCCCACGGCGGCTTCATGGCCGCACGACGCGGAAAGACTTGAAATATGGGATTTTCGCCGCTTTTTTTTTTTTTTTGGACGGACATAAGAGCCCTCAGATCAGACAAAGACAGTTGCTTAAAATATGAATAAGAGGAAACATCAAAAAAAAAAAAAATCATATTTATAGTTATAAAATTTGAGATCGAATAGCTGTGTTGCTAAATGGAGCCTTAATGGTTTTTAAAGCCAATCTTATCCTAATTTGAACAATTATACCCCTATTTATAATTTGACCCGACACAATTATTTTATACACTTGAAGTGAATAGACCTGACCCATTTTATCCATAGTAGAATATAAAAAAGAAAAAGAATTACAAACATTTGATCATTCCTAAGGTTAAATAACAAATAACAATTAGCCCAGGATATACAAGAGAATTTCTCAATCTAAATCTCAATTTGTAACAAAGAATTATGTAACAAATTAAGTGATTTGGGTGGATTTTTCTTTTTTGATAGAAAACAAACTCCATTGTAAAAAGGCATAAAAGGCCTTAAGAGTGATTACAAGAAAGAACATTAATATAAACAACATTATCAATAAAATGAGGAAGAACATGCCATCACAGTTGCATATTAGAAATAGACCAAACATGCCTTGCAAGATGATGTGTTGCTGCATTAGACATTCAGATGCCGTGTTAAATCTTGCATTGTATGAACATGAGCATTAGTCTTCTAATTTTAGCAATAACAATTCTCATAAATGAACAAGGCTTGGCAACACCATTAATCTTCTCAACTAGATGAAGACAATCACTTTTAATAAGTAGATCATTATGAGTACCAATGTCGAGACACATTTGCATTCCTCTCAACACAGCTATTGCCTCCACATTTCTGGTTCTAAAAACTCCTTTTCTACTCTATTAAGAGCCATTACAACATCACCAAAGTATAACTCCAATTCTAGTTTTATTGCAATCAAAGAATAGTGTTCCATCGACACTTAGTTTAAACCAGTCTGATGGAAATAAAGAGGAGGGAGAGGGGGGGGGGGGCTCCACCTATAATATAGTTTCTTGATAGAAGCATGTTGTTGAATACCTATAGGTAGATTACCCTTCAAAGAAAGAGCAAAGTTTAATACTTGTTGAGGAGGCAGATTAACACTTTCATAAATCATTTTATTCCTTCTATACCAGAATCTCCATGCTATAAGGATCAAATCTATTAAATCCTTAGTAGAGTTTGTAGAATTAATCTCCATAGCGGTTAGCACAAAAGATATGAGGGAGTCTAATTGTTGCAAAATAGCCCATTTGCTCACCCAGAATTGATGTATAGAAGGAAAAAAAATAGAGCATGGGCTAAATTTTTCCTCAAGTGATCATAGAAATAGTAAGAATCATCCACCATTACTCTTTTGCAGAGAAGATAAGACTTAGTGATGAGTATTTCTTTACATGCTCTTCATGCAAAACTTCTAACTTTGTGAGGAATTCTCAATTTCAACATAGCCTTCCAAAACTTCTTTGCAAAGGCCCACCCTTTATTTGTGGTAGCTAACCCCTTGAAAAACCTATATGCAGTCAATTAAAGAAGAAACCTGATCATCCAATTCAGAGAGAGCACTACTATATTGGGTGCAATTAGCATAAAATTCCTTACTTAGTTCTCGAAAGACAAATATCTATGAGTCCTACAAAATATGGATACTTTTTCCATTACCTACACTCTATCTCTCACTTGTAACTAGCAGATTCTTAGCCTCCCATATCCATCTCCAAGCAAAAGAGGGTGAACTACCAAGAGGAGCTTCAATCATATTAGAATTAGGAAAATACTTAGCACTATAAACCTTGTAAAACAAATTATCCTTATTCTACAATAGCCTCCAACTTTGTTTAGCTAGCATTTTCATATTGAAGGTTTTCGAGTTC
The DNA here is from genome assembly GCA_036898215.1 of Platycarya strobilacea. Classification (NCBI taxonomy): domain Eukaryota; kingdom Viridiplantae; phylum Streptophyta; class Magnoliopsida; order Fagales; family Juglandaceae; genus Platycarya; species Platycarya strobilacea. The sequence continues at coordinate 45,144,416 of CM072550.1, forward strand.
TTGAACGCTAAACCACCAACAATTTTTGGTTCGCACATGTTATGCTAACTAACCCAATAGACCTTTCTATCTTCCTTCTTTTGTCCCCACCAGTAACTTGCCATCATTCCCTCAAGATCAACACATAACTTAAGAGGAAATTTGAAACAACTCATGGCATAAGATGGAATAACTAAAGCTACAACATTTAGTAACACTTTCTTTCTCCCTTGAGAAAATATATTTCCTTTCTAATGCTGAAGTTTCAACCATATTTTGTGCCTAATCTCAATAAATGCAGTTAGCTTGGATTTCTCAATCAATGGTAGTAAGCCTAGATACTTGTCAAACCCTAGGCTTTGAAGTTCCCCAAAATTTCCCAATAGCTCTCTTATTAGAAATATCGATATTTTGACTAAACACCATGTTATTTTTGTCTTGATTAACTAGACGACCAGATGCCTCCTCATATTGTTTTAATAGCTCAAATATATGTGATTTGTCTTGACATTAGTAGTATAGAAAATGAGACTATCATTTGCAAACAAAAGATGGTTACGCCTTGGGGCCTCTCGATAGACTTGTATACTAGGAATTGAGAGAAACAATTGATTTCCTAAGCAAACTGATTAATCTTTCTTTGCACAATAGAAAAAGATAAGGAGAGATGAGATCTCTTTGTCTCAAACCTTTAGATGAAATAATATGTCCAGTTGATGCTCCATTAATGAGAACTGAAAATGAGGCACCTTGACACAATTAAAGTTCAATCAAGTTTTCATGAAAACCAAGCTTATACAAGATTGCTTGAAGAAAGGACCATTCAACCTTATCACTTGTTTTGCTTATGTCCAACTTTAGAGACATAAAACCCTTATTTCTCATCTTTTTCTTTTAAAAAAATGGAGAACCTCATAAGAGACAAGGACATTATCCATGTCATTCTACCAGGTAAGAAAGTTGATTTGGTTTATGAAATAATAGCATGTAAAACTTGTTTAATCCTATTAGCAATGGCTTTAGATATCAGTGTATAGAGAACATTACAGATGCTTATATTTCTAAGTCATTGACTTTAACAAGATTCTTTTTCTTGGAGACCATGGTAATAAAAGTATGGTTCACAGCTTGTGGAAATTCACTAGAATCTAGAGCATGTAGGACAACAACAGAGATAGAATTACCAATCTAAGGTCAAAATCGTTGAAAAAAAATAAAGGAAACACTCCATCAGGCCCTAGTGCCTTCGAGGGGTGCATTTCTTTCAAGGCTCTATTGACTTCATCCACAGACTATATTTTAATAAGATTTGTATTAATTTCCAATGTGACTTTGCTGCCAATATTATCAAGCATAGTAGGTACATTTCAAGTACTTCCAGAAGAATATAAAGAAGTAGAGTGATTAATGATAAGATTATTATAGTGCTCTCCTTCATGCCAATTGCCACCTTCATCCATGAGCTTAATTATCTTTTTTTTTTTTTTTTTTGTCTTTGAGATGCTTTAACAGGAAAGAATTTGGTGTTTCGATCTCCCTTAGCTAACCACAGAGCTCTGGATCTCTACATTCACATCACTTCTTCCCTTCCCAACCATTTGTGAACTTCTTGACATCACATCTTTTAAATAGGTCTAGTTACTAAGTAGATTCGAAGTATTGTTTACAATCTTGTAACAACCTTCTTCTCCTAACCACATAACCTCAAACCTGAATGGTTTAGACCTTCTTCTTATGGGTTGGACTCCCATAACATCTATCAAGAGTGGTAAGTGATCAGAATAAGAGGAAGAATCATGACAAATAGTAGCCCTCTCAAACATGTTGCACCAAAAAATATTTCCCAAAAATTTGTCCCAACCTAGAGTTGAGTCATCCCTTTTATTACACTATGTCTATGTACGTCCACTAAAACCTAGATCCTTTAGGTTACAATCAATCAATACCTCACAAAAGTCCAGCATTTGTTGAGCAGGTCTATCCCTACCTTTCTATATTTCTTCTTGAGTAAGAATCTCATTAAAGTCACCAAACACAATCCAAGGTTTATAAATACCTCTATGTAGCCCTCTTATCAGATTCCAAGTTTTTATTCTTCGAGAGGCCTCAAGTTGGCCATAAATCCTAGTTAGAAAACATTGTTTAGAATCTTCCTCCATAAGTGCATTAATATGAGAAGACGAGTAACTGAGCACTTCTAACTTTACTTCATTTTTCCATAGAAGTGCAAAGTAGCTACCATTATAACTTGAAGTATTAACTATTATACAATTTGCATACTGTAACTTTACTCTCCATATTCCCATTTTATTAGCTCTATGTTTTGTTTCTTCATAATTTCACTTTAAGTTTTGAAGAAAGAAAACTGCAGAATCTTCTCTTCTGATTTAATCAGCAAGAGTTTTAATACTACGAGTCTCAAGTCCTCGGGTATTCCAACTTAGGATCCTCATGGAGCTCGGTGTGGCCATACATCAACCACTACCGAGATAGTTTGAGCAATACCATCACCTTCCTCACCCAATTCCATCTTATTTTTCAACCTTTTTGAAGCTTGAGGGCCTCCACTCCAAGGACTAAAGCAAATTCCCTTTCAGCACCAATCTGGGTATCATAACTGAATTTGTCTTGAACACGAGAATGTTTGAGACATTTCCATGTTCGTGAACTAGTGACATATTGTTGGGCAGCATTCAAAGAATCTTTAGTCGTGCCAACTTGTTTTCAAAACAATCACGTCTAGTAGTTACAGAAACACCCCTTCCTCAGAAACAAAATTCTCATAGACCCCCAACAAATAGTTTTCTTTTGAAAGTCCCTTTTTATTGCCATAACTCCTCTAAGATTAGAATCCAGGATTTTTGCCTCATGATAAATTGAAGTAACTGCATATGAGATCAAGTTTGATTTGAATTAACCCCATGATGAAACTGCTCTGAAATTTGCTTAGAATTAGAAATATTTGCATTAACTTCAATCCAACGGTTACTCTCAAACTCATTGATGGCTTGTTAGATTGCACCAGTGGGTTTCGTTGATCATGTTGTTGGTGAAATAGATTTAGAATAGGACTACTAGAACCACCTAATCCCCTTGCATGAAGCCAAGGACAATAAGGAAATTTAGTGACTTTAATCGAATTCATAATGTCATCCCAAAGATCACATTTACGATGACTATGTCCAATTAAATCATAGAGATAACACGGATTAGGGAGACTCCCACACAAACCTTCTTCTCATGTAAAAGAGGTTTTGAAACATCCACGCAAACTTTGATGCACATGAACTCAGCCCAGGCCATTTCACCAGGTTCTAAATCTACTTCCACCACCTTACTAATGGCCCAACCAATAAGATTGACTATATTATCATTCTGAGTCATGACAGGTAGATCATGTATACGGACTAAAAAAATAGAGCCTCAGAAGGGTGGATTTGATGAGTTTGCTTCAGCTCTTCCACATCACTAGTTGGCATGAGTTTCTTATCAAAACTCCATGGTCCATCACATTTAACTCGCTCCTTATCTTTCATATCTTCGAACTCCGGAATAGACAACGTAAGGTGTTAGTCATGAATGGTTAAAGCAAGGATAGGACACCAAATCTTCTTCATTATGGCATTAAACCCCTCTTTGTTGCTTGGTGGTTAACAACTTGAAAAGCAAACACCTTTCACTCCTAATCATAGCATCCCCCAATGGATGTTCCTCAACCACCAGGACCTCTTCCTCCTGCTCTGTTAATGACAAACGAACACACAAGGATTTAAGACCCAGATCCATGTTGTAAACGACATGCACTGAGGGAAAACTTTGTAATAAACGTGGTAGAAAGATGACGGCAAGACCCTGCACTCGACAGGAGAAAAACCTCTACCCCAGGGAATCCCGCGAGAGGAAAGTAACTTTCTATATAAATTGGTTGATTCTACGAGATATCCGAACACACTAAGAATATATTGTTTTTTAGGTGAATTTTATTTATTTATTTGCTATTTGGATTCTTTGTATCAATCCATGAATTTGTAGGTTAAACAATACGACCTGATTACTTAATCAAGTTAGAGTTCAATTGATCCAAGTCTAATTGTACACAACCCTAATCCTATTATTATCAGTCAAGTTTGTGATAATGTGAAAACATGTCAATCATAATTTTATACAAATGTAACATTAAAAGGAAGACATGAGTTGTTGTATAACATGCCTAAACGACAAAGCCAACAATAGGTAGGGGCGGGACTAAGTGATTTAAAAAAAAAAAATTAATTTAGTATATAAAAATATATAATATCTTTTATATAATTAACATTGTCCTGCCAATTTATCAAAAAAGAAAAAAAATTGCCCCCACAATACTCAAGTTTTTAAAACTTTTGAAATGTAATATATGAATCTTATTACATGAAAAATCATCGTCGACCTTAATTTTAAGATAAAATTCTAAATTGATATTTCGTTTTCTTTTGTTTTTGTAATGGTTTCTACCAAATTAAGAAAATCTTAAGAAAAATTATCCTATAAGATAATTTATAGACATTTATTTTTTGTATACAATTTAATGACGTATGATTATTGATTTTTATATAGTCACATACAAAAAATACATGTTATTTATGTTGATATGTGTTCTGCACTCCTGAGTTGAATTACAATTTCCAGTCTTAATATGCAACAACAAAGATAGAGGGTTGGGTTTCTCGACCCTGAGAACTCTTCGAAACTTTTGTTAGAGACCAAAATGGATATATTCAAGACAATAATTCAAAAAAGCTTTTGATAGATGTTCATACTTTTTTCGAGTGATCTATTCTTTCTTTTATAATGGCTGAAATATTGATCAGATACACGTGTAATTATCCAGGAATTTTGGTTAGCAGATTAATCCCCTTCCCATCCTAGGTTTTCTGAGATAATTTATTAGTTTTGTTTCTTCTCAATAATATCTCTAGTAATATGATTACCTCCGAGCGATTAGTAAATATTTTTGGATATTTACATCAATCCGTATTTAATGTGATATGCCACCCTGCGAGGCATTAAATGTTTACAGGATCTCCGATCATCACACTATCAATATGTCAGGAATAACTATAACGAGCTAACTAAATTTATCGTCTTTGTATAATAAGAATTCAGGTGGGAAGAGTTTATGTTTTCACTCCACGTGTTTTTTAATTTTATTATTTTTCTCTATGGCTTTGACATTTTTATTAATTAATTTCATATAAAAAATAAACAAATTAAAAAAATCAATAGAAAAATTTCAAAAAATATTGTAAAAACTTGATAACAGAAGAAGGAAAAAGAAAAAAAAAACAGAGGTTGAGAGTCTTCATGACAGCCTCCGCGCGCGCGCCCTTGGTGGGGGGCAAAATGAAGAGCCACCAACTTTGCCGATAGCAATTGGTCCGGCCGGCCAGCTCAAGACAATTTTTTGATCGGGGTAGAGTTAGTTAGAACAACGCGCACGTCGATGATGTATCGAGGATTAGTGTGATCCTGATGCGTCAATCTTTGTCCAAATGATGTCAGGCGAAAATATAATTAATTTGAGAAATTAAGAACTTGTTAAATATATGTATATGATCATATATATATAGAGGCTTTTTTCAACATTGCATCTATATATATATATCATTGGTGTACATGATCACATTGTCGATCCATCGCACTAATTAATTAACATGATTGTGAATACACATAATTAATTAGTCATGCTAGCTGCTATAAGACTAATAAGAACAAAACGTGCATGCATGTGGTCAACAAATCTAGTGTTTAATTATATCATTATATCTATATATATAGTGTGACATGCACTCATCATCATATATTGCATGATGCGCCATGAGATTGATTAATAAAGAAATGATCATTGCTGAAATCTGTGATTTGTACTATTAGGGGGTGGATTGGTGTATAATTAAGATAATAATATCTTAGTAATTAAGTTAAGAAAGTCTTTAATCAAAATTAATAGATCGATGGATATCATTATTACTTGTCGTCACAAAAGAAATTAGATGAGAGATATGGCTTCTAAATATAAGAGAATTGCTATATATACAAAAAGATTATTCAAAGAAAATATTACAAACTGATGTGACTTGATGACATCTATTAGATTTATTTTATAATAATCTAACGTCCTAGTACATTAAGTCACAACAATTTATAAATTTACTTTTGTATAATTCTTTTGTGGCTAAAATATTTTCTAGACTCTAATGATCATTTTTGGACTCTAATTTCTAAAACCCAAAGTAGAATATTGAGAAACACATCATATATATATATATATATTACGTGTTTATTTCTTGTTCTAGTTTTTGAAAAAAAACTAGTTCAAGCAATAAAAAAATATATAATCACAATTAAGGTGTAAGAAGCTCGATCCGGTTCCAAAAAATAGTCTAAACCAGTTTGGTTCCTTAACCCTTCTTAAATTATTTCATCTCATCATTACAACTTTTCTAAATCTCCATATACTTTCCCAAATTTTCATATAAAATATAATAAATAATTCAATTTTTTCAAATTCCAATACACTCATAATATTAAAAATCAATATTCTAACAATATCTTATTCAACTCAATTCAACTCAACTCAGCTCGGCAGAGCCCAACATCCAAACGCAGCCTTTATATTGATTTGTGGATCTCGGTCCATCCAAAGTAATTTATTATTGTGAACTTATAATATGAACTGACTTTATTGATAAACATGCAATATGCATGCATGTACAGTACTTTCAATATTCTTTTCTAATTATGCATAGTGCACTTTTAACTTTTAATTAAGCTAATGCTTTATTATTATTGTTATAAGTATATAACCAAACGATCGATATTATGACTGCAGGCCGAAGGACCATGAATATATATACACAAAGCCAAAGGCAGCAAAATCTTTTTGAATATATATATAGTATCCATGCATGCATGAGTTCTAGCTGGTACTACTCTGAACATGCAGTGGGGATTCTGTATACAGCCTAAAAGCTACTACTTCAAACCGAAGGAAGCTTAAAAGGCTGATCATCTGATTTGGTAATTAATCAAAGTGCATGTAACTTTATTAATTCATGCTTACCATTCTTTTTGGTACGCTCAATAAAGTATCTCTTTGATAGAAATACACATAACAATATATATATATATTCTTTTGAAGAAAAACTTTCATTATTTATTCATTAGACACAACATCATAAATCAAAATAATATATTTAGAGCTCCACTAGGGCAATATTTTCTTTTGTAATTAGTCTTATCTTCACTATTGTCGATATTTTCTATAGAAAAAATCCAAAAGATAATACTTTTTACCTAAACAAAGATTCAACCTTACTATTCATAGAAAGAGAGGAGTCATCCTATATAGACAAATATTTAATAGACAAACTCTTTTTTATTTTAATTGAAAATAAGGAAATCAAAAAGAAAAGCAATAAGATAAATGTGAAAGAGAATGGATTACAGTTTTGACTAGTTCTAATAAATTTCAGAATATATGATGGCTAATGAAGACAATACACTTATATTTTTTCTGCTATAATGGTTAGATTTGAAAGGTCTAGTGGTTGCGAGTCTAGTGATCTGGCACGTGTCAAGAAGAGCATCCAAAAGGGGTAGCACGTGAGTACCAAGGGCATATGTGGGTGGAGCGTGTGAACCACGCATGATGATTTTTGCAAAACCATCACTTTACTTCGAAAATTTTTTTAGTACCTGTTAATCTACTTATGCTGCGTGTGTCTCTCGAGTTGTCAGAAAGCTGTAGATCTATTTTTTTCAGTTTTAGATAAAGTAAAGTAAACTAAGTAAAAGAATTTTTGATAGACAAGTTTGGTGAATGGAGGAAGGAACGAAGGAGGGGAGGAGAGGGAGAACGAGGGGGAGGAAGCCGAGGTATTTTCCCCTTGAGCAAAAATCAGATTTCGAGCCCTTAATTTTTCAGAAAGAGGAGGGAGGAGGCGCCTATGATTTCTCATGTGTGTGTGTGTGTGTGTGTGTATATATATATATATATATATATAAAGTAGTATTACATACACGTACAACTTTAAGCACAATGATTTTTTTCAAAAAAGAGGGATGGTACTCCTAATTTTATTCATATAAAAATGCTAGCTGAACTGAGGACTCATATCGACAAAATGAATTGATTGTTTTTACTTTTAATTTTTAACTAATGATTAAGGAAGTAACTATTAGTGAGTTAATTTTTTTAATTTTTTAAAAATATTTAAAAGATCATGTATAAAAATGATTGAAAAAAAAACATAAAAACATAAAAAAGTGCATTTGCACTTATCGGTTGTGCTATTGATACCTTTTCTCGATACAAGTAGTAGGACCTTTCTTAACACCCACATTTCTTACGGAGGAATACCTTTTAATTATAAGATCAAAAGTTTGGAAGTCACGAAAAGTCCGAAACCAAGCTTTGGAAAACATACTATCTCTATAATGTGCTGATTACAATAAAGTTTATACTCTTAATTTGTAGTTTGAAAGTTTTGTTTTTTGGAGTTTATATTATTAGGGCTTGATGTCAAGCATCATGTGTTAAAAGAAAGCAAATACAGTCTCAAAAAGAATTTGAAATTCAAATAATAATTAGAATCTAATTATAAGCAAATAATTTTCAAACTAATTAAAATTTGCACCAAATACGTGCAGATAGGTGCATTTATACATAAATTAATGTATTACTTCACATTTTACTATTTCGATATTAACTAATCATGATGTGTACCGCTACAAGATTTGGAGATTTTTGTCATGATTTTGTTTTCCATGACATACTGTCGTGGCAAAAAGTCACTTGACTTAGCGCCTCCTGAATCTATGATCCATGCTGCTTGATGGTTTTAGAGGGGAAAAAATATGACTTTAAGTGTGAGTATTGATTTATAAATTATTATTATTGTTTTTAATACTTTTTTAAGTATGGATATTATAGAATCATGAACTAATTATATGTTCCAGCAGCACAAATAGGAATGATCATCATCAGCACACATGTGTGGTGCTGAATCGCTGATGATTCCAGACATGATCATGACTTATAACCGGCCCCTTTCCCCCCAAAAGAAAAGAAAAGAGATTGATTTCATTATCATGAGCGTGATAGATATGGGTGTCATCTGCAATAATTAATGGAGCTAATTAAATTGCCCTTTTTGAGACAGAAAGATCATCTGCAAATTGGAATTCATTATAAATTGATATCATCAGTGATGGCAAACAATACAATATTCTTCCCAAATCATCAAACTTTTGGAAAACAGCATGAGGGCGTAAATTAGTATTCATAGTACTAATGTATCCAGCATATTAACCCCAATGAATTTCTGATCTAATTATAAGATTAAATATTCAAATAATAGTACTATAGAGAATTTCCTATTTTAAAAGATCCAAATGAATTTGTAAATGTTCATGTATTGTTTGTAGTAACATTAATTAGTCGTGTTATTTTGATCTCCCGGTACGTGTATATATTTTTCCCAGCCCATGTCTTGAGCATTAATGTTAATGTCGTTCGCATGCATTTAGGCTTGTTCATCTAGGTCGAGAATACCCGGTCCGCTTCTATTTTTTTTTATTTGTTAATAGTTTTGACAATTTTTTTTTTAAGAATTTTAAGAAAATTACTCTTTCTAAATTTTAAATCTAGAATTTAGATCATGAACAGGCCTATACATCCAACCTTAAAAGTCAAAGGCTGGATATATAGGGTGGACACTTACAAGTTATAGGAGGTATATATGTGAGTGATATATAGGACCCTAGCTAGGACGGTATCAATAGGCGGGTTGCTTGCTGCAAAATATATATTAGGAGGATGGACCTTATAAATTTCTGCTTTGGAAAGAAACACTTACCTAAACACACCAAAATACAGCAAAACACAACTTTAGCGTGACCCACAAGCTGGTTGCAGTACTCAGGACAAGGACATGATCATCATCACATTATCTCATTAATTCCATAAAAAATTTAAACATATAAAGAAAGATTAATATATAGAGGCATAGGTTAAGGTCAGAGACGTTTAAACGTCATGGCCGGCGATTTCACCAAGCAAGAAATTAAACTGGTTTTAATTTCTAAGAAAATTTCTAGACCCGTCACCTTGTATATCTAGAAAGTTGGGATATATCATATATGTCATCAATTCAGAGAAACGTGCAGAACCCGATCGAATAGCTCCGGAGCTGGACCCAAGCCACAGCCAAATGTCATAGGGCTGGGCCATCAATACAACTCAGAATTACTCAAGTTATAATATAGCTAACTTGAGCCCTAGTTTATCGGGTAGAGAATAGACGCCCAATAGAATAGTGATTATGCTGTAAGTTAGTTTCAACAGATGAATTTGCAAGGAAGAGCACAAGAAATTCGCCCAAAATACAGAGAATACGCCTATGAGAAAAAAAACTGAATATTATCAAATGAAAGATTGTCGAAAATCAATCCACAAGCCGGACTATATAGCTAAAATTCGTCTGTAACCGAATTTGACCAAAAATGACAAAATCTCGAAAATAACGTAAAATTCAAATTCAAATTAAAATAAGCAATCTGCAAAAAATCCGGAACAAATCGGATTTAAAATGACTTCCTAACAAACATACGAAATATTACCAAAAATAGTAAAAAATAACTAAAAATGACAATTTGGAAGGGAAAATAACAGAATTTGAGGTCGAAAAAGGGCACATGGAGCCGTGCTCTTTTCAACATCGTGCGCGTCGAAAAGAGCTTTCCGAATTGGGGTCTTATGTACGATTCTGACACCTGTAGCCAAAGTTATGGCCAAAAGACTGAAATGTACCTAAAATTCTCCCAATTAGAAAGATATCATGACCACTTCCGGCCATTACGCTGATCTGTCAATTCATGATATCTCAGCGCCATCAACGTGCAATCAGACAGCTCAGCATCATCTGTTTCGGATCCCTCTGCATTAAGAATGAATGAACTAATGGCTATTTGTTTTGTTTTTTTAACATGACAGTACAATATTGAATGCAAATGGAGAAAACATACAAGATCAACTTACAATATGTTCAAGAAGACTTAGGTCTTTGGGCTAATTTATTTAAGTGAAAACTGCTAGACTAGTACTACAAGAAAATCGAATTTTGTGGCTAATCATTTGTGATGAAAAAATATATTTGAGGCTCATTTTGATTAGAAATAATCATTTTATTAGAATCAATTGATCACAAATAAACAATTTTCTTATAGACTTTAAGATCAATTAACTCCAATAATATTAATCAATCCCAGGTCGATCTTTTGCCTCTTTTCTTGACCTTTTAATTGCCTAGCTTGTTACTGATATTCCACCGTGAACAAGTGGCACAACAGCTAGCTAATTTGTTAACAACACTAGTCGATTGTCCTGCAAATATATAACATCATGGGGCGGCCGGCGATTACTCGCACAGAGCAAAACCATTTCTGGATTTCAACTTGAATGGGCAACAACAACTACTCATGATGACTTAGATCACCACTCCTTGATTCTATTTTTGTCTCAAAGTCAATTTTAGCGGTTTTTTCTTTTTCGTTCTTTTATGTTTTTTTTCAAAAGTTACCTGCTACTGTTTCTTATGTATTTATACAGCATGCATGTCACCGACTCATGTGATGCTTCTAAACAATGATAAAAACATGACTGACCTACTGTATTAGACCATATATTAGCTTCGAAGCTTCTATTTATCAGACGCTTACCCTAAGAATCTGCATTCCTGGCCAGCTAATTGATTAAGACTCGCCCAAGTTTGTATTAAAGAAGATTATCTGAAGTTGTGGACATTTAACTTGGATCATGGACGTAGAAATATATATATATATATATATATATGTTACTTGGACTTCATATTTTTATTCATGCAGTCTCACTGATCTGAAGGCTGAAGAGTACTAATATTATAAGCTAATAAATCTCCTTGCTGATTTCCTCCTAGCTAATTTGTTAATTAACTAAGTCTAAATTCTTCTTAATTAGGTACCGACAAACGTCTAAACAATATATATAACTAAGCCAAATTAACGTGTAATACTCGCCAAAGAGAACGACGCAAAAATGAAGGCATGCATGCAGTTTCTGATCCTACGAAAAGACAATAAATTAATCAGACCATCTATGTCCAAAACAGGTTTAGGTATAACACCCACGCACCTATTTAATAAACCTTAACCCAATAAAGGCCCATTGTGCAAGCAAGGCCCATTACAAGAGAGAATAGGCCGACGTCTTCTTCAATCTGCATAAATTAGACTTTTGTTTATCCATGCAGGTCGAGTAGTAACGGTCAAATTAAAAGTAAATGAAAATATGCTTATTGATAGGCTAGTCATGACCTGTGCATTGAACGACGCGAGTCTGCCTATCGTAAACAGAGTTTTTCTACTTATAAATTAGTGTGTAAAGCATATCCGTTGACATGATAATATTTAATTTGTTAGATGTTGATATTTGAAAAATCGTACAACAGGTTGGAAGGAGAGAAATAATCATTATAATATGAGAATCCAGAACATACTCATTATGGAGCTTCTGCTCTCTTCCGGGGAGAGGTTTTCATAGATAGAGAAGTGAGTTGAGAGCAGCCACCCGCTTGACCGATGACTCAGAATCGAAGGAGGATCTCTCATCTGATGACCCTGAACAAGAAATAGCTACTCTTGATGTGAGATCATCAGCAAAAAAAAGAAGAGGAATTGGATGCCCCAGAGTAGCAGCCCTCTCAACCCATTATAACGTCTTGGGCCTTGGTCAATGTTGTTTGGAGTCCACATAGTGGTTCGGTGCGATTGTACGGTGTCGGTGTGTACGTCCATGGTAGCGAATGAAAAATAAGTGTAAAGAAAATAAGAGAAAGTGATACACAAACTTATGTGATTAGGCGTTTTGCCTACGCCCATAGAATTTGGAAAGGAAAAATCCATTATATATATTTGTTTATAGTCTCTCTTAACCTCTTATTTCTCCGTGTACAAGAAAAGTTAGAGGTCTACTTATTAAAGAAGTTCTCTCTCTAGGACTCTCGAAAGGCTGGAGGAGAAGAAGCCCATTTCTAGTCATCTGGCTGTTGCCTTTTATATTCTGGCTCTTTTTGCTCTTGGTTGTTCGCATTGATGAGACCTGGCCCTTTATATGTCTGAGCTCCTCTCCTTTTTTCACTTTCTTCTAATCTAGCCCCCTCTTACACCTCCTGACACCAGCTTGATCCCATGCCCTTCCTTGTCCCCTGCTTCGTACCCTTCTATCTTGTCCTCTAGTATGACTTGGTGAGCTGGATATTTTATCCCCCCACATAAAAAAATTCATAAATCAAGTGATCTTGCTATATCAAGTCTTGTCATATTTGATATCAAACCTCTTCTACATCAAGTATTAAAATCTGGAGTTCCTAGAGTACTTCTTAGGAGTTAGAAAGAGAGATTGGAGATAGACATATTTATTGAGTAATTGATGTTGCTTAGAAATTTTTTCGGCCAACTACAAATTACGTATGGCCAACATGATTATGATTCTTTCATTCATTCTAAAGTTTAGAGTTCAAATAAGGGATCATCTAGGTCATCTAAAGTTCTTACACGAACTTGAGTGTGTCAAGTGGGAGAGAAATCAACTTATCAAGTGGGCATGACTGCATAATTTCTGTTTACCTGTATAAATACTTCGGACAATATTAGATGAGCAAGAAATGTTGTAGATTCATCGCTTAATGTGTCTATTTGATGTCCTACTTAAGGCTTTCAACGTAAGAACTTCAAAGGACATTTTTACTCAATGTAATAATTATAATAACTCTAAAGAATCTGAATTCCTAATCTTGTTGATAATGGTTACCTTGTTCATGATGGGATGCCATCATGGTTAGAGTCTAGATCAGAAAGATTAATGTGCTGTTTAGGTAGTACGTTGAGATGAAAATTGAAAGTTGAATAATGTATTATTAAAATATTATATTTTAATATTATGATTATTTTGAAATTTGAAAAATGTCAAATTATTTATTATATTTTATATGAAAATTTGAAAAAATTATATTGATGAGACGAGATGAGTTGAGATAAAACAAGATGAAATAAAATACTTTCATAATCTAATTGGAGCATAATATATAACTTGTATATTTTTTTAGTTTTGCTTCTCATTTATAACATTGAAGGTCCTTCAACATTAATTCTTATCTAGCAGCAGGATTTCATTTATATGAGGACGTCAATAATTAAGTCGATAGATTTTTTTTTTTTCAGGAGCCGTTTATATGCAATAACTGCTTACAGCTTCCAAAATTTACTCCAGCGTACGAAGCCGTAAGATATAGGGAAGGAGGTGAATTAATCATGAGTAATTGTAGGATCAAAGACTTTCTAGAGCTTACAGGCTGTACGTGCAATATGTATATACATTCGGTCGACGGTTGTGTGCAATTAAAGAAGAATAAAAACCTACAAAATACATTTCAGAAAAAAAAAAAATCCACATGATTTACTGCTCATGATATGCAATATGTATATATACCACATGATTTATTTAAAAAACAAACACAAACACAAAAATGCATCATTCGAATTTACCTGTCTACTCACATCTTCAAGTAGTGCGTGACCTGCACGCACCGCCACTGTCTATTTTAGTACTTCGACGGTGACTCGACAATATTTCTACCCTAGTGCTTAGGACGTTTTCGCTTTTTCGAACTAAGGATCCAATGAAAGTGAGGGTGGAAATGTCTTCAAGACAGTCCAAACCAAGCAGATGCAGCATACCCCATTGATTGTGGCTTTTAGTCACAGTAATATAGTTTGTTTTACCGCCTGTATCAAAATCGTTTCAAGCAACAATCCCTTGTGGGTTATGGGTGTAAGCCATTTTCATGGCTCTAGAATCTTTTTTTTTTTTTGTGTTATGTATTTGTTCATTTTGGGATGATTATAGGGCCACCTCACTAAAATTGTATCCTGTTATTCGTAGTTTATCTATAAAACTTAACTTGTCGAGGAAAAAAAAAATGGAGAGGAAATCTAAAATTTCAGTCTTCATCTTTTGTGCTTTCGTTGTAAGTATGTTTTTATTTTATTTTTATAGTAAATCAAGAGGCCTGGTAGTGTTATGTCAAGAGAGCCATCTTACTGGCAGAACTCAATTAAGTTTAGAAAAATGATATATATCCAACATGTTTTACAATACTTTACACAAAAATTTTATAAAAATAAGAGTATTTTTATAAATTATCTTATAAAATTAATATTATTTTAATAAAATAATCTTATTTTACAATATCTTGTATTGTGTAAAATATTGTCAAATATATTGTGTGAATCATTTCTCTTAATTTTAATGCTAAATGACAATTCAAGCCTGATCTGAAAGTGGTAATAGTACTGGTGGTGTGACCTTGCATGCAAATAAGGCATGTAAGTAACGCGATTTGGATAGAGAGATGATTATATATATTTTATTATCTCATCTCATCAATATTTAAACCTCACAAACATAGATATTATTTTTTAATTTCAAATATTCAAATTTTTCATTTAATCATAATTATCTAATTATTACAACTTTTTCAAACTTTCAAACAACACATAAAAAACAATTCAAAATTTTCAAATTAAAAAAAAAAAGTATAACATTAAAAAATTATATTAGAACATTATTTTAACTTTATAATATTTTTTATTCAATTTTTTCTCTCTACTCTATTTTCCAAAATCCATTAAAACATTTTAATTCAAATTATATATTTTTAACTCATCTCATGATCTCAACTCAAATATCTCACTAAAACATATCAAATACTCCCAAACCAGGCCGAACTCTTTTATCCATTTCTTTCAAAATCAAAGAAAAACAGGATTTTATTGATGTTATCAGTCTTAAATAATAGCACTAGCAGCTTCCTATAATTAGAGGAGGAAAAAAAGAAAAAGAGGAAAACGAAAAGTATATAATTACAGAACTCAAATTGGATGGCAGAGTCATCGTGAATCCTGATATTTGAATTGGTATCACATCTTGCTGGGACGTTAGAAATATGGTTGGCAAGGAATTTCAGCGATAACATGAATCTTTTCTTTAATATATTGTCTAACAAAAACAGCCTTTCCTACGGTACTACTGAACTGAAGATATCAGGCTTAAAAATTCACAAAAAAATCTTACAAAATATGCAGATCATATTTTATAGATATTTCTTCGTAAATCTAATAATTTTTTAACTAAAAATGTAAATTTTACTGATCTGGGAACAGCTTGAAGGTGCTTGGATCATGCTCCTGGTTGATCCAACTGTACTTCTCCATGAAAGGGTTAACCAACGTCTCTGGTGGGTACCTATCAATGCAATCTTTCCACACATTTCCATCGATATCCCTCAAATCCTTCATCACCTCCCACACACAGCTGTTGCATTTGAAGCCAGCACCAAAGCTTAACATCAATACATTATCACCCTTTTTCAGCCTTTTCTTGGCCTCCATGTACCCCAAAACATACCAAAGACTGCTTGCCGAAGTGTTCCCAAACCTGTGCAGTGTCATCCTGGCTGGCTCTAGATCATACTCGCTCAAGTTTAGGCTCATCCCTATCCCATCTATGACTGCCTTTCCACCAGTATGGAGGCAAAAATGGTCGACACAAGTCTTAAAGTTCACACCACCTTTGGTAATTCCCCCATTACTCTTAATATTGGAGCTGTTTCTACTCATTTTCTGGACAATTAACATGCCCATGAATCTAAGCATTTCCCTCAATGGCAAAATCTTGGGGGATATCTCTCTTAGGTTATGAACAAGAGCTTTTGATGCAGCTTTTGGGAGAGTCTTACCAAGGTAAATCCCTAGTTTCCCTTCATCATCTTCCTTTTGAATGCAACAATTATACGACTCATCTCTAGCCCCATGATGTGTTCTAACAAGGCACTTCAACTTGAACATGCCTCTGTCTTTCATTTCCCTTTTGTTCGTCAGAAGAATTGCACAGCCACCCGACCGGAACAAACAGTTGGGCAGAATCATCGACCTTTGATTCCCAGAATACCAGTTGGGACTCAAAGATTCAGTAGTGACAACGAGAGCAAACATATTTCTGTAGGATTTGAAGAGGTTTCTGACTATGTCGATTGAAATAAGGCTCGCACTGCACCCCATTGCAGTGAGATTGAAAACTTTTATGTCTTCTCTCATTTTGTAACGGTTGATGATCCGAGCAGCTAAAGAAGGGACGGGGGAGAGCATGGCTACGTTAACAACAAGAACATCGATTTCCATTGGAGTAATGCCTGACCGGAACAAGAGCTTTCCGATGCTGTCCTCGAAAACCTCGTCCATCTCCGAGATCCCGTCGAGCAACGTGGGATTGTCTTGCTCGCCGGAGAACATTATTCTTGGTGCGTAGGTCTGTTCTCCGATACCGGAGCTGACAATGGCTTTTAGGAGGAATTTGTACTCATGGAGACCAAGATTCTTGGACCTTTTGATTATCTCGCCGCATCTCTCAGTGTCTAGCATTCTGTCATCGGTCGGCTTGTGGCATTGGTAGTCCAAAATGTAGCAGACTCCATGTGTTTCTGCGTCAACCCACTTCCATATCATGAACAGGAAATAGACCAGAGAGAGAGCACAGATGAAAACGAGAAGCTCCATGAGAGAGATCTAGAACTTTTTTCAGCCTTTGTTAGGTGGGAATACTGGAAAGGAATTCGTTTCCAAGAACTGAGAATGCGTACTACTCAATATTGTGCATGCATGAGTTGGACAAGTAACAAATAGTTATTCTAAAGTTATTCTATTGAGCTTTATTATATATTCATCATATCCTATACATGAGTACGCCATATATCATATTTATTTTTTATTTTACTTTTATTTTACTTTTATTCTTTCTAAATTAATTGAGCTATATATTCAACTCATCGTCCGTAACCATATATCACACATTTGATAAGATAAAAAAATTTAAAAATTATATATGATGTGTAGTACTAGTATAAGAATGATGAATATATTTTATTTTATTTTATTTTACTAAAAGTCTGTTTTTGATTTTTATTGTTTTAAATTAAGAAGTCTTACACTACATATTTGTTATATAAACAAAAAACAAAAAACAAAAAACAAAAAACAAAAAACAAAAAACAAAAAATAAAAAATAAAAAATAAAAAATAAAAAATAAAAAATAAAAAATAAAATGAAATAGATTGTGTAAAGCTGATAAGTAGAAATTTTCTTTTACAAAAATTAGCAAAATCACTTACCTCCAATTTAGCCCACCTATCGCATTTACGCATAAGAATGTAGGGGATCTAGACGTACACGGCCATGATGATCAATTGTGTGCCACTTAATTTTCTTGTTGATCAATGTTAAATCAAACAATACGTACCGCTTACACCAACTGAAGGTAATTTAAGGTCCGAGAGATAAAATTAAAAATTTTAGATTTTTTTAGATTTATTATTATATATATTTTTTAAATTTTCATATAAAATATAATATAAAATTCATCTTTTTTAAATTATAAAATTATTTTTTCAAATTTTAAAATAAAACTAATATTAAAAAATTATATTATAATAATATTTTATTTTTTTAAAACTTTTAATTCATCTCATTTTATTTTTAAAAACAAATCGGACTTAGAACTTTATAAGCTATGCATATGACGTGGAGTAATTATAAAGCGTACGCGAGTTATATTGCATATTTCTTGATCTATAAGAAGCATTGAGATCCCATGCAACCATGCAAAAAGTTAGTTTTCCCGCATTAATTTCAAGTTCTCACTTTTTTTCATATATAGCAAGCAGTCTACGAGACTTAAACTAATCCTAGTCTAGACTGTATAAGTCAATTTTCCTTCTAACACAGTATAATTTAATTCAATTATTTCCTGGATCGGCTATTGGGGAGGCAGCTGGCCATGGGGCTGCTCCAAATCCTAATTATTAATACCTCCCTCAAAATAAAAGTCTATAATATATATGTATAAATACTTTAATCACAAAATCATCGTTACACAATAATAATTTTGCAAACTAATATTACTTGACGTGAAAAATCGGCCATTTGTATTTAAAAATGAGATGAGTTCGTTTTAATTCATTTCAAGCTTATCATTATACTTTTTCATATTTGTATATAAAATACAAATTCTAATATAATTTTTTCAAATTTCAATAAAATTTTTTCAATTTCTAAATCAATTTTATGGAATCTCATAATAATCATAATAATATTAAAAAATAAATTCAACTCCATTCATCTTAATTTATTTCGTCTTATTTCCAAATTCAAACGAGAATATTTCCTCTCCAAACGTCTCAGGTGAACAAGGAGAACTGGTCACATTAATTAGCATTAAAAAAGTTAGACGCGCGCTATTATATATGTATCGATAACCAAAGCACTTAAGAATCGCTAGTATATTTGTGTATATTTTTTTTAAAAATATTAAAAAAAACACAACTATTTCTAATGATAATTTTGACCGATGCATTTGAGAGGATAACATATCATTTTCTATTAAGTTATTAATTAGAACAAGCACCAATTTGATGTGACTTTAGTTCTTTCCACCCCCGCCCCGCCCCGCCCCCTCCTCTTGTTCACGTTGTTGATAGTGCATGTGCAGAGAGGCAAAGTGAATGTTCTAATTGAAGACCATGGATATCATGTATTTAATTTGTGCTCAAGAAAGAAGTAATTATACGGGCTTGTGATCTGAGATATGAATGTACGTTTTGAAATATTTGAAAATTGTTGTTTGAGTTTGTGAAAGTTAAAATATAAATTAATGGAAACAAATATTTCTTAAAATAGGTATTATATTGGAGTTTGTGAAGTTAAATATAAAATTAAAAAATTCTTTGAATACAATTTTTAATATAAATATATATATATATATATTATTTTTTTGAGAATGAATATAACTTTCATTACCAAAAGTCAATCAATACAAATCTTGTCTTGTAAAATAAAACAAAAGATCTTCGTTGGTCCATCTTCTATCCAAACTTGCTTCTCGTATCTTAGGAGAGGCCAAGTTTAATTAGTAAGGTGATGAGCCACTTTATTTCATTTTTATGAGTATGTTGAACCATCCAATCTTTCTTTGAAGAGTTCCTCTGTCATCATCGATCGATCGGTTGCCTATAGCATAGCCATTAATGTTGAAATATTTTCTTCGTATTAATTCTCTACACATTACTATATGTGCTATACAACGGGTCCTTTATATAGGCTTCAATAAAGAAACAAAGAATATTCTGCTCCTATTCTACAATCAATAGAATTACAGTTTGTTACGAAAAATTGTTGGAGCAGATTCATCTTGCTCACTCGGCTGTGAGGGCTGTGAACTTCCTTTTATGGTCCCTTTTTTTATTTTAGAAGAAAGAGAAGCTGGTGCCTCAACATCTCCTCTCAAGTCAAGCTGCAAGGGCTTGAGGCAAAGACTTAACATATGGTGCTGAAATGAGCTGCTGACAGTGGTTTGATAAGAATGTCAGTGACATGGTCTTTGTCAAACTTGAAGGCTACAGTTAAGGACTTGTTAAGAACCTGATCACAGACATGAAAATCAATTTCCACATGCTTAGTATGAGCATGAAAGAGGGGACTAGAGGACAACTAAGTGCCTTCCAAATTACTTAATAAAGGAGGGATGTACAAGTAAGAACCATGCCAAGATCCCGACACAGATATTGAAACCAAATCACCTTGGCGGTTGCATTAGCAACAACTTTGAACTCTACCTCTGTGGAGGAATGGGCTATAGTAGACTGTTTCTTTGAAGACCAAGACATTAGATTACAAACAAGAAAAATAAAGTACCCATTGGTTGACCAACGTCATCCGGGCATCTAGCCCTGTCGGTGTCAAAGAAACCAATAAGATTCAGAGTAGGAGTATGCCCAAGAGTAACAAAAGGAGTATGCATAAATAGGCATACTTTGCTAATGACAAATGCAAGATCAGGTCGGGTAAAAGATAAATATTGTAAAGAGTCTATAGTGTTGCGGTATAGAGTCAATCTTCAAATAGATAATCAGAACATACTCTGAACTTCTCAGAGGTGGGCATGTGAATCTTAACCGGCTTTGCTAGAAGCATGTTGGTGCTTTGTAATAAATCTATATTATACTTTTGTTGGGTGACGAGAAAACCATCAAAGTCAAAGGTAGCTTCTACGCCCAAGAAGAAATGCAATTTGCAAAGATTGGTAATGGGGAAGTCGACATGTAGAGCCGCAATAAGATGAAAAAATACACCGCAGGGATGAACTAGTCTCTAAAAGGTCATCAACATAGACAAAAACAAATGTGGTAACACCCCCATAAGTCTGTAAAAACAATGAGGAATCTGCAGTGGAAATCTTGAATCCAAGCTCTATGAGTCAACAACTAAGGCAACTAAGGTGTGAATACCTCACACAAGGAGACTTCCAAAGGCCATAAATGGCCTTGTGCAACCTACATACACGAGAGGGGGAATTGAGGGTGAGAGAAACCAGGAGATTGAGACATAAACACAGTCTCAAGTAAATATTTGTGTAGAAATGTGTTCTGCACATTATATTGTCGAACTGGCCAGTCTTGAGAAACTGTTAATGCAAGCATAAGGCGAACAATAGTCGCCTTAACGATTGGGTTAAATGTTCCCTCAAAACCAAGTCTGGACTATTGAAGGAAGCCTTTAGTGACTAAGCAAGCCTTCCAACGTCCGCTGGAGCTGTCAACAAGAGGCTTAGTGAAAAAAACCCATTTGCATGCAAGTGTGTTGGAGGACTCAAAGGTTGGAATCAGGAACCATGTGCCATTGGCATGGAGAGCATTAAACTCCTTCAAAATAGCCTCACACCGCTCTGAATATTGCTTCACAACAAAGAATCAAGGAGGAGTTTCTAGCATGGAATAGGTGTGCTGAGGAGTGCATGAAGAGGTGGCCATTGGACAGCACCATCGGTAAACTAATGAGGGCAAAATGAATCAATCCGTGACTTGGTCATCATTGAGTGCATAGGCTACTGAAAAGCCGAAGGAGAAAACTCAGATGGAGAAGAAGATGGGAGGGTGGAGGGAGATGGAGGTGGGCCTACAATAGATAGAGAAGAAGAAGGACCAAAATCAAGATTAAATAAAGGAAGGGCAACATGGGTGAAATGTTCAGTGGACTTGGGCTTATGGAGAGAGGCAAATGAAAATGAGAGTCCATTAAATTTAATATTCTTAGAAATATAAGTACAATTTGTGGGGATATGTGACAAATAAAGCCTCGATGGGCTAGACTAAGGCCTTAAAAAATGCAAAGGATAGCCTAGTAGGAAACTTTATGAGTGTTATATGAAGTAGTTAGGGCCAACATGCAGATCCAAAACTTCAAAGAGAGTTATAATTAAGAGATTTATGGTGGAGTAGCAAAAAAGGAGAAGAGTGACTAAGAGAGGGAGGGTGTATAAATATTAATTAGATAGAAGGCATAAAGAAAAGCATGTGGCCAAAAATGTAATGGAACTGATGCATGGGCAAGAAGAGCTAAGCCTGACAATGTGACGTTGATTTTCTTTTAATAATACCGTTTTGAAAATGAGTATGTGGAATGGGACAAGCTCTTTCAACATTTGTATTTTTGGTCCCATCTAATCAAAAGCATCACAACACTTTAAGTTTTCTTTACCTATTATAGGAATGGAATCAATTAAAGGTCTCCTAGCTAGTTATCCCTCCAAAAATCACGATGACTTTGCCGAACAACCCACTTCAAGTTGTATAAAACATTCGGCATAAATCTCATAATTCCCTTTCAAAAATAAATTCCTTTACTCAAGTACATCACAAAAATATTAGAGTTTCTAGTATATTTAGAAGAGAAAAAAATCATACCACATTGAACCTCCTTGTAGCAAATTCCAAACAAATTTTATAAGCAATGAATCTTGGACCTCATTTAGATCCCGAATACCAAGCCCACCTTCTTCTACAAACAAACAAACTTTTCTCCATGAAATACACTTCCTTTTTTTATTCACCAAAGAGGAACCCCAGAGAAAATCAAAAAAATTTCTCTTAAGCCTTGAGAACACACCTTTAGGAAAATTTAAAATCAAGAACATGTGAATAGGCTTACTGTTCAGGACATGATGCTTAATTAAAACGATTTTGCCACCAAATGAAAGAAGTTTACTCTTCTATCCTGCCAAATGCTTTTGAAATGTTATCAATAAAGAATCAAACATACATATTTTTATGTGCCCCACAAAAAGAGGAGCGCCAAAGTAGGTACATTGCCATTTTCCTTCCTCAGCACCATAAATCAATTTCAAATAATTTTTCCGATCAACCAAAATTGACATAGAGAAAAACATAGAGGACTTACTAGGATTAATCAGTTGTCCAGATAATAATTCATAACGATGCAAAAGAGCCATGAGATTTTGAATAGAGGACTTCCCACTATTTCAAAATATCAGAAGATCATTCGCATAAAGTATGAGAAATCAAGATGCCTATTCCAAAATGGAAAGGTTTAATCCGACCCATACCATAATCTGCATTAATCATTCAGGAAAGAATCTCCTCAAATAAAATAAATAAATAGGGAGACAATGAGTCACTTTGCTGAAGACCACATGAAGGCTTGAAAAAACTATTGGTGCATCCATTTAACATTATTGAATAATAAGGTGATGAAATAGCATTAGAAACAATATTCTACTAATTCTCGAAATAACCTAGATGTCGAAGGATCTCCAAAAGAAAACGCCAATTAATACGGTCATATGCTTTAGCCATATCTATTTTCAACATCACATTACCACCTCGCACCTTCTTGTTTAGGCCTTGCACCATTTCTTGAACCAATGCTTCTTCCCCTAATAAAAGTTGCCTGCTTAAGACATGTGATTTTTCTAAGATCGGAGCTAGATGGAAAACCATGATCTTTGACACGATTTTGTAAGTCACTGAACACAACCAATCAGGCAAAATTGGCCAAAACCCACAGGCTCATCCACCTTTAAAATCAACATCAAATTAGCGGCTTGAAAAAAGTAGAAAGCGGTTGTCCTTCAAAAAAATCTTTTGTCATTTCTAACAGATCAAATTTAATAATATCCCCAGCCATGATAAAAAAAATGGCTGAAAATCCATCCAGACTTGGATTGCTATCAGTTGGAATCGACCAAAGAGAATGTTTTACCTCTTCCAAAGAAGAAGCAACGCATGAATTTTGTTTATCAACCGTGGATACCGTCGGTTGAATCAGCCCTAAGTCATGTTCACCCATCTCAATAGGCGTTTCCAAAAGGAGCTAATGGAAAAAAGATACCGCCCCATCATGAACCTTGTCTTTAGTCGTCAAAAAATTCTCATCATCGAGTCTGATATGTTCTATCTGTTTGTTCTTTTTTTTTCATGTTCATGGATGCATGAAAAGATCTTGTATTCAAGTCCCTTTAGCCAGCCACTTAATTTGAGACTTTTGGCAAGCCAATATCTCTTCTCGATGAGCCCAATTCAAATGATCTTGCTTACAATTTAATAATTCATCCTCCAACAATGTCAAATAGTGACTAGATAAATCCTCTTATAGCCTAATGATTCAATCCTCCAAACACTTTATCTCAATTTCAACTCTACCAAGCACCTTGTTATTCCATTTCTGCAATGCACATTTAAGCAATTTTAATTTCCTACTAATGTGCACCATAACACACCCATCAACTATAGAATTTTGTGTTTCCTGCACCAAAGGAAGAAACCATCATGAGAACCTCACATACGTAAACCTATAAATGGCCGAACCCCCCTTTCTCTATCTCTAAGAAGCTGAACAATCATCGAGGCGTGGTTTGAAAAAGTTAGAGGCAAATTAAAGACATGACATCCCCAAATTTGTTTAGGAAATTCATATTCACAAGCACTCTATCCAACGGAGCCCAAATTCTTCTTTCGCCCAATCTCGCATTACATCAAGACAACTTATTTCTAGTATACGGAAGATCCACCAAAACACAATCATAAATACAATCATTAAACTCCCTCTTTGCTTGACAAGCTTACAAGAGACCGCCCACCTTTTCACTATCATTCTGAAAAATATTAAAATTGCCCTCAATGATCCAAGGAAGAGTGTTGGGATTCAGGCCATTCGACAAACAGTAAATATGAAACTACGCAGCGGATGCAATAAAGATAAATAAAACAAAGAGGCACAGAACAACGATGGACACCAAAATTTGAAGTGGTTCGGTTTAATAAAAACCTATGTCCACTGTTGGGTGGTCTCAATGAATTTCACTATAAAATAGAGATTGAGTACAGAGATTGAATCATGTGATTCTTACACTAAAAACACTCAATCTCACTTACAAGTTGCAAAACTCTCTCTCACAACATTTACACCCTTACAAATAGCTCCCCACTTACAAAATCAAACAAGAAAATACACTTCTAAACTCTCATGAGTTGCTGGGTTAGTCTTCTCGCTCAAACGGGACTCTTCTCGCTCTAGTGAAATCCTGAGCTCCTCACAGCTTACCATTCAAATGAACGTGATCTTTCTTATAGGCAATATCTCGCTCGAGCGAAACACTATTCCCGACGGCGTTAACCCTAGTACCTGGAAGCGATGCAACCCTGGGGTTGAATCTCGTTTGAGCGGGACGTTGAGCGACAGTCGAGCGAAATCACTGCCTGGATCTTCCGTTATCTCGCTCGAACTGGATGTCGAGCGAGGGTCGAGCAAAGTCTCTGTCTGATGCCTCGCTTGAGCGAGATGTCGAGTTAGGGTCGAGCGAAGTTATGCGTTGAGGCTTTCTCGAGCGGTAGCTCGAGCTAGAACTATCTAATGTGCTTAATTTACCTTAATTCAAGCCACATCTCCAACAAATCTCCATCTTGACTTGAATTGTCACAAGCCATACAAATCTCAAAAGATACATAAATCCCTCAAAGGGAATACCCGACACAAATGGCAATGCACCACAATACAGACTGCTTACTTGAACAAATAGCTTCTGAATATGAAGACAACTAAATATCCTCTGCTAAAATAAGAAACCAACAAAAGCCCGCATGAGCATATACAAAAGGTGGCCAAATTGCCTCCTCTATCTACCAATTGTAGACCTGCTCTCACTGTGCACCAATGCCATGGACAAAATCATACTCAACCACAAAAGCATGATATAGAGTACCACACGTACTCCGTTCTGAAGTTCTCCCAACAACTCCACCTTCTTGCTATAACTCTTTCTCTTTTCAAACGAAGAGAAGGTTCATAGAATAGCAAGCTGTAGTTGACTGCTTCAGCCAATCTGTAGACAAGTCTGGCAAACCCAAGAGTAAACTATGGACTCAACACGAACCTATCTGATTCTATTCAGCGACTCCATTGGGAGTGAAACAAAATTGTACGGTCTGAGTAATGCTCTACCTTCTTGTCTGTAGATCACTTGTCTTCTCAAAGTGTTTGAACACCACACACATCACAAAAAAACTAATAGATAAAGCCAAACTCCAATGATCATTAAAACAAATATGAGTATAACAAAAGCACTTTACACAAGATGTATCATGATCAGAAATACTGCAGGAAACCTGATTTTACACTATTTTTCAAGAATACAATGCAAATAAAAAATCAAAATTACTGTCTTCTAATCACACCAAGTAAAAAACTGCCGACTCATATATGACCACGCCTGTCTGGCAAACCCGTTGCATGCAAGTGACATCTGAATCTGAAGCATGTGAGGATATTCCACCTGTTACCACACTGCCCTCAAGGAAGTAGAGACTAACTGTCATCTTCTTCACTGTCATCATCACTAGAGGAACTTTCCTCTTCCTCCATATTTTTAAATTGAGGACACTCACTTCTATAACGACCAAACTTATGGCAGTGGTAACACTTAACATTTTTTTTGTTAGATCTGGAATTATTGAAACTACCCTTATCCTTCCCTGAACCTCTAGATCCCATCTAATAGTGACAATAGAATTGTACTGTGATCCCTTTCTTCCTCATCCTTTGACAGCGCAGGAGACTCCCCATTAACCTCTAGAACACTGAACAGACCCTGTTGTCGCAACAACGCCTTCATCTTGATCTGCCATAAACTGAAACTATTATGTCCGTCGAATTTCTCTACTCTAAATTTTACTAAGGCCATCCCTTCAGATCTTCAAAGCAATCGCTCTAATACCAGTTTGTTGGGATTCGGACCGTTTGACAAACAGTAAATATGAAGCCACACAGTAGATGCAACAAAGAGAAATAAAACAAAGAAGCACTGAACAACGATGGATACCAAGATTTAAAGTGGTTCGGCTTAACACAAGTCTACATCCACTGTTGGTTTGGTCTCAATGAATTCCATTATAAAACAGAGATGGAGTACAGAGATTGAATCATGTGATTCTTACACTAGAAACACTCAATCTCACTTACAAGTTGCATAGCTCTTTCTCACAACACTCGTATCCTTACAACTAGCTCCCCACTCATAAAATCAAACAAGACACACTTCTGAGCTCTCACGAGCTGTTGTGTTCGTCTTCTCGCTCAAACGGGACTCTTCTCGCTTGAGTGAAATCCTGAGCGAAATCTTGAGCGAAATCATGAACGTGATCCTTCTTATAGGCAATATCTTACTCGAGCGAGACCTTATCGCTCGAGCAAAACACTTTTCCAGAAGGCGCTAACCCTAGTACCTGGAAGCGATACAACCCTGGGGTTGAATTTTGCTCGAGCGGGACGTCGAGCGAGAGTCGAGTGAAGTCACTGCCTGGATCTTCTGTGATCTCGCTCGAGCTGGATGTCGAGCGAGAGTCGAGCGAAAACTGTCTGATGTGCTTAATTGACCTCAATTCAAGTCACATCTCCAACAAAGAGCACCAGGATGTTGCACTTTCAGGAAACCCCAAAACTGCAATCTCTTTGCCCGAAAGTAACTCGCATAAAAAAGTAGCAAGAACCTATTGATTACCATGCATAAACTAACCACTAATTGCTTGATTTGTCAAGAAATTAACTCAAAAGCAAAATCAGCATTCCAAAATATCCATGTTTTTCCTCCCATCTCAACATTATTAAAATAACATGGCATATTCAACCATCTTGCACATTCCCAGCTTTTATTAAAATGTAGAAATGGCTCTATAATAGCCACCACAGAAGAGTGATTTTTATTCAAAATATGCTGAAGTCTACTTTTTGACGAAATAATACCCCTAATGTTCATCAATAATCAAAGAATTTTTTTGGAATGAGTATCGTGCTCCAACACCACAATAGATTCTTATTTTCTTATCCCTTTACTTTTCTTCAGCAGAACATGTAAATCTGGAACGGAATCAAAGGCTTTGGCAAGTTCATTTAATTCCTCCTCAGGTTCTACATCTGTGACAACTTGGCATAAACCTCCCATAACATTTATGTCTTCGTCGGCCAAAAGACATATGTCCCCCAGCCCTCCTAGTTTGAACTCTAGAGCTTCAATTACTTATCTCAATGAGCTTCTCGAATTCAACTTCTCAATATTCTCATGGCCACCATCGTTAGCATCATCTTCAATTAAATTATCCCAATTTTCTTTCCATGAATGAATTTGCCCCTTCGCTAAACTCGTATCTACCACCACCACATTAGCTTGATAGAGCCATCAACATTTAATTGTCTCTTGGCCACATTAGCAATCGTTTTCTCAGATTGGCCAACTAGTTGTTCATGATCACAAGAATCATGCACCAACCCATCTGGAGAAACAAATATCACACCATTAGAGATTCCGTCTGAAAATTCTCTACGGATTCGGATAGCCTCTACAATGAACTCCCTTCTAGTTTTAGAGGATTCCCTAAGAGCTACCTCAACCACAAGAATTACATTCTCTTGCTGACGGTTCCCCACTACCTGCACCCATACTTTTTTCACCACATTTTTCTTTCCTTTTGCCTGCATTATCGATAATTTCTCCTTGTTAACATCAGATTCATGAACACGTTCTCGACATTTATCTTCAACATGCCCAAGCTTATAGCAAACAGAACAAAAAGATGGAATCGAATCATTAAAAACCTTTAGATGGTGACTCGATATAATGCTTGGAGGTCCCAACCAAAAATGAGATCGCAATGGTTGAGGGACATTCAATTCCAAACAAATGCGTGCTGCCTTAAGATGAGTCACACACGCTGTTGCATTGTCCATTTTCAGATACTGTCCAAATCCATTACCAATAATCATCAACATTGATTCCTAAAAGTAATTTGGAAGCAGCCTTGACAGTGTAATCCATATAGGAACCCAAGAAGAATCTTCTTATACAAAATTTGGGGTCCAATGAGAAATCCGAAAAGAAACACCATGAGTTTCTGAATTTCCCCTCGCCATAACGCTGATGAAATCTTCCTCCTTTGACATCCTAACTAGCACACTATGAAGGTTTTGTAATTGACCAATCACTAGTGTCGATTTAATCCCCCAACAACTTTTGATGAAGCCGCGAATGTGATCTTGACCTTCAGCTTTGCTGATTGTTGAATCTCTACCTTCAATAACAGGAAATGGCTTTGCTGATTGTTGAATGTTTGCCTTCGAGAACAGTGATGGCCTTATTCTTAGAAATTGCAGAACAACAAAGAACCAAAATGGCTTTGCTGATTGTTGAATCTCCACCTTTGAGCACATGAAAAACATCTTGTCATGATGAAAACAAAGTTCACGTAAAGGGATGTTGACCTTTGGAAGAACCTAAGGTTTCGTAGCCACTACCTCCAGTGGCGGAGCCATGTTGGGGCAGGGGGGGCATGACCCTCCTATCCCCTGGCCCCACTCCATTTTAAAAAGAAAAATATTAAAAAATATATATTTTTTTAAAGAAAAAAAATAATATAGGTAAGTTTTTTTAATAGTTTAGTAGGATAAATATTAATTTTATCTTATATTGGCCCCCTTTTTAAAAAATCTAATTTAATCTCATATAAAATAAAATGATATAATAACATGATGACATGTTTTTATCATAGATAAAAATAAAAATAAAAAAGAATTTGGATGATTTCTAATGTAATTTCAATATTTTTTTATTATGATGGCATGTTCTTGACATATTATATATATTTTCAATATAAAAGTCGTATTAAACGTATTTTATTTTTATTATAAATTTTAATATCAGACAGTTCTATACAACATAAAAAGATGTATAAAAATAGAATAAAAAATATTTTATATATTTTGTGTTAATTTTGCTTGGCCCCCCTAAAACAAATTCTTGGCTCTGCCATTGACTACCGCTATAAACGCCAGCCTAGATGTTGTTCCAGACATGTGCAAAGGTAGCACCGATGATGCGCCCTACTCCGCATGAGACACCCTAGCACCCTGCCCTACTGTTGGAGGCATAGGGCCAGTGGCAAGAGCCATGCAAACCCTAATCACCCACCAAGAGTAGAGAGAGAAAAACAAAACTCGCCACGTCTAGGTATACCAGCTCATTTTGGACACTACAACAAATAGGGGTTTTTGCCACGAGTTCTTTTGCCGCCATATACAATTGTGGCAAATAATAAGTTGATGACCTGAAAAGTATTCGTGGAAAAAAAAAAAGCTTTTCGCCACGATACAATACCAGAAAGTATAATCTTGTGGGAAATAAAAATTTGAGACAAAAAATATTACTTTTCATGACGATTTTGTGAGTGGAAAATAAACTTGATTTTGCTGGAGAAAATTCATGGGAAAATGCTATTTGTGGCAACTTTTTTTCGTGACAAATAAATTTAAGAGTCATACTACATAACCTCCCAATTTTCCATACTACATTTTTTTTAAAATTTTTTTCAAAAAAATATTAAATCTTTTTTTTTTTTGAGATTATTTTTCTTAAAATGGTCATTTATTTATTTATTTATTGCTCATATATTAAATATTTGATTAAAAAATTAAAAAAATATATACTGTTTGGGACATTTATTTTTTGCCGGGATTTTTTTTATTACTAGCGATAACATATCGCGATAATTAGTTTTAAATTAAAACATTTTATAACTCAGTATAAGAAAATGGGGGTTAAAACGGCACTTTTGTGATTTAGTAGCTGCAAAAAGCAAACTGAGCGATTTTTTTTTTTTTGTGGCAATTTAATAGCTTTTGCGGCACAAAGAAAGCGCCGTAAATGGTTTTTAAAAATTAAAACACACGACTAAAGCCCCCAACCTAATCTCTGTGAGATCCCAGATTTACGTGTATTTTTACACATTATTTTATTTTCAATATTAATTATTTTAATTTATTTTAATAATATTATTGGTTGTGTTTTATTTGATTCAGATATTTATTTGATCTATTGATTAGTTAATATTAGTTTTATGTTATTCTTATAATTAATTATTGAGTTATGTTGCTTTTCTTATTTATTTTAATGTGAGATAATTATTTTAATGATTGAAATTAAATTCCTTTATTTTATTAAGTAATCTTATTTGATGTGCTTTCTTAATATTAATTAGTGTTTTATAATTAAATTGTTCTTTAAATTAAATTGGTTTATTGTTGGGTTTTAAATATTTCATTTTATTGATATTAAATTGTAGTATTTTCAATTAACTTTTATTTAATTTATTGTGCTTTTTCTAGTAGCCTATTTTTCTTCTTTTCTTTCTTTGTTCCTTTTTCTCTTTTTCTTTCCTTTTCTTTTTCTTTTCTTTTCTTCTTCCCCTGACCTATGCGACCAACGTCTCCCCCCTGCCCCTTGTTTCCGTTCGGCCACTAACCAGCCTAGCCACCACCCCTACGCCGGTCGTCTGCCCTCACCGCCCCTGCCACTAGCACTGCCACCTGTCGGCCGGCCTACCCCAGTGATACTAACCTCGGACCTCCTCCCACCTCCTCTCCATGGGCTGAAACCCGAATGGGTATTGTAATACCCATTCATGTGTTTTCCGGCCACCACCGGCCACCATTTCTTCACCACTTCATCACCGGCCTCCTAGCTACCTAATCCATTGGCGGTAGTCCTACCACTCCTCCCACACGATCAAGCCACGAAATGGGTTTTAAAACCCACGGGTGAGAAATCCAGCAGCCGCCTACCTCCACCGTGAAACTCATCTCCATCACCAAAATGTTCCCTCACATCAGCCGACCACCCCCTAGCTCAGCTCCTCAAACCGCGAGCTCACCTTCCCAATACAACCCCAAACCCGAAAATAAGTTCCCACCCTTTTGGAGCCCCGTCCACTACCTTCCGGTGGTTGTTCCACCACACCACTACCTCCATGAGATTCCCCACATTCCAAAGAGTATCTGCCTAAATTTTGGTGTCAAACTGAGCACTTTAACCTAACGTACAAGTGACCGCTACGAGCGCTACTGAATGACGTCTGCTCAAGGATTTACGCTCTTATCTGCTGTAAGTACTTTCCAAACAAATTTTTAAGATTTAAATATATTTTTGCATTAACATCTATGTGTTGGTTGATGTTGGTATTCGTTGGTTGATTGGACTTATTAAATGTTGGATATTTTGTGCATGGTGTTATGCATTGTGAAACTGCATGGTCGTTCATGTGTATGATATTTGGGATTTTAATGTGAGATTTGGTGTTTGAATTTTAATATGGGATGTAGCTATTGGATTTATGGATTTTAATGGTTTTGAATAAGTCATAATGAGACGGCGATACGTAACGTTCGTTGTGATCAGTTGATGTGAATGACATAATAGGGACGGCGATACGTAATGCTCATTATGGTCATTGTGTGTGCATTTCATATCAGAGATGGCGATACATAACGCCCGGTATGAAATGTGTGTAAGTCATAATGGAGATGACGATACGTAAAACCCATTATGATTGGCAGTGTGTGGATGACATAGCAGGGACGGCGATACGTAACGCCCGTTATGGTCATTGTGTGTGTATTTCATATCGGGAACAGTGATACGTAACGCCCGATATGAAATGAGTGTGTAGGAATTATAATGGGAACGGCGATACGTATCGTCCATTATGATTGGTGATGTGTGTATATCATAATGGGGACGACGATACGTATCGCCTATTATGATTGGTGATGTGTGTATATCATATTGGGGACGGTGATACGTAACGTCCGGTATGATTGGATTTGCGGATATTATTTGTTGGGAATGATGAATGATTTTACTAGAATTTTATTGTGGACCAAAATAGGATTTTGGCATGTGTTTATCTTATTTATTTTGAAAAAGATGTTCTTTTGAGATTCATGCATTTGGTGTCGTGTTCATGAGTTTTGTTGTTGTATGAGTATAATTCTGTCTTTTAGTTTGGTTGGGTTGTACTTACTTGCAATGCCATATTGGCATAATAGATTTTGGATGCAGATGTCGAGAGGTCTGAGCTTGAGGAGGCGGCTCCGTTGTTGGAGTTTTATGTTATAAAATTGTTATCTTGGAAAATTATTTTCCCCTTTTTATAAATATGTATTTTTATGATTTATCTTTTGGATGACTGTATTAAATCTCCTATTGGAGAATTTATGTTAAATTGAGTTTGTAAAATATTTCTAAAAATTATGGTACTTAGATATTGACTTTATTATCTTCTGTGACTTTTATTTTATGCATATCACGTGTTCACATACTTAGCACTTGACGTTGGGGGTGCGTGACCCTTGTTGTTAGCATCCCGATGCCTTAATTCCCGTGTTTATTTTAAGGAAAATTTGGGAGCCTCACAATCTCTCTCTCGCGATAACCTCGACGGACATTTGAACCCAAAATCCTCTCTCTCTCTCTGACTGCACCACCCATTTGTCGATACCGTCCCATTGCCATCTCCATCTCTGTCTCGCTTGGCAGGTGAGTGTCTCTCGCATTCTCTTCCTCTCCGTTCGTCTCTCACTCTCTCGTGTTCTCTCATTTTCAAAGGGTGAAATGCTAGATGGTTAACTATGTTTGGGTAAAATAGGTCGCGTTTCGGTGAAATGCTAGATCCCCAAAACCTAGGTCATGTTTCAGTGAAATATATTGTTCTTGGTCATCACTAGGTTTTTTTAAAAAAATTTTATTTCTTGGTTGTCTTCGTGCGTGGGACTACAGCCGAACACCATAAACAACATAGTGGTTGTTAGTTAATTTAACCGAAATAATCACTATAGTTGTTGCCCTGTTATTTAGAATTTGCCCTTTTCTTTTTGCCATTTTATTTATGCTGCCCTATTATTGCAAATGTGAACTCCTACTTATTGCTCCATGCACTAATGAATTTATTTATGCTACCTTGTTTACCTATGGTTTCCAAAGCAATTCAGGAAAATGGTATAAGCTCAATCTTATTTAAATTGAGAATATGTTTTAGCTTATTAGCATTGTAGGTCACCCTTCTGTTTGATCTTCAGGGGAGGAAAATACCGATTCAATTCTAGAAACCCTCTTTACATACTCAACGAGTTAATACCTACCCAATCTTCAGATTCTGTTTTTGCTACTTGTGTGATGCATGCACAATAGGCTTGTTTGTGCAAATTTGCATACATTCTAATTACCCTATTGAGAATTTTACGCATTTTGCCTTTTGATTTGCATACATTCTAATTATCCTTTTCTTTCTTGAACTTGAATTTACAGTGGCTAATGATAGATCATAGATGAAGCTGACAGGATACTGGAAGCAAACTTTGAGGAAGAAATGAACCAGATTATTACCCCCTATCAAAGATAAACTATATTAATCATGTCCCTTCTAGTTCTGATATTAATTTATTTTATTAGAATGGTAGGGTTTGAGCAGCCTTCATATATAGGCTTGTTTGTAACTTAGGAAATTCCATGATGTGTTTGTGATAACATCACTACCACTTTGTGGCTCTAATTTGTTTTTCCATGCACTACTACCACTTTGTGATAACATTACTGTCCACAATTCCTTTGAAAGTAATTTGGCCCAAGATGAATTTATTATTAGCTAGCATATTGTTCATGAGTGTCTTGGCATTGCTAGGGAAAAATACACTTATTTGTTTTATCCCTTTAAGGGGTTGTTTTTGTTATATGATAGCACATGTTCTACTAGTGCTCTAGGGGCATTCTATATGGCTGTAAGTTACTGATGTTATTTCGCCTAAACAAGAATAATGAAGCTTTGTTAGATTCAAAATTTTCTTTTTGTTATTTCTCTCCACCGTGCTGGTAATTGTTGTATTATACTGCATTTTAATTAGAGTACAAATCATGTGCATTTATTTATTTACTTATTTACCACTTTCCATTTTGATATGAATCATTATGTCATTGATCAGCAGTACTTGAAAATTAAGCATATTGAATGGCATAGACTAATTACCATATATATAATAATTTGTTAAATTGAAGATGATGCCTTTAAGATGTATTTTTTTTTGGGTGCACTCCATGTCTATATATTTATGTATATCTTGCTTTACAACTAATAAGCTAATCACTTTATGCTTCTTGGTATTTAATTTTTCTTCCTAGGCTCCTAGTAGTACTATTAATGGTCTAATTATCTGGCTAATTAATCTTAATATTAAGGAGTAACATGAATATTATTTATAATTGGGGGTGATATTGGCTTGGTATATCATTAATACACTTAAGTGAGGAAGCTGGTGAAATGAAAATGGGATCTTTAACCAGGCTTGATGAGGTAGAATAAATATTCTGTTTTGTTTTAGTTAGGCAAATTGGGTTCGGTTATAGTTTCTATTGTAGATTTAACTTTATCATTTCCTCTAATTAACTATGTTTAAATCTACATTTTTGTTTTTGCCTCATATTCCTCTAATTTAATTGAGTCTTTTTTTTTTTTTTTTTTGTGAGGGACACTTTATTCAACTAATGGAGACAGACATACACACTGCATACTTATAGTGAAAAGTATATTAGAGTGAAAAGTATATACAAGCATACTAATAGTAAGTTACTAGATTCAAATTCTAATCTGAATTGGAAATCTATTTGCTTACTTTTTTGCACATGGAATTGAGTGAGATAAAGATATATAGGATATGTATGGTGTTTGTGATAATTATATGCCATAGTTGTTCACAATGAGCAGTTTTGAATGTACTGTTTAATAATATTCTTCTTCAACTTTCTGTTCATATATGCCATAGTTAAGCTATGTCCAGAAATACAGGATGTCCCTCACCCTGATTTACTTTTCTATTTTGTTGTTCTGCAGCCTATATTTGATTATTTTACATTCATTTCTAATGCATTAACATCTTACATATTTTATACTTCATATGATTTTTTTATAGGTGATTTTTTTTATGGGTATACTTTATACTTCATATGTTATATAAAGTGACCCATTGAATTTCGTTTACTATCGAAAATTAGTGGTAGAGTTGGGCCTCTGGTTAGTTTGACCAATTCTCTATATTTTTAGGACTTCCTAATATAAATTTTCTGCTGCCATTAATATCTTTTTTTATTTTTTTGTTTCAATTTGATTGTGCAATCACGAGTAATCTTTCTAGGAAGACTATCTCATCCCAACCTGATCAAGCTACTGACATACTATTGGGAGTAAAAGAGCTACTGCTTGTGTATTTGTACATGCAAAGAGGGAGCTTGAATAATCATCTTTTTGGAAAATAGTAGCGGTTTAGGCTTGATGTTAAATGGACAATGTCCATGTACGTTTATTCTATAACTTGATGAATGACTAGCTACTTGCATATATATATATGTGTGTGTGTGTGTGTGTGTGTGTGGATGTAAAATTGATAAAACCATTGTTGTAAATTGTTATTATCAAATACCAAATAGTGCTCAAAGTCTTTTAGCTAATGTATGAAATCCTGGGCAAAAAGCATTTGTCTTGAGTTGAAGGGGTGATAAATAACATATTATTAATCACGAATACATATTCCTATAGGGAGGAACATGTTTCTTTGAATAAAGTAATGCACAGGATTGTACTTGGTAGTAAAAAAACTTGTTGGTGCAAACTATAACCATGTGATTGATAGTAAATATCGATTCCTCTCTAGACCATTATGTGAAAAATAATTAATAGTCACGGAAATACTTTGTGGGAATAGGTATTTCTCACGAGAGGTAATATATTTGTAAGTTTTTTTGCTATTACCCATATGACCTTTAACCACGTACTTAGTGGTGATAATAAGAAGCTATTTGCCACGAAAATGCCTACTTATGGCAATAAGTAGTATTTACCGTGGAACATATGCCAAGAGCTTCCCACGGATGAATTTTGTGACAAATACTCATTTTTCTGCAAAAAAAAACATGCTTTTAGCTACAAAAGGTACTCTTGGCAAATAGCCATATACCTTGTAGTGGGACTTGATCCTCTTTATCATGCTGGCTTGGTTGATATGATGATGAAGATCATGTTTCAGAATCCATTTATGCAATCAATGCTCTAGCAACGTAAAAAATTATTAAAAAAGGTGCCAAGATCGTGTGATAAATGATAATATATGAAAATTGGGAGGAAACTGGCCGTGATTAATAATTATAGGCTAATCATAGCAAACTAAATTAAAATTTCATATAATTACACATGCATTAACTTCAAAAAAAAAGTGATCACTCTTATTTTGAAACAAATCCAAAAGGCCGATTAATTTAATTACTATTTGAAACAGGAAAGTACATTAATTTCAAACTCTCATTAAGGCATTACTATTTGTGTTTCAATTTGGAGTTTTACATCTAACAGGTTTAGATATTTTGATTGTTATATTCACGACGGTCCAATCATGATTGAAGCTAGACACTGCAATTTACCCAAAAAATAAATTGTAGTTTTGGGCTTTTTTTTTTATATAACAAGAAATTTCATTCATTACTTCAAAATTATAAATATTGTTTAAAACAAACAACAGATTCAATAAAATCTGGAAAAACCTTCCTAAATACAAATATCTTCAATATTCCATACATATTTTACTAATTTATAAGCACCTTCATTGTATATTGTCCCCACATGTTCACAACATTGCCACAAGTAGTAAAAAATTTTATATCGTATTTTTTTTTTTTTGTAGCTAATTGAAGTTGGAGATAATTAAACAAAGAAATAGGCAAAAGAGTAAGTGGTTAAAAATGAAAATGGAGGTGAGATAAAAAAATAAAAATAATAAAGAAAGAATAGAATAATGTTATTTTAATATATGAGAGAAAGTATAGAGGATGGGATGTAGGAGATTTTTTTAATATGATTAAAATTTAAGAAAAATTTATAGGGAGTATGATTTTTGTTTAAAATTCGGGAAAGATTATGGAAGAAAGGATGTGAATGCTCTAACCAATTTAATATGAGTGGTTCTAGGGTCACTTATGTGGGATCCCGTACGGATAATGTGTGTTTTTCTTTCTTCATATATTTTTTAACAGATTTATCATATATATTTTAAAAATTACATTATTATTAAGAAATATTTATTTAATCAATAAATAAAAAAAAATTTAATGGAGTGTGACTTTGAGATGTGACTTTAATATTTCTCATTTAATATTTAGCTAAAGAAAAGTTTTATATTTTATACAAATCAATTAAAAAATAGAATAAACAATTCAACTTTTTCAAATTTCAAAACAAAACTAATATTAAGGGTTTTTATCGATGGAAGACGGTGTTGAGAGGTCCTCAAAGCACCACAAGCATCGTCACCACTAGCATCACCACCGCAATAAGAAATGCGAAGAGGAAACCAAACATGAGGGTGACGATATCAATCGGGCTTCTCCTTCTTCTACAGTGGCTATTAGTAACATTCGCCCAATAACGATGTGGAAAAGGGTGAGATTTTTGAAGTGGAGGGTTTCAATTTCGATGGTGGAAAGTAGGAGATTGCGGAAAGGAAGGTTCAAGTCAGATGAAGAGTCTTAAAAAAATATAACCTCTAGTATTCACTCTCATATAGAAATTTTGTTACATACAGGTGAAGATGGGAGGGAGAGGGAGAGAACGAAGGTGAGAGAGAGCATTTGTTCATACATGCCTATGTGACTATTCATACAATCAGTGAGCTCAATTCCCAAGTCTTTTTTTTTTGAAAGGAAAACTTAGCATTTCATTAACTCAAAACAAATGACTAATACAATGGGGAATTGCTTCTAAGTGAATGCAATCCTCACAAGGTTTAAAGCATTTTTGGCGAAACAATGTACCATCATGTTAGCTATCTTTGGGGTGTGGACAATAGAATGAGCCCACCGATTGTAGAATACTTTTTAATCTTAATTAATCTAAAAAATGCATTTGAGAAAAAAAAAATCTTGACTCATATTACCTTTAACAAACTATTTCAATATTTTTCATTTATCAAACCCTCATTTTTCAAAATCTAATAAAGCATCTTAACTCAAACTATTTTATTACCATTAGCAAACTATTTCAATATTTTTCATTTCTCAAACCCTTAGTTTTCAAAATCTAATAAAACATCTTGACTCAGACTATTTCACTCCTATTAACAAAATATTTTACTACAAATTATAGAGTTATCATTTCACCTTATTATCCAAACATGCCCTTAGTAATTGAGTCTAGTTTTTTATTCACAAACAACCTATTTAATAATATAATTGAGTAAAATTAGAGTTTCCTATCATGTAGTATTATTTATTTATAGTCCAAATTGTATATAATATTATTAAATACGAAATAAGAATATATACATTTTAAAAATATATGCATTAATATATAGGAAGCGCTAATTAACATAAAGTATATTATAAGTACAGAATATACTGTTGTATTAGATTGCTTTTGATGTTTAACAAATAAATCAAGAAAAACTGCAATTATTATTAGTTATACTTTAAACTAAAAAAATAAGAAACTGAAAATGAAAATGAATTCTCTAGCTAAGCTGAGCTTAATTAAGTGCTTCACTAAGTTACAACTTAGAACTTCAAGTCAAGCATGAGCTGGATTTTCTAGCCTGAATCTCATACAAGTCGAACTCATGTAGGGTTTTAAGATATTTAGGCCTGGTTTGTTTTCACAACTTTTCTAACATCTCATATACAATTTAAGAAAAATATTAGTCCAGCCATGCCTAGAAGTAGTGGATTGGGAATTCTGCATTGCACTGGCCTAAACCCACTTTCTCTTAGGCTAAAGCCCAAACCATAATAAATGCTAGTAAGGACGGTCAGAGCTAGAGCTACTCTCTTTCATTGCACCAAGAACCCAACCATGACGAATGTTTTTAGCTGTGCTTTCTACTACTGTCTAATAGGGTTTATGAGTATAATAAGTCGGTTTTTTTATGATTGAAGGTCTCCTCGAACCACTTTTGATTATTGAGCCTTTCCTGAGTCATTGAGACAGCTCTGCTTTAAGCCTTTCTTCAGTGAGAAAATAAACGAGACTTCAAAAAACTTTTCAATTTATCTCATTTAATCATTATAGTCTTTTTAAATTTTTACATAAAATAAAATAAAAAATTTATTTTTTTCAAATTCTAAACTATAAAGTTTACACAAGTAATTGCAGGAAAACTTAATTGTATTCTCATTACAACTTGTCAATATATAAGACAAGACTATGACTAAATAAGGAATGTACATCTATAAACTGAAAATATAAATAGATTGATTAGAATCCTAATTACATAGAGAGAAATCTGGGATAACCATTAACCATGGAATTGTCGTGTATCATTATAATTCTCATGTATATCATACTGATTCTCTTAAACGATCCCTCAAAATAAAAGTACCATTGGCAACATTGATTTTGCTACATAGATTTTGAAATCGAGACGTGCAAGTGGCTTGATAAGTAAATCGGCAAGCTGATCATTTGTATGGACATGAGCAACGCGCAGCTAGCCTTGGCGAACATAATC
Source organism: Platycarya strobilacea (assembly GCA_036898215.1). NCBI lineage: Eukaryota > Viridiplantae > Streptophyta > Magnoliopsida > Fagales > Juglandaceae > Platycarya > Platycarya strobilacea. The sequence goes on from CM072550.1 coordinate 45,185,289, forward strand.
TCAAACAAAGTGAAATTCAATATCTATGTGCTTCATTCTGGAGTGCATAATCGGACTAAGACTAAGTTAAGTTGCACCTACATTGTCGCATAGAAGCAATGGAGTGTCACGAAGCTTGAGGCCAAGTTCATTGAGAAGAGAATGAATCCAGTCCATATCAGAGATAAGAGTGGTGGGAGCTCGATACTCAACTTCTGTGGATGAACGACCAACTGCCTTTTCCTTTTGGGTACGCCAACTGATGGGGTTGTTGCCTAGAAAAATAATGTAGGCAGTTGTGGACTTGCGATCATCAAGATTACCCCCCCCCCCACCCCACCCCACCCCACCCCAATTGGCATCAAAGAAACCACGAAGAATAGGATTTGTTTGTAGACGTAAAAGAAGACCAAAATGAATTGTGTGTTTGGCATATCGCAGGAGTCGTTTGACATGTTGCTAATGGGAGACAATGGGTTGATGCATGTATTGAGCAAGACGATTGACTGCAATCCAATATCTGGACGTGTAAAAGACAGATATTGAAGAGAGTCAATAGTGCGACGATATTCAATGGCATCACAACTTGCGGTACTATCATTGAAAAGAAGCTTAGCAGACACGGCCATAGGTGTTTGTGCTTCTTTGGCACCATTCATCTTCAACAGGGTGAGTAGATCATGGACATATCGATTCTGAGATAGGAATAGATCTTGCTTCACTAGTATAACTTCCACCCCTAGGAAGTAATGCAAGTCACTCAATTCTTTCAAGGGGAATTTGTCGCCCAAGGACTTAATAACATCCTGCAAGAATTGAGTGTTGTTGCCAGTTAGAATTAAATCATTTATATAGATCAGGGCATAGAAAAGAATGTCGTCCCAATTGTAAATGAATAGGAAACTATCTGACTTGGAGTTAAAAAATCTCAATGCCAGTAGGCCAGGCCGCAGAACATTGTACCAGGCTTTAAGGGCCTGCTTGAGGCCATGGATGAATTTTTGAAGTACACATACATGTTGAGGATGAGACTGATCAACGAAATTGACTGGTTGTTGCATGAAGACTTGCTCGGTGTGTTGACCATGTAGGAACGCATTATTAACATTAAGTTAATGTAGTGACCAACCATTGGAGAGAGCCAAAGAGAGAATCAACCGAATTGTGGTGAGTTTGATAATGGGGCTGAATATCTCAGTAATTTGAGGGAGTCAAGGCATGATAGAGTAGAGTCATTCTTGTTTCAACAATATGACGATAACGACGTTCAGTCGTGTCGTGTATCATACTGTTTCTCTTATATAAAACAAAAATAATATTAAAAATTCTTCTAATATTATTATTTTTTTAATTTTTTAAAATTAATCTCATCTTATCATAAGAGAGACAATTTCAGTAAGCAAAGAACAGCTTCAAAGCACAACAGAGAAAACTCAAGGCAAGTCCTTATTCGGCCCACAAGAGTAAACCTACATACCCCTTCTCTTATTTTATATATGCAAGGCCCATTTACAAGTGAAAACGCCCAGTCAGCCCCCAAGTACTTTTTAAAGTGGCCTCTACATCACAAACTAGAAGATCCCCCCACCTGGGGCTATGTCTCATCCGACAAAATATTCCAATTACTACTGCGGGGCCCCTACCAGAGTTGATAGTCTAACAACACAGAGAGTCCAAATTTAAATATTAAAATTTTCCAATTTATACTACGGGGCCCCAATTCTATAGGGATTGGAATATTTAATATTTAAATATTCCAATTTTTAAATATGATGAGTGAGGTAATCATTCATAGTGGTTAGGCCAAGAGATCCATTGACTATGGCAATGTAATCCGTGAAGAGATATTAGGTATGAGTGAGGTAATCATTCATAGTGGTTATTCCAATTTATTTTCATGAATTGGTGGATGACATATGCTAATTTAATGTAGTTCCAATATTGTTGAAACCTGGCTGGGTCAATTTTGACTTCGTGAAGAGATATTAGGTATGCTTCACCATTTTTCTTCAGTTCGTGTAGGTTCTAATGGAAGGAAAATGGGAAGAATTTGTATTTTATTTATGGATTGCTCGTTTTCAAACTATTTTGGCATTCCCTTTTTTGTCTCAGCTAACATTTCTGTTAACTCTTTTTGCAAATGTTTGGAGTCTATTGTTCATCTGTTTTAAACGGTGACGTTTTCAATTTAAGTTGTAGGCCCGGTTTTGCAGGTTACGCCTTTGCCAATTTCTTGTAACATTTTCCTTCTAGGGATTTATTCTATACCCATTTTTGGGTATTTTTTACCCCATCTAATACTCGTATTACCGGATCTTGACTACACCTGTTCATCCGGGCTGGGTTGTATCCGAGCCAGTTTGAAATTTTAATATATTTTTTAATATTTAAATTTTTTTTTTCAAAAAGATTGAAGAAAATTTTAAATCTGGATTCCGGATTCTCAAATCCGGAACCCGGATGAACACTCCTAATCTTGACCACGTAATTAAAGGCTTAAAAGGATTTCTGAAGTGGAATATTTTTTTATGTGGAGGACCTTTTGTATTTCATCTCATTTAATTATTATAATTTTTTTAAAATTTTATAGAAAATAAAACAAATAATTCAATCTTTTCAAATTCTAAAATAAAAATTTTATATCTTAATATTTCTCTTTATTTATAGACTAAATTTCCCCTCATTTAATAAACTCAATAAGTATAATATTTAATTAAATATGATACAGTATAAAGTCAAGATTTAAATTTAGGATCTATACTCTTACACAACGTGAAATCATTATTTATTCTAAAAGTTTAAGCTAATAAAAAAAGATAAATTTTTATATTTTATATCTTAACAATTTTTATAATCTGTTTATCATTTCATGATTTAATAATAGATGATTGGATATTATTCATTATATTTATTTTGTAAACTTATTATTTAATATTACATTATAAAATAATAAAAAGATGATGAAGAGGGAGTTTACCTACGTATAGGGCTGTAAACGAAGTGGCAAGATTGTATTAATTGAATATAAAATGAGTTGTAAAGTAGTTATAAAAACATTGAAGGTAAAAAACCTTGTTCGGTAGAATCTAAGGTGAAAGATATATACATATAAAATAGGTCCCATAACATTTATGAATACCCATGCGAGTTTCTCGAGTAACATAAAAATGCTCAACAAATTAGCTGTAGTATACTGTATACGTACAAGTAAGCCTGTGACCTACATAGGATAAATAATTGTAAAAAATTATTTATTTACAATAATTTATTTTTAATAAAATAATTATTTACAGTTAAAATAAATCAAAAATAATCTTTTAATTACAAATAATTAATTACAAAAGCCTAATTTTCTCATAATACATTTATTACAAAGAAAAACAAATACTTATAATGATTATAATTATGTATAATAAAATTAGACTCATTTTAATATAAAATAATTATCGTACAATCCTAAACCCAATTTGTACTCAACAAACCTTGTCATTAACTCTTGAGTATCCTTAATAACATTCCCGAACAATGAAGTTGAAAGTGCATTAACTGTCTTAAAATTTTTCCTTGTCATCTAGAAAGAGCTCCTATATAATATACCAGCTCTAAGTTGGAAAGAAAACACAGCACCATCAGTTTCAAAACACCTACTGGTGGTGCATTACATTTGCCTCTTCTTTGCTTTTCTTTTCTATTAACAAATTTTAGAGTACTCCACGAAAGTACTAAAGCGTGGTTAACAGCTGTTGTAGGTTGTAATTCATTATTTTCAAACAGCTTCTGGTTACACCTATGCGAAAACCCCTAAGCAATAAGAAGAATTTTCTCCATCTCTTCCTTACTCTGTGCAGGTGCTATAAAATTTTTAAAATCAATGTAGCTTATCTTAGGTCGCAAACCAAGCCCCAAGTCTCTCCTACTCTGCTGGACAGATTTACATCTATAAACAGTATGTAGTCTCCTTCTCTCCACTGAAAATACACTTATCATCACTCACAACATGCCTTTATTTTAAATTCACCATAGTTAGCAACCCTTCTCGACAAGCTCTCCACCTAAAAATCTTGACTTTATTTGGTACTTGTAGCTTTCAAAAACAAGTCCACAATTTCTACTGTTGTTGAGAATTGGAGGTCTCACACAAACCACAATCTTTGTGAACAGATCTCAAAAGTCTATATACACTTTTCTAAGAAAATTCCCCACTCTTCTCCAATTTCCAAACTAACATTTGACTCACTTGATTAGAATTTCTATTACCCTTGAGATAATAGCTTTTCCTTTCCAGAATTCAACTTTTGTTAAACTTTGGATTTAATTTAAGAAATACTTGTATCTTACCAAGCCTAGCAAACCCAAATATTTATCGTATGAGAAATGCTACTCCTACTCCCAGATCTTCCCGAATTGAATTCCCGCCTGACGTGTGATGCTCACGTGGCAGAAACTTAAAAACGAAAAAGGTTGCTTTTTCTTCTAAAGCTCTCTGAAATTAGATCCTCTATTTCACCCTAGGTTGCAGACAGATATTCGAAAGCGTCGTTCATCACATTCAAATTCACTTTGCTTTGATCTCTTCTTCAAGCGCCGTTCATCTCGAGCTGAAATTCAAGAGGGTCAATTCCAACCGCCAGTGGTGATCCTCATCTGGCCGGTTCAGCTCCTATGAAAACGAGAATCGCAAAGAAAGTCTGGTTTTAAATGTTGGGTTTTATTTCAAAATGAAGATGGAGATAATTGCAACCTTAGATGTATGAAAAAAATAGTGGTTTTATAGGTTTTGTAGGTAGAAAGGAAAAGCTTTTGAAGCAACTCAAATTCAACATAAACATATAACAATGAGGTATATATTTTGAATTTATAGAAATTTCACATAATTAATTTTCAAATCTTGTAGCTTTAATCGATTAGCTATCTATATAGTATGGAAAGAGTCCAACTTCGTTGAGATGGAGGGCTTGGGCCGAGTCTGATATTTTGTTGTTTGGAGATTTTCTTCTGAAACCCCCATGATCTGTCTGTTTGGTTCTTAGAAACATATTTTTGATAACTAATTGTACATATTTTTCCACTTGAAAAATGAGTTGGTGAATGCCAAGGCTGCTAAATTTAAATCCCTGCAGTAGCTAAGAACAGAGGTGAGAAAGATGAGGGCATCTCCATTCAACATGAAGGGTGGTTCCGTGTTGGGTAGAGTTGGTGAGTAAAATGAGTCCTGTGAAGCCGAAGAAAAATTGGGTTCTGCTTCTACTTCTAGTAGTACTGAAGAAATGGTTGAAGTTGTACTAGTAAGATCAAGACCTCAGAGGGTGAACCGCGCGCAGAAAAGATATGTGGTAAGTGACTCTAAAAGTGAGAATGCCACTGAAGATTCTAACTTTGTTGAAGATGATTAGGAATATTATATTAGATTAGGCGTTTTACGTTATGTTTGAGGAGCTGGCTGTAAAAATCTCATTCCCCCCACTCTTAATGGATTGATTGGAACAACCCTTCTAAAATGTTTTGACTTTTGAATTATTTTGTTTTATTTATTGTCTTTTTGTTTATTTATTTTTTAATTATGTGGCATCTCACGTGTAATAACACGTTAACGGAAACGGCCATTTGTGGCGGTAGAAGAACTCTTATCGTATTGTTGAAACTGTTGAACACCCAACAAATTTAGAAGCTCTTGTACACATTTCTACTAAGATCCACAATTGTCTTAGCCTTATTCACTTGTTGTCCAAAAGCATCTTCAAAAACTTTTACCAAATTTTTAATCTTTAGGCTCAACTCTATAGTAGCTGTGCAAAAAAGAACGTAATTATCTACAAAATCAGATGATTAATTCTAGGAACACCTCTATAAATTTGAATACCTTTAACATGGTTCTCAACAACATGATGTTTTAAAAGAGAAGCGTGTACAACAAGAATAGATAAGCAGATGAAGGATCTCCTTATCTCAACACTGTAGATGGAAGAATAGAACCTTTAGGTTCATTATTAATTAGAATAAAGAAAAGACACATTCTAACACACAACATGACCAATTGAATCCATCTCTTATTAAAGCCCTTGATGCTCAATGTCTTCTCAAGAAAATCCCAACTAACCCTATTATAGGCTTTACTCATATCTAATTTCAAAGACATGAATAACTCTTTCCCATCCATATTCCTCCTATGAAAGTAAATAAACTTATATGCAACAAGAACATCACCTGTTATAAGATAACTTAGGACAAAAGCACTTTGGGAACTAGAGATCATCACATGAGCAATGATACCTTTTAGATCTTGCAATAATCTTATAAAGAAGTTTGCAAATCACATTACGAAAGCTAATAGGTCTATAATTAACAACATTAACAGGATTGTGTTTCTTAGGAATCAAAGTGATATGAGTATAATTTATGGATCTAGAAAACTGGCCAAAATTTAAAGTGAGAAGTACAGTAGAGATTACTGAGTTGCCTACAATGTGCCAGTACTTCTAAAAGAACAAAGGTGCCATCTTATCAAGTCGAGGTGCCTTGGAAGAAACTATTTGATGCAAAGTAGTCACAACTTCTTATTTAGTGACGGTTTGTAGCAAAGTTAATTCATAACCTTGGCAACAGAACTAGATAGACCACTAAGGAATCCCAAATCACTTTCATAGATAGATCCAGTAAATAATCCTTGGAAATACTGTATAATAATCTAGTCTCTCTCCTCCTTAACTTGCCATCCCCTTCCCTATCATTTACCCCCAAAATATAATTCTTTATTTTTTGTTGTGAAGCTCTTTTATGAAAATTTTTGTATTCACATCCCTCACCGTAAGCCACAATGACTTAGATCGTTTCCTCCACATAACCTCTTCCCTTTCTAACAATTTTTGCAATTCTTGCCTTACTTTCTTTTGTTTAACATGGTTTAGGCCATAAGGTTCTTGAAGTTGAAGCTGCATTAGATTAGACCTTGCCTGCTTGATATTATATTGCAGGTGACCAAATGATGTGTTATTCCAAAGTCTCGAAACTGGTTCTAGAGGAACCTAGAGATGTAACTTCCTACTCCTCCAAGCTCTCTTTTCTCAATCTTTTGTGCAAGCTATTGAAAACATCTATCTATTTGATTACAACTTCTAGAACCAGAGTGACATTCCTCATTGGATTCACCACTCTTCTAATAAGTTCTCTGTTAAGTCTGCTTATACTGCAATTGTTTGAAACTAAACTAAGCATAATGATCTCCCTACCAGCCAATTCTAGAAAAAGCTCTAGTCCCTCAAAATTCAAGATTGATTTAAGCTATTTCTCTGGAAAGTACTTAATGACATCCTTCTTACTAGGCACTCACTTGGCAATTAATTTCAACTCCCAAAGGGTCAACAAGGTTGTCTCTCTCTTGGCAATTACATTCAACTCCCAAAGGGTCAACAAGTTTGTCTTATTTGCCAACAGGAAGTAGAGGATACCTCCCACATATTCATTAACTGTCCCTACACTAGAATTCTTTGAAGGCAGTACCATTGGCCATTGGATATTTCATCTTTTAGGTCTCACGGCATTAAGAAATAGATTGATTTCTCTACCCTAGTGCTAATCTCAATCTCTCTAACCCTGATACTCATCACTTCCAACTCTTTGCTCTACTTGCTATGAACAGAATTTGGTTTAGTAGAAACCAAAAAAATTCATAATGGCAGTTTTATAACTATCGAGCAGTTTACAAAAAAGACTGTTGACATGTATTAGGATCATTATAAAGCTTGGGAATGGAAAGGTCATAACAAGTTGCAAACCTAGAAACCACCTAAAGCAGAAGACACCTGCTCTATCTCATTTGATGTTGCTATAAAAGGGGATGGTAGTACTTCAATTGCAGTTTGTAGATCATGTACAAGGGATATTATGTTTTTTTGTTTACCAAATTCTCAAGTAGTATTGGTCCAAACTATGACGAAACATGGCAGCTTTCATTGAAGTCAAAAAGGCTCATCATAGAGGACTTAGGAAACTTGTCATTAAAGGAGATTCGGCCATTTCCATAAATGGAATGCATCAACAAACCTCAAGCTTACAATTGCTGGGAAGCCGAAAGTCTTGCAAGAAACACCAGATTTTTACTCAAAGATCTAGATGAATGGTTAGCCGTGAAGAGACATCGATTTCAAAATTGATGAGCGCATTCTTTTGCGCAATGGGAATATTCCAACAAATTATTTGGAAACATCCGCCTCATCAAAATTTCTTGTCTTCTAGATTTCTTCTAGATTTTTGTAGTGGCAATGATCCCCCCCCCCCCCCCCCCTTGGGTTAATGTAATGCTTTTAAACTATTTTCTATTTCTTATTAATGAAAGGTTTTTGAGAGATAAAGTATAACATATTTTATAATTGATATATTTGTCATGTACACAATATAAGCCAGCAAGCCAATTTAGAATCAAGTTGAGTATTATATGAGCTTATTGGTGGACATGAGTAATAATCAAGGGGAGTCAGGTTTGATCGATATGAAGTCTATCGTTTACTAACATATAATTGATATTGTAGTTGTAAATTGTGTAAGTTTTATACAATTTTTTTGAAAATAGTGAATAAATATATAATTCACATAAAAAAAATAATTTTGTAATAATATATTTTTCTATTTCTTAAAATAATTATACAATAATTTCACACTCCACGATTGTATACAAAGCTAGCATGACCGACCTCTAGCAGCTTTTAAGTATACAGAAAAATAATTCAAAATAGGTGAAGAATTGAATGACAGTTGGGATTTGGGAAAAGTACTTTTTAACTAGTTTAAAAAAGAAAAACAGCGAGCGGTCCGGAACTAAAGATGTTTTGACCTGTCATGATCTACAGCAACGTTTTGAATGTGCTGACATCCTCCTGATTGATCCAACCAAACTTCTCCATGAAAGGGTTGGTCAACGACTCCGGTGGGTACCAATCAATGCAGTCATTCCAAACGTTAGACTTACTAATTACATCATCCCCCAAATCCCTCGTCACCTCCCACACACAGCTGTTGCATTTAAACCCAGCTCCAAAGCTTATCATCAGCACTTTATCTCCCTGTTTAAGCCTTTTCTTCGCCTCCATGTACCCCAAAACATACCAAAGACTGCTCGCCGAAGTGTTTCCAAACCGGTGCAATGTCATCCTCGCCGGCTCTAGATCATGCTCGCTTAGCCCAAGGTTCCCTCCAATCCCATCTATCACAGCCTTTCCACCTGTGTGCAGGCAAAAATGATCGACCCCAGCCTTAAAGTTCAGCAGAGTTTTGCTGCTAATAATATTTCCCGGCCGGCCAGTTTTGCTATTTTTGTTGCAGATCTGGCTCATTTTCCTGACAAGGGACACGACCATAAACCTAAGTAGTTCCCTCACCGGCAAAATCTTGGGTGATATCACTCTTAGGTTGTCGACAAAAGCCCTTGTTGCAGCTTTTGGGAGTGTCTTTGCGAGGTGAAACCCTAGTCTCCCTTCATCGTCTTCCTTCTGCATGCAGCAGCCATAAGAATCATCTCTAGCTCCGTTGTGGGTCCTCACAAGGCACTTTAACTTGAACATGGCTCGGTGTTTTAAGGCCCTTTTGTTAGTCAAAAGAATTGCGCATCCTCCCGATCTGAACAGACAGTTTGCGAGAATCATTGATCTGTCATTACCTGAATACCAATTTGGACTCAGGGATTCCGAAGTCACGACGAGGGCATACAGATTCTTGTACGACCTAAAGATATGCCTGACTATGTCGACGGAAATTAGGCTAGCACTGCAACCCATTCCGGCGAGGTTAAAAACCTTAATATCATCCCTCATTTTGTAATGGTTGATGATTCTGGATGCTAAAGAGGGAACGGAGGATAGCATGGAGACGTTAACGACGAGGACGTCGATTTCCGATGGAAAAATGCCGGAACTGGACAAGAGTTTTGCAATGCTGTCGTGGAAAAACTCGTCCATCTCCGACACCCCATCCAGCAATGTGGGATTTTCTTCCCGGCCGGAGAACATGATTCTTGGTCCGTATGTTTGCTCGCCGAGGCCGGAGCTGACAATGGCTTTGAGGAGGAACTTGTACTCGTCAAGACCAAGATTCTTGGCCCTCTCAATGATCTCCCCGCAGAATCCGGTGTCGAGCATTCTGTCATCCGTCGGCTTATGGCACTGATAGTCCAAAATATAACATTCTTGATCTCTTTTTGCATCAACCCACTTCCACAACATGAACAGTGAATAGAAGATGGGGAGAGCATAGAGTAAAAGGAGAAACTCCATGGGAGAAGAGAGAGAGAGAGGATTTTTGGAGCTGAACTTGGTAGATGGGGAATTCAAATGGAACTCTTATATAAGAAGAAATGTGAGTACTGGTCATGATGAGTTAATGGGCATGCATGCATGTGAAAATGCTGAATTAATACCTAAATAAATTATATATTTTCCATCACTCAACTCCCAACGAACGGATTTCTTGTGCAACTTGATTTTGAGCATCAATGCATGATGAGCTTTGTTACAAATCAAAGATCATGCATGGGACGTGGTACAGTATTGGGCATGTGAAGTCAATAAATTAGGAGAGCTAGAATGTAATGCTTGCAACATTTTCTCCGAGTGCATGCGTTGAGGTTTTCTATCAAATTATGGGAACTAATTAATCAATTTAATTTTAAATTTGCTCTTTTGGTTCTTCTTTTGGGTAGCAAGTCTACTCACTCTCTACTTCAACCGTACAGTCTGTAGTAAGTTTTAAAGGGAACGCCATTAAATTTCTCAGTTAGTAGCGTAAATACCTCTGGCTACCCACATTTATTAAAGACAACGTGGTAGATAGAAGAGTTAATAATATTTCTTTTCATTTGGAAAAAAGAAGAAGAAAAAGCTACGTTACTCAGTCATGCTACTCTTTCTAATTCTTAAATTACTTTCGCCATTCTTTATCTTCACAATTATTGATATGAAATATTTGAGTGGCTAAACGTTATCTACTTATAAATTCTACGTAATAAATCATAATTTTATTTTGGGAATTAAAAAATTTAGGATATAAAAAACAGTATTTCTTGATCTTTACCAATATATAGGGCGTATATATATATAGCTTTTCATGTGGTGAACCTGTAAAAACTGTGTCATGTTATTATAATCATGTTATTTTGAGATAACAAATTAAATATTTAAAATCCTAAACTACTTAATACATGATTTATTAATACCCGTTTTATCATAAAAGGTTTTATTTAATTTCGTGTACGCGGTTAAATTAGAACGTCTTTTATTGAGTACAATGCCAATTTAAATCACTGCCAGCAGGATTTACGTCTTGTTTTATTTTGCATGTGTATTTATTTATAGTACTGCGCCGGCATGTATCGTTGAAGCGAACCGACGTGCGCTGGCCTTGAACTAACTAGCTAGCTAGCATGCAGCATGGGCCATGCATGTGTGCTACCAGCCATACACAGCGCATGCTGAATATTATATATCTTTCATATCATGCGTTATAATTTTGTAAAATAAATTATTAGCGATATTAGCCGCAAACTTCCTCTCTTGACGTGGTAGTACTATTATTAACGTCGTATTTCGTATATTTGTGTGTTGAGTTTTATGCTAGCTTTGATTTTTTGGGTTTGGACCTGCAAATATGTTGTAGATTAGAAAGAAGATATGTGGGCAGCCTTGAAGGTCAGGAAGTTTCCGATGCTGATTCAGTTAGTGGCCAGGATTTTTGAAAGTTTTCATATTATAAAAGCATAGATGCTAAGGTGTCCAGTGTTTCCTCGTATCTGGTAGTTAATTTGCTATTTATATTTGGAGCTTAAGGGACGATCAATATTTCTACTATCTCTTTGTTAGAATTTTTAAATGTGGAGTGGCCTCTGTAACTGTGTATAGTCCAAACTGTGGCGCTTTTAATGCCGCATGTTATCCTTGTTTGCTCCCTTCTGTGGGTCCCTTTGATCGCACGTCGATGCCTTCATATCAAGAGATCAAAGACTCTTTTTATCCCTATTTGCCCAATTAGATGGATACTCAAGTGCCTCGCTACTCAGACAGTGTTCCAGATAGCAGGTCTCATTTCTTATGCTATCTCCTAACCAACATGGATTGTGTTATGTAGTATTCTCTACAGAGTCGTCTTCTATAGGTGCTTGGGACACCGGCTCCCACTCGGGTCAAGCCGATGGGTTGACCCATCCTAGATTGGGCCCACTTGCTTCAACTTTTTTCTTTGCATGGATTGGGCCTTACCTCGGGAAGATGAGGGAGGGGAAATCCTCTTGCAACTACCATAGTTATTATATAAAAAAATAAAGAAAATACTCAAAGTAAAAGAATATTCAAAAATACAAAAAAGACCACAAAGCTGATTGAAAGTACTTTAGATTCTCTTTATCCTAGTTTTTTACTAATGATTTTTACAACAATAATTCTAGGGACAGACGTTACATACAAATGTCAGACAAACGTCTGCCGCTATTTGAATATTTAAAAAACTAAAACTAAAAATCTATTAAAAAACAAAGTTGTTTCGCAGAAGACCCAATTCCGTTTCTCTCGAGAGCTAGAGCTTCCCTCCCCCTCGAAGCTGCGAAACCCTAACCTAACCCACCCAACCAAAACCCTAACCCTTTGATTCCTCATTCTCTCAAGTTTTCGAATCCCTAACCCTTCCCCTCTCTCCCTCATCTCCCATGAAAATCACCCTCCTCTCGCATAAAAACAAGAAATTACCCTTCTCCACCCACCCACTCTCAAGGCTAGAAACAAATCTTGAAGCCCTTTATCACTTGTGACCCTCTCCTGTTATTCTCTACCAACGACATCAACTTCTTCTCCTTTAAAAAGGTCTCTTCCTATTACTACGATTGGCCCCTCAAATCACAAAGAGATGCCCTCGTCGCACCCACCATTCAACATCTCTGCAAAAGCATCGTCTCGGTAACTCTCTCAGTCATGTAACTCATATCTCCTTTTGTTGTTCTTAGGCTTTACTTGTGCAGCTAAACTATATATTTTTAAGATTTATTTGTAGATTTTGTAGTACTCTTCGTCTAAAACTTGCTTTAGATGTTTATTGGGATGCAATTGTTTTATTGGTAATTCTCTCTATCTTGTGACTTCTATCTTTTTTTGTTGACTTTTATATGTTTATTTTTTTCACTCTTTGTCTGAAACTTACTTAGTCATAGGACAACTCCTAGGAATTTCTAGCTTAGAGTGTGGATAAATATTTGATCTATGGAGAAGGAATTCTATTTTATTCATATACTTTTCTTTATAAAAAGAGGTATCTTTCTGTCATCTTTTGAAATCTTAATTGTCATCTATTGAGGTTTTCTACAGAATGCATATAAGGTATTTGAGAAAATGTTTATTTGGCTATTGTTTTCATTGATTAATTTGTTATATAGTGCTTCATGATATATATATATATATATTCTGTAGAAATATATATATTTACGAAATTTCATCTAACAATATTGCTTACAATGCAGATCAAGTGACATCTGTCATTCCAGAATATTCTCCTAATTCTTTTAGTGAATTTGGTTGTGTAACCGACTCTCTGCTGGCACCCTTTCTTCTATTCTGATGTGTACCAAAGACAGTGCTTGGATTCTTTAGGTTATCATTACTGCATTCCTTTGATTTTGATGTGCTTGTATTTTCCATAATATCATCCCTCCTATGATGTTTGAAATTACTTGAAGAAACCTACTCATTTTATCTAGTTTATATGCTTAGGTTTTAGTTTATAAAAACTATAATTCTAAATAAAGAAGAAGTAGGGCTCTTGACCAATACCATTGGATGGTGGTCCAAAACAATATAACACTTTTTCTCTTTTCTTAGTTACATGGATCTCTTGTATACTTCTGTATGCTAGGGTAACACTATAATTTTAGATGATTATTATTTTTTTAATATTACTTATAAAGAAATAGCAGAGCTATTGGCTATCCAAGAGTAAAAAATACAAGGGTAATCTCTATTTTGCACCCCCAAACTACCACTGGTTTTTCGATTTGCACCTTAAACTACAACAACTACAAATTTGCACCCTAAAAATTATTCTCGACTAAGATCTAACTACAACCATGGGGTGCAAATTGAAAAGCCAATGGTAATTTATTAACGGAAAATGCGATTCCTTAAGGGGACTTTGGTTCTTTGATAACCTAAACAATCTTGTATTTTGGTTCATTTCGGATGTCATCATCATCAATGTCTTCTTCATTATTTGCTAAACGTACTTTGGGTCAATCATTAGGCCCCATTTGGATGCTTAACCCCTCTCAACTCATTTCATCCCATCATTACAATTTTCTCAAATCTCCATATACTTTTTCAAATTTTCATACAAAATATAATAAATAATTCAACTTTTTCAAATTTCAAAACACTTATAATATTAAAAAATAATATTTTATTTAACTCAATTTAGCTCAGCTTGATGTCCAAACAGGGCATACTTTTGTGAGGTTGAAGCCACAATAAGATACTCAACTACCAAAAGAAATCCAGGATGACCATTCTTAGAGTGTCCAAATCTCAACACAGAGGTAACTGTATCATTTGTGATGTAGAACGTATAATGCAATAATTAATATTATGTACATATAACAATTTCCTTATATGTTTGTGTTGGAGAGAGTTTATCATATTGCAAGTATTTCTAAGAGGTGGATAGTAATGAGTACATTGAGCTAGATCTTCAAAAAAGAGAAGATGATATTTTAAGGAAGGATGATCAACAGCTTGAGAAGAGGCTCGCCGACTTCGAGAAGAGGGAGATCGAGCTACGTAAGAGTGGAAATGAGATCAAGAAAAGGGAGATCAAGTTACATAAGAGCACGGATGAGATTGATAATAGAGTGATGGTGTTATCCGTGTTAAATGAAGAGATTTTCAAGAAGCAGTCAGTGGCTTTTGAGCAACAAGTTGAAATAAGACGTTCATGCACGTTACTCCAGGTGTGCTGGACTATTGTATTTGTATTTTTTTTTATTACCTGCTTAGTTTGTAACTTAACTTATTTAGTCTAGTTGTAAGCACAACCAGGTTTTCTTGTTGATGATATAAATTCTTAGTTTCCTGATGATGAAATGTTTCTGTCTTTGCTTATGTACAATTTTACTCTTTGTGGAACCTTGTTTTGTATTGGAACTTTTCTTTGGACGTGGAACCTTGCTTATGATAATATATATTTGTGGGAGTGCAATAATAATCCTTAAAATTGGCATTCGTGGTATCTTTAAGTGTTGACATAGTATGCATAATCAAGTAACTGTTCTCCACGATATCTATGTGGCCTTGCATTTTTCAAGTTTGCATCCCCTTTATGAGTTCAATTCTTTTTGTATATGTTTTAATTTGCTTCTTAATTGCATTTTTTAATATTGAGCTAGAAGAGGATGGGGGTCCTAACATATAATGTATTTAGCTTTGGCACTTTAGTTACCCTGGCGTGTTTGTAAATATTTTGAAGCTAGATTTTTGGCTGTCACTAGAGTGCATGTCATCTTCTTGTTGTATATGAGATTGATCTATTACATTTGCAATTCTTATGCACAAAGGCAGCATAATGTTTGATGTCTCTTCATATAGGTAAATGATGAATTATGGTTATTATTACTTTTTACTTATATTGATAATTTCCCAATGTAGCTCAGTACTACAGTGTAAAGAACTTATTGAAAGAAGTTATCACGTTGGTTATTCATAACCTGTGTAAGGATCTACGGATGGCTTGTTGTATTGGGTGCTTTCTTTTACTGCAAATCTAATTATTTTCATTGCTCTCTTCTAAAGAGCTGGATCAAGATATAACTCACATGTTTATTGTCGAAGAAGAAATTATAAGAGATTTCCCTCGACTAACAAGGGAACCAAACAACCAAACCCTAAAATCACTTATAGCGTGCGTCATCCATGAAACCTGGTATTGAAAATGAGGAAAAGATTCATAATCATTTTACACAAGGATGAGGCTCAAAGATGAACTTCACACATGAAAAATCTAGGATTCAGGCACTTATCCAAACAAAAATTTATTCAATACACAATGATAACATTCAATACATTACAATTCCCTAAAATCCATTAAATACATAATGATAACATTCAATATATAACAATTCCTTGAAATACATTCAATAAACAAAAATACATAAAATCCCAAGGAGATACCCAATACACAAAAATGTATTCAATCCCAAGGAAATATATTTAGTACATAAAAATATATTCAATATACAACATTTTCATTCTCGAAGAATTACATCGATTGCAATCAATCCAACTCAAATTGCATCTGTTAGGAGTAAAATGAAATTATTAATATCATTTAAACATTACTATTAAAATGTGAAAATAGGTTGGAAATATTACACTTTCTGGGGTTCCAATCACTGTTTCTCGATGCTGAGTTCCACTACTATAAAAAATTAGACTGTTTTGAACATGTTGTTGATCATCAACAACATTCAATCCATTATTAGTCTAACAAGTCCTTCTTTGATAGGCAAGCAAAAACTCAAACATAAAAATATAACATTTAATATACCTGCACTTGTTCAAAATTGGTGATATCTACTTCTGTTGGCTGAAATAAGTTCTTGCACGTGTCTGAGATTTGTGTATCTCCTTCATCTCGCTAATAATAAAGTAAAATGTATCAAAATTTATTTGATTTAATTACACTATAAGTCTAACACACACAACACATGTATATTTTTAATATTATTAATGTTAAAACATACACCTGTTTATGCTTCCCTTTGGCAGGTGCTTCCTTATGCTTAGTTTTAACCTTTTGCATATCTTTCTCCATCATGGACGCTCTCCTCAGTGATATGGGTTTTCCTTTCACTCTTACAACATTTGGACTGCGTACTTATTGTGAACTACCGGCTGCAATTGTTTCCAGTGTCACAATACTAGCATTCGAACCTATTAGGGGACCCGAACTGTTAAATAGGAACAACATATAAATACATTTTCAGATAAAATAATTAAATTTAAAATTCATCACATTCAAACCTATTGATTCTCATGATAGAAGCCAGTTCTCATGTATCCTCTTTTTGCATTTTCAATGTGCTCATTGGAACCCACCGCATATGGTATCATCTGATAACATATATTTAAAGGAATTGAATATCTATTACCATCTAGCCTTGGATCCCCTATGTCATAGCTATTGCGGATTAAGGAGTATCTTCTCTTGATGTCATTCCTCCTTTAATCTAAAATATACTGGTCTGTCAATGATTTTATACCTTTAGCTTTTAATATAGCCAAAATATGCTTACACAAAATCTCCCTTATCTGATATAAGCCACATGACCACTTTGCATTGCAGTCTTCCTCATTAAAGTCCACCAAATATGTTACTTTGTTAGTAAACTCTTCAAGTACAACTCCATCTTCTACCAAATAGGTCTTCAGTACACCATTGGATCTAAGTTGAGATGTATCAAGATCGAGCATACCAATTACTTACTGCTAAACTTCCTTAAATTCAGCGTTCGTGTACAATGCTTTTGGAATCTCTTCTCAATTAAAGATCTAGATATGTAGGAAATGCTGGCACTAAATGAGTGGAAGTCCGCACCTTTTTCATTCTTGATTTTCTTCCTCAAAGCACCGTCAAACTAACTCCAAGTTTGTTCTCGAATGAACATAGCCTTAAAAAAATATATTCATACTCTCACTGCGCTGGGTTGTACTCATTCCAGCCCAAAAATACTCTTTAAGGAGTACTGACACCCAATGATCATGCTCAACATATAAACTTTTCAAGTAGATATTGTCATGTAAGTCATATGGGTTAAGTAACCCATCCCAACATGTCTCCAACTCCTCAATAGATTGAGTGTTGTACATATATTTTATTAGGTGATTTATTAGTCCACTTTTGTAAGCACCATATGATCTAAGTTTCTTGAGCACTTTCTTGAGTATATGCGATAGGCAGTACCTATGTCGAGTCTTTGGAAAGACAATAGCAATTGTATTTTTTATTACTCTGTCTTAATCCGTAATAATAACTTTTGGAGCTATACCATCCATACACTACAACCAAGTTTGTAAAAATCATGTAAATGTCTCTGTGTCCTCACTTGAAATCAACCTAGCTCCCAAAAGAATCGATTGCCCATGGTGCTTTACACCAACAAATGGTGCAAAGAGCATCCCATATCAATTGGTCAGGAATGTAGTGTCAAAGTGACCACATCACCAAAATACTTGTTGGTTGCCTTACTGCATGGATCTGCCCAAAAAACATTCTTTAGCCTTAAATCATCATCTAAATCCATCCATGCAAAAAAACCATTATTCTTGTACTACATCCTCAAAAAATAATCTTTAAGTAGTCCAACACCACCTAACCTAAGTCATAGCTCTTGTGCCTTATCGAGGTAATTGCGGCAATCCTTTTCCAAAAAATGGAAGGTTCTCATAGCCACCAGCGTTGAAAATAAGAAATCCATACTTTTAATGGCTTTAATGCCAACATTGTCATTTGTGTCTAGTACTCTTTTTACATTCTCACTCACTTCTTTGTTACATCAAAAGAAGTGAGACTTCTGTGGACTGAAACCATGATTATGCTTATTATGAACTGCTGTAATTTGCATCTTTTCATCCTACTGTAAGGCATTAATCATTTCCTTATAGTCCATATTTCCTCTTGGATGTGGATTGGTGACATTAGAACTCTTGTTTTGGGCCTTCTCACCACGAGCACAATCAAAGGTGACATACTGATATTTTGATCCATTCTCATTCCTTTGAATGCTCACCCCAAATTTGCATCTCTTACCATATTCTTTCTAATAATTCAGCAACTCTTCAACAGAGTTAAATTCCATCCCCGACTTTGGCTCCTAAATCAAATAACCACCATTCATTTGGTGTGACTGTGGTATCCAGGTAGTGCTATCGTCGATCTCCATGAATATGGTTTATCCTCTTTACTTTCTTCATCAACTTGAGAAGAGGTACATAGCGCTTCAATTTCCTTACAAATAGGTGTGAACTCTTTACCAACTCTTGCGCTTGTTGCGGAACTTCTAGCGATAAGAGGATATTGAGGTCCTGTCCCATGTTGAAATGGGTAACAAAAATTTTATTCAAAACAACAAGATGAACACACCTAAATTTTCAAAAAATGCACTTATAAATAAAAGACAAGAACGATGTTGAAAAGCCACCTAAATGTTGGTTGAGCATTGATTGCCCTTTGGAAATGATCGAAAAGCTGGTGACGTTGTAGGGATTGGTCCATAGTAGCCGTGCATGTAATTTGGAGAGTTTAGCGAACCAATTGAGGGATGTCCTAACATTAAAATCATTATGATGATTAGCAAGATGTTGATCATAAACATTGAGCACACCCATTCCAATAATTTTCAGAAATAAAAAATAACATATTGAGATTGAGGGATTTGAGGTAGATGATATTGGTAGAGATGGATATTTTTCCCCTTTTTCCATGCCTGTACAAGTTGTTCAATATCTATGGTCATTGTTGTCTCCAAAAGAAATTTCTTAATTTAT
Organism: Platycarya strobilacea; assembly: GCA_036898215.1. Classification (NCBI taxonomy): domain Eukaryota; kingdom Viridiplantae; phylum Streptophyta; class Magnoliopsida; order Fagales; family Juglandaceae; genus Platycarya; species Platycarya strobilacea. The sequence goes on from CM072550.1 coordinate 45,204,824, forward strand.
TGAGTTGTTCCAAAGGATAAAAAATGACCAATTAGTGAGAATGCTTTGATTACAAAGGATCACAAGCAATGAACGAGTATGCACGTGCTTGTAAAATGCTCGTGACAAATGAACATGGTTCTTCTTGTTCTTGTTCTTAATTCGCTACAGAATGGAGGACATGTCAATAGTGATAAGAAAACAACTGGGCTTTACTATACAAAAATCGAGCTTAGAAACAAAGGAAATCAAGGCCTTCATTATTAAATCCAATACAACAAGCAAGTGATAAAAAGAGTAGAAATACAATGCTTTTTCTTTTTCTAGAGTAGTACAGAAAATCGATTCCTAGAAGTCTCAAATTTCATCCTTCTATTTCTCTTCCTTAATTCCAAAAGTGCTAATATTTCCAAATCTTTGCAAATATGGGTTTTTGAAGCTTTCCCCACGAAGAGACTCACGTCGACACCACGAAGTTGACGAACCCAAACCAAATTGACCTAGAGCCCAACTCAGGACAACTCCAAAATGCACGACAGCCATAGGGGACAAGGCGACCCAAACAACGACAACCTTAAGCGGGACGAGTGACCTAGACGACAGCAACCTCAATCAGGACGAGGGGGATGAAATGCACGATGATGGAAACCTAAATTAAAAGTTGAAAATGGGTCTTCCTCGTCTGCGAAATGGTTACTCTTTTGATTTTTTTTTTGTTTTTATTTTTTGTTTAGAATTAAAATAGCCGCATAATGCTATGTCAACCGTTTGTGTGGCATTTGTATGTACCGTTTGTCCCTAAAATGATTGTTTTTATAAACCATCGGGAGATTTCACATCCAGAGGACCAGTCATCCAATCAGTAAGTTTCAGATTATCCGATAGCATTGTTCAAAATAGATTTAATGTATATATATATATATATATATATATGAGAAAATTTATTTTAGCTAGGAATTAATTTAGCAACAAAATTAGTCGTTGAAATATTCACAAATATTTATTAAGAGCGTGTTATATATATATATAGCTAGCTGCAGATTTTCTTGACAGCTAGATCACATTAATATCACATATTGATGTTTCCTAGCTAGTACTGCATGCTTTAATTTACACCCACACACACCAGATCATACTATATATGTATAAATAAAAGATATCAATGATATATATTATATAGACCTTTATATATATTAGGTGTCGTATTAAATAGTTTTCAAATACTGAATTGCATATAGGACGTACTGGGTGGACGTTAATGTATTAATGTAGGAGTACTGTTTAATATTCTTATTAAATACACTCCAGCTTGATCATGATCCAAATACGGTATACGCGCGTTATACAGCTTGTACGTAACCATATATAATATATTATCTTCCGTGCAATTTCTTAATTATTTGAAAGTTGTCGATTCCCATCATCATCAATTCTCAACCGGCAAATCTTCATGCATGCAGGTTGGATATTATGTTTGCTTCCTCAGCGCCAAGAACAAACACATGTATTAAACGGGATATCTATATAGGTGCGCCTATATATGTAATGAAACAAAGCTGAAACGTTTCGGTTAATTGCAACGAGTTTTTATTAAATTACGGCATTCTAAATCGCTGGAATAATTCAATTTTTGCAGCAAATTTTTGTTACTGCTGATTTATATTTTATGTAGAGAAATAACAGTGGCAAAACGGCGATGTAATGAAACTCACTGTTAAAAAGTAAATGCAGCGAAAATATAGGCTTATTGCAGCGATATGTGGCGCGACAAAGGCCTAATACCTTGTATGAGATTCCAGATTTACGTGTATTTTTACACGTTATTTTATTTTTGGTATTAATTATTTTAATTTATTTTAATAATATTATTGGTTGTGTTTTATTTATTTAAGATATTTATTTGAGATATTCGTTAGTAAGTATTAGTTTTATGTTGTTTTTATAATTAAATGTTGAGTTACGTTGTTTCTTTATTAATTTAAATGAGAGGTAATTATTTTAAATGAGTGGAATTTAATTTCCTTTATTTTATTATGTGATTTTATTTGATGTGCTTTCTTAATATTAATTAGTATTTTATATTTAAAATGTTCTTTAAATTAAATTGGTTTATTGTTGGGTTTTAAATATTTTCTTTTATCGATATTAAATTGTAGTATTTCAAGTTGGCTTTTATTTAATTTATTGTGATTTTTTTTCTAATTAGTCTTTTTCTTTTTTTTCTTTTTCTTTTTTTTTTTTTTCTTTTCTTTTCTTTTTCTTCTTTTTCTTCCTTTTCTTTCCTTTTCTCCCTCACCAAATTCGGCCCAGATTGCAAGCCCCTCTTCTTCTCTCCCTCTCGCCGGTTCTCCATCTCCATCCAGAGCCGCCATCGGCCATCCACCGATGACACCGCCCAACCCACAGCCTTCCCCACACGCCGGTGAGTCCAACGGTACCGGTGGTGTCACCTCCAGCCACCCCACCGCCTCTACACGGCCCCCTACCCGAAATGAGTATTTTAGCTTCCCTTACATTTTTCGGTCACTGCCAACCACCCCTTGGCATCGGAGATCTACCAGAAGCCTCTCCACCCTCCGGCAAGGATAACCCACCACCCAAAGCCACCCATTTCCGCCGGTTATCCCTCCACCCGAAATGGGTCTTAAACGGGTTGTTCTTCGTTGCGCCGCCGTCCGGCTATCGTGTATCTCACCTCTACCACCAAAAGACTCCCCTTGTCGAGCCAGTCATCCCCCTACCTCAGTTTCCCCAACCTTTGCCTCACTTTCCCGATACAACCTTAAACCCGAAAATGGGTTTTCACCCATTTTGAGCCCGATCCGCCACCTTCCAATGGTTCTGCCACCACACCACTAGCTCCATAAGATTCCCCACCTTTTAAAGAGTACCTCCCTAAATTTTAATGTCAAACCGAGTATTTTAGCTTAACGTATCAGTGACTGATATGAACGCTGTAGATTGGCGTTGTTCAAGGAAATGCGTTTTTACCCGCTGTAAGTACTTTCCAAACGAGTTTTAAAATTTAAATATATTTTTGGCATCAACAGTTAATGTGTTTGATTATTGTTGGAATTTATTAATTGTTGATTATTTGATGCATGGTTGTCTGCATTGTGTATTTATGCGTATGCTCATGGAAATATTTGGAAACTGGATTTTTGCATGATTTTGGATATTCATGTGTTGGAAATGAAAACTGGGTTTTTAATTGAGTTTATTGGATTTTAATGGTTTTTGGCTGAGTCATAACGGGGACGGCGATACGTAACGCCCGTTGTGATCAGCGTGTGTGTGTGGATGATATAATGGGGACGGCGATACGTAACGCCTATTATGGTCATTGTGTGTGTCAGTCATAATGGAGACGGCGATATGTAACACCCATTGTAATTGATAGTGTGTGGATGACATAACGGGGACGGCGATACATAACGCCCGTTATGATCATTGGGTGTACATTTCATATCGGGGATGGCGACACGTAACGCTCAGTATGAAATGAGTATGTGTGAATTATAATAGGGACAGCGATACATAACGTCCATTATGATTGGTGTGTGTGTTTAACATATCGGGGAGGGCGATACGTAACGCCCGATATGATTGATTTTAGGGATATTATTTTCTGGAAAATGATTGATGATTTTACTGGAATTTTATCGTAGACCAAAATGGAATTTTGGTGTATGTTTATTTTAATTATTTTGAGAAAGATGTTCTTTTGAGATTCATGCATTTGGTGTCGTGTTCATGAGTTTTGTTGTTGCATGAGTATATTTCTGTCTTTTGGTTTGGTTGTGTTATACTTACCTGCGATGCCATCTTGGCGTCGTAGTTTTTGGATGCAGATTATAAAGCGGCTGAGCCTGAGGAGACAGCTCCGCCGGTGATGTATTATTGTTATAAAATTGTTATCTCGGGAAATTAGTTTTCCCTTTTAAAAATATGTATTTGTTTAATTTGTATTTCGGATGACTGTATTAAATCTCCTATTGGAGAGTTTATATTAAGATAGTTTGTAAAATATTTCTAAAAAATTTTGGTACTTAGTTATTGACTTAATATATTCGCTACTTTTATTTTATATATGTCACGTGTGCACACATGTTTGGCACTTGTCGTTAGGATGTGTGACCCGTGTTGTCATCATCCCGACGCTTCAATTCCCGTGTTTATTTTAAGGAGAATTTGGGAGCGTCACAGGTGGTATCAGAGCAATTTGACTCTGGGTAAATCCGCAAGTTATCTAGGAATTCTACCAGAAAAATTTGTGGTTTTAAAAATTTATTTCTTTTATGATTTGGTTATTTTATTTTATTATTTTATTTGTTCTCTAAGTTTTTCTACTAATTTATATGGTAAGATTATCAATATTTATTTCCTTGTGTTGTACTTTTTATTTTAATGTTTATGTTGTTTATTTATTTTCATAATTAACTTAGCTCTGATTGATTGGTTTGTTTGCCTTGTTTTATTTTATTTTAATATTTGTTCAATATTGTGATTGGGTAGTAGTTAAGATTTTAGTTAGTTGATTTTATTTGGTTAAGTTGTCGAGTATTTATTTAATTATTTTATATATATGCCTTTGTTTTTGTTTAAATTGGAATTTGGATATTTCAAATTAGATTATTATTTTAAATCAATATTTTTGAATCTGATATTTTAAATAATTGTGTTATGGAATTCCTTATTTTAAAATTTATTTCTTTTGTGGTGAGTTATTTTGTTTATTCAATTATCATCAGGATTTGATTTTAATTTTAGTTCATAGGTTTCTTACAAAATAGTTTTGGATTTTGTTTATTATCTTTTTATTTTAATTATGGCTATTGTATTTTAAATATTTTTGAAAGTTTGAAAATTTTATTTAGACAAAAATTTAAAAAGAATTGCTGTCATGCTTTCTTTTTAGGTATATGCTTTGAGATAAATTTAAATTTATTATCTTTTCACATTTTCGTTGTTTTATTTTAAAAGTTTATCTATTTATTTTGACGAGTGAGTTTGCTTTGGCGACTTGTTGATATTTATTTGTTAATTAATTAATTAATTAATTTTATTATGGTTTATATTTTTTTTTAAAGATCTTAAGTCCTGAAGATTTCTATAATAAATCTTTTTAGAGTTGAGTTTTGTGAAAAATTTCAAAACTTTATTTGTTATTTTATTTGCTGTTCTTATTTTAATTTAATCCCCTTATTTATTTAATAAAGGCTTTTGGTAATTTGTGTTTACCAAAGGAGGTGGTTTTGTTTTCTTAAATGAATGGCTTTTACTTATTTATTTATTAGATCTTTTTCTCGTTGTGTTTTTATATAATAATTATGTGAATTACTTGAGTTTTATTAAATGGTTGGGTATATTATTATATCCTGGTGAAATAGATTTGTTTGTTAATTTGTTTGTAATTATGCAATTGTGTTTCTTTAGAGATATTTTATATGCTGTTTATGTGTATTAGCTGGGTCTCACTAAGTGCTAGAGTTTCTAAATTCTAATTTTATTTTTGGGAGATTGTTGGAAGTATATTTTAGATAAACTCTTCTTGTGAGTGTGAAATTGTTGATCATTAATATATTGTTATGGAATCTGTCTTAGTAATACTTATGATAGTAAGCGATGAATTATTTCCTTAGTGAAGTTTTTGATGTTTGTGGATGTTTAGAGATTGATGTATAATAATTATGTGTGGAAATTTTTGGAGAGTACTTGTCTTTGATTTGTTTTTGACTTGATAAAAGTTGCCTTGTTAAGTGATAGGGTTGAATTGATGTAATGGAAATAAATTCAAGAGATCTAAATATTAGGCTTTTGGGCGAATTGATTTGGGGTGGACAATTTGAGCTTAATGTTTGTTAAGGTGTCTTAAAGAATTAGTTGTGACTTGAGGTCATATAAGAATTAAAATATTTGATATTATTCCATCTCATGTGTATTAAAGGTCCAGTTGGGAAAGTTATATGTATTGTGGTTATTATGCTAATTAAATTGAGTAGAGTTGACAGGATTATTAGGTGGTGTACATTGGAGCTTAGGTATCAATCATGGTGGTAAAATCAGAATTATAAGATATTAAGATTTTAGAATTTGGAAGTGTGGTATATGATTTCTTGTAATGGGTGTTAGAGCCAGTTTTTGCTCAATGGTGATAATTTATGAGGACTTAAATTTTTATGAATTTAGCGAGTTATCAGAGTGCGCGCGAAAGCGTGATGAAGTGCAATGTAGTTGGAGGTTTAATTCTTGTGTAAATTTTGAGGAATTAGTGATGACTTGAAAATTTGGATAATACTTGTAAGTAGAGATTTATCTTTTAGTTGGGTAAATTATGTTTATTGATGGTTAAGTTGAGAAGATAAATTTGGAAGTTACTTTAGGATAATACAAATTGTTGTATGGAGTTAGTGAATATTAAAATTTTGGGAGATTGTACTGAGGTCCTTGTACATGTGGGGTTCAAATTGATTAGCTACCTCAGGAGTCTTAGAGATGAAATATTATTTGGAGATTATACAGTTATGGAATAACATCCATTTGTATTTGAAGAAAATAGATGATTGTGCTAATACTTGGAGTGAGTATTAAGTGATGTGATAGGTGAGTTATTGGAGCTTTATTAGTTGCAGCCGAGCGAATTTCAGGGATGAAATGTTTTTTAAGGAGGAGAGAATGTGAGGTCCCAAATTTACGTGTATTTTTACACATTATTTTATTCTCAGTATTAATTATTTTAATTTATTTTAATAATATTATTGGTTGTGTTTTATTTATTTAAGATATTTATTTGAGCTATTCGTTAGTAAGTGTTAGTTTTATGTTATTTTTATAATTAAATGTTGAGTTACGTTGTTTCTTTATTAATTTAAATGTGAGGTAATTATTTTAAATGAGTAGAATTTAATTTTCTTTATTTTATTATGTAATTTTATTTGATGTGTTTTCTTAATATTAATTAGTATTTTATATTTAAAATGTTCTTTAAATTAAATTGGTTTATTGTTGGGTTTTAAATATTTTATTTTATCAATATTAAATTGTAGTATTTCAAGTCGACTTTTATTTAATTTATTGTGATTTTTTTTTCTAGTTAGTCTTTTTCTTTTTCTCTTTTTCTTTTTCCTTTCTTTTCTTTTTCTTCTTTTTCTTCCTTTTCTTTCCTTTTCTCCCTCACTAAATTCGGCCCAAACCGCGAGCCCCTGTTCTTCTCTCCCTCTCGCTGGTTTTCCATCTCAATCCAGGGCCGCCGTCGCCCACCCACCAGTGACACCGCTCAGCCCACAGCCTTCCCCACACGCTGGCGAGTCCAACGGTACCGGTGGTGTCACCTCCGGTCACCCTACACGGCCCCTACCCAAAATGAGTGTTTTAGCTTCTCTTGTATTTTCCAACCATCGCCGGCCACCCCTTGGCACTGGCAACCTACCAGCAACCTCCCCACCCTTCAGCGAGCATAACCCACCACCAAAAACCACCAATCTCTGCCAGTTACCCCTCTACTTGAAATGGGTCTTAAACGGGTTATTCTTCGTCGCGCCACCGTGCATCTCACCTCTGCCACCAAAAGACTCCCATTGTCCAGCCGGTCATCTCCCTAACTCAGTTTTTCCAACCGTTGCCTCACATTCCCGGTACAACCTCAAACCCAAAAATGGGTTTTCACCCATTTTGAGCCTGATCCGCCACATTCTGGTGGTTGTGCCACCACACCACCACCTCCATGAGATTCCTTACCTTCCAAATAGTACCTCCCTAAATTTTGGTGTCAAACCGAGCATTTTAGCCTAATGTATCGGTGACTGCTATGATGCTGCAGATTGACGTTGTTCAAGGAATTGCGTTTTTACCCGCTGTAAGTACTTTCCAAACAAAGTTTAAGATTTAAATATGTTTTTGGCATCAACAGTTATTGTGTTTGATTATTGTTGGAATTTATTAATTGTTGGCTATTTGGTGCATGGTTGTCTGCATTGTGTGTTTACGCGCATGCCATTGGAAATATTTGGAAACTGGATTTTTGCATGATTTTGGATATTCATGTGTTGGAAATGAAAATTGGATTTTTTTAATTGAGTTTATTGGATTTTAATGGTTTTTTGCTGAGTCATAACGGGGACGGCGATACGTAATGTCTGTTGTGATCAACGTGTGTGTGTGGATGACATAATGGGGACGACGATACGTAATGCCCATTATGGTCATTGTGTGTGTAAGTCATAATGAGGATGACGATACGTAACGCCCATTATAATTGATAATGTGTTGATGAAATAACGGGGACGGCGATACATAACGCCTGTTATGGTCATTGGGTGTGCATTTCATATCGAGGACGGCGATACGTAACATCCGGGATGAAATGAGTGTGTGTGAATCATAATGGGGACGGCGATACGTAACACCCATTATGATTGGTGTGTGTGTTTATCATATCGGGGACGATAATACGTAACGCCCGGTATGATTGGTTTTGCAGAGATTATTTTCTGGGAAATGATGGATGATTTTACTGGAATTTTATCATGGACCAAAATGGAATTTTGGTCTGTGTTTATCTTAATTATTTTGAGAAAGATGTTCTTTTGAGATTCATGCATTTAGTGTCGTGTTCATGAGTTTTGTTATTGCATGAGTATATTTCTATCTTTTGGTTTGGTTGGGTTGTACTTACTTGCAATGTCATCTTGGCGTCGTAATTTTTGGATGCAGATTATAAAGTGGCTGAGCCTGAGGAGACAGTTCCGCTGGTGATGTATTATTGTTATAAAATTGTTATCTCGAGAAATTATTTTCCCATTTTCAAAATATGTATTTGTTTAATTTGTATTTCAGATGACTGTATTAAATCTCCTATTGAAGAGTTTATATTAAAATGGTTTGTAAAATATTTTAAAAAAAATTTAGTACTTAATTATTGACCTAATATATCTGCTACTTTTATTTTATGTATATCACGTGTGCACACACGTTTGGCACTTGTCGTTGGGATGTGTGATCCGTGTTGTCATCATCCTGACACCTCGATTGTCGTATTTATTTTAAGGAGAATTTTGAGGCATCACACCTTGTAGTGGCGGTTTCGTCTTTTATTGCCTCCAGATTATATATATAAATATATATATATACACACACATACTAGGTAGCTAAGTAGCAATTGCGTTGTCTAGTTAAGTGATTTTTTTTTTTTTACAAAAATAGTATAATTTTTTTAAAAAAATTTCAATAAATATATAATTTAATAAATTAAAATCAAAAGTAAAATTTTAGAAAATATCCCACCCTGATCTTTTGCTTTTCTTATATATCAAGGATGGCCATATCTATAAAAAAAAAATTATATATAAGTAAATATTAATTACTCGTATTCAAGAATTTTCACTGGGAAAAAACAATTATACAAAAGAACAGTATATGTAAAAAAATTGATTAATGTTATAAATTAATCATTAAAACATGAATTAATGCAATATATATAAACCCGTGCATCTACATATATATGTATATATGTAGGTGGAGCTGGCATGAGTGCATGGACTTACTCCACGAGTACTTCGATCATAATGAATAGATCGAATCGGATATTAAGATTTGCATTCATCGTTAATCGTGATAGCTCTTCCATTATGCGAAACGTCAATAGAAAACAAGTGATCATAATATGCTCCCTACTAAAAGTAACCTTGTCAAGAGAAAGGTGATAAATGATCCTCTTTGTCCCATATGTTCCTGAGAAGTAGAAGACGTTTTACATGCTTTATGGGACTGTCTTGCTGCGAAAGATGTTTGGTCTAGTTGTTCTCCGTTATTCCGAAAGATCCATTCGAATTTTGCTGATTTCAGAGAGCTACTTATGTTTCTGCTTGATAAGTTAGGGGATAAACATATGAGTGAATTTGGAGTTGTGGCCGCAAAAATCTGGAAGAGAAGGAATGAGCTTATATTCAAACAGTCTTTTTCCAGTCCTTACCACATTATGCAGCAAGTAACTCAAGAACTAAACTCGTTATACTCTCTAGATTATGCAAGGCTCCCACTTAGTACCTCTCATCAAGTCTCTAATTCTAGTAACTTAAGTTAGCCGCTGCCGCCCCCCCTCCCTCCCTCCCTCCCCAAAACAAAAAAAAAAGGTGTCTTCAAGATAAATTGGGATGCAAGTGTGAGGAAAGCAGACTGTGTTATTAGCATTGGGGTTGCTATCCAAGATTGGCAAGGTAATTTCATGGCCACCATGAGAATGAAGAAATCAATGTTCCTAGATCCTTATGTAGTTGAGTCCTATGCAGCTATTCAATTAATCATTCTGGCAATTGAAATTGAACTTAATCGAGTTATCCTTGAAGGAGATGCACTTCAAGTAGTCAAAGATTTACTTAAGGATGGGGATAATTGGGGACAAGCTGGTCTCATAGCTATGGATACTAAGGAAGTTGCTAGAAATTTTCAATCTTTTTTGGTACATCATGTCCATAGAGCATCCAATGTGATTGCTCATACTCTCGCTAAAGATGCTCTCACCATAGATGATGTATTGGTAGAGCTTGAAGATGTACCAAATTGTATTGGACCCTTAGTTGGTTCTGTTATGAATGAATGAAGTATTTGATTTCATTAAAAAAAAAAGGATAGAGTAGTACATACGTTTGGTACGTATATTGTAAATGAGAATCAACAACGCCTATTCATAAAAAGAAAATGAGGTTAAATGGATATTATATAATTAAAATTGTTACAGAATTAATGTAGCTATTTTCTCATTTTTCTAGATGGGGTTGTTTTAATCTGTTGAGGAAGATTACTATTGGAAAATGAAGATGCAATTGCAACAAGGAAAGCTACGGCCCAAAGGGTAATCTCGACAAATGTAGTAACTTGAATTCAATGAAACAACGATGTACCAATGTCAGGACCATTGTCACCAGCTCGTCTATTATGTGTATTTGTCTGTATATACATGTTGGCTGCTGCATAATAGCAAGCACAATAGTTGTTATTGTATAAATAGTGAAAGGTAGCTTTAGTGCATTTTTACTATATATTGTATAGTGTAAGTTCATTTTATCTTTAATGAGGAATTCAAAGGCTTTCTCTTCCAGTTGAACATGTCTTCCTTACCCTATTGCCCAACCTTTCTCTTCCTCATATTTGCTTCTCAAGTGCTACTCTATATCACAAAAACTTACATGATACCAGAGCAGTAATTGTAACCAATGGAAGAAGAATCAGCTAACCAAAACAATGACTAACACATTTCACATTTTCTTAAGTTTTCATTGCAAAACAACCGCTATAGCATAGAACATGGGGACAACACAGTGGCCAGTTTGGTCACTGGCCTATTAACCACGAAAAATTATGTCACTTGGTCTAGAGCTATGTGAAGAGTACTTAAGGCCAAGAACAAAACCGGTTTTATTAATGGAGACATCACAAGGCCTGGAAGTCAGGATAACCCTCTCATGAGAGTTTGGGAGCGATGCAATGATGTGGTGGTGCCTTGGATCCACAACTCTATGAGTAGCTCTGTGAGAGCTAGCCTAGTCTTTGTCAATGATGCCTATGTCATTTGGAATAAGTTGCAGGGACAGGCTATCACAATAAAATGGACCACGCATTTCCCAACTAAAGAAATCCTTGGCAAGCCTTTCACAAGGAAATGTCTTAGTAAGCATCTATTTTGGAAAACTCAAGAACAATTGGGATGAACTCATGTTGTATGATTCTATTCCCAAGTGCACTTGTAGACAGTTGAAGACTTTAAGGGATAGGTAACGAAGGGACTGTGTTATTCAGTTCCTTATAGGCCTAAGTGACTGCAACTCGAATACCAGGGACTAGCTTATGCTGATTGAACCCATGCCTGCATTAAACAAAGTCTTCTCCATGATTCAACAGTAAGAGAAACAGCATCAGATGACTTTTGGCACCCCTGAACTTATGTCAGGCACATAACCTGGAAACTTGCTTCAAGGCTGGAAATGCTAAGATCCCTATGTGCAGCCATTGCAATATGAATGAACACTCGATGGACATGTGCTACAAGTTACAAGGGGATCCACCAAGCCGCAAAATAAATAGAAGGGATCCAATGTTTTTGCTGCTCAATCAAATGCCTCGACAGCAATAGACCAAGATGAAAGGGATGGTGACAAGACGGCACTCACCAAGATGCAGTATCAACAACTGCTCTCTTTGCTGCAACAGGAGGAACATCCAGTCAAACCTGTTGTAGGACAACATCAAGCCTGTTTTCCCATTACAGCAAACACAACTAACATGTCAAAGATGTTTGGTATTTTTCTTGTTTCTCAACCTGCACACAAAAATCACCTAGTTTCTTATTTCACACCCTCTTTTTTTAACATTACCATTGTCAATGTATCCTATTTTGTTAATCTCCCCAATGGTGAAAAGGTACCTATCACACATATAGGGATTGTTAAAGTCACCGAGCACATCACTCTACATAATGTGCTTTGTGTTTCATCTTTTTCCTTTAACCTAGTGTCTACTAAAAAACTTGCTAAGGATATTGCATGATGTCTTATATTTCTGTCAAATTGTTGTTTTCTACAAGACCTTTTGTCATGGACCACGATGGACTATATCACTTGCTAACAATAAGAGTCTTTTCCTCAGTATTGATGACTACCCTTTCAAAGCTTTCCAAGAATGATAGTTTCATTTCAGCTTCTGTCATAAATAGCACCCTTATTCTAGACCTTTGGCATTGTATTCTAGGACATGTTTTAGATTCTAGGTTGTCTTTTATTAATGATTCCATTGTACAAGAACCGTCACATTCTAATGACAAGATACCTTGTTGTATTTGCCCTATGGCCAAGCAGCATAGGTTACCTTTTTCACATAGTTCACATTGCTTCTTTAACAAATTTGAAATTTTTCACTTTGATCCCTAGGGCCCTTCTTTAGAAATTGCTTATGATGACATTCGATTTTTCCTCACTATTATAGATGATTTCTCTCGAACCACTTGGGTTTACCTCCTTAAAAATAAATCTGATACAAGGCAGTGTATAGAGTCATTCTTCAATTTAGTTGAGACACAGTTTGGAACTAAAATAAAAAATGTTAGGAGTGACAATGGTGCCGAGTTCAAATGAAAGATTTTTTCAACAAGAAAGGTGTAATCTATTAAAGAAGTTGTGTTCAAACACATCAACAAAATGGGATTGTTGAGCGAAAACATCAGTATATTCTAAATGTTGCTTGAGCCTTAAGATTTCAGTCCAATATTCCTCTAAAATACTGAAATGAATGTATCCTTACTGCCACTTACATTATAAATAGAATATCAACTTCTTTGCCTGAAAATAAAACACCTTATGAGACTCTCTTCCAGACCAAACTAGTTTATGAACACATAAGAATTTTTTGTTGCCTTTCATTTGCCTCTACACTATCTCAAGGTAGAAAGAAGTTTGACCCTAGGAGGAGGAAGTTTGTATTTTTGGATTATCCATTTGGAGTTAAGGGTTATAAGCTACTTGACTTTGAAAGTAAAAATGTATTTCTATCTAGGGATGTCATTTTCCACGAATCTGTGTTCCTCTTCCAAGGAAGTGTCTCTCAAAATTAGTTTTTCATACCTGGTAGTGAACAAGTTGTTGATTCCTCTTTGAATGAAAATTGCACTCAATTGACTGGTCCTCCTAGCCATGACCAATTGCTAGAGTATGAGCTTTTCCAAATAGAGAATCACTCCCTATCTCCATCAAGATCACCACATTTTCCTAACAACATTAGCAATCCTGATGATCTCACTTCAGAGCCTCATACTGCACCTAAAAACTCTGATGGTATCCATTTTGAACACCCTTCTCCCTATAATGATCAGGATTCGGATCTCCACCTCGTAAATCAACCAAAATCAAGAAAGCACCTTAGTATCTTCTAGATTACCACTATCAACAAGCTATTTTTGGTTCCTCATCCCAGTGGATCAAACAACTCCACCTATCTCAGGGACAACCTTTCCTCTGTGTGAAACTCTGTCTTATCAAAGGTTCTCTCTTAGTTTTCAAGCCTTTTCCACTTTTATTTCCAAAGACACTAAGCACAAACTTATAGCCAAGCTGCTGGTGATCCCAACTGGTGCAAAGCAATTTGTGACCTTCCACCAGGGAAGGTTCCAATTTGTTGCTAATATGTATACAAAGTGAAATGCAACTCAGATGAGACAATTGAAAGGTTGAAAGCTCGGCTTATAACAAAGAGGTATACACAACAAGATGGAATAAACTATCATGAGACTTTTTCTCCTATTCTAAGATGGTCATAGTGAGGAGTCTCCCCTCCATAGCAACAATTAAAGGTTGGGAGTTGCATCAATTTGATGTAAACAATGTCTTCCTTTATGAAGATTTGGAAGAAGAAATTTACATGCAAAGACCACCAGGCTACAACAAGACAAGATCAAACCAAGTGTATAAATTACAAAAGAGTTTGTATGGCTTGAAACAAGCCTCAAGACAGTGATAGTCTAAACTTACGGCAGCACTAATCGAGTTTGGCTTCAAACAATCTAAGACTGACTATAGCCTTTTCACAATGGAAAGGACTGAATCATTCACTGCATTATTGGTATATGTAGATGATATCATTGTGGCTAGTAATTGCTCGAAATCTGTTGCCCTTATGAATATCAAGGCTTTTCTGGATTAGAAATTTACGATTAAAGACTTGTGTCACATGAGGTATTTTCTTGGGATAGAAGTTGCTCGATCCCCCAAGGGAGTTCATATTTTTCAAATGAAGTATGCCCTCGACATACTTGTTTACTCACGGACCCTTGGATCCAAGCCAATTAAAGTCCCAATGGATCATAATATCAAGCTTAGCAAAAACAATGGACACATGCTACCCGATCCTGCAGTTTATGAGAGGCTTGTTGGTCGATTACTTTACTTGACAATTACAATACCTGACATCTGTTACAGTATGCAAAAATCAAGCCAGTTCATGGATTGTCCAACTAACATTCTCCTAGCTGCAACACACAAGGTTCTTAGATACATAAAGGGAGCCCGTGGACAAGGTATTATGCTCTCATCTTCAGCTGGACTCCAGTTATACGCCTATTGTGACTTTAATTGGGCATCATGCCCCGACACTAGAAAGCCAATTACTGGATACTGTGTATTCCTTGGAAGCTCCTTAATATCCTGGAAGTCCAAGAAGTAATCCATAGTGTCCTGCTCCTATATTGAAGTAAAGTATAGACTTATGTGTGATGCCCCCAAATTTCTCTTAAAATAAACATGAAAATCGAGGCGTCGGGATGCTGACAACACGGGTCACGCACCCCAACGTCAAGTGCTAAGTGTGTGAACACGTAACATGCATAAATAAAAGCAGCGGATAATTAAAATCAATATCTAAGTACCATAATTTTTTAGAATTATTTTACAAATCAATTTAATATAAATTTTTCAGCAGGAGATTTAATACAGTCATCCTAAAATTAAAACATAAAAGAAATACATTTATAGAAAGGGGAAAACATTTCCTAAGAAAATAAATATATATACCATACTTCAACTGCGAAGCTGCCTCCTCAGGCTTAGTCTTCTCAACATCTGCATCCAAAATCTATGACGCCAAACATGACATCGCAGGTAAGTATAACCCAAACAAACCACAAGATATAAAATATACTCATACAACAATAACAACCTCACACATGAACTTGACACCGTATGCATGAATCTCAAAAATCATGTTTCTGAAAATAAATAAAATAACACACGCTAAAATTTCATTTTGGTCCACGATAAAATTCTAATAAAATCATCTATCATTTTCCAGAAAAAGATATCTATAAATCCTTTAAAAATCACAACCAATTTTCCCATAAAATAATCCACATAAAATCAATTAATACAATAGACGGGTATCGCTGGCAGGACTCTACCACCATCCCTGCTTACCCCCATATATATGCCAGTCATATGGGCGTTACGTATCACCGTCCCCATCATGACACAAACATTCCAATCATATCGAGCGTTACGTATCGCCGTCCCCAATATGACACAAACACACTAATCATATTGGACGTTACGTATCGCCGTCCTCAATATGACCACATATCACCAATCATAATGGGCGTTACGTATCGTCGTCCCCATTATGACTCATGCACACTCATTTCATAGCAGGCGTTACGTATCGCCGTCCCCGATATGAAATACACACACAATGACCATAACGGGCGTTACGTATCGTCGTCCCCGATATATTATTCACACTCACTGATCATAACAGGTGCTACGTATCGCCGTCCCTGATATGACTCAGTCAAAAACCATTAAAGTCCACAAACCCAATAATCACATCTCATATTAAAATCCAAACACCAAATATACACAACAATCGTGCATTATGCAATATATTCTACAACACGAAAAATAACCAACAATTAATAAATTCCAACATAAAACAATTAAATCCCAACGTCAAACAAATACAATATTTGTCGATACAAAAATATATTTAAATCTTAAAGTTCATTTAGAAAATACTTACAGCGGGTCAAAACGTAGATATTTGAGTAAGCGCCAATCCACAGCGCTCGTAGCGATCACTTTGTACATTGGACTAGAGTGCTCGGTTTGACACCAAAATTTAGAAAAATACTCATTGAAGGGTGGAGAATCTCATGAAGGTGGTGGTGTGGCGGTGCAACCACCGGAAGATGGTGGATTGGGCTCAAAATTAGTGAAAACTCATTTTCAGATTTGAGGTTGTACAGGGAAGGTAAGGCCGTGGTTTGAGGAGCTGAGTTAAGAGGTGGTCTCCGGAGCAAGGGGAACTCGTTGGTGGCAATGGTGAGACCAGGTGATGGCCGATGGTGGCGCTAGGGTGGCAAACCCGTGTATGGGTATTTAAAATACCTATTTTGGGTTGGGGCATTTGGGCTGCCGTGGGTGGTGCCGGCAGTTGGGGTGATGCTGAAGGTCACTAGGAGGTGGGGGAAGTGGCAGTACAGTTGGGTGGCCGGCAGTGGTCAAAAAGCAAGCGAATGGGTATCACAACACCCATTTGGGTTTTAGGCCATGTAGGGGAGGTGAGGAGCTGGCTGGAGCTCGGATTGCTGGTGGTAGGTCGCCGGTGGACGGCGGTTCAAATGGAGAGGGTGGTGTCGTCGATGGTGGTCGACAGTAGCTGAGCTGGACTGGAAAGCTGAACGGGAACAGGGGAGGGGAGGGCTGGTCGCGCAGCTGGGGGGAGCAGGGGAAGAAAAGGTAAGAAAAATAAAGAAAAGAAAAGAAGAAAATGAAATGAGAAAGGGAAAAAAATGAAATTCCACTAGAAAAGGAGCACAATAAATTAAATAAAAGCCAACTGAAAAGTTACAAATCAATATCAATAAAATAAAATATATAAAATCCAACAATAAAATAAATTAAACCCAAGCGCAATTTAATTATAAAACGATAATTAATATAACGAAAGCACATCAAATAAACTTACATAATAAAATAAAGGAAATTAAATTCCAATCATTAAAATAATTATCTCACATTTAAATTAATAAGGAAAACAACGTAAAACTAATATTAACTAATTAATAACTCAAACATTTATTTTAGACAAAACCAATAATATTAACACAACCAATAATATTATTATAATAAATTAAAATAATCAACAATAAAAATAAAACAGTATATAAAAATACGTGTAATCGAGGATCTTACACTATGGTTGCGGCATGTTGTGAGATAACGGCTCAAGTTCGTGCTTAAAAACTTACAGGTGCCTAAAGTGCAAGTTGTTACCCTTCACTATGATAACCAAGCAACATTGCACATCGCATCAAACCCAATATTTCATGAATGAACCGAGCACATTGAATTGGACTACCACCTCATTAGATATAAAATATTGGAAGGTAGCATCTAGACAACTCATATTCTTAGTAGGTTGCAATTGGCTGATGTATTTACAAAAGCACTTCCTGCTTACCTCATTAATTTACATCTCTAAAAATAAGAGTAGTTAACTACTACTCCCATCTTGTGGAGGGCTATTGGAGAATGAAGATGCAATTGTAACAAGGAAAGCTGCAGCTCAAAGGGTAATCTCGACAGATGGAGTAACTTAAATTCAATAGAGCAACCAGGGGCGGACCCACGTTAGACGTTGGGGGGGCTACGGCCCCCCCAAAATTTTTCACAAAAATTATTTAGTATATATATTTACATATATATAATATTAAATTACTTCTCAAATTATAAAAAAATTAAAAATTACTCCCCCAAATTTTTATTAAAATTATTCTCTCAAATTTTAATATATATATATAATTTTATTTTAACTTTTAACTTTATTGAAATTCAAATTTCAACTTACTTAATCTCATAATTACTTTAACAGTCTAATTCTAAAAAAAAACTAATTATAAATTTATATAATTGTCAAAATTGATTAATTATATTCATTTATATAGTCTCATTCTAACTTAATTATATAATTATGAGATATAGTTTGTTAAAAATTTAACAGCGGTATATCATTAGTCATTAAAAATTTCTTATGTTTATTTTTGATCTATAATTTTTTTTAATCATAAAAAAATATGAGCAAGTTAAGAACAAATAATTCTTTTTTTTTTAAATGTGGGTAATTCGAAGAGTAATACGTTTATAGAGTTCGATAACAACGGAATGTGATACTTCTATCACTAATGAGTATCCTTTTAAAATTTATATATAGTACACACTTTATCGATCGCCCCCCCAAACATAAAATCCTAATTCCGCCCCTGAGAGCAACGATGTACCAATGTCAAGGACATTGTCACCTACAATTCATTTTGTGCAACAGTGGCATTAGCTCTTTGTCTTGCTTGTCTATAATGTATAGTTGTCTGTTTATACATGTTGGTTGTTGCATTACAGCAAGCGCGATAGTGGTCCTTGTATAGATAGTGATCCTTGTATAGATAGTGATAGGTTGCTTTAGTGCATTTTTACCATATATTGTATAGTGTAAGTTCATTTTACCTTTAATAAGAAATTCGATGGCTTTCTTCCCAGTTGAACAGGTCTTCCTTGCCCAACCTTTCTCTTCCTCAACTTTGATTTTCAAGTTCTACTCTTTATTACAAAAACTTACAATTACGGGTCCTTTTTGTCAAGGAAGTTTTAAACGATATATTTGAAAGTGGCTTTGATCTCATTAAAAACATCTTCAAGATTGCCATAACATTTTCAGTAGCCAGTTTATCCTTTTAGTTGCTAAACTGTAGGAGCAGGTTACCTTGGGAATCTTAACAAAAAATATTCTAATTGCTTTTAACGGCTATGGAAAAAGCAAGGATATGGGAGGAAGCTTGCCTTGTTTGGTTTGTTGGGATGATTTTCTAGAATTTACGAGTAATATCGTAAATATATGTTTGGATCTTATCAGTGTAGGATGATTTCTGTATATGTATTTTCATGTATGGGCTGGATACTTGCCATGATTCAAACGAGACAATTTCCACTCTCGCGGCGATTAAAACTCATCGGAAAAAATTATTTTCCACTAATTTTGTTATTTTTTAGCAATTTTGATCGCCGGAAATTAAGTTTTACTGTTTGATATCACAGATGATCTCAATCTATCTTATCTAATCTCAATATTCAAACACTATTCAACTATTCAGATATAATTACGTACTTTTTAATTTCAAATGTTTAACTTTCTAACTTTTTGATCTAATGATAACATTTTTCTAAAAGTTTCAAAAAAAAATTAAATTAAAATTTTCATATTCTTAAATAAAAATTATATTCTACAAGATTTTAAATTTATAATATTTTATTCAATTTTTTCTCTCTCATTTAATTTTTCAAAATTTCATAAAATATCTTAAACCAATCTATTTTACTTATATTCACAGTCTATCTTTTTACTATTTAGAAATCTTTTACATCATCTTTATAATCAGGAGATCAGACGTTAAATTTTGTAGTACTGTTAATTAACTTTATTTATGGGAATGCATGTATGCATTTAGGGCCGCTAGCTAGCTAGCAGCTAGCTGCGTCTATTAATTCTGAGATCAGGCCGAATAATGAGAAATTTATAATTATTTTATATTATTCGGCAGTTCATGATTTCATTAATCAATAATATTCACACTTATTAAAAGTGAATTTCATATCTGGTAATAATCATATTACATAATAAATTATTTATTATAAAAATGATTATAGTTACATTAAAACTTAGCTTAATTTTATAAAAATATTATCATTTTCACAATAAATAGTTAATCGCTAAATATTTTTCTTATAGCATGAGTAGCCTCGGCTTTCGCTTTCCAGATATTATATATTATACATTATACTCAAGATGGATAACTAGGATGGAGCTAATTTGGAAGATACTCCGAATCAAATCAACTTCATTCTAGTCTTAAATGTCAAGTTTTCAAAAGATCGAGTCAATGATTAATCTTTTTGGTCTACAGGTACATGTAAGCTCATAAATCTTATATATATTCAACGCTGATACTATACACACAAACACACATATATATATATATATATATATATAATAGACTTGGTTTGAGACCATTTTATTTCGTTTTATCTTATTTTATTTTATCTTATTTTAACATCTACACACTATTTGAATATACATATTTTTTATTTTTTATTTTTTTATTTTTTTATTTTTTCATCATAACTTTTTCAATATTCTAAATAAAACACAAGAAATAATTCAATTTATTTAAATCTCATCGTAACCGTTTTTAACTTTTTATGTTCTCTTTCTTTCCTTTCTCAAAAGCGCAATAAAATTTTAACTGATCAAACCAATTATTCATGAATTATTTTATTATTATTTACAAAATTTTTATATGTGTAATTAACCAAATCAACCTAAGATCTTATTTGAATATTAAGTTGAGTTTAGCTTTTTATGAATAATAGTAAATTGAGATAATTGAGTAAATTTTGTGAGATTTATTTAAGATGAGTTTATATGTGTTTAAATGTTAAAATAAATTTAAATATATTTATAAAAAGTTCAAAAAAGTTGTGGCTGGTCTTATAAAATAAGTATTGAATTAAAAATATTATAAATTTTACGTGTAAAGAGATTGTCAGTTAAAATAAATTCAATTATTTAAAAATTAAGTATTTGAATATTAAATTAATTTCAATTCAATCCAAATTTGAGACGGGTCTAAGTCAGACTCGAGGAAATAAATGGTCTAGTACGTCGAAGCAACGGCCTGCAAGAACTTTCGCACGGATGTTGAAAAGAGGATAAAGCTTGGTGCTACAGAGCTGTCCCTCATACAGGTCAAGTAGTTATGCATGGCTTCCTCGATCTGACAGTGCCAACTTAATTCATACCCACATGACAGTACATATGCATCTCACTACCATATCAGACTATCATCTGGTCATTTGCATCTCATTAAATAATATGTAACACATTTATTATTATTAAATAAAAAATGTAATAAATTATTATTTAATAATAATAAATTATATGCTACATCTTACTTAATAAGATACAAATGAGATGATAATATGATATATATAATTTTCTGATAATCTCCTTCTCTATATAATATATTTCGGTTTAAATTTTTAACAAAATTCCAAGAAATTACTTGAATTTCTCTTAGAAAAGATATCTGAGTTAGTACCCTAAAAATACCAATATTATATATGGATCTAGATGCAACTCAACGCCTATATGTCTCCAAAAATCCATACATATAATATTGTATGTATGTATGTAGGCTGATCGATGGATGGATCATATAAATGGAGTAGACTGCATATATGCATTAAAAAGGGAAGGCCAACAACATTGAAGTTAGTTGGAGGAATTTATAATAGCATAGTCTACGTAGAAGCTAGCAAAACTAAATCTTGCAGTAACAAGTTGATCGATGATAATGAAGTCAGCTGGAGTCAACGTCTCTTAACGCGGTTTTGATCTCCATTAATATCCAGTGCATATATATATATATATATATATATATATATGAAAATGATGATAGACGATATCCGGCCGATCGATCTGTTTTTACAACTTACTATACAATAACTTGATCTTCTAATACAATCCTTTATGCAATTATGTTTTAAATGAAGAACTTTTTTAATAAATAACTTATAAAAATATCCTAATTTTAAAATATGATTGTTAAGAGTTATAAAAATGTTTGTGCCCGTGTATAATTACACATACATACATACATACATACATATACATAGTACTCATATTGTCATATATATCAACCTCCGGCCACTTATTTTAATTCCTCATATCAAAGTTATTAATTAATAGAGTAATGCTAAATATAGTTTTTGATTGTTTAAATCTCACGGATTTAAAAAAAAACAAAAAAACAAAAAAAAAAACAAAAAACAAAAAACAAAACGAGATCTATTGTTAAAAAATAATTTTCATATAAGTTTTAAAAAATAGTATATTTTTCAAAAGAGAATTCACGAAATTTGCATATCTTGTAACTACAAATATCATGATTTCTCAAAGTCTTAATATTGATAGTTGACTTTGATGCAAGTTGATTATCAGAGCCTATTATAATCTTCATGCATTTTAATTCCTTCCCTTTTTAATTCGTCTTCCTATCCTCTTTCAATAAATACATGCATACAGATCTACTCAAGCTATCAGATCATGATAAGAAAAGATTTTTCAAAGTCAACAATATTCCATCGAAGGACTTTAATTAATTCCCAACCCTCCACTTCCAATCGGTGCATGGCCACAACAATTTTTTATTTTATTTATAAAGTTTTTAAATATACAAATAATGAATATATTTCTTATTTTTTGAAGTATTTAGCTTATAGTTAGGTTCTTTATGAAAAATTAAATAAATTGATATGTGTCATTCTTTGAATACATATTGGAGTAAGCCTGATCATTCGGGTTTTGGATCTGTGAAACGATTCGGATTCAAATAATGAATAATTTTCTTAAATTTCTTAAGTAAAAGTGTCAAAACTATAAGAAAATGAAAAAAATTTCAAGACTGGGCCAGAGTTGCCCGACCTAGATGAACATGCCTATATTGGACGACTATGAATGTGTTCTCTAGCTATTTATTAACAGTAGTAAACGAAAATTGTAGAAGAATATTAAGCTATTCATGTAAGTACTGATCATGTTGTTAATCATGTAAAACCACAAATTAAAGAGCTATTACGTCGTACTAAAAAAGACAGAATTAAGATCCAAATAACACGTAAAATGCACAGTACTGTAGATAATTTAATCACTATTTAAGGGTTATTTCAATCATGGATTGAACTAGGAGTAGTACGTACGCAATATTATATATACATATATATATATCGTAATGTTTTAATCATGATATTAATTATAAGAGAGACCAGCATCTAAAGAAGTGTTATTCTATAAGGTTGGATTTTCTATATATCGATGGGCAGTGCTAAGGCCATTGCGAGCATCCTCAATGGATTGTCCAAAACTAAAATACAATTTTAGCTAATATGAGAAAAACTTGCAGGCTTTGGTTATTCTAATCCCCACATTGATCTGTCTCGAAATAGCAGGTTTTGCTGGTACTTACAGATCCTGAAGCAACTCCTCATCATGACTACTTAAATTTTTGGATTCTTTTATTTTATGCGCTACCCAAACTAGCCAGTACTTAATTGAACAGCAGACGGAATCAACTGTCTCCATTTTCTCAACCATTCTTGTATTGTATCTCCTTCACCAAAGCCTTCGAGAAATTATAATAGGTAATAATCCAGTTAATTGACCACTCTTTAAAGACATCTTAGCACGTTGATGCCAACAATCCACCCTCTCCCTCTAAGTGCTTTCATGCATAGTCCGCAGCCCCACTTGCATAGAGCATCTCGACACATAGTAATAGTTTAATAGACTAATATATATTAATTTAAAAATGAAAAATCGAATCGAAACCTGTAAAACCAGTACTATTTGTTTTGGAGGGTAATTGGGATGTAATTGGTTGAAAAAAATACAAAACCGGTGATATCGGTTCGATTCTAAATTTTATCTAAAATCAAACCGAACCGAACCGAACCGAACCAATTACATACTTACTTCCAAAATGAGATATTGTCGTCTCTCACCCGCCATCTAGAATTGTCATTGACCAAAGGAACAACATCTAACAATAATCTGTCAGAAATTTATTCCTTTAGTAGCTACCATCTTAGAAATATGTTTTCCAGTTACATATTTTTGTGTAAAAAATTCGCCCATCGAGAATAATTGTTTAACAAGTTTCAGGCCAATTTCATATGGAACGACTTTTGCACATCATTGAAATTACGGACGGCCAAACCATCCTTGGCTACCGGCCTACAAATTTCCTTCCACACAAGCTATTTGTTATAAAAAATGATGAAGAGAAGCCACATCAAAGAGCACTCACTCACATGAACAGTGACATGTACTGTTCATGTCACTGTTCATGTGAGTGAGTGCTCTTGGATGTGGATTCTCCCTAGCATGTCTCATTTTTTATTTTTGGCTTGCCATGTTTATTTCCCCAAAAAATTGTACTCATCTAGCTATATGCAATTTATTAATCACCTGCTTTGAAGTAGCGGGCACTGAAAGAACATGAATGAGAACACTTTGAATAACATGCTTCAGCAATATTAGCCGAGTCCCTCTTGAAAGAAGGCGACTCTTGATCAGGATTAAAATTGACAAAAAAAAAATGTCGTAAATAAGTCGGCTCAAGTTCCATTATATGACGTTATTTAATTACCTTTGAATGAGAAAGGCAAATGCGAGTGCGTGCGTGCGTGCATGCATGCATGGGACTTGGGAGAGTGATGATCTTTTAAATCAGCCCTCAACAACTACCAAACAACTTTCGACTTTCATTGGCCAGCTAATAAGTTCATTCTACCAACTCCCCTAAATTATTAACAACTGTATGATCACTTTTTTCAACCAAATTTTGACTTTAATTTATAATGAATCCCCCCTTCCCCTTCTTTGACCCCATCAACAATAATCGTTTCCAAGCTTCAAAGATGACTCCTTTGCTGATTTTGTCATCTTGTTTAATTAAGAAGTAGTGATAATAATAAAAGTTATTCAAAATATGTCATATCAGCAATTGTGCAGATTGTCAATGGCGCGATTTAAAATAAAATTATATGATATTAATTTATATGTTTTTTTATGTGTTCCGCTTATATCTCCCGACATTTAATTAATTGATAGCGTCAAACTCATTCATCACGCTCGCCAACATCCATCTAAGAATTTTAGCATTAATTCTAGTGAGCTACCACCACGTTGGTTAGGAGTAACTTGAATTTAATAGGCTAAGTTAGAAGGAATAATATTTTAAAAACATTTTTCATATCTTGAAACTATAATAATAATAATAATAATAATAATTAGTTTAATTTTGAGTTCCATATATGCCATGAAAAAAGAAAAATCATTCATATTGATTAATTTATAAATCGAGTTCTGATGCTTAATTCGAGTTTGAGCTTACAAACAAAATTCAAACATGACGAGATTATTAGCAATATATCCTCTGGTGTACCTTAGGACCAGAATCTTTTAGAATAATTTTTTTATTTTTTGTTATTTCTATTTTTGATCACTAAAAGAAAAATTAATAATAGTAATCAAATGAGATGAAAATGATTATTAGTGACTAAAATGAATTATTTGTGACTAATAAATAATAGCAAATAAACAGTTTTTTTGTGTTGAATACTCTATAATAGAATTGATTTTTTTTTTAGTACTGATGAGTGTGTAAAAGTGCATCTTAAATACCTTATTATTAAATTAAAATGCTAGATTGTGAATAGAAATAATAGATTATAATTTATTTTATTAAATTTAATTTTTATTTATATTGAGATGTGCTTAAACACATTTTTATAATATTTTATAGATCTCAAACAGCGTATATTTTTGATAAGTGAGAGATGGTTCGCAATTAGCATTTACATTGACATTTAATTCAATTTCACTTTATTTTATTTGGCAGCTGGTTTGGGAGAGCAGCATTTCATTGAGCCATTCACCTGGGCACGGCTCTTGGGATTTCAAAAATGAACAACACATATATATGATAGAGAGTAGATGCTAGGCGTGCTTCACATATCCATATATATAAAAACTCTCACATGGACCCCACTCCATAGCCCACTTGCAATTTGATCCACCAACTCACAGGAGAGCATCACACGGCATCATACAGATAGGACACCGCTCATACTTGCACACGGAAAAGCACAATTCATCAAGGCCCACGCACGTTCTCATGCAACAAACCGAACTGGGCTTCAATCACGCATGAGACTTCTACAGGGCAACTTGAATTCCACTGCTTGGATACCTAGGCGCCCATAACATTTCACTGGTAGGCATACATATATATAGATGTTTGGGAGCGTCGCTATGGGGACGTGAACGGAGATACGAGAAGGAAAACGCATATTCGATTGTTCTTTGATTTTTCTTGAAAAATTTAGATTCTCTCATATTTATAGGTAATTGAATTTTTAAATAGGGTTAGAAATAAATTTTCATATTAAATAATATTTTTAACTCATATATTTAATTTTTAATTTATTAAAATTCTTTATTTTTTGAACGTAGTCAAATGTATAAATATAGAATGCTGCTGCATATCAATACAACATACAATTTAGGAAAACAATGCCTCTCATATGCTATCAGAGTTAACTCAACTAGCAATCTCCTTGATCCATGCATGTGGTTACGCTGGTCTCCTCCCCCCTCCCACAGCCTTCTTCCTTCCATATCTCTTCCTTCTCACATGTAGTAACCACTAAACGTACCATCTAGAATTCTCTACTTTGGAAGGTTCAAATCCTTGCATACCTTAGAGGACAATATTTCTATATATATATGTAGATAGAACTTGATTACGTCGATAGAATAATACAGTAGTTGTAGCACAACTTTAGAATATCGATTCTACAAGAAGACAAATTTAAAAAAAATAACAGAAATAACAAAGAAAAAAAATTTAATGGTTTATGAGAGAACAAAATTGATTTTAAATGTAAATTAAAATTAAGTTAAATGATTAATGGAAATATTTACTTGAATTAACAAACAGTAAAGTTTCATAAATCCTTTGTGTTGGGAATCTTGAATCTTCCAAATTCCTCCCTACAAGGATCTACTTTTACTAGAATAAGAAGAAAAATAGAGAAATAAACACAACACAAAAATTTACGTGAAAAACTCCAAAACAGGAAAAAAAAACACCAAACCCAGAGAAGAAAATATACTATGTGAAAAATTGTTACAATCACACAATTTTTCTCCTCACCCCAACGACACCCACAAAAACTTCTTCCACTAGTAAAACGCTAACTTTCACCTCTCTTCCTTTTATATACAAAAAGGACAACAGAGGAATTTTACTAAAGTTAAAAGTTACTAAATAAGTTTCTGACCGGTGTAATTAACTAAGAAGGCTAAGCCTCCTTTTATAGGTCATGAGTCTTGCCCCATCTTCCTATTTTTCCCATGTGGGACTCTGGTAAAGGAGCAAAACCCAACAATCTCCACCTTGCGACTTTGGCTGATCCCACAGCCACGCTCCACCGCAATGAGGATCTTCATAACTTCCGCTATCATACTCCACCATAAAAGCATAACCACTCAGAATAAACCAATTCCAAGCATTTCACTTCGGCCCATGTTGAAAATAACATTGCAGAAAAATTATGGTACAACTCCCACATTTGGCTTTCCTGAAAGTTCATCAGCCATCGACATGAATTTCCACCACACACCCTGCATCAATGCCAAATCAATGCTCGTGTGCAAACTTGTGCAACAACTAATATTAACACATCATTTATCATGGTAACTTTGGGATTTATGTCATACCATAAGGATATGCATGTCTCTTTTTCTATAGAGAGAGACACGATGTTAGTTTCATACTAGTATCTCCATTTACTGACTTGGAATCACTTGCCGAACCGGCTCCACATTTTCTTGTTGACAACTTTTCTTGACGTGCCCAGGTTGTCCACATTTCCAACAAATTGCTGACTTCATGGGTTGGTCGACGGCTTGTGTAATCCTGATGGAATCAAAATATCCCTGAGTTGCACTTGCCACAAGTTAAAATTGATTCTCTCATCAAATTTCTTTACCTCCATTCTTGACATTACCTCGATGAATTTTACCGTAGAAATGAATAGTACCCACTAAGTAAGTTCCTAGGAAAGATCGGAGGGTCACAACAGACACACTTAAAATTTCCAATCTCCTAGACAAAACCTTTTTAGACCGTACGTATCCACACTACCACACAAAAACTCCACTCTGCAAAAAGAACTTAGTGGCTCTGATACCACTTGTTGGGAATTTTGGATCTCCCAAATTTCTCCCACCAGAATCTACTTTTGACAGAATAAGAAGAAAAAATAGAGAAATAAACACAACACAAGAATTTACGTGGAAAACTCCAAAACAGGAGAAAAATCACCAGACCCAGAAAAGAAAATACACTATATGAAAAATTATTACAATCACACAATTTTTCTCCTCACCCCAATGACACCCACAAAAACTTCTCCCATTAGTAAAACTCTAACTTTCACCTCTCTTCCTTTTACATACAAAAAAGGATAACAGATAAATTTTACTAAAGTCAAAAGTTATTAGATAAGTTTTTGACTGGTGTAATTAACTAAGGAGGCTAAGCCTCCTTTTATAGGCCATGGGTCTTATCCGCTCTTCCTATTTTTCCCATGTGGGACTCTAACAAAGGAGCAAAACCCAACACATTGCACATATCCGATATTTTAATTATTCTTAATCCATTAATAATTCAATTAAGAATTCAATTTCGAATTTCTCAATTGGAAAATATAGAATTATAAACTAAAATTAAACCAAATATAACCCTTTAAAAAATCATTCATCATTTTTAAATCATGCAAATTGTTATTCACATTGAAAAAATTTAACGATGATAATATATTCAGGAAGTGATATTGCAACAAAAAATTAAATCAATATAGACAATCAATTGATCCAAGTATAATAAAAATATTAATCCATTCAATAGAAAAAATATAACTGAATCTATAAACGAAATAAATTTTAAAATTATTCAGAGAATAAAATATCAATAATATATTGAGAATAAAAAAATACATAGTTTTAATAAATTAAAAATCAAATATATGAATTAAAAATAATTAAAAATATCATCTACTGTATAAATTTATCCTTATTTCTATTTAAAATTTAATTACTCAGAACTATGTTAGGAGGCAGCCCGGCAGCCCCTTATATTTTCATTGCTCATATACATGATGGATAACGAAAAAATTCTTCAAAAAAAGTCATGAAACGGTTGACAGCTTCACAAAGTTTTCTATGTAAATGTAAGTATGTAACCTTCCCTCGTTCCATGTCTGGTGCATCTCGTTCCAGCCAACGGCGCTAGTATGAAAAAAAAAAGGTTTTGATACGTACAGTCGTCCTGTACAGTTGGCGCACAGTCGACTTGTATGACGTGGCATTAGCTGCCATTAATTTTAAAAAAATGAACGAACAAAACACAGAGAACACTCATTTTGCCCACACGATTTCCCTCTTCTTGCTTCTCGAGCTCTGGTCAGTGTTCTTGGAGCTTGTATTGGCACTGGTGTGGTCTTCTACTCGAACTCTTCGGCTTTGTGGTGTGGTCTTCTTCTCTACTTTTCGACCTCGTCTTCGGCTTCGTGGTCTTCATTTTCTTCAAGTGGATCTGTGTGGGTATTTGCGTGGGTCATCATCCTCGTGTCATTTGCTTCAGGTGGGTTTTCTTGAACTAGTCTTCTCCTTCTTGTGGGTCATCTGCGTGGGTATTTTTTAATGGGTCTTTAGATCCACTGGTCTATAGTTGGTCCTCAATATTTGGAGCTTCACTTGCGAAACATGAAGAAAAAAATTGAAGACATTGTACAATGGTAAAGCACTTTTTTTCACTTGTTTCATGATTTCTTCGGAATTGTTCTTGTAGGAACAATGTTGACAAAAATCTATTGGTTTGGCACTTGACGAAATCTATATGGCTGAGTTTAATCCGTAGCCATCAATATTGCACATTGTTTGAGTTTAATTTGTAGAGATGCATATGTTTTGTGCTTCAAGCTGCGATTTTTACATTTGTGTGAAAATTAGTCTTGAAATAAACATTCAAGCTGCAATTTTTTCCTCCTTTCTGATCCATAGATGTGGGGTTTCTACATGCTTTGTTCGCTGCCTTCTAAAACTCATGTCCAAACACATTCATTTGTATATTATATAGGAATCTATAATTCTTCATCCAAAGGAAACACTGCAATGGTAGGGTTTCTTCTAAAAAGTCAATATATTTGCGACTGAACCTAGAGTTTTTCAAAAACAAATGGTGAATAAATCAAATGGTTGTTGATCCAGTTTTGTACTCATCCACACACATTATATTTGTAATGCCTATGAACTATAAATCAATTATAATCCAAATAAATGTTTTAGTCCCCCTGTCCTTTCCCAGATGGTGGTATTTAAATGAAAAGGATAGGAAAAAATAAAATAATATTATAGTTGAAACTTAACTAAGGCCCTCCAAAATCTTCACTGAACATCAGTAAGAATTGTACAATTGGGGGGCCAACGAGAAAAGGACAATATATACTTTGCCTTTGGTTCTCGATAAGCTCGTGTATAAAAATAAACTATATGGTTCAAATTTGTAAAAATTTATAATGACGTCCACTCTATGGTTTGCTCAATGTTGATAAACTTTGGTATTCAGGAAACAAGTATTGGTTTCAATTTTTGTGTTCAGGACCAGTGTACTTTCTTAGCCATTCTTTAATATGCAGGGTTAAGGGTCATAATGTTGCAAATACTACTTGTCATGATACGTTGACTGAATGCAATGACATAGGAATTAAGGGTATTGCAGAATATAAAATTTTAGAAAATGCAATGACATGTATTGGTTTTGGAAACTATTTTGTAAGGAAAATATTTGTTTCTTCTGCATTTTTTTTTATTGCTGTTATCATCTGTTTAAGTAGTATCAAGTTTATACCTGATGAGGATGATCATGGCAACATGTCTACCTATCTTCGAGACATTTCATATTCTAAATCAACTTTGAATGTCGTATTATAGGCAATGGAAAAATCTAATGGGTCAATACAAGGAGGTCATAGGCAAAGGGCTGAAGCTCTAGCTGCCTTAAGTGCTGCATTTACTTCATCCTCTGGAACCACTGCTGAAAAAAAAAGGTCGTCCTATGATCCTTCACCTACTCCATCCAATTTTAACATTGAGGAATAGTTTTTGTAATTATTTTTGGAAGAAGAAAGCTTGGCAGACTTCTTGTGAAGGTTATGTAATTATCCTTTAGTTTTTGTAAATATTGAGGGAGAGATATGTAATTATTCCTTCTAGCTGTGAAGAGGCTCAAGAAATTGCAAATTTAGTATTACAATGATATCTCTAGTTTGGAATTATAAATTGTAAAATTATTTTCTATCCATTGTTTTTTTTCTTGAAGGAGAACTTCAAGTGATACCTTATCCTTCATTTTGAGTATAGGTTAAGTACTTAAAATGCCTGCTTTTGAGTATTGGTATTTTTGTTGTATGGTTGGTGATTTGCATTTGCAATAGGCTTTTGGGAGCTGATTTATTTGTTCTTAGTTTGTTCCACCATGTGGAAGGTTGAATTATGTGTTTCCAGATTCAGTTAAAAAGGATGGAAGGGGCATCAATTTTAAAATGGGAGACCGTTCAGTATCCCTTGATTAATGTCTACAAATCACAAAGCCTTATGAAGTTCAATGAGGTTGCATAGTGTTTCTAAGTGTATTTCTGTTTGTTGGTGATGAATGCCATGTCAAGAAAATGATCCCTTTTTATTATTGCCGACTTTGATGGTCATGTTATCTTGTTTCCACTTTTTTGGATTATTGCCAAGTTTGATGGTTAAGTCGTGCCTGGAAAGATAAAATGAAGAGAAATATTTTCCCACACTCTTATCCAACCAAGCTATTCGATTATGATATTAACTTGTAGACAGTGATAGGCAAAATGAAGAATCGCTTCTTTAATAACTTCAAAATGAACTTACACTAACCAAATTACTAGAAAAAGAAAAAAGAACAATATTAATGGACCACAACCACATAATCAAATTAGCAATATCTATCAGATATATTGTCTTAACCATCCATTTACAATTTACAGTAAGACGAAGAAGGGCCCAAAAATTACATTGCACTGACTAAATAGTCTAAATAATTTCTTTTAAACCCTTAAACTACATATTCAGAAACTTCTCATCTCTCTTCTCAATGTCATCTGGCCTCTTTCTTGATGTCAAACTATGCATTCTAAAGTAGTTGGATTAGGGGGCTAATGATACCAGCCTCAATTACAACCTGCAAGTAGTTTAAAACCTTGCCTCAAAACCAAATTTGCAAGTTGCAACAAATTAAAAAGAAAAATTGCCATTGTTGTAATTAAGATTATTATCAAATCCCTCTTTTGAATCCTTATGCCTATATTTATAATAAAGCTATTAATTGATTATCAAACAAAATAAGGATATCAACAATAATGACAACACTAATTAGTTTATGCATTTGTCACAAATGATTTACTTGCTCGCCTATATCTGATCTACATTTCCAGATGTGATGTTTGAGTTCAAAATCCCTTGGGCGTATGTGTAAATTACCACTAAAAAGAAGTGAGAGATCCAATTAACACAAAAGTGTTGTGATGAGTATATGCTCCGACCTTGGGAAAGATAGGGGGAGAATATGCTTGAGCAAATTTCTCTGTAGAAGAAAACACAGACAGAATAAAAAACAGTTTTAAAGAACATGTCCAGCAATTCCAATGATACCTGATAACCCAAGATAAAATATACTATTTTGTAAAAATTTGACTCATTTTAATTTTTTCATAAAAGTCAATGAAGTGTTTTACAAATCTATTGGCCTGCAACTATATGCAGATTGATATAACGTTAATGCAACTAGTTACCTCATTTACTAGTGATGGATCTCATCCGATTATAAACCAAGTGCACAGAATAATCAAATAAGATTTGAAAGAGAGAGAATTAAAGAAAAGGATGAAAATTATTAGTATTGCATACTTGAGTTTGCATATCATCTCTAGTGACAATATTACCAAACAAATGCAAGATATATGAAAAAAAAATAGTAGATAGTTCACATAAATAGGAACCATCAAAGAAAACTGCAACCCAAAAACAGAAATGGCAACTTCGTAAGGCGATGCAATGCAGCAGGTTCGAGAGGGTTTCTATCTTTAAAAAGCATAAGCTTTATGGCAAAACAAAAAATCATTTATACAGATTGTGTTAAACCCACTATATTTTATTTAGTTTTAATCAAAATATAATCTCATGGTGGTCTTTAATACATTCTAATAGGGAAATTCTTGTAATCTTAGAAATACATAAATACCAAAATACAAAAATACAGAAATATGAACCTGGAGAGGAGAAACTGATTACAAGTTAGGGTTATGGTTTCAATCTCGGGTAAGTGTTATGGGTTCGGGTTAGGGTTAAGGTCTAGGTGAGGGTTAGGGTTTGGGTTAGGGTTTGGGATGAAGGGGAAGGGGGTTTCGATGGTTAGAATTAGGCTTCGTGGGAAGAAGAAGACACTAAAGATGATGGGACGAAAGATCTCAAACTTCCATCACAACACTGAGGGAGGGAGGGGAGGGACGTGTCGGAGGAGCAAGACAGCGGCACTTCGAAGGTTAGTCTTTCAAGGATCACGATTGGACGCCTGAAATAGAAAGGGAGGGAAGCAATGGAGGGGCCTAAAACACAGAGAGAGGGGTGGGGGGGGGGGGGCGGGGAAGTAATGGAGGGCTCGTGTATTGCCAAAATGGTGCGTTTTGAAATTTTATTTCCATGTCAGCTGCCGATTGCAAAACGTTTACACGAACTGTTTGTATATAACATTTTTGGAATAAAAAAACATACGTATATGTTTGTGTGGTTAAAATTAAGGGTGACGCTGGGGTGTGGTCGGGCTACACTCCAGCGTCTTTACACCCTCCAATCCCATATAAAAACAAAATAAAAAATACTAAAAAATATAATAAAAAATGCAATTAAAAAAATAAAATTTAGAAAACATAATAAAATAAAATAAAATAAAATAAAATTTAATAATAAAACATAATAAAAAATACAATAAAAAAATAAAATGAAGATGAATTTTTAAAGTAAATTCGGCCTCACCCAGCCCTCACTGCCGCCGGTAACGGTGGGCGACACCGCTCAACCCATCTGGACCCGGTCCGAAATGGGTTCAAGGCCACCGAGGGCACACCGGAGGTCGCCGAGGCTCGCCGTCGCAGGAATGGGGTTGCCGGCTCCCTCCGATCCCTATGGGTTGGGTGGTGTCGCTCACTATCATTGGGGGCGGTGGGAGCTACAAAGGAGAGGGGTTCGGTCGGACCGAATCCCATTATTCCTCTCATATGAAGTGAAGTGCATGGGCCCATGTATTGTGCATTGTCGTGCCTCTCATATGTTGTGCGACCCGGTGTTAGACTTCCGAATGAGTTAAGTGAGTGGTGCCTATTAGATGAAAAGCAATTGCTATATGCATGTGAACGTGAGGCACTCAAAGAATTAATGGGCCCGTTTGTAAGTTCCAATTGACTTGATGCTTAATTGCATTGATATGTGTCTTTAAGTGCTAGCAAGTGGGGTCCATCCTTTGTAAATTCACAAGCATAGAGGCCCAATTGATGAGTGTGGCTCAATTAATTGTTGAAGCCCAAATGAATTGCCAAGGACCCATATAAACTTTTTTACTCCTTCACACCAACAAAATATATAAATAAAATAACAATAATATATAATGAACTAATATAAAATAAAATAAAATAAAATAGAATAAAAGAAGATAGACGATGCTTAAAAACATCTTAATATAAATAGAAATCAAATTCAATAACAGAAATTATATCTTATTATTTTTATTCACACTCTAGCATTTCAATCTAATATTAGAATATTTAAAGTGCACTTTCGTACACTCATCAGAACTCTTCCTTCTTACTTCTAACACAAAGACTACCCTCAAATCCAACCTAGAATACTTTACCTGGAAGAGAATAGACCAGCTTGTTCTCAACGTGCTTTTCTCCTCCTTGTCCGACTCAATTCTTTGTCATGTTCTAATGGCAATCATTGCTTGTGTCTTGTGAAATTCTCTTCAAAAGCTCTTTCTTCACAATCCCAAGTAAAGGAGTTTCAAGTGTGTTTTCAACTCACAAACTTATCTAAAAGAGATCAATTCATAACAGACTATCTTGGCAAGGTTCGACACCTTGCCAATATACTTAACCCCACCGATAATCCTTTACTAGATAAGGAGATTGTCACCTATTTAGTTAATGGCCTTGGCCCAAACTATGAGTCCTTCATAACCGCAATCACCACTAGATCTGACCTTGTGTCTTCAACCGAACTCTATCAACTTCTTTTGATTCATGAAAGTAGAATATCTCAATCTATCAAATCATCCCTGGATTTTTCTACCAACTACAGCTCTATGGTGGCCATGATCAGAGGGGACATGGTAATTTTCGTGGTGATAGATAAGGTCAAAGCAGGGGACGATCTTTTGGATGTGGTGGGCGTTCTCCCTCTAAAGCCTTTTCTCAAACACCTTGTACCGAATGCCCAACCTGTCAACTTTGTAACAAACAGGGGCACATCGTCCTCCAGTGTCACCACCGCTTCAACCACTCCTGCCAAATAGAACCCCCACAATCATTATCTTCGAATTTTGCCACTCCAAACCCATATTTTGCCACCCCAACACCACCCTCATACTCCGATCCTACCTGGTACCCAAACTCTAGGGTCACCCATCACCTCATCTATGATCTTAGTAACCTCAACCTCTTCAATGAAGCATATGGCGGTACTAATGCAATACGCATAGGTGACGGATCGTGTCTCCTCATTCAAAATTCTAGTGAATTTTTCTTTATCTCCAATTTTTCCTCCTTTACATTGTGCAATCTCCTTCACATTCCTGATATCTCTAAAAATCTTGTCTCTATACATCAATTGTGTCTTCTTAACAACTACTTTTTTGAGTTTCATGCCTCCAATATTTGTGTGAAGGACTCTTGGATGGACCAAGAGGTGCCTCCTCATTGGACCCACTAGGAATGGGCTCTACGTCTTTTCCTTGGCAATAAATTCGCCTTCCTCCACTTCAGCTACCACACATCTTGGCGAGTATACCTCTCTTTATTAGTGGTATCACCGTCTTGACCACCCATCACAAGATATCGTATCCACTATCGCATACACCAACTATTTGTCCATTGACCAAGAATGAGGCTTTGTGGGAAGAAGAAGATACTACGGGTGGGTGGGTTTCGATTTTGAGGGAAAGAGGAATCGAAGGTGGCTCTGTGTGGGTCTCAAACTTCCATCACGACATTATAGGAGGGAGTGAGGGCAGTGACTTTGAGAGAAGGGAAATGCTGTCGAGGGAGGGAGGCAAATCAAAGTCTGCAGGAGGAAAGAATCAAGAGACGAAAATAGAGAGGGAGGGAAAACATTAAGAAACTGAGGAGGGTCTCAAGCATATTGGCTTTGTTGCCAAACGGTGCATTTTGGTTTTTTTTTTCACATTTGCAGCTACTTACGCGTTGCTTACCCAAAACACTTGTCTCCAACATTTTATTTTATTATATGAGACGAATTTTTTTTACAATTTATCTACATGGTTTGATAACAATATGGACAAACTATGTTGTTATTCATCACTTAGTCAATGGATAAAAATCACATTTGCTGCCAAGCTTTTGAAATTAGGTTAGAATTATCAAATGTGCAAACTAAAAATGATTCGAATTGACTGCTTCATATTCGATTGGTATATAGGGTGAAAATATATACATATATTATAGTTTTCTTTATTAAAACTTAAAAATATATAAATTTGAATAGTTGACTGGGATATATAATAGTTTGATAGATTTGTAGCATATATATAATAGTGTTATAATTATTAGGGGGGCGGCGTGAATGACCCCTCCCCGCAATTAATGCAATTAATGGCCCTTCCAAATTTGTTTTTATATATATGTGCACGGTAACTTATACAGTAATTTATGCTTATAAATATGAATGTTTTTGTTCAGTTTTGTACAACAAAGCAGAAGAAAGAAGAAATGAAAAGAAGGAAAGAAAGAGGAGATAAAGAAAGAAAAAAAAAAAAGAGTGAAAATTTAGTTCTTGAGAAATAAAGAGTTTCAAATATTTTTTCTTGCAATAGTAGTTTTCCTTTTAATTTTATAACACATTATCAGTACGACGATTCTACCAATTCTGAAACTAGTGGTCTTATTCCTCTGTAAGTTTTTCAATATATTATTTGCAGTTTTTGATATATTTTATTGATGATTATTATTTAAAATCTGTATGAATTTATAAATATATTTCTGAGATACACATATTTATTTCATTATTTATATGTGTAGAAAATGACAAACCTTACAAAATTAGAATTTGTTACTCTTAATATTTCATGAAAAAATTATTTAGCATGGATTTTTGATGCTGAAATTCATTTTGATACGATGAACCTGGGTGAAACAATTAAATAAGGAAATTAAATGTCCCTGCAGGACTGTACTAAAACAATGATTTTCTTTCGCCACCATCTTCACGAAAAATTAAAAACTGAATATCTTACAATAAAATATCTCTATATTTTGTGAAATAGTTTAAGAGAGATGTATAAACACCAGAAGACTGACATCCTCCTAAGAACTCGTTATAAATGGTTACACCTGAGGTTGCAAGATTATAAAAGTGTTAGTAAGTATAATTCCGCACTTTTTAAAATAAACTCAGTACTAAAATTATGTAGTGAGAAAATCACCGATGATGATATGCTATAGAAGACTTATACTATATTTCATATCTCGAATGTGCTCTTACAACAGTAGTATCGAGAGAGAAAGTTCGATAAATATTCTGAACTTGTATCATATCTTTTAGTAGCTGAGGAGAGCAATAAACTCTTATTCAAAAACCACCAGTGATGCTCTACTAACTCAATATTATTCCTTTAAATAAATAGTAATATGTTTGCATCATTCTTAGAAGTGAATGGTACATCTTTTAGAAGAAATCAGTGGCGTGGACGTGGTAGGAAAAATTATAGAAATATTGGTTCCAGAATTGACCACAGTAAAAAGAATAATAATAATATAATGTATCACGGGAAGTGGTACAATTCAGAAAGGAATAAAATTTTTTAGAATAATTCTTCAAAGAGAAGTGAATAGGTGTGCCATAGATATGGAACGACTGGACATTGGTCACGTACCTATCGTACGGCCAAACATTTAGCTGATTTATATCAAGCATCTATTAAAGGAAAGAATAAAATACTTGAAACAAATTTAGTAGAACTATCGGATGATTTATTAAATTCAGTAGATATAGATATCACTCATTTTGATGTTTGTGATTTCTTTAAAGATCTTGATGGTAGAATTGATCACCTAATTGGAGATGAAAGTGTTCCATTCAATTAATGTATTTTCTTTATTATTTGTAATAAAAGTTTTGTATATTTTATAGAATCATAGATCACATTGATGAGTTTTTTATCTCTCAATTGAATGAAAAAATGTATATCTGGCTGACAGTGTTACAACTCACACAATTTCTTAAAATAAGAAATATTTTCAAATCTAACACTAAGTAAAGTCTATATTCATACCATATCAGGTTCATTAGATTTAATTGAGAGCTCTAAAAGAACTTATATTGTGTTGCCTAATGGCACCAAATTTTGTATTAATGATACTTTATTTTCCTCACAATCCAGAATAAATTTATTGAGTTTCAAATATATACGTCGTAATAATTACCATATTGAATTGACCAATAAAAACAGTAAAGAGCATTTTCTTATTACTAAAACAATATCGGACCAGAAGCTCATATTAGAAAAATTGTCTGCTCTATATTTTGGATTGTATTATACAAATATGAAAACAATTGAATCATATGTAGTAGTGCACCAGAAGTGCATTGACCCCAAAATATTTATGACTTGGCATGATCACCTTAGACATCTGGGATCGATAATGATGAGACGAGTTATTGAAAATTCATATGGGCATCCCTTAAAGAATCAAAAGATTATCTTACCCAATGAATATCTGTGCTCTACATGTTCCCAAAGTAAGTTGATTATTAAACCATCTCCCTCAAAAGTTATTATTGAATCTCCATCTTTTTTACAAAGGATTCACAGAAATATATGTGGGCCTATTCATACATCAAGTGGACCATTTAGATATTTTATGATTTTGATTGATACATCTAGTCGACTAGAAATGTTGCATTTGCTAGACTTCTTACTCAGATAATCAAATTACGAGCACAATTTTCTAAATATCCAATTAAAATCATTCGATTGGATAATGCAGGTGAATTTTCATTTTAAGTTTTTGATGATTATTGCATGTCAATAGGAATAGATGTTGAATATCCTGTTGTCTATACACACACTCAAAACGGTTTAGCTGAATCTTTGATCAAAAGGTTTCAATTAATCGCTAGACCTTTACTTATGAAATCAAGAATACCTGTCTACTTGGGGACATACTATATTTCATGCAGCATCATTAATTCGCATTAGACCATCTGCATATTATAAATATTCTCCATTACAGCTTGCATTTGATCAACAACCAAATATTTTTCATCTTCGTACTTTTGGATGTGCTGTATATGTTTCAATTACACATCCACAGCATACCAAAATGGTTCCTCAACGTAGACTTGAGATATATGTTTGTTTTGATTCTCTATCTATTATTAGATATCTTAAGCCCCTTACAAATGATATGTTTAAAGCATGTTTTGAAAATTTTCACTTTGACGAATCCATTTTTTTATTAATGGGTAACGAAAAGTCGCTGCCTAAAGCACAACAAGTAATTAGTTAGGATAATAAAGCATTGTCTCAATTTGGTCCTCCTACAAATGAATATGAACTAGAAGTTCAGAGAATTATTCATTTACAAAGTGTTTCAAATCAATTACTGGATGTATTTATTGACACTAAAGGTGTAGTAAAATCTTATATTCTTGCTGTTAATGCTCCAGTAAGGATTGAAGTCCCTGAAAGATAAATTGTCAAAACAATAATAGGTGAGTCTAAGACACACCTGAAGCGTGGAAGACCTATTGGTGTAAAAAATAAAATTCTCCAAAGGAAAAAAATACAAAATGAATTTGGTGTTCCTGAACAACACATACCCACAATAAATACTAAAAATTTAATTGATACTTCAGAAGAGGTTAAATCTCTTATCCCAAAATCTCCTGAAAAAAGACTTTTGGAAGAGGTGTTTTATGAAATGTTTTCCTCTGAAGAGGAACAGATACCTGAAAATAATGAGATTTTAATACATTTTATGAGTACTGGAGAAATTCTGGATAGAAATTAAACTGTTGTCGACAACATATTTTCATATAAAATGGCCATTGACATTACCAGAAATAATGAAAAAATTGAGTTAAAAATAATCAAAGAATGTCGACGTAGAAATGATTGGCCAAAATGGAAAGTAGCTATTGAAACTGAATAAAATTCGCTAGCAAAACGAGAAGTATTTGGACTTGTTGTCCTAACACTAAAGGGTGTAATACCTATTGGATATAAGTGGGTATTTGTACGAAAACGCAATGAGAAAAATAAAATTGTGCGGTACAAAGCACGACTTGTCGCACAAGGTTTCTTGCAGAAACCCGGAATTGATTATGAAGAAACATATTCTCCCGTTATGGATGTAATCACATTTAGATTGTTTATTAGTTTGGTTGTTACAAAAGAATTAGAAATGCAGTTAATGGATGTGGTCACTGCATATTTATATGGATCCTTAGACCATGACATATATATGAAAATCCCTAAATGATATAAAATGTCTAAAATATCTATAAGTACATCTAGAAATATATACTCTATCAGACTACAAAAATCTTTATATGGGTTGAAGCAATCTGGACGCATGTAGTATAATCGCCTAAACGAATATCTATTAAAAAAAAGATTTGAGAATAATCTTATATGTCCATGTGTTTTTATTAAGAAAACAGAATCTGGATTTGCCATTATTGCAGTTTGTGTTGATAATTTAAATATTATGAGAACTTTTAAAGAGATCTCAAGAACCGCTACATATTTAAAGAATGAATTTGAAATAAAAGATTTTGGCAAAACAAAACTTTGTCTCAGCCTGCAGCTCGAGCATTTGCCAAATGAAATTTTTATTCATCAGTCTATGTATACAGACAAAGTCCTGAAACATTTTTATATGGACAAAACTCATCCATGAGTACTCCAATAATTGTTCGATACTTGATGTAAAGAATAATCTATTCCATCCTTATAATGACAATGAAGAAATTCTTGGTCTTGAAGTATCATATCTCAGTGCAATTGGAGTTTTGATGTATCTTGCAAGTTGCACTCGACCTGATATTATATTCTTAATTAATCTGCTTGCAAGATATAGTTCTGCACCAACTAGAAGGTATTGAAATGGCATTAAACATGTCATTCATTACTTTCATGATACGGTTAATATGAAATTATTTTATCAACGTGGATCAAGTCCACAATTGATTGGGTATATAGATACAGGTTATCTTTCAGATCCACACAAAAATAGATCTCAAACTAGATTTTTATTTACTTATGGAGATACTGTCATATCATGGAGATCGGTTAAACAGGCACTATCTGTTGCATTTTCAAATCACTCAAAGATCATTGCAATTCATGAAGCAAGTCGAGAGTGTATTTGGCTGAGATCAGTATTCTAATATATCCAAAAAAAGTGTGGTCTCCCCATGATCAATGAAAGCCCAACAATTTTATATGAAGATAATTCTACTTGTATCACTCAAATCAGATGAGGATATATCAAAAGTGATAGAACCAAACATATTTCACCTAAATTCTTTTATACTCACGAACTTCAAGAGAAATGTAAAATTGATATCAAGTAGATACGATCTAGTGATAATCTAGCAGATTGTGCATAATATTGGAATGTGAAAACTCAAAAATTTATCGTCTTGCACTTTTCAGAGGGAGTAAATGTCTTGAAAATTTGTGCTAATTATATTCTTTTTCCTTCGCTAAAATTTTGTCTCACTAAATTTTCTTTTGTAAGATTTTAATGAGGTAATCTTAAAACATTTAGAAGTACATAAGAATTCTGTACTCATTTTGTTTCACCATTAGTTTTTATTCCCACTGAGTTTTTCCTTGGTAAGATTTTAACGAGACAGATTTTTTTTGGGTAATTATTTAAAGAAGAGTGTTATAATTATTAGGGGGCGGCGTGAATTATCCCTCCCCACAATTAATGCAATTAACGGCCCCTCCAAATTTGTTTTTGTATGTGCACAGTAACTTGTACAGTAATTTATGCTTATAAATACGAATATTTTCATTTAGTTTTGTACAACGAAGCAGAAGAAAGAAGATAAAAAAAAAAAGAAAGAAAGAAGAGAGAAAGAAAAAAAAAGAAGGAAAAATTCAGTTCTTGAGAAATAAAAAGTTCCAAATATTTTTTCTTACAATAGTAATTT
Source organism: Platycarya strobilacea (assembly GCA_036898215.1). Classification (NCBI taxonomy): domain Eukaryota; kingdom Viridiplantae; phylum Streptophyta; class Magnoliopsida; order Fagales; family Juglandaceae; genus Platycarya; species Platycarya strobilacea. The sequence continues at coordinate 45,247,550 of CM072550.1, forward strand.
TCCTTTTAATTTTATAACAAATAGAGATATTTATACTATACTAAAACATATTAGATAGCTTTATTTTTTTAATAGGTTAACTAATTTATGTAGATTTATAAGTTAGATTAATAGATTGAAGTACATATATATCTACTATATATATACATATGTTTGTGTAAATATTATATTTATGTTGATTTAAACTAAATAGATCATATATGAGCTTTCCTGGGATTTGGTTTGACCGAACCACCCCCCGGCGTTTGCAACCCCCGCCATTCCCACTGGCGGTGGGGGACACGGCCCAACCTATCGGGACCAGAAGGAGCCGGCGTCCGAGTCCGAAACGGGTTTAAGGTCGTCAAGGGCACACCGGAGGTCGCCGGGGCTTGCCGTCGCAAGGGTGGTGTTGCACCGCCGACGGCGGCAGCGAGGGTTGGGTGAGGCCGAATTTACTATAAAAATTCATCTTCATTTTATTTTTTATTGTACTTTTTATTATGTTTTCTTTATTTTATTATTTTATTGTATTTTTTATTGTGTTTTTTAAATTTTATTATTTTTATTATATTTTTTATTATATTATTTTTTAATTTTTTATTGTGTTTTATTGTGTTTTTTTTAAGGAATTTGCTCTCCCACGATTTTCATCTCTTACAATGGGGATTTTCAATTCTCAATAGCTGTGTCAATTTGTTTCGATTTTCTGACGTTCTTGTTCAATCCCCTAAGCTTCTTCATGTTCGTGATCAGATCTCCATCGCGGCTCCTTCCTAAAGTCCATGCAAGTTGCTCTGTTATGATCTGTAATACGATTAGGGTTAGTCACTAAAGATCTTGGGAATTTCTTTTACTTCTCTAAGTTGTGTTCGCATCTATTTCAAAAATTTTGGTTGGGCTCTTCAATCCATGATAATCGACCCTGACCATCCATCCATGGAGCGTAAGAATCAAAGTCAGAAATTGGTATGAGGTACTCCTAATCCTGTTACACATGTTCGGTTTATGTATATTTTCTTATGTAATTTGAGAACTTGGATATATAATTGTGTGCTATTGTGATAAAATTTTATATTCTAGCCAAAATTTAGGGTGGTGCTTGGGTTTGTGCACTTGTGCTCCCTCTCATAAAATTTGTACATTACTACATTTTGCTAGGGTTCAGACAGGAACGCAAATAATGAGGGATAAAGAGACGTTTCTGAGGCTATAGCATTGCTTTTATATCTAGGGTTACAGGGATAGTAGAGTCACTTATTTAATAAATTTGGGTATTTAAGTCTTTCACTATTAGTTCAGTTAGTTGGGTCGAGTGGACCGAGTCTGATGTTAACGGGCTTAGTAGTTGTTACGTGGGTCTCCGGTAAATAGGTCAATGCAGTTAGAGGGTTAGTATGGTTATTCTTATGTTTGTATTTAATAGAACCGTAGTATTAATTGGAAGGGAGCTGCAAGTTAAACATTTACAAAATTGGAGGTGGTGGCTCCTCTAAAGCCAAATTATTTCATCCTTGAATATTTCAGTACACAACAGTGGCTGAGAGTACCTATCATGTTCAGTTATTTGAGGCCATAGCTGCTTTGAAAAGAGAAACAAGCTACCTGCGAGAAGAAAAAAATACCCAGAAACAGATGCTAGACGCTGTGCTCCATCAGTTAAACAATCTTGCCACTTCTTATGACCAATTAGCAGCAAAATTTGTAATTAAAAATGACAATTTGGGGGAAGGACCATCAAAGAACTAGGTCGATAATAATCCATTATTTGAAAGGGGTGGGGGAATTCATGCTAGATCAGTAAGATTATAATTTCCAAAATTTGATGGTACTGAACCGTTAGAGTGGCTACTCAAAGCTGATCAATTCTTTGCTTACTTTAGTACTCTAGAAGAACAAAAACTTCAAATTGCATTTTTTCATATGGAGGGCAAGGCACTAACATGGTATTGCTAGTTTAAAGAGTCAAACCCAATTACTCAGTGGGATGTTTTTGTGAAAGCCCTTAAAATTAGGTTTGGACCCTCCACTTATTAGGATCCTATTGGCACCTTTACTAAATTAAGGCAAACCAATACTGTTGAAGAATACCAATCCCACTTTGAAGCCCTATCCAATCGAATCACTGGACTCACAGAGGAATTTAAAATTAGCACTTTTATAAGTGGCCTCAAGGAAGATTTAAGGATCATGGTTACCATGTTAAGTCCCAAAACACTCCCAGCCATTTTTGGTTTGGCTAAACTCCAAGAGGAAGAAGTAAACAGGAGAAACCAACCCCTTAACTCTAGAAATTCCTCCTCACAACCCATATATAACCCCAAACCCATCTCTTCTGCACCAGTCCTTAAACTACCTCCACCACTCCCAAAAACAGAACCAAAACCCCCCACATATCCTAATTTCCCACCTCGTAAAAATACTTTTCCAGTTAAGAGAGTTAGCCAAGCACAAATGCATGACAGAAAAAGCAAGGGACTTTGTTATTTTTGTGAAGACAAATACCATCCCGGCCATAGATGTGCTAAACTAAAATTATTCCTACTAGAGGGGCTAGAAGCAGTAGAGGATGAAGTTGAGGAACATGAAGGACAATTGGCTATAATACAAGTCCAGGACACTAAGGATGAAGAGTATAAGGCAAGTGAGCTTTTAGAAATCACACTGCATGCTTTGGCTGGTTCTAATGCTCCCAAAACCATGAGGGTAGACGGAAACATAAACCAACACAAAGTTGTAATCCTAATTGACACCGGTAGTACTCATAGTTTTGTGGACTCAAATGTAGCAAGGAAGTTGCAACTACCAGTGGAGGAAAGCCAACTAGAAGTTAAGGTTGCTAACGGTGATAGCATCCCTGGCCAAGGTTATTATAGGGAGGTCCCACTTCAAGTACAACATTTAAATTTTATGGCTCCATTTTTTGTGCTTACTTTGAGGGGGGGGGGGTGTGATGTAGTACTAGAAGTGGATTGGCTTAAGCAATTCGACCCTATTGTATGGAATTTTTATGATCTCACCATGCAGTTTATTTTAAATGGAGTGGAGTCTAAGTTGCAGGGTATACTACCTTCTAAAGCTGTGTTAGAGGAAGCTGACCATCACCATAGGCTCAGGAAAGGTACAATAAGAGGAGTTTGGATACAATTGCTAAGAGAAGAAAACCAAGAACAGAAATAGGAGATTCACCCAAACATTCAACAGCTTCTCCAGTAGTTTCAAGAGGTTTTCTCGGAGCCACAGGGTTTACCTCCACCTAGGAGTCATGACCACAGGATTCCACTGCAAGAAGGAGCAAAACTAGCAAGCCTAAGAGCCTACAGGTACCTGTATTTTCAGAAGTCTGAGATTGAGAAACTAGTCGCAGAAATGCTTGACAGTGGTATTATAAGGAGATGTCAGAGTCCCTATTCTTCTCCGGTACTATTGGTAAGAAAAGCAGATGGTGGCTGGAGAATGTGTGTTGATTACAGATCCTTGAACCATGATACAATCAAAGATAAGTATCCCATACCCAACATAGATGAATTATTGTATGAACTCTAAGGAACTGAATTCTTCTCTAAGCTGGACCTACGTTCTGGTTATCATCAAATCAGGATGAACCAAGGGGATATACCCAAAATTGCTTTCAAGATCCACGAGGGTCATTATGAGTTTTTGGTAATGCCTTTTGGTCTTACTAATGCTCCCTCTACATTTCAGGGACTAATGAATGAGGTTTTCAGACCTTATCTACGAAAATTTGTGTTAGTATTTTTTGATGATATTTTGGTTTACAGTCAGTCCTTTCAGGAACACTTACAGCACCTAAGAGTTGTTCTAGAACTGCTAAAGACACAAATTTTATGCTAAGAGCTCTAAGTGCACCTTCGGAAGCAAGGAAGTAGAATACTTAGGGCATTTTATTTCTAAAGAGGAAGTAAAAGCAGACCCCAAAAAATTAGCAGCCATGCAGGAATGGCCAGTACCAACTAACCTAAAAACCCTCCGAGGCTTCTTAGGGCTTACTGGTTACTACAGAAAGTTTGTGCAGGGGTACAGACTCATAGTAGCACCACTCATTTCACTCCTAAAGAAGAATGCTTTTAGTTGGAATGATAAAGCTCAACAAGCATTTAATCAGCTCAAGCAGGCCATGATGAACCCCCCAGTCTTAAAGGTACCTGATTTTTCTAAACAATTCATTATTGAATGCGATGCATCAGGAGAAGGGTTGGGTGCTGTATTTATGCAGGGGAGACAACCCATAGCTTATCTAACCCAAGCCCTTAAAGGAAAGAGCCTAAATTTATCAACTTATGAAAATGAACTATTAGCACTAGTGATGGCAGTAAAGAAGTGGAGGCATTATTTGTTGAGACAAAATTTCAGGGTTCGCACTGATCAGCAAGCCCTAAAACATTTGTTGGAACAAAGAATTGGGACTCCAGCACAGTAGAAGTGGGTTTCAAGGTTATTAGGGTATGACTTCACGGTGGAATACAAGGTTGGGAAGTCAAACACAATTGCAGATGCCCTATCCCGATTACCTACCCTAAACAACCCAAACACCTCCCTCCAAATAATCCCAAACAGTAGCCCAATACACCAAAATACCCAAACCCAACACCCAGAAAACCCACAGAGGCAACCAACCAATCACAAAATCACATTACAAGCCATCAGCAAATACCCCTAGTTTAGGGTTTTTATGCAAGAAACCTACCCCCAAGACCCTCAGTTGCAGGAGCTTTTATGCAACTACCATTAGGGGGCCTTGGACCCTTCTCAGTACCAGCTCCAACATGGTCTCCTCTTCTATAAAGGGAGAATCCATCTTGGAACCTTGGTACCCTTCCAACTTCAGATCCTGCAACAGTATCACAGTAGTCCATTAGGGGGCCACACAGGAGTATTTAAAACTTATTCAAGAGTGATAAAGGAATTTTACTGGCCTGGCATGCGCAGAGACATCAGAAACTTCATCAAGGAATGTGACATCTGTCAAAGAAACAAGGTAGAAACCATTCACTCTATTGGATTGTTACAGCCCCTTCCAATACCTGAGAGAAACTGGGTTGACATTAGTATGGATTTTGTGGAAGGATTACCACCTTCTGAAGGGCATACGGTAGTGATGGTCGTAGTGGATAGGTTGAGCAAATATGCTCATTTCCTACCCCTCCACCATCCCTACACAGCATTGAAGGTAGCCAAGGTATTCATGGAAAACATATTCAAACTACATGGACTCCCTTAGACAATAGTCAGTGATTGAGACCCCGTGTTTACCAGTCAGTTTTAAGGAGAGTTATTTAGGCTATGTGGAACCAAGTTGTTATTGAGCTCGGCTTACCATCCCCAAACAGATGGCCAAACAGAGGTGGTGAACAAGAGCCTAGAGTACTATCTAAGGTGTTTTACAAGAGACCGACCTAAAGACTGGAAGAAGTGGATAGCCCTAGCAGAGTTCGCATACAACACGTCAACTCGCTACTCCACACAAGTAAGTCCCTTTCTACATGGACTCCTTCAGACAATAGTCAGTGATCGAGACTCCGTGTTTACCAGTCAGTTTTGGGGAGAGTTATTTAGGCTATATGGAACCGAGTTGTTATTGAGCTCAGCTTACCATCCTCAAACAGATGGCCAAATAGAGGTGGTGAACAAGAGTCTAGAGTGCTATCTAAGGTGTTTTACAAGTGACCGACCTAAAGACTGGAAGAAGTGGATAGCCTTAGCAGAGTTCGCATACAACACGTCAACTCACTGCTCCACATAGGTAAGTCCCTTTGAAACTGTCTATGGGTTCCCTCCCCCTCAAATTTTACCCTATGAAACAGGGGCAACCCGAGTACAAGCGGTGGAAGATGAACTAAAGTGTAGGGATTTCATTGCCAAATTAGTCAAAGAAAACCTCCAAAGTGCACAAGAGAAGATGAAGAAGCATGCAGATGTGAAGAGAACAGATCGAGAATATCAAGAGGGAGATTGGGTGTACTTACGCTTGCAGCCATACCAACAAATGTCAGTGGCACTCAGGCGTAACTTGAAGTTATCACCCAAATATTATGGGTCGTATCGCATACTTCGCTGTATAGGGAAGGTGGCGTACCGCCTAGATTTGCCAGGGGAAGCACTGATTCATCCTACATTCCACGTTTGGTGCCTCAAACCGAAACTAGGAACCCATACTCAAGCCTACTCACAGTTGCCGCAGGTGACACCAGAGGGAGCCCTGATGCCGGAACTTGAGGCCATCTTGGAGCGAAGGCTTAAAAAGAAAGGGCACAAAGCCGGAGTCGAGGTGCTTACTCGGTGAAAAGGGACAACCATCGAAGATGCAACCTGAGAAGATCTGGATGCACTCAAGAGGAGATTTCTTGAGCTTGTGGACAAGCTCTTTTGAAGACGGAGGCATTGCTAAGTTTCAGACAGGAAATCGAATAATGAGGGATAAAGAGACGTTTTTGAGGCTATAGCATTGCTTTTATATCTAGGGTTACGGGGATAGAGTCATTTATTTAATTAATTTGGGTATTTAAGTCTTTCACTATTAGTTCAGTTAGTTGGGTTGAGTGGACCGAGTCTGATGTTAACGGGCTTAGTAGTTGTTACGTGGGTCTCCGGTAAATAGGCCAATGCAGTTAGTGGGTTAGTATGGTTATTCTTATGTTTGTATTTAATAGAACCGTAGCATTAATTGGAAGGGATCTGAAAGTTAAACATTTACAAAATTGGAGGTGGTGGCTCCTCTAAAGCCAAATTATTTCATCCTTGAATATTTCAGTAGACAACAGTTTATTGAACATGCATGGATGCCTTAACATCTGATTCTTTGTCAAGATGTTAAATTGGTATGCTAGATTTCATTGAGGCTGTGGCTTCCATCCACGGGTGTTTTTTTTTGTATTTTTTTGTTTTCTAAGAAGACAAACAGAATTCTGGTACAAAGGGTGTTGTCAAACCACCAGAATTAAAGGATGGATTCGAAGTGCATGAGTCTTAAAAATTGAGTTCCATTGAACTCCCACCAAACACGCTGGTTTTTGCGTAATCCCCTCAAACAAAACTGTTTTACATGAATGAGAAATGATGGCATATAATGCAGATTATATCCGTGTTTACATATATTTTGATTTGCAAATATATTAGAGCATATTTATATTAGTGCATATTGTTTTATAATTATGGCATATAATGCAGATAGAAGATTGGTTTACGTCATTTATGTCATTTGGGTTGTGTTCAAGCAGTCCCCAAATTCGCTGCATTGTTTGGTTTTGTTAACATTTGAGAAATTTCAGTTTTGCATCTTATGGCTCTGCTCAATTAATTTTCTCAATCACCATAAAATGATCGATTATGTATAGAAGCAATCTAATATATATATATATATATATATATATATAATTTTCCTACCGTGCCAATTCAGCATAGCACTAAGATTGTGTGAAACGCACATGTCAAACTTTTTTTAATATGAGTTCAGGTGTTCTATGTTCCTATCTAGCTAGCATGTGTTTGCTCATGTGAAACCCACATGTCACCCATACCACATAATCATGCACAAGTTGTCATCATGTCCTGCTTTGAAGGGAAACAAAAAAAGAACCTAATAGTAATTAAATTACTAGGATGCTTTATTTATGCCTATTGCATCGATTTCCTTGTGGCTGCAATAGAAAACGCTGCAAAAAAGGGCCTATTGCAGCGTTTACATTATAGCCGGGCACATTTAAGAGCGACTTAGGTTATGCATGTCTTCTGGTGTATACTGGATAATGATTTATGTTCCAAAAGCTATACATACAATAATTCCCTCCTAGCAATGACAGGGTTGATAGAGAACTCAATGAAATTTCCTCTGTATCCGTTCTATTATCACTTTGCACTTGCTGCATCTGTTTTTACTATGTTAATTGTTAAAAATTACATATTCCTACCTAATATATACCACAGAACAAGTCCTCATCGGTTTTTTGGTGTGTTTGTTATTTTTGGTTTAATTTATCCTGTCACCCTGAGTACTTTCATGTAGTTCGTCAATAGTCTTATTTAAAAAAGATTGTGGCATTTTTGTTGAATGTTTATTCGTGCTGCTAGCTGATGGGCTAATAGTTTCGTTGCTAATTTGGAAATGGATGTGTTGTTGCAAAAACTGTTCCTAATGGTGCAGAATTTCAGATTAGCATTTTTGTAATTTTATTAATGCTAGGAAAAATTGTCCTGCCTGTTTTGTACTCTTTATTGAATTTGATTTGAATGAGTAATTCCTTTTGAGTGGCGAGAAGCTGGTAATTATGAAATCTGGACACAAATACGAGCTGTGAAAGCTAACAGATTTTTAGTAGTTGGTTGCATTTATGATAAGTCAATTACCCAATATTAATCACAGTTACTATGTTAGTTCCTATAGATGGAGAAAACCCCACGTGTGTACATGGCACACAGGACTTAGGCTTAGTAGAATTACCAAGAAATTCATTGTAAACCCATCCTTTGTCTCTGCGAAGTCATGAATGTATACTTTGCTAACTTTCATATACTCCCGATAATGACATAATCTTATGTTGCTCTTTCTTTCATATACATTTTCTGTTCTTTTCTTTTTTCTTTTCTTATATTTTTTTCTCCTGGCAGTCATCCCTTAAATTCATTATGTGCACTGCGTATTTCCATTGCATTGACTTTATTAGTATAAATGCACCAGCACCACCACATGGAAAAGACTTTGGTTAGCTGTATTAATGCATGCCTGTGACTACTTTGACTTGGCAATTGCTTCCAATTATTATGTCACACAATACAAAGGGCTATGCACTATCCAGTTTCCATATATCTGGCAAATGTTCTTTGAATAGGCACATAAAATTGTGAACTGAGGAGTGTATTCATTGTAGAGACGGTTTCATTGGCAAGTTTTCCTCACACAACTTCTGCATAAAAATAGTTCTCAACTTACAATTGCAATGTCTTCATGGTTTAGCATTAATGAGGGTAGAGAATTACTGAGCGAACTCACAGATTGTTACAGCATAGTTTGCATGCGTACTCTGTAGTGGGTGCTACCATTTGAAGTTATTAAGTTAAGCAATATGGCAATATTATCTTCTTCTTTTCATCGATGGCAATATCTTTATTTCCAACAGCTTTATTATGGTACTTGGACCTTCTCATGTATTAGGAGACTAATAGTAGAAAAAAAATGACTTCATGTTAGGCTGTTGTGCTTCATGGTTTAGACATTCTGTTTTACATTCAAGCTTGAGTAGAAAAAAAATGATTGTTTATAGGGTATTAAAAAATGATTGTTTATAGGGTGTTAAAACTAACGGATTTAATTTTTTGGGCATGAGATAATGATAGCATGCTTTAGATACATAATGTTTTTGTTTACCTGCACTAATTTAGCATGTTGTCTATGCTAGTTCTACCATTCTGTTTTACAATGCTTGAATAGACGCCCAGTTATTGAGGTTAGGTTGTTATGCATGGTTGGTTTATGGTGGTTGGACATTATGTTTTACAGTAATAGTAGAAAAAATTGATAGGCTGTTATGCTTCATGAGTTGGACACTGTTTTACCTGATTGTGAGCGTAGAAAACACTGATTGTTTATAGGGTGTTATCGCATGGGATTTCAGGCTTGGTTTGTCGTTGAATTAGTTACTCACATGCTATATATTTAGAGTAGTTGAGTTTGCCTTGTTTACATCATGTATACATGTTTGGCCAGCATAATCCATTTTGATCTTGATCAGCATTTAAGACTTGTCATCTTTGGGTTGGGTTAAATATGACAGACTCTTACTTGTCATCTTTTCAATCCCTTGTACTTATTGGATAGGGAGGGAACAAAAGCTGAAGTAAAATTAAAAGTTTATGTGTATGTATATAAACTATAATGTCATTTTGGCAAAAGTTGAATGAGTCATTAGCAATCTATTATATAAATTAACTAGATCATGTATTGTAATGCTCAAGTTTGTATTTTTTTTTTTTTTCAGTTTGGAATGCAGGTGGTTGGAGTTAATGTGTTCCACTATGCATGAGAGGGACTGTTTGTGTACACATTTTCTAAAATCTGAAATGCCTATTGGAGAGCTATTGGTCACTACCAGACATTGGATAAACGTATGGAGAAAATGCATGTGGTGGTCAACTGTAGATTTTGCTGACAAATTAAATTATACATTGAAATGGCTAGGGACCAGTACAACTTTGTAGTTGAAAAGTGTTTATATCAGTTAGAGAACGATGTGTAAGGAATTAGTCTCTCCCCTCTTTATTAAAAATGAAATACAATTATACACCAGTATTGTATATATAATCTTTTACTTAAAACCCAAGTGGCCTTTATGTGAATGGTTTGTTAAAACTAGATTGGGCAGTTATGCTGCATACTTTTTAGATTTCAGAAAATTCTTAGAGACATTTATATATTGGTGTACACCATGAGGAGATTTCATCACTTTGAATGGCAAATGTGTTGTTTAGGTGTTATATCTTCCAATTTGTGAAATATTAATTTGTTGGATGCAATAACATGGATTGCCAGACGTTGCATGGATTGCCAATTGCTTATGAATATGCAACTGGCCGTGAATACAGGTCTGCAGGTTGAATATTATCGATGTTAATTATATATTTGATCTGTAAGTAATTTGTCAAAACTGGGATCAGTTTGGACGTAGCTTGTTGACTAATTAATATGCAATGCACCAATAGTCCATGTATAAATTTGGCGTGATGGTGAACACACATAAATAATTAATTAGGCCATAGTCATACATGAATAAATAAAAAAATATTAATTGACAGATTTAAAATATATATATATATATGTAGCAAAAATTATTGGATAAAATAGACGTTCGGCTGATTTCAATTAATTATTAAATGATTTTGGCATATTACGATAATATTTAAACGCTGGGTTAAGGAATAGCGGCCAATGCATATAAGTCATGATATGCAGTGAATTTAATTTGCAGCTAATTTTAATTGCGACTAATTTAAGGAATAGCTGCTAATGCATATTAATTATGTTTCTGATGCATTAAGGAATAGCGGTTAATTGTAACATGCATGATATCACTTAATTCGCTGCAAATTAAATTTATTACGACCACGATGTCCATCCAAATTTCAGCGGGAATAAAATTAGCCGGGAAATTTTGGGGTGGTTTGCAGCAAACTTTTCTTAGCAAACTTGAGATTTTCACGGGTTACAAAGCGATATTTCCAACGATAACAAAGGTTAAATGGACGTATTCACATCCGGCGAGTTAATAGAAAATTGCGATGAATAATAGCACCACAATTAAGTTATAAACCCAACGAGTTCTTGAATCTTGGAATAATAGTTGGTTCGATTTAACAGCGGCGATTGTACTATAGCGTCCAACATGCGACAAATCACGATTCGTCGTGTGATCCTGTACTCAGCATTTTTGTGGGGCTAGTCCGACTAAAAAAATAGTTGGGAAATGTGACAATTCTTATAGTGAAGATCTGTGCAACGCGACGATCCTTGTCGATAATATTGAGAGGATCATGCATAATGCTTCTCATTGATGGACAAAAAGGTACAGAAATAACCAAAACAAACTGTTTTTAGATGACAGATTTACTTTGTCCTAGATCCTTCCGTTCGAACTTCACATTTTTTTATTGAAACGATACTCGGACTGTTGAGACTTTCTGAGACGAAACAATAATTTCATTCCTAAGTACTGATATTTTGGAATGAAATTAAATTAATCCCAGTAGCTCCTATTTGTTGTAATATAATGTATTTTCTTCTAATATGCTTTTTTCCCAATGAATAAATGTTGGCGATCGAGATCATATTTTGATGCTTCGTTCTAAATGTGAAGGCCGCAGTGTCTAATGGTTTAAACATGTCAATAATGGAAGCAATTTGGTTATATAATGGAAGCAATTTGGTTATCTGTTCGGTTAACAGAACTCCGGTCTTATTTTGGGATTAATCTAAACAATTTAATAAGCATTTTAAGCTTTAATCCCAAGAAAAAGCAGATCTAGAGAGAGGATGGTCTAACGTCATAGCATGGTTGTATGACATATGTCATACATATTAAAAAATGATAAAAATTGCTTTTGCAAAAATATCATATATGAGACATGAAAAACGCCAAAGCCTTCAGGGTCTCAAGTAGTAAAATTATATATACAACTAATGCTAGATAATTAATCTTAGGATATGAAATTATTGCACGCAAGAAAAAGTAGAGTTTATCATTAAAAAATAATCTTTTCACGTGAATTCTAGATTTATGTACTCATTTTTATTAAAAATAATTTATTAGATTTGCACACTTTAAAATTATAAATATTATATTTATATATATATATATATTGTGATTATCTAATAAAAAAGTATTAATTTAACAGCAGACTATTAAAATTTTCGGTTATAAGTCATGTTATCTAACACCGTTTAAATTTAAGTTGAATTAAATTACATTAATAACATGCTTTTAATGTCTGTCCATTATTCGGCCCAAGGCCTTCTATGAAAAAAATTTAAAATTGAAAATACGTTTATTAAAATGTATTTATTAAATCTGTTGGGATTGATGCCCTTTTGCTCAGTTTACATCCTTTAGAAAAAACTTTAAACTGGAAATAAAATTAAAGTGCATTTATTAAATCCGTTGGGATTGATAATTTGAAGAAATGAATATATTTTAAAGATGAAATTATTTCATCTCGGATGTTTCAAATTCTGTTGCTCTAACTGCCATTCTCTTATTTATTGTATTTCATCTAAATTAAAGAGTACATTTAAAAGATGAATTTATCATTAAAAAAAATATGTTTATAAAATGAATTTATCTTATATTCATATAGTATATTTCAATATTTGTCAATCCAACTCTCTCTTTAATGCATTCTCTCATTTATTGTATTCCATCTATTTGATACTAATTTCGTGTAAGAAATATTAAAAGACTATTCATTAAATTCACAATTACAAATTAAGATGTCCTATTATTTTCTAAGAATACATAAGAAAAGAAGAAGAAAAATGCAGAAAAAAAATCTAATTTTCAAGTCATTCACATCTACCATTTTCCAAAATCACAAGTAAGCAATTACTTTGGATAGAAGGTATTTATTTATATCAATCGTCTTCTGTTAATCCTCAAATTTTCAATTATTTCTCAAATATATGATTTATGTTTATCTTATGTTTTTAAAAAAACATTGACAAGTAAATAAAAAGACTACTAATTCTAATTCTCAAGTCATTCACGTCCACCATTTTCTAAAATTACAAGCAAGTAATTACTTTGGGTGGAAGGTGTTTATCTACGTCCACCCACTATTCTTTATTTGTTACAATGTTGACAATCACAATGTTCTTTATTTTTTGTGAATAATCTGTTTATTCACAATGTTGATTATTTGTTACAAAATAATAATCAGTCCTTTATTTTTAATCAGTTTAATTAGTTAATTATTTTCTATTAATACTCTATTTGAGATTAATTTTATTTTAAGATTTTATTGACTTAATTTGTTTTTTGTGAATATTCAGATTGGATTGATTTGGTCCTATTGGAAACTATTTAAATTTAGCTAGGTTGAAGGTATTCATCTCTATAAATATGTATTATTATCTCTTCAAATATGATTTCTTTGTTTTAGTTTTTGTTAGTTTTATTTTACTTCATCTTTTGATCTTAATATGCATTACAAAAAAAAACTAATCTGTTTTTAAATTTATTACATGTTATAATTTTTTATACAATTCTCTCTTTTCGAAATTATTATGTAATATGGATAAGAGAATAGAATGTAAATAATCTATTATCTGTAAAATAATCTATTAAATAGATTAGCAGGTTATAATAGTATATCAAATAATGTAACAAATTAACAAAAACTAGATGAAAATTTCCAAACAATGTAGTAAGTATAGAGAGATGTAACTGATTAGAAGAAGGTAAGAGTTGAAAAATGACCTTGAAAACGATGACTTCACATAGTGCAAGGTGGGTCCGGCAATGCTTGTATCTAGGGTTTAGGATTGTACGATAATTATTTTATATTAAAATTTCTTATTACACATAATTATAATCATTATAAGTATTTGTTTTTTCTTTGTAATAAATGTTTTATGAGAAAATTAGACTTTTATAATTAATTATTTGTAATTAAAAGATTATTTTTGATTTATTTTAACAGTAAATAATTATTTTATTAAAAATAAATTATCGCAAATAAATAATTTTTTTACAATTATATATCCTATGTAGGTCACAGGCTAATTTGTACGTATACAGTATACTACAGCTAATTTGTTGAGCATTTTCATGTTACTCGAGAAACTCGCATGGGTATTCATAAATGTTATGGGACCTATTTTATATGTATATATCTTTCACCTTAGATTCTACCGAACAAGATTTTTTACCTTCAATGTTTTTATAACTACTTTACAACTCATTTTATATTCAATTAATACAATCTTGCCACTTCGTTTACAGCCCTATACGTAGGTAAAATCCGTCTTCATCATCTTTTTATTATTTTATAATGTGATATTAAATAATAAGTTTACAGAATAAATATAATAAATAATATCCAATCATCTATTATTTTATTTTAGAATTTGAAAAGATTAAATTATTTGTTTTATTTTTTTATAAAAATTTTAAAAAAATTATAATGATTAAATAAGATGAAATACAAAGGTGCTCCACATATATATATATATATATATATATATATATTCCACTTCAGAAATCCTTTTAAGCCTTTAAGTACGTGGTTAAGATCCGGTACTACGTGTATTAGATGGGGTAAGAAATGCCCAGAAATGGGTATAGAATCAATTCCTAGAAGGAAAATGTTATAAGAAATCGGCAAAGGCGTAACCTGCGAAATCGGGCCTACAACTTAATTAAAAACGTCGCCGTTTAAAATAGATGAACAATAGACTCTAGACTAGGGGTGTAAATGGTCTGGTCCGGTCCGATCCGGTCCGAGAAATTTGTGGACCGATTTCATTCGGTCCAAGAATTCTCTCACCCTGGACTAGACCGAACAGGAGTTCGGTCCATACCGGTCCGGTCCAATTCGGTCCAGGAACGGTCCGGTCCGGTCTAGGGGTGCCCCATATGATTTAATGGGCTAAATTTAATATATAATTCTACAATAATCAAATATTTTTTTGGTCCAAATTTAATTACTATAAATTATAATATGTTAATATTATAAAAGTATATATTATATATTAATATGTTAGTAAATATTATATATTAAGTATGTTAGTAAATTATAACTAATAGTCTAATAACATTTTCACATTAGTATATGTTAATAAACTATAACTAATAAGTAATAACATTATTACAATTTACATTAGTATATTATATATTTATATGTTAGTAAATAGTGATAAATTATTAATAATATATTAAATAATAATAATACACTTATTATTTATATATTAATATATAAGAGTATATATTATCTATTAATATATTAGTTAATATTAAATATTAAGTATATTAGTAAACTATAACTAATAATCTAATAGTCTAATAATATTATTATATTAGTATATGTTAATAAACTATAACTAATAAGTAATAACATTATTACAATTTACATTAGTATATTATATATTTATATGTTAGTAAATAGTAATAAATTAGTAATAATATATTAAATAATAATATTACACTTATTATTTATATGTTAATATTATAAGAGTATATATTATATATTAATATATATTAATATTAATATTAAAATTTATATATTATTATTTATATATACATATATTTTAAAAAAAAAATTTAAAAAAAATAGGGATTCGGTCCGGTCCGGTCCGGTCCAGGGGGATGAACTCCCTGGACCGGGACCGGACCGGAATTTTCCAGTCCATATATTTTTTGGACCGGATCGGACCGAACTCCAACCGGTCCAGTCCGGTCCTGGTCCGGTCCGGGACAACCGGTCCGGTCCGGTCTGTCGGTTCGGTTCGGTCTTTTTACACCCCTACTCTAGACATTTGCAAGAAGAGTTGACAGAAATGTTAGTTGAGACAAAAAAATGAATGCCAAAATAGTTTGAAAACGAGCAACCCAGAAATAAAATACAGATTCTTCTCATTTTCCTTCTGTTAGAACCTACACGAACTAAAGAAAAATGGTGAAACATGTTGATGTCGTGAAAATCACCACAGATTAGGGCAGGAAAATAAATCATTCACAGCCCACTGGAGCGAGTTGGGCTTCGATGGGCATCGTTTGAGACTCCCGATAAAACTCCGGTGCGGCCATACGTACGCGGATAGCATATAGATAAATATAAAAATACAGTATTTACGTGATTCGACGTAAGGCCTACATCCACAGAATTTTGAGGAAGGGAATCCACTATAATGAATATTTTTACAGTCTCTCAAGGCTCTCACTGTACATGAATAAAATACATGATTCTACTGGTATAAACTATTGGGTTCATCTGAGAAGATGAAGTAGGTAATCCGAAAGAAGAGAGGAGTTGTAGTCCAGCCAGAGAGTCATCCATCGTCCTGATCTTCTGATGGTTGCCTTTATATATGTAAGCTGAGATCTGGATCTTATTTCTTGCATGTGTCAGTCTACATTCTTTATGTCTTGTCTCCCATATGATCTAATCTATTCAACTCTTCCTCATTCTTGTCTTCTAGTGCACTTAATAATAGGCATGGGCCCTACCTGGGATATTTCACCCTCACATTACCCCGCGAATTCTTAGCAAATGAACTTTGGTGGGAATTCTAAAATATCTGAAAGCTGGGATGGTAGTAATTTGTCTTCCGAGCCTTATTAAACCTTAAGTGTAATGATTCGTGGGCGAATCATGGGTAGCGTCACCTTACCTTATTATTGAAAGTTCTCATTCAGATGATCTACCGAGTGCTGATGGAGTTGTCTGAAGGCGAGCGAACCGAGAGCTGAGGTATGGAGCCCAAGCGACCCCGCGGTCTGAGGGGTGAGGCATCCGTATAGTCCATATGTTCATATGCACTTCGTGAAGTGAAGCCTCAAGACAAAAATTCAAGTATGATGTGGCGAGGGTCTTGTGAGCAAAATGCCATAAAGGGGAGTGTTCCTCTAAAGGTGTATTGTGTAAATGTTTCGAGAGGTGTGAATGTTTGTTTCTGGAGCTGAGTATAAATTTGAACATGCATGAGTGATGTGAGCTTTGAGTAGTTGAGGGTATGAGAGAAAAATGGTAGTCGGGCTAGTAAACCCTGATCTGGTCGAGAGAGTAATCTCGAGTCGGCGGAGTAGTGTTTTTATTTTTCGAGCGATACTCCTGAGTGGTATCCAAACTGTTTGATGCTCGTTCCACAGAGATTCCTGAGTGTATGGGGCTTGGGACAATTGAGCGATATTCCCATGTGCTATGAGCGTGTTCCTGTGCGATGGTGTAACCGACCGCGCAAGAAATCCCGAGCGATGTATGTGTCTAGTTGTGTGGTGGCCCGTGGAAGGCACTGAGCCAGTGGAATTCCGAGTGAAGTGATGCCTGGGCTAGTGACCTTGAGCTGACTAAGGGTGCAACTTCGAGTAGGTTTTCCGTGCAAGGGAAGGAATCTGACCGCGTTATGGTAAGAGTAGTCCCTGAGTTTGCACTTTCTGAGTTGAGTTTTTCGAGTTGGTGTCTTGGATTGAAGAAGTCTGTGTGACAAATTTGAGAGAGAGAGAAGTAGCTTAATGGATTTTCGAGCTGGTAGGGCTCGGACCGAAGAACTTGGAGTCAGTGGAGCTTATTTCAAGGGCGTCTCAGTTTGACGAATACCGACCTAGTACCATCCCTGAGCTGGGGGGATCCGAGCAACAGACCAGGTCTAGTGGGCGGCTGGGCTAGTTGGCGTGAGGTGTCCGTGTGTGAGAGGTGAGCAAGAGAACCCGAGCTGGCTGAGGGTGTCGACCAGAAAGGCTCGGACTGGAGGTCATGTCCGTGTTGGGATGGCATCCGTTTATGGTTCCCGAGTAAGGGAGGCTTGGATTGAGGGTGTCCGTGGTTGATGAGTTGTGTTCCCAAATATGTGTAATGTGAGAAAATTCATATATGAGGGAATCCGATCCGAGCTGAGAAAAATCCGAGCGAGCTGGGAGAAATCCAAGTTAGAATCCGAGCTGCAAAGAGAACCCGAGCTACATTTGAGTAGTTCCTAAATGTGGCATGCCTTTGGTACGGAGCTGACCGATGGAAACCACCATTATAACCCCGAACATCTGTGGAAAGGTCAGCACAAAGCCGGAGCTGGCCAGCGGCCTTCCAAAAAACTATGGGCTATTGAACCCAATCAACCATTTTTACTAAATCTTTTAAAAGGAGTCTCCTCCTTTCGCTTTGGAGAGAGAGAGTGTCGGTATGTGAAGGGATGGGAAAGACGACCCAAGAAATGGTAAGAGAGGGTTTGTGTTTTGTGTGGTGGAGATCCGAGTGTATCCGAGTGGTTGGGCCTCCCGTGTGGAACATCGAGCACTAAGCGAGCTCAGGAAAGTCTGAGCTAAGGGTCCGAGGGGTGGCCAGACCACCCTGGAAGTCGCCGGTGGGCCAGCCATGTCCGAACGGGACAGGGCTTCCCGAATGCAGCTGTGCGGGAGGTGTTGAGCCACCATGCCATCTCTAGCTAGATGGCCGGTTGGCACCACAGTTGAGCTCGTGATCGATCGAGCTGGTGTCAGTGTCTTTCCGACCGTATTAGTGATAAAATTAATAAAATATAAAAATAAGAATAAAGTGATTGAGTATACTTATCTGGAAAAGATTTTTGTTGAATTGTTACATAGGCGACCCCTTTGGCGAGCGGACCGAGGGCCGAGGCATGGAGTCCAAGCGACCCCGCGGTCTGAGGGATGAGGCATGGAGCCCAAGCGACCCCTTGAGCGAACCGAGGGCCGAGGCGTGGAGCCCAAGCGACCCCGTGGTCTGAGAGGCGAGGCATGGACCCCAGGCGACCCCTTGAGCGAACCAAGGGCCGAGACGTGGAGCCCAAGCGACCTCACAGTCTGAGGGGCGAGGCATGAAGCCCAGACGACCCCTTGAGCGAACCAAGGGCCGAGGCGTGGAGCCCAAGCGACCCCGCTGTCTGAAGGGCGAGGCATGGAGCCCAGGCGACCCCTTGAGCGAACCGAGGGCCAAGACGTGGAGCCCAAGCGACCCTGCGGTCTGAGGGGCGAGGCATGGAGCCCAGACGACCCCTTGAGCGAACCAAGGGCCGAGGCGTGGAACTCAAGCGACCCCGCAGTCTGAGGGGCAAGGCATGGAGCCCAGGCGACCCCTTGAGCAAACCGAGGGCCGAGGCGTGGAGACCAAGCTATCCCGCGGTCTAAGGGGAAGGCTTGGAGCCCAGGCGACCCCTTGAGCGAACCGAGGGCTGAGACGTGGAGCCCAAGCGACCCTGCGGTCTGAGGGGCGAGCCATGGAGCCCAAGCGACCCCTTTGGCGAGCAGATCGAGGGTCGAGGCATGGAGCCCAAGAGACCCCGCGATCCGGTTAATTGAGAAAGTGGTGGTCCGTCTTCCATACCTGAGATGATAAAAACATGCAATATATATATATGTTATCAAGAAAATGCCGTAAGGTGTGAGGTTACGACCTCGCAATCCACAAGCGGTCATTGGCAGGAAACCAGGTGTGCGAGAGTTTACGTGCAAGCCTGGACCCGAGATTCAATCCCGCGATTCGCAAGCATCCGAGATGAGACTTGTCGAGTGAGCTTGGTAGGTGATCGCAAGCCTTGAGCCTATCATGGATGTAAGGACTTGACGAGTGAACTTGGGTGCGGGACCTCAAGTCTCGAGCCCTTAACGAACGAATCGTTAGGCTGGTCATGGGTGGCCGGACAACTTCATGACTAAACCTAATCCCGTATGACGAGCATGAAACTGGCGTTGCCATGGAATGAGCGCGTCAACTTTGAGCTGCAAAATAATTTTGTTAAATAGAAATATGAATTTTCATGCCACTAAGTCCGAACATTGGGTCCGAATTTGCATATGCATTAGAAGTATAAAATTTGTGAAAAACGATTAGTAGTATTGCAGCATTTTTTATTTCCATAATCTAAGGTGATGAGTGACCTCTAAAAATAAAATAGAAAATAGGCAAATCCCGGATGAGACATTTATTGCACGTAAATAAATTTTTAAATGGAAAATGTGAATGGTGGGAGCTGGAACACAGTCCCCATGTGTTAAGCGAGCATGATTATTCTAAATGCAGTGAAATGGGAAGTCTGGGTGAGCTAGGTGAGCTGAGTTGATCCGTACGTGAGCTGTAGGCGTGCAAGGGGCGGTCTGAACCCATGTGGTGACCGACTGGTGGTCATTAATAAGCAAATGTGTATTGGGCGAACGCCGTGAGGTTGGCGAGCTGAGGGAGAGTTCGTAAGCGGGTCATGCATGGTGCGCATGAGGTGAGGGAGAAAGGGCGAGGGGGCGAGCTGTGTTGGCGAGAAGAAGTCCGGATGTGAGGCGGCAAGCTGGTGGGGGTAGAGTTCCGAGTATGATGTGATATGAGCGAGCTATAAGAGAGGTGGCAAATCTTGGTAGTCTGGACGAGGGAAGTGGCGAGCCCTCTGTGTTGGGCGAGCTTGAGTGTGAACTAGAAAACTTTGCCATGAGATAGTTGGGTGAGCTGTGAAAGAGAAGGTGAACTGGTTTGGCAAGCATGCGTGGCGAGGTCTGAAGGCGAAGTGGCGAGCACGATGCCTGTCAATAAACTGGGCGAGCTGGGTTTGGTGGTCTGTTGGCGAGCGGGTTGCATGACGAGCAGCTTTGGTGAGCTGGCGGGCTACGGGCGAGCTGGATGAAGCAAGCCCGTGTGGTAAGCTGTTGTTTTCTAAATAAAGGTGTACTGGGCGAGCTGTGGTCTGTTGGCGAGCCGTATGCTGAAGTGTGAGGGCGTGATGCGTTCTTTGGGCGAGCTGTGAATGTGCTGTGATGGCGAGTACGGTGTATGGCGCGTTGAGTGTTCCCGAGAAATGGTTCGGGCGAGATGTTTCCGAGTGTAGTGGTCGAGCTTAAGGTTACTGTGGGCGAGTCCTTGATGTCGTGGGTGTGATGGCGAGTGTGAATTGATCCGTGAGATAGGGGTGGTGCTCTGTTGGGCGAGCGACGTGAGTTTGGCGAGAGGGCGAACCCAGATGCCGTAGGTGAGATAGTCTCGTGCAGTGAAGCGAGGGGTTGAAGGAAATGTGGCGAGCTGAGTGCTGTGCGGCGAGTGTGTATGGTGAGGTCGGCGAGGTGAGGAGTCACCGGCGAGTAAGGTGCATGGCGAGCTGAGTGCTGTGGGCGAGCTGGATCTGCTGCGGGCGAGCTGGATGAGGCAAGCCAGTTCGGTAGCCATGTGTGCCACGGTGAGCTGGCGAGCTGGATTTGCATGCACGGAGACAGAAAACTCCGGCGGTCACGTGACTGCCGGCAGGCCTACAGAGCTCGCGGCGTGAAGACGTGTGCTTGTGCTGTGAGTGTGTTCGCCTGGTTTTCATCTAGCGAGCTTGTATACAGACTATTTTTGTAAAATAAAAATAAAAATAATAATTGGCGAGTGTACTGTTTGTGAGAGAATATCAATTTATTCTCTATGAAAAAGAGACGAGAGGCAGGTCTCTCTTCTAAGCGAGACATTCTCTTGCCTTTGTTTGATATTATACAAAAATAATAAATTTAAGAATACTCATCTGGGGACATCGTTTGCATGTCTGAGAAGTTGTCCAGTGTCCCAAAAAATCATCGTTTTCCCACCACGTGGTCTGATGAGAATCCTATAGACGGTGCCAATGTTAATGTCATGAAAATCTCAACAGACCAGGGTAGGAAAATAAATCATTTCCAGCCCACTGGAGCGAGTTGGGCTTCGATGGGTGTCGTTTGAGACCCCCGGTGAGACTCCGGTGCGGCCATACGTGTGGGGATAACATATAAATAAATATAGAAACACAGTATTTACGTGGTTCGGCTTAAGGCCTACGTCAACGGAATTTTGGGGAAAGGAATCCACTATAATGAATATTTTTATAGTCTTTCAGGGCTCTCACTATACATGAATAAAATACATGATTCTACTGGTATAAACCCTTGGGTTCATCTGAGAAGATGAACTAAGCGATCTAAGAGAAGAGAGGAGTTGTAGTCCAGCCAGAGAGTCATCCGTCATCCTGATCTTCTGATGGTTGCCTTTATATATATAAACTGGGATCTGGATCTTATTTCTTGCGTGTGTCAGTCTACATTCTTTATGTCTTGTTTCCCATGTGATCTGATCTATTCAACTCTTCCTCATTCTTGTCTTCTAGTATACTTAATAATAGGCCTGGCCCTATCTGAGATATTTCACCCTCACAAAGCATACCTAATATCTCTTCACGAAGTCAAAATTGACCCAGCCAGGTTTCAACGATATTGGAACTACATTAAATTAGCATATGACATCCACCAATTCATGAAAATAAATATGCCTGATCTGTCGAGTTCCACGTACAAACTGAAGACACCAGGCATAATATGAATACCTATGCGGAATTGAACATTGCAGGGCAACAACTATGCAATACTACTTCTGTCCAATGAGAAGAAAACCTCGTATGCAAAACAGATGAAGAATTGCCAATCGTTCTGTTAAACTAGCAACAAATGAGATGAAGAAGCGGAATTTCATTTCTAATAGAGCACTACAAAGCCGACATTCCAAAGGCTGATCATTTAGCAGTCGACAAAAGTTGATAAAAAAAAAATCCTAATTCTTTCTTCCTAATCTTCTATCTCAAAATTTGAGACCCTCCCCCCAAAATTTATACCATATCAATGGTTCTAGCGAACCCAAAACTATCTTCTGTTATGAATAATAACAGAGTAAACTTTTTCCCAATTTGCTTCGAAGCAAAAGATTTTCAATATTCCTCACTGCAATGACAGTGGTGGCCAGGTCAAGGAACATCCCGTGCTCCACAACGCCAGCGAGCCGCAATATCTCATAACTCATTGCTCGCAGCCTTCAAATCCCCAATATCCTTCTTAAAATATAATTCCACAATGTAATTCCCGTTATCGGTCACAAAGGGTTCGTTTTTTTCTCCGACAGTCCTGAGCTTTGCAACGCAACCCACTATCCGCCGTGAATTTCCAACAAAAGGGCACGATCTCGACGGGCATGGCGAGCCCACTACCGCCCAGATGCTTAACGATGGTGGGTTTAATCCTTTGACAGCAGTGACGGCAAGCCTAACCTGGATTTCAAAACGTCAACCGGTAAAACACAATCACCCGGAATCAGGCATTCGGAAAATAAGAATAAATAAATAAATAACAGAGCCCGAACTCACCTTTTCAACAGTAGATTGAGCGGAGAGGCGCGGGCATTGAACAGAGCTGCGTACCCATCTACAAGATAGCTCAAACCCTTCTACAAGACCTGCATTTTTCAGCTCAAACAAAAACCCTAATAAGTTGCAGTTGAGACACAGAGGCGCTCAAAGGTTTTTCTACGATTTGATCTTGAGAGAGAGAGCGTGACAGAGAGAGACCGGGAATGGGGACGAACGACACAAAAAGGAATGGAGGTGCGAATGGGGTGTACTGTTTTTTCCCTTCCAACTAATTTTGGGTCTTTCAACTTTAGAAAAATAAAAATAAAAAAAGCTGACGTGGCATCGCCGGTTTCGCTTCCCCCGGTTTCCTATAGCAGTACTCTTCACAGAAATGGTCGGTCAAAGAAAGGCTTGCTAGAACCCTGAAGAAAGGCTTAAAGCAGAGCTTTCTCACTGACTCAGGTTCGAGGAGAGCTTCAATTGAAAAAAAGCCTACTTATTCTACTCAAAAACCCTATTAGACACTAGTTAGCAAGCATAGCAAGAAACATTCGTCATGGTTGGGTTCTTGGTGCAGGAAAAGAGAGCAGCCCTTGCTCTGCCTGTCCTTGCTAGCATTTATTACGGTTTGGGCTCTAGCCCAAGAGACAGTAGGCTTAGTCCAGTGCAATGCAGAATTCCCAATCCACTACTTCTAGGCATGGCTAGACCATTATTTTCTTAAAATTGTATCTGAGATGTTGAGAACAGTTGTAAAAATAAATGAGACCTAAATATCCTAGACCCCAGCACTAGTTCGACTTGTATGAGATTCAGGCTAGAAAATCCAGCTCAAGCTTGACTTGAAGCTCTAAGTTGTAACCTAATTAAGCACTTAATTAAGAGCATCCACATTCCATTCTTCAAAAATTTCCTCAAATTTTAATTAAAAATCTCATCTCCTATAATTTTTTTTTTTAAATTTTTCCTATTTTCCCAAAAATATCTTACATCTCATTCTTTATACTTTTCCTCGATTATTAAAATAACATTTTACAATTCTTTTATTATTATTTTATTTTCTCACTTTCATTTCCATTTCCAACCTCTTACTATTTTATCTTTTTCCTGTTTTAATAATTTCAACTTTAATTAAACTCAACAAATTATATATAATTATTTGTTATTACAATATCCGATTTTTAAAAAATATGGGACATCATTATAAAATAATTTATTAAAATCGAAAGGATTTTGGATTTTTTTTTTCTTCTCTAGCGTATGGTAAGGATAAATTTAAAAAAATACAAATACAAAATAAAATAAAATCTAAATAAATCATAAGTACAAGCAAGTCATTTACATTAGTCAGAATTTACCAAAATACATTAGAACCACCACTAACCAAGACATCGAAATAATAATAATAATAATAAAAGTAAATTGTTTCATTTTTCGTTTACATCACTCTACATCAAGTTCTAATTTATGTCTACTCATTTCGACCTCTATTGAGACTTACATATTTTGAAAGTCGGTTTTTAGTCGAGTCATCATCTTCCTTCCATATTCTGGTATTTCTAGGTCATACCAACAGAAAAATCTGCATAACTGTCCAACCTAGATGGTTGACAATGAACCAAAAAAACAAAGAAATTATATCAGTATAGCAATGACAAATTTAATTTCGTGAACATCCTAAATACTTATTACATCAAGAGATAGATTCAATTATCTTATAGTTTTGGCAATCGAGAAATCGTCGTCTATCATTTTCCTCAATATGTGCAGTGCGTTGGCATGCTTTAATACTACAGTAACATACTGGGTATTCAACACGAGGATTATTTCTTGAGCGTGAGATGTGGCCATGCTACCACTAGAGGCCAACATATTTGAGTTGGAGTTTTCTTAGGCTTCACGTTTGTAGACAAAACGTTAAATAAATGGGCGAGAAATTACCCAACATGTCAAAGTGTGTGGTTCAATAACCTAGACTCAAGTAAGTTTTTCTAAATTCACAACATGCGAAAGCCAAAGGCATGCATGAACGGCTGCAAATCATGAATCATGGTT
The DNA here is from genome assembly GCA_036898215.1 of Platycarya strobilacea. Taxonomy (NCBI): domain Eukaryota; kingdom Viridiplantae; phylum Streptophyta; class Magnoliopsida; order Fagales; family Juglandaceae; genus Platycarya; species Platycarya strobilacea. The sequence goes on from CM072550.1 coordinate 45,272,922, forward strand.
ACCGCATAGTGGCATTCCGATGTTCACGGATTACACTGCCATAGTCAATGGATCTCTTAGCCTAACCATTATGAATGATTATCTCACTCATCATATTTAAAAATTGAAATATTTAAATATTAAATATTTCAATCCCCGTAGGAGTGGGGCCCCGTAGTAGTAATTGGAAAAATTTAATATTTAAATTTGGACTCTCTGTGTTGTTGGACTATCAACTCTAGTAGGGACCCCGTAGTAGTAATTGGAATATTTTGTCGGATGAGACATAGCCCCAGGTGGAGGGATCTGCTAGTTTGTGATGTAGAGGCTACTTTAAAAAGTACTTGGGGGTCGACTGGGCGTTTTCACTTGTAAATGGGCCTTGCATATATAAAATAAGAGAAAGGGTATGTAGGTTCACTCTTGTGGGCCGAATAGGGACTTGCCTTGAGTTTTCTCTGTTGTGCTTTGAAGCTGTTCTTTGCTTACTGAAATTGTCTCTCTTATGATAAGATGAGATTAATTTTAAAAAATTAAAAAAATAATAATATTAGAAGAATTTTTAATATTATTTTTGTTTTATATAAGAGAAACAGTATGATACACGGTATGACTGAACGTCGTCATCGTCATATTGTTGAAATAAGTATGACTCTACACTATCATGCCTCGGCTCCCTCAAATTACTGAAGCATTCAACTCGTTATCAAACCCACCACAATTCGGCTGATTCTCTCTTTGGCTCTCTCCAATGGTTGGTCACTATATCAACTTGATGTTAATAATGCGTTCCTGCATGGTCAACTCACCGAGCAAGTCTTCATGCAACAACCAGCCGATTTCGTTGATCAGTCTCATTCTCAACATGTATGTGTACTTCAAAAATTCATCCATGGCCTCAAGCAGGCCCTTAAAGCCTGGTACAATGCTCTGCCGCCTGGCCCACTGGCATTGAGATTTGTTAACTCCAAGTCTGACAGTTCCCAATTCATTTACAATTAGGAAACATTCTTTTCTATGCTCTGGTCTATATAGATGATTTAATTCTAACCGGCAACAACACTCAATTCTTGCAGCATGTTGTTAAGTCCTTGGGCGACAAATTCTCCTTGAAAGAATTGAGTGACTTGCATTACTTCTTAAGGGTGGAAGTTATACCAGTGAAGCAAGATCTATTCCTATCTCAGATTCGATATGTCCATGATCTACTCACCCGGTTGAAAATGAATGGTGCCAAAGAAGTACAAACACCTATGGTCGTGTCTGCTAAGCTTCTTCTCAATGATAGTATCGCAAGTTGTGATGCCATTGAATATCGTCGCACTATTGACTCTCTTCAATATCTGTCTCTTACACGTCTAGATATTGGATTGCAGTCAATCGTCTTGCTCAGGACATGCATCAACCCATTGTCTACCATTAGGAACATGTCAAACGACTCCTGCGATATGCCAAACACACAATTCATTTTGGTCTTCTTTTACGTCGGCAAACAAATCCTATTCTTCATGGTTTCGTTGATGCCGATTGGGGTGAGGGGGGTAATCTTGATGATCGCAAGTCCATAACTGCCTACATTATTTTTCTAGGCAACAATCCCATCAGTTGGCGTACCCGAAAGCAAAAGGCAGTTGCTCGTTCATCCACAGAAGTTGAGTATCGAGCTCCCGCCACTCCTGCCTCTGATATGGACTGGATTCATTCTCTTCTCAATGAACTTGGCCTCAAGCTTCGTGACACTCCATTGCTTCTATGAGACAATGTAGGTGCAACTCACCTTAGTCTTAGTCCGATTATGCAATCCAGAATGAAGCACATAGATATTGAATTTCACTTTGTTCGGGATTATGTTTGCCGAGGCCAGCTACGCGTAGCTCATGTCCATACAGATGAACAGCTTTCCGATTTACTTACCAAGCCACTTGCACAATCGTGATTTCAAAATCTACATAGCAAAATCAATGTTGCCAATGGTACTTTAATTGAGGGGTCGTATAAGAGAATGAGTATGATACACGAGAATTATAATGATACACGACAATTCCATGATTAATAGTTATCCCAGATTTCTCTCTATGTAATTAGGATTCTAATCAATCTATTTATATTTTCTGTTTATAGATGTACATTCCTTATTTAGTCATAGTCTTGTATTATATATTGACAAGTTGTAATGAGAATACAATTAAGTTTTCCTCCAATTACTTGTGTAAACTTTATATTTTAGAATTTGAAAAAATTAAATTTTTTATTTTATTTTATGTAAAAATTTAAAAAGACTATAATGATAAAATGTGATAAATTGAAAAGTTTTTTGAAGTCTCATTTGTTTTCTCACTGAAGAAAGGTTTAAAGCAGAGCTGTCTCAATGACTCAGGAAAGGCTCAATAATCATTAGTGGTTTGAGGAGACCTTAAATCATAAAAAACCGACTTATTCTACTCATAAACCTATTAGACAGTAGTAGAAAGCACAGCTAGAAACATTCGTCATGGTTGGGTTCTTGGTGCAATGAAAAAGAGTAGCTCTAGCTCTGGCCATCCTTGCTAGCATTTATTATGGTTTAGGCTTTAGCCTAAGAGAAAGTGGGTTTAGGCCAGTATGTAGAATTTCCAATCCATTACTTCTAGGCATGGCTGGACTAATATTTTTCTTAAATTGTATATGAGATGTTAGAAAAGTTGTGAAAATAAACCAGACCTAAATATCTTAAAACCCAGCATGAGTTCGACTTGTATGAGATTCAGGTTAGAAAATCCAGCTCATGCTTGACTTGAAGTTCTAAGTTGTAACTTAGTGAAGCACTTAATTAAGCTCAGCTTAGCTAGAGAATTCATTTTCATTTTTAGTTTCTTATTTTCTTAATTTAAAGTATAACTAATAATAATTGCAGTTTTTCTTGATTTATTTGTTAAACATCAAAAGTAATCTAGTACAACAGTATATTCTGTACTTATAATATACTTTATTTTAATTAGCACTTCTTATATGTTAATGCATATATTTTTAAAATGTATATATTCTTATTTCATATTTAATAATATTATATGCGATTTGGACTGTAAATAAATAATACTACATGATAGGAAACTCTAATTGTACTCAATTATATTATTAAATAGGTTGTTTGTGAATAAAAAACTAGACTCAATTACTAAGGGCATGTTTGGATAATAAGATGAAATGATAACTCTATAATTTTTAGTAAAATATTTTGTTAATAGGAGTGACATAGTTTGAGTCAAGATGTTTTATTAGATTTTGAAATATGAGGGTTTGAGAAATGAAAAATATTGAAATAGTTTGCTAATGGTAATAAAATAGTTTGAGTTAAGATATTTTATTAGATTTTGAAAAATGAGGGTTTGAGAAATGAAAAATATTGAAATAGTTTGTTAATGGTAATATGAGTCAAGATTTTTTTTTTCTCAAATGTACTTTTTAGATTAATTAAGATAAAAAAGTATTCACAATCGGTGGGCTCATTCTATTGTCCACACCCCAAGGATAGCTAACATGATGGCACATTGTTTAGCCAAAAATGTTTTAAACCTTGATAAAGATTGCATTCACTTAGAAGCAATTCCCCCTTGTATTAATCATTTGTTTTGAGTTAATGAAATGTTGAGTTTTCCTTTAAAAAAAAAAAGACTTGGGGATTGAGCCCACTGATTGTATGAATAGTCACATAGGCATGTATGAACAAATGCTCTCTCTCAGCTTCGTTCTCTCCCTCTCCCTCCCATCTTCACTCGTATGTAACAAAATTTCTATGTCAGAGTGAACACCAGAGGCTATATTTTTTTAAGACTCTTCATCTGGCTCAAACTTCCTTTCCGCAATCTCCTACTTGCCACCATCGAAATTGAAACCCTCCACTTCAAAAATCTCACCATCTTCCACATCGTTATTGGGGGAACGTTACTAATAGCCACTGGAGAAGAAGGAGAAGCCTGATTGATATTGTCACCCTCATGTTTGGTTTCCTCTTTGCATTTCTTATTGCAGTAGTGATTCTAGTGGTGACGATGCTTGTGGCGCTTTGAGGACCTCTCAACATCATCTTCCATCGATAAAGACCCTTAATATTAGTTTTATTTTGAGATTTGAAAGAGTTGAATTGTTTATTTTATTTTTTAATTGATAAAATATAAAACTTTTCTCTAGCTAAATATTAAATGAGGAATATTAAAGTCACATCTCAAAGTCATCCATTAAATTTTTTCTTATTTTTTTATTTATTGATTAAATGAATATTTCTTAATAATAATGCAATTTTTAAAATATATATGATAAATCTATTAAAAAATATATGAAGAAAAAAAAAAACACATTTTGTCCGTGCAGGATCCCACATAAGTGACCCTAGAACCACTCATATTAAATTGGTTAGAGCATTCACATCCTTTCTTCTATAATCTTTCCCGAATTTTAAACAAAAATCATACTCCCTATAAAGTTTTCTTAAATTTTAACCATATTAAAAAAAAATCTCCTACATCCCATCCTCTATATTTTCTCTCATATATTTAAATAACATTATTCTATTCTTTATTTATTATTATTTTTTTAATCTCACTTCCATTTTCATTCTTAACCACTTACTCTTTTGCCTATTTCTTTGTTTAATTATTTCCAACTTCAAATAGCTACAAAAAAAATATATATATATATATATACGATATAAAATTTTTTGGTCAACACTTTTGAGTACATAAATTTAATACTATGTAGGCACCTACATAAAAATAAATAAATAACTTGTAATATGTAGTCTATTATAATTAAAGGAATAAGGACAAAAAAAATCCTAAACATTTAAATTTACAACTTAAATGCAATTAAGTTGTATAATTACAATCCAACGAGTGGGCGATATCAAAATTTGTCAAAATATAAAAGTATTACAATTAAGCAACTCATTAAATACAAAATAAAAAACACGTCTTCTCCACCATTTGCTATGCCTCTCCACGTCAATTCTCAAATGGTGTCTACTACTCTAGACATCCAACAAGGTTTGTATCTTCATAAGATCATTTTTACTTTGTTAATTATCTTCTGTCTATATGGCGGTATTTCAGAGTTATACCAACAAAAGAATCCAAACGCCTAACCGACCTTCATTGAAATTACAATTAATCATAAATGGTTGAAAAAAATAATAATTGGGAAACAACTAAAATAGATGCGAGAACTAACCTCATAATTTTGACAATCGAAAAATCGGAGGCCATCATTCTTGTCGGTGTGTATTGTTTGTCGACAAGCTTTAATGCCACAAAAACACATTGGGTATTCGTTGCACCGAGCATTTCTTGAGTGTGACACATTGGCTATGCTACTACTTGATCCATGTATTGGATTGTTTTTGGGTTCAAGTTTGTAGAAAATAAAGTAATAAAATACACAGAATTTATGTAGACACACTAAAGTATGTAGATTAATTGTAATAGGGCTTAGAGTGGTAAAATATTAACGTAATATCAGTTGTCCGATATGAGACATGCATGAATGACTGCAAAGTGATGAAAACCAGTTGCCAATTGTTGGTCATCCAGCTTTCACGGATTATCCTGCCATATCAATAGCTCTCCATGCCTGAACACTCATTAATTGAGCCCACTCATCACAGCTTATAGCTTATAGTTTAGACATCCATCTCCTAGAGAGACCTGATACGAAGTACTAAACTGAAAATAAAAAAAGTAACCCTAAACACACAAAATGCAGCAAAATCTCATCATTTAGCACCAATATGCAGAAAAAAAGTACCCAAATCAAAAAATGGTTGAGAAAAAACATGTGTAAACAATGCAACAAACTGTCAAAGGTTTAGATAGCATCAAAACAAAACATATAGCAAGAAAATTCAAGAAAAATAGTACCCAAATTAATGCCAAGGGCCACATGGTTTAGATAGCAGCAAACAGATCAACATAACAAGTTCAAAAATGTTGAAACACTAACCATTTAACTCTTGTTTCAAATTAGGAATCACCCAATACAAAATACAATAATAATAAGTACACCATCTATTTAATGAATAATGCAATAAGTTTACTGTCAAGTTTAGATGGAGAAAAATAATCACTCAAATAAATCGAAGACAGTTAAGATAGCCGCAAACAGATTAGGAATCAACCAATACAAAATATAATAATAATGCAATACACCATAACTAAATGAACAATGCAATACACCATCTATGGAATGAATAATGCAATAAGTCTATTGTCAACCAAAATTGAACAATGCAATTCAAATTCAACTAAGTTTAGCATCTCTTCAGAGGAAAAAAAAAGGTGTCAGCATCTATTAAAAATAACATTTATACAAATACTATTCCACCACTGAAGAGTATTCTCAATGTAGCATAAGTCTCGGTTTCGATTTGGTAAAAGAAAACTAGCAACACCAACAAAGAGGAAATGGTTTATATCGACTTAACCCAATTCGTTATGGCCATGATTTTGGCTTGAAAACCCGACAAGATCACCCCAAAAATCAACCCAAAATAGATCAAGAACCAAAAAATATAGCCATCGAAAACATTGAAGTCATTTACATAATATTGCAATCGGCGTAACCTTAGAGAGAGAGGGTGAAAACAACCCCTCAAATAAATCGAAGATAGCAAAAAAAACGTCTCAGTCGAGCATCAAGACACGTTCAAAGCCAAAATGAAGAACACAATAGGCATATGGAGAAATCGGCGTAACCCTAGACAGTTTCCAAACAAAATTCCTTCTAATTACCTGCTTGATAACCCCACAATCAACCCAGTCAACAATCCTAAATTCGAAAAATAGCCAAAATAAGCAATATTAAAGGAATGGAAGGGTTCGGAGTAACCCTAGAGAGAGGACTCAAAAATTACATAAAGGAAAAAATGGTATTGCTTTGATCTTATCGGCACCAAATATAGGGAAGAAAGGAAGAAATCGTTGGCAATAGAGCACATGAGCAGAGACGAAGAAGATGGGCTTCAATGGAGTGGGTTCGAGAGAGAGAGATGGCGCAGGAAAGAGCAACTGACGTTTGGGATAGCCATGAATAGTCATCTCCCATATATGGGAGACGACTGTAGCAAAACTCATCTCCAAATGCAAAATAAGAGACTAAATGTGGGGCCAAAACTCATTTTGGTCCCTATATTTTAACCAGTATAGTAATATAAAATGTTGGATGTGGGTGGCCTTAGAAGATAGTTTAAAGGTTGGATACGTGGAAACAAAGGCAAACGTTTGAAAGGAGTTGCAAACAGAACATCTAATCAGTAGTACTCTTGTTTTGTTAGCTTATGATGGCTTTTGTTTGCCTTTGTGGGGATTTTCTTTGGTTGGAGAATAGAATTCTATCTTAGAATTTTGTGGTACTCCCAATTCACCTTTGTTGCCCAATAATATAAACTTCGTTTTCTTGTTGCCTAGGAAATTGGTTATACGAGGCAACTCATCTTTATTGAGAATGATTCTGTCTATCTTCTTTTTCTTCTTCACTATTTCCTAATGGATCGGCCATTTTGAAATTAATTAATATCATGTCCAATTAAGTTGCCATCTATGAAGCATTTGACTTTTAAAACGTGGATTAAAATCCCAGAAAATGACCTTGCATATTAACTGTAATCATGTAAATTAATTTAAAATTAATCTAACTTTATAATAATTATCTCAAAGAGCAAAAGAAGATTAATTTTTATAAAATTAAATTAAATTCATTATGTTACATGATTAGTTAATTGATTGATTTTTTTTAATATTATACAAAAAGATCATATTCCGAGATTTTAAATCCAGATTCCAAGAGAATAAAAAGAAAAGAATAATTAAATAATAAAATGATAAAACAAGAGATATAGAAAAATGTGTCGTTATCCCTGTGCATAATATCTCGATGGTCTTTTGATAAGGGTCGTTCTGTTGGGGACCTCGGTCAAGCTGCCAACCACCTAAAGAGTCTTTCTCGCCTTGTTGTTTTCCTTGCAATGACCGAGTGGACTCCTTGCTTGATGATGGTCACTTTAGGAGCGACAATGATGGTTTAGGCAAGGTGAGACTTTTGCGTATGATGGGGTGGGATAGTGTTTAGGCTAGGTTAATCTCGAGTATAATGGGGAATAGATTTCAGCCATGAGGCTTAGGTGTGTTAGGCGACACTTGGTAAGACTAGGGTTGATGTGGCCGAATGAGCTAGGGTTTGGTGGGTGTGGTTTCGGCTAGGGACAAGGGATTAATTTGGTTTAGGTCTTAATTGGTAAGAGTATCTCTTGATGGAGGATAGATTGAGAGTGACTGGGATTTGATGATGGCCGAATATGGGTTGATTGTAGGGAGATTAGTTTGACTTGGGTTGATGAAAGATTTGATTGAATCAATTAAGTGTTAAATGATCAATCAATTAAGGGATGAATGATATGATTTGATGGGGTGGCGAGTGAAGTATTCAGCTATGGCAATGTGTGAGTTGGCCGAAAATGTGGTCTTATGGTTGGTGGGAATATCTGATTGGATTGGAATGTTTGATTGGATTGGATTGGCTTTGATTGAGTCAATCAAGGGATGATTGATCAATCTAGGTGGGCAACAAGGGCAATGGATGAGTTGGCCGAGTGGTCTAAGTATGGTAAGTGGATTTGGGATGGCAGCCGGCAATGGGAAGTGGATGAGGTGAATTTGGCAAGTGGAAAATAGGTCTGGTCAACTATAGTGTTTGGGAAGAGGGAAAGTTCAAGAATCTTCAAGAAAACTCAAAGAAAACATAAGAACAATAAAAAACATGCACAACCCAAAATCCACTAACACTTCCACTAGTGTTTCGGCAATCCCACTTCAAGAACAACCTAACTACGCTTCAATAGAATGCAACACACACTCACTCACTCACTTAACATTTGATAGTTTCAAATTTCACAAGTGGAGTGGAATTTGACACTCATAAGGACACTTACACTCAATTTTCAAATTCATAAGTGGTGTGAATTCGATACTCCCTAACTCACACTCTCAAACACTCACTTCAACAATAATCAAACAACTCCGAGATTCCAACACAAACAGAATTGTACCAAGAACACAAGAACACCAAATTGAAAAACACCTCAAACAAACTTTATAAATTAAGAATAGATGTAGATTACTCATATTCACAAATTGTGAGTAATTCTCTTCAAAGGGATTCACGAATTGCATCTCCAGAAACCCAAGTGCAAAGCATCAAAGAAATTCAAACCACACTTGTGGCCGGCCTAACTCTCTCTCAAGGGCACTTTCAAAAATTCAATTGTCAAAAAATATAAAAGTAAAGCCTAAGGATACTATTTATAGAGTCTTACAACTTGGAAGCCCCCAAAAGATCCCTGATACAATAACTAATTAAAATAAAAGAAAATAAATAAATAACATAAGAGAAGATAGATGATGGGTGCCCCATCGTGTGTGGTAATGGCATGCTAGGCCTAAGGTGGGCTAAGGTGATGCATGGTCCATGGTCGGGCTAGTTTGCATATTGCCTGTCTACATGGCATCTGGCTGCATGGTGTCTGATGGGGTGCGTGACATGGTGTTGTGTAGGGCCAACTAATGATGGTCATGGTAGGGTGTCATGCATGGTCCTCGAAGTAAGCACAGGGCTATGTCACACTACTCTAGTGTGGCCCAGTCGTGTAGGTTGGACAGTGGTCCTGCATGGCTTAGGGTGGTGGTTAGGGCGATGGTCATGCATGACCCAAACTGTCGGTCTGGGCGCTGCGCAGGTTGGAGCCACGGGCTGGATGGTATGCATGGTGTGTATGCCACTCGCCTAGCCTGTAAGGCGCGTGATGGATTACATGCTTGTCCTTGTGGGCATGCCACTAATTTCGCATGTAAGGCACGGGCTGGTGTCGCGCCCTATATGACATGCCTGTGAGGGCATGCCACTAGTCTCGCTAGGAACTACCTATTTAGGGATTCTAACATGTTCACCCGAATCGACCCAACACGTTAAGAACGAATCCGACCCAACCTGATTTCCCTCACATCTCATTTAGTCGATAATTGATAGGCCACTCACTCGACTTGTTTAGTTTTCTCTTCCCTTATTAACATTCCCATATTGCAGGATAAAACAAAAGATGTTGTACTTTTAGTCTCTTGGTCGATCCTTTTTAATTTCTTAAAAAAAAAAGCAAGTATTCTATTATTGTGCAATCGATTAGGAGTCGGGTCAGGTTTGGGTTCTCAATTATTTCTTGGATAAATGGACACTATATTTTGTCCCCTCTTCCCCTTGTGTCCTGCACCAATCATGCTTTCAGAACAGTGACTCACTGTCCTCGCTCCCGTGGCTTTCTGCAATACTAACTGGCCGCATGGTGCTCGAGATTGCAGATAGTTTCATTTGCAACGGTCGCGTTCGATGCTTTTTCTCGAAAAAGGTATGATCCAAATCCCAGATTTCAAATCTAGTTTTCTGCTCGAGTTTCGACTTCTTTCTCTCTCCACTTTGATTCTATCAGTTATTGAGTATGTTTTGGTCCTTTGGAAATCTAAAGTTTGTTTTAGTCCTTTGGAAAGCCAGTTCTGTTATCGAGTATAAAAAGAAAAAATGTAGAAGAGAGTTGATGTTGGTTATCGTGTATTATCCGTTTCTAATTTCCATGCCTATCGAGTTGGATAATTCGGATCGGAATGGTTTGGGCAATTAGACGAGTTGGCATTCAACTATTTTGAGCCGCCCTATTTTCGATCACCCGTTCTTTCAAAAGCAATTATTGTTAGATTCGGCGTTGCATATGTAAAATTGGATTTAGAGAAATGTTACTAGAATTTGTCTTTAAGATTTCTTTTGATAACAAATTATATTTTCAATTTTTTATTTAATGATTAAGAAAATATTTTTTTAATAATGTTGTGAATTTTTTTCTTTTTCAAAATCTTTAAAAACATAAAAAAATAAATATAAGAAATTTCCTTCTTGAGACAAATTTGGACTACAAATTCGAAAGAAGCAGTAATGCTATTGGATTTATTGTTGAGAAGACACATTTTTTTAAAAGAAGAATATAAAGAAAAATGAGCGGGATGACACGCAAAGAAAGTACAACGAAAGTGTCTTTTTATTTTCGGTAAATATATGGCCGCCGGCCTTCGGTCCCTTTCCGTCCCTATAGAATTTTTTAAATAATTTTTTTTATATACATTTTTTTATTAATTTTATAAAAAAATTACAAAAAAGTACAAAAAAAAAAAAATTCTTGTATTATAAAAATACAAAAGGATCCAAACGCCGAGATTTCATAGCATTAATCTTTTATTTTTATTATAAGTAAATTCAATACTACTTTTTCCAAACATACTTAGGAGAAACATGTTTAACTCACTTGGTTTACTTGTTTTGATTCAAAAGAATGATCATTGTAACATGAGATTTAAAATCTCATTAAACTAATATAAAAAATTCTCATTTTCAAATGATTTAAAATTTCATATATCACTTATCTTTTATCAATAAGAATGAGATATTGTTTTGGAGTAAGGTAATTTATCATCATTTTATTTTTATTATTTCTTCATCATATTATGGTATGACATTATATAATTAAAGATTATTTATTTTATTTTATTTGTGAATTTATTATTTAATGTCACATTATAAAATTATGAAACAAGATATAAGAGTATTGGTATATGACTCATCATAAACTCATCAAATATAAATTTTTAGATTTTATTTAAAATAATTTTACATTGAACTAATCAAAATCTACAAACTCAAATTTTGAGATATAGTACTTGAGTATCATATTTTATATTTAAAGGGTTATTATTTATCCATCAAAATATTTTTTTTATTACCTTTTAATATATTTATTAGATAAATAAATTATAAATGTACTTTTTGATTTCATAAATTATATATTATATTATTATTTTGATAAATTTAATGTAGAGTTACAGATATAGAAGTGTTGATTTTATATTAAACATATATTTTTTATCAAATTTTTAAAAGAATTTTGATGTAATCAATATCAATATTTTAATGAGTAGAATTTTTCATTGGTTTGAATAAATTTTCTTTTTATAAATGTATTAAAAAAAATCTGCACAAATTCGGACTACATCCTGCACAAATTATTCTTCTTTTTATATGCGAATAAACACAAGCGTAAATATTGCAATTTATTTATTTTTATACGTAGGCATACTGTTTTGTGTTCTATTCACAAAAAAAAATAAATAAATAGCCGCAAAAGTCAAAACTTCAAAGGTGGGTTTAACTTATGGCAAGTACTGACCAAATCTCAAACGGCTTAGCCGACCTCGCGAATGGGACGACGAGGAAGATGACGAAACACTCTCTGCATCCCTGCTCCCATACAAAAGATCCGACAAGTAATTTTCCAAATCATCAGGGGAATATCTGACCAAAGAATCCGACCCGAATCTCAACTGATACCTGTCGTAAGACTTCCGATACACCGATCCAAGTTTCTTTGCCACCGAAACTTTGATCTCGTCCCGGAGTTTCGGGTTCGTAACTACCCATGATTTTTGTTTCCTATACGCCTCATCGAACGCCGCGTTGAATCTCTTCAAACAAACCTTCAATTGCTCCGGCAATATCTCGGTCGTTGGATTTTCCGGCAACGACTCGAACACTTTGCTCCAACCCATCCGCTCGTAGTTCGAAGCATACTGTTTCACTTTGATTTCGTGATTCATCACCCAATCCTCACCAACAAGAAGTTTCAGATTCGACGTCCGCACCTTAACGACGACGTATTGGAGATTGTTCGCCAGAAAAAGGTACGAGAGCGCCGCGTCCTTGTAAAACCCGGCTTTGTCGTCAATCTTACAAAGGAGGATAAGGATCAGCCACGCTATTCGGACGTTAATCGGACTGTCGTCGGGACCTGGACTCCGATAGTAGGATTCCGGTAATGGCGACTGTAATACTAAAGGCCAGTCAGCCACAATGTCTGCGAGCACACCGCTGTAGTCGGCGAGGAAGCTTATGTAGTTCATCACGTAGCGCGTGAGCGGGTGGACACCACCGCCGGGGACAGAAGTTCTCGACGAGTCCTTCTGTAAGACCTTTTCGAAGTCCATTAGCGTCGTTCGAACCGCCCCGCCGAGGTTGATAAGAGAACTGATGGCCTGTGATCGGATTACCAAGGTTGATTCGTACGAGAAAAGTGATTCGATCTCCGGCCATAGATCAGATATAGCTTCGTACAAGTCCAGAGTGCGGAATATTTTCTCGGGAGATGTCTTGCACTTTGCCACGAGTTCCGGGAATCCAAACAACCTCATCGCGCTCTCTCTTGAAATCTCAGCGAAGCATGATGCTTTGATTGCTTCGGAAGCCGAAAACACTTGATCCAAGAGAATCCTCTCTCCATAGAAGAGAGTTTTCACGCCAATTTTTACAGCTTTCAACCAGTTTCCGATCTTCAGCTCCAGCACCTCCCAATCCATCTTCTTCACCTGCGAGAGACTCAACTCCTCAACCCCAAGATGATACAAGGCCTCATCTATAATCGACTTACGTATTATTTTGTAGATTTTTACGCACTCTTTCGCATAACCAGTGGAAATCATACAGTCGGCAATCGATTTCAAGTCCGCCATGGCAGCCGTCGAGACTCGGTCTACCTCAGATATCGACTCGCCGGAAAGTCGAAACTCGTCCTCTGACTCTTCGTCCTCAAAGTCTGGAATACTCGACCTCGACGCCGAGGATCGGGAAGAGCGGGTGGAGACCGGTTCCGGATCAAGGTGATCTCTATTAGCCGACAAAATCTGGTAAAACTCCTTCTCCAACCTCTTCATAGCCCTTTCCATCAAGTTCTGGGCGATAACAAGCTTGTCAGAGGTCGTGTTCTGGGTAACCAAGTATTGCATGGCGGACTGCAAACCTTTGACGGAGTGTAGGTACTGTTTGGCCACAGTGCGGTCGCCGTGGAAAAGGGAGGTGATTTTGGCGTAGATGGAGAAGTCAGAATCCCAATTTGTAATGAGAGACTCCATGATTTCGATGTTGTCCTCCATTAATGATTCAGAGAATCTGCGGCTCGGTGATGGAGGTGGGATACTTGTTCTAGATGGAGACGAAGACCTGAAGAAAATGCTTCTCATTCCTTTTCTCGGCATAATTTCTTATAATATATGTAATCTCTCAATAATTCTGAATCTTCAGGAGCAGGGGTTTTTGGAATAATATGAGAGCTGAGAAGAAGAAGAAGCTCAGAGGAATCCTGTTTTTTTTTTTTTGGTTGTTTAGCCTAATTTGTTGAAAGTTGCCAAGGAAAGAGGGTAGGATTTGGGTATTTATAGATCATTCGAAATTGTTGACTTCTGACTGGACGTCACGCTATACGAATTCGGTTTGGGCGTTGGGTTAACTAATCGTTATTGCTGATGTATGGAGTTACGTTTGACAAAGTATTAATGATTGCTAATTAGCCAACCGACAGTCGCAGGTAATTGCATTAGCCGCCTTTCTTCCGTCAAGCTCAGTATACCGATTTCGCCCGTCTCTCTTCCATACAATTTCCGATGCAATAATTTTAGGTTATATATATTCCACTAGCTAGCTCGTGATTCAATTATTCTTAGCTTACTTTAAAATATATCTAGATTTGTGTGTGTGTGTGTGTGTTTTTTTTAACGTCGTATTTCGTGTGGTTATTGAACTCATTTGACTGCAACTTAATTAAGCTTAATTTTAAATTATACCTAATATCTAAATATTTAATTTTTAAATTATATTTAATTTTTACATTATTATATTTATGTTAATTCAAAATCTCTATATTTGTGTAATCCATAATTTTTTTCAATCTAAAATTTCTTTATATTTGAAACTCACAATATTATTCAACTTTTCATAAATAATTTAAACTTATATTAATATTTAAATATATTTAAACTTATTTTAAATAGACCTCATAAAACTCACTCCATTATCTCAACTTATTATTATTTATAAAGAATTTAATTCAGTTTAACATTTAAACGCAACCGTTTCAGCAATTCAAATCTTTAAAGTGGAACATACAAATATAAAAAAGAAGAAGGTTTGGAGAGGGCGACTTTAAAGGCTGAAAAATTTCCGATGTTAAAAGTTAATATTTTTTTTAGAAGTTTATAAATCAAAAGAATTTAATGAACTTCCTCACACTTGGATGTATTATTTATACTTGGAACATAAGAGAACAAATCATGCCTATATCTGTAAAACTATGGTCCTTTCCATTATTCTTTTGCCTTATTCTTTTGTCAGAGTATTTTAATGGATAATGCGGCGTGTATTTTCCATTTATTTCCTTCTACATGCTTCTTTGGTTGTCCGTTTGATATCCCTTTGTCAAATGATTAAAGGTTTCCCTTACTTCGTGTATTGTCTTCTATAATTTCTCATGAGTGGACTATTGTTGAGTAGGGTCAGGCCTCTCCATCCCATCAGTTATTATTGCTTATTTCTTCTGCAGGTTACTTGCTGGGCTTAATTGGGCGCTAGATCAGGTAATGGGTAGTGGTTCAATTATTCTTAGCTGCTTACTTTCAAAATATTATATTTAGTAAGTCGTGAGCTTGATTCCAACGGGAGTTCATTTAAATTATTAGTATTAACCGCCTAGTTATACTTTCGAGTTATTTAATTCTTAAGTGGGGATGTTTTACACAGCATTCATATTATTTAAATAATAAATTTGTTAATGTAGTGTTTCGTACGTCCTAGTACTAAATTATATAGCTAGCTATTCAGATCTTCTGAATTTAGACCTGTACAAACTAAGAAGAAAGTCAAGAGAGTTTGTAAATAATTAATAGAGTCTAAAGAAGCTTACATGTACTTGGAGATTGTTGTTTATACTGAAAGCCTTAAGGAACAATCGCGTTTATTCTTGTAAGGTCTATATTCTTTTTGCTGTTCCTTTTATCATAATTTTTTAAAGTGGTATGAACTTTGAGATAGCTGCTTCATCAATGCGGCGTGGCCGCGTGTAGTTCAGATAATCATATCATTAATGTAGCTTGATTTCTTAACTTGCTTTATCTTGCAAGCGTATTTGGTTGTCTGTCAACATTCTCTTGTCAGAAGATTAATGGATCTTTATACTTCTTGCCCGCCTGCTTGGGTGGGTACTAATGGGTCCAAGACAATAAGCCATTTAGGGGAATCTTAAGACAGCAAGTCACATCCCACATATCGCATATTCTTTTCTATATATATATATATATATATATATAGAGAGGTTGTGGGTGTGTTTAGTAACACTTATATAAATTAGTGCTAAAATAAAAATCTATAAATTAAATAACGCTAGCTATTTATAATATATATATATATATATATATATATATCATGATAGTGAGGGAATGGTGCTAAAGGTAGTACATGCAGTTTCTAGCAATACTATATATTTACTCACTTATCTATGTTTAGTTTGGTTAATTCCAAACTAAATAATATTGCGAGTTTACATCTTTTATGATTTTAAATTAATTAATCAGATTAGAGTAAGCTATTAATTTTAATAATTCTTGCTCTATAGATTTATGAAAAATTCTATTTTCAAGTTGGTATATATAACACAACAAGTAAAATATTTACATGATATAATTTGATTTAGAAGATAAATTTTTAAAACCTAATCTTATAAATCAAATGTTATTATTAAAATAATGTAAATGGTGTATTCCGTACATTAACTTGATTAAAGAATATAAACTTTTGATTGATATAAAGATATTGTGTATCAAATAAATATATACTTATGAGAACATAACTATTTCGAAATTATATAATAATTATTTATAAAGATATTCAATTTTTTTAATTTTTTTCAAAGTGACGAGGAAGAATTTGTTGAAGTGCTGTTTTTGCTGTTGAGGTTAGAATAATCATTAAAGTCTGAAGTATTCAGGTTGTCTCCAAAATGAATTATTAACTTCCATTTTTTAGTAATATATTTCGATTTAAGGTTTTGTTTAAGATCCACGTGATTGGTGGAACACAATTCTGAATTCTTATATATGTACCTCGCTAAGACAGTCGATCATGACCATGTAATGATATGATATATCCCGGTTGAGATCTTACGGCCTCTCTCCCATGCCATCAATTTATCCCTGTTGATAATATATTTGATTGAGATGAATTTAACTTAATCTAATTTTAAATTTGTCTAATATTTAAATACTAAAATTTTAAACTATTAAATTTATTTTAACTCAAATTTTCTTTACATGTAGTACTCTTCTATAACTTTTTTTAATTTAATATTGTTTTATATGCAGGACTTATAACATTTTTCAGATTTTTATAAATATATTTAAATTCATCTTAATATCTAAGTAAATTTAAACTCATTTTAGATAGATCTTGCAACTCACTCCACCATGTAATGAGCTCGCTATTATTTATAAAAAACTCAACTTAAATCAACATGTAAATGCAACCTCAATACTTTGTTCTTTGAAAATCCTTGTCCTAATTACCTAGTGAGACTCCTAAGTTTCTAACTCCAATTCAAACTTTTTTTATTAATTAAAAGAAATATTTCTCAGAAAATTTTGCCAATCATTTACCCAGTACAATATTTAGTGAAAAAAATATACAAAAATGAGAAAGACTGAGTTTGCGAAGGAATGCGGCAGCGGCGATTGTAGATTAATGTTGTTCATGACCCAAAATTAGGAACTTGCAAGAGATGTACAAGAGTGACATAAAAAGAAAAGATAAGCATTCAAGAAACATAAAGCAACATTTTTTTTTCTAAACAAATAAGTAAACTTTATTAATATTAAAAAAGATGATATAAAAAAAGAGGGTGAGATTCCCCATCAAACACAGCAGAATAATAACAACAGTACAAGAAGGTGGAAAAAATGGGTTTTAACAACTAATTTCTTGTTCTTCACTTAAGTCTTGCAAAGATGATATCGTCTTAAAAGATGAGAATAAGTTGTTCGTAAAAAAAAAAATGCGAACAAAGGTATATTAGCTAAAAGTAGTGAAAGTGATAGGTGCACTATTGCTTATTGGCTTGAGAAAATTTTTAGAGAGATCCGCAATCCCATCTTCGAGATCACTAATTAAAAAAAGTAATAACATAAAGAAAAATTCAGTATCAGGTTGCTAATTGTCTGCAAACCTTCGCTCTTATGATAGTGCATGGCAGCCACACATCGATGAAATAAAAAAGGGAAGCCCAGATATGGAAGATCTCGATAAAACAAAACTGCGTTAGTGAGTGATGACGTGTGAAGACTATGCACGGCAACAAATCGTATGTGTGGGCCATATGCCGATCATTTTAGAGTGACTTTGGCCTATATCAATAGATAAGTAACTGAAAGATGGGCTGGTGGGACACATGTAAACAAGTGGCAGCCGAGGACTAGCAAATCTAATGAAAACTGAATCAGTCGAGGGAGAAAGAGACCTAAAAGTATATATTCAATGCAGAAAAGAAAGGAAGAGAAGGCTTTTTGGCAATTTCACTCCCTAAAATAAAGAAACTCTAGAGAGAGAAGACTCCCCCTCTCTCTCTCTCTCTAAAAAAAACTTTCGAAGGCTAAGTTTTTGACTTTGGGTTGAGATCGTTGATTTTTCAGCTTCCTTCCTGCCGGCATGGAAATTGTGTTATTTAACAGTAAGGGGTCCAAATTCAGTTCATCGTCTCGGTCAAATTATTGCCAAGGTTCAAGTTGTTCAGACCTCAGATTGTTAAAAAATAAATCATGTTTACGTACGGGACACTCCGCTAGCAATTGATCATATTTGTTGGACATGACTGCACAACCCGGCCCCACCTTAAACTCAAAGTCTTTCATTCCCTTCAAAAGGCATCGAAACAAGGTTGACGTTTTTTTTAAACAAGCATATATTACTATTATAATAGTAAGTATTACAATGTACTTGACAGTGAATTCATAAAATTCAATAATTCAATTCATTATTTTTTTGCAAATATTCCCTCTATTAATACAATACAAAATTAATATTTGCTAAATTAATTTATTGATAATTTGATACATAGACTATTAATGTCGCAATAATGGTCACAATAAAAAATAATTAAAAATAATTAGTTAATAGAATATTTACAAATGATCAGATTATCAGAATATATGTTAAGAGATTTCTTAATATATAATAAAATGTTTCTTAATCCGCCTAATATGCAATAAGAGACAGAAGTTTAAGTGGATTATTTCCACTACCAATATGCAAGAAGCATCTAGGAATATAATCTATGAATAGGTTTCCAAACACAAGGTTGATAGCAGTTTATTACGTCACTGAGTGCACACATCAATCTGGTAGAATCGTATATTATTTATATAAAAAAAAAAAAGAACCCAAAACTAGAATCGGGGGGATAAGCTGAAAGAGTTGAAACCATTCACGTTGAGAAAGATGAGAGAATCACACTCGAGAGGGAGAAATCCCATCGGAGAAATCATTCGCGCGAGAGAATCAAAGGATTAGAAGGATCTGCTGTCGTTGAAATCGGAGGAAGCTGTTGTCATCGACAGAAGCTGCTGTCTGGTTTTTAGTATACTCTAACATCCTAACTTTTCTGGCTTGCTTTGTTATTTGCTTTGTTTTGACTATGCTTAGTTTTACTTGGTTTTAGGTTGTGTAATGTCTAGAAATAAAGGAAAAGGAAAATGTTGTTTGAATATGCTTGGTTTTTGGGACTTTCGATGTCTAGAAATAAAGGAAAATGAAGTTTTTGGTGTTTTAGGTCCTACCTCATTTAGCTGGGCCATGCGCACTGCTATTGGATAGTTTATGAAAAAAATATTTCATTATGGTTGAGAGGATGTTTTGGCTTGGAGTTGCACCAGAACCACTGAATAAATGTCACTTGGTTCCTGATAAAGATGATGTTATTAGTATCCAAGAAGCTGCAACTGTGCTTTAAAGGGCCTTCCTTTTTTGTATTGTCTCCTAGTGGGAAGAGAGCTTGTTTTGATTCCCCTGCTACATCATCCTTCACCCACACCACCACTACTGCCCCTCTACTTTAATTTCATAAGGCTGTATAATAATGTAAAAAAAAAACATTTTGTAATTTGATAGAAAAACCTTAAAGTTGGGTATTTGGCATGATTGCTTCTACTGTCTACTTTGGACTCAAAGCACCTCTTTATTTTTAAGCACAGAGGTAGTATTGCGGCCCAAGCCCTGGAAGGGAGTGTATACATACATATGGCCAATTCTATCAATGCTTTTTCTTACAACTTGTTGTGGCTTCGGTACTATTATTAGGATGTTACTAGTTGATGTTGCATCTTTATTTTTGCTTTTTTTTTGGGAAGATGATATTGATGTTTTGATGCTTGAAATCAAATTGTTGCCTTCTATACTTGATCTATCTTGTGATTAACGGAGGGAAATTACTTGTTAGTTGTTTTCAATCGCAGAAAGAAATTAGGACTCCAATGTCAAGAACATAAAGAACGTTTTTAATTTGCAAGCGTCTTTCCATCAAGCATGCTTAGTCTCACACAAGTTCAAAAGTATTATATGTAGACATAAAACTTGGAAATTTGACGTGTTTCTACTTGCTTGTGAGTTCACTGAAGACCAACTTAACGCGTCTTTACCATTACTCAAAAACCAAAATGAAGACACCAGTAATTATCTAGTTAATGTCTAATGCACTCAAATATAGTATTTATCCTTTTTTTCCCATTTCATTTCATTTCTTTTTTTCTTGCTGCTCGTGGAAGAGCTAGATTAAATATTTTCTTGTCTATTCTTTATCTTATATGTAGGTTTTTCTTGTCGAAAATTGGACTAAGTTTGGGGGCTAACAATTAAAGATGAGGGAGGCCAAGCAATTAAGTATGGAGATTACAGATTTGACTATCTATAGTATAACTTGTTAATATTTTGGAAGTGATCATTTTGCATTTTATATTACAACATGGAAAAATGAGAAGAACACCCATCTCCCTTAAATACCCCAACTATGGTATGTAGCTTTTTTAAAAAAAATTATATGACTGTTTAATTGATATTTTTGGAAGAGTTGAACATTAATAACTTTTGTACTAATCTTAGTAGGACTTTCCACCAACTTCTCCAAACTTCAAAAATTACATGCAGACGGGTGGTTATTTTGGAGAACTCCTTGCGTGGTCAGCCAATTGTAGAGTACCAGATATTCCAGGAACCTTCGCCAAAATTGAGAAAAGTAATGAAGATAGACATGGTGAAGTGGGAACTGATGATTATACTATTGGTACACCTCAGTTAGAGGATGATGAATTTGTGAATTTAATTACCATTGAAGAGCCATAATCAGATATGAAGTTTAATACGTTAGTGGAAGTAATAAATTATTATAAGCAGTATGCTAAGGGATGTGGGTTTGGGGTGATAACAAGAAGGATTGAGAAGAAAGATGATAAATTGGTTAGATATGCTACTATTGGTTGTTCACGTGGTGGGAAGGCCCGTAATAGGACGTTGAATGTTGTTAGACCATGTTCGATAGAAAAGACAGAATGTAAGTCAAAAATTAATGTCTTAAAAGTTGATGAAAAGTATGAGTTGACAACACTCCATAATATACATAACCATGACCTCAGTCCAACCAAATCCCGATTCTTTCGATGTAATAGATATGTGAGTGAATCCGTTAAAAGAATCCTAGATACAAATAATTAAGCTAGCATAAACAAGAATAAGAGTTATAGATCTCTTGCCGTTGGTGCGGGTGATTTTGTAAAACTCCCATTTATAGATAAGGATTGTCGTAATTACATCGACAAGGCAAGATATCTCCGATTTGGCATAGGTGGTGCTCAAGTGCTTAAATAATTTTTTTTTACAAATGATGTACAAGAATCTTGGATTCTTTGTTTTGATTGATATGGATGATGATGGCAGGTTAAAAAATGTCTTCTGGGTAGACTCTTATAGTAGAACAGCATACTAATATTTCGAGGATGCGGTCACATCAAACACCACTTACTTAACAAACTGGTATAACATGCCCTTTGCACCATTCGTTGGTGTAAACTACCATAAACAGTCAATTCTATTGGAGCATAATTGATTTCTAGTGAGAATACAGAGACATTTGTGTGACTATTTTTAAACCTGGTTACATTGTATGGATGACATTACTCTGAAAACTATTATCATAAATCAAGACAGAGCGATGAAAAATGCAATTGCTGAAATCTTCCCACTTATCAGGCATTGATTTTATTTGTGGCATATACTTAAGAGAGTTCCCGAAAAGCTTTCACCCTATGGTTCCTACAAAAACGGCATGAAGAATGACCTCATGAAATGCGTGTATGACACCTGGACTGTTGAGGAATTTGAGAAATGTTTGGAAACATTACTTACCACGTATCACTTGCATGAGAACTCATGGCTGCAAAGTCTATACGGTGAGCGTGAGTATTGGGTACCGACATTTTAGAAAGAGTATTTTTATGGCCGAAATGAGTACAATGCATCGGAGTGAGAGCATGAATGTTTTTTTTTATGGGTATGTTCATTCTAAAACCAACTTGAAAGAATTTGTCGAATAGTTTGACAATGTGTTGAAAAAAAAATTGAGAATGAAATTGCATTGGGTTTTCACTCATTTAATGCTACAATTCCCATTATATCTAGAAACCCAATTGGAAAGAGATTTCAAAGTTTGTATATGAATACTAAATTTAGGGAAGTTCAGTTGCAAGTTGCTGGCATAATTGATATGGATCCAAAGTTACTTAAGAGCAATAGTGGTGTAAAGACATATCGGGTAGAGGGTGAAGTTTCTCTGGAAGAGTTCACAAAGATGGTTACATATCATGTGAACTTTAGTGAGAAAGATACAGTTGCAAGGTGTTTATGTGGGTTTCCAGATGTGGGGATATTGTGTAGGCACATCTTGGCTGTATTTAAATGTAATGAGATAAATTTTTTGTCCGAAAGATACATTTTAGATCGATAGAGGAAGGATATCAAAAGAAGATACACATTAATCCATAGTACCTTGATGCTAGGAATCAACGAGCGGATACTAACAGATATTCAAGTCTATTGAATATTTGTTATAAAATGATTACTCTTGCTGCGGATTCGAGAAAACATACTGAGGATGCAACTCATAAGTTATATGCAATGATTGACTTATATGAGAGGGACCAGAAACCCCTATCAATGCCAGTCACGGGGTCCAATGTTGCGACTTTGACCCAGGACATAATTGCCGATAGTAGTTCACAACTAGTACGTAGTCCATTACCTGTGAGAGTGAAGGTAGACCACTATCGCTGAGAAGAGCATTCACAATGGAGAACGCGGTGTGAAAGGTTAAAGTAAAGACGAAGAAAGCACCGGTAAAGAAAAAACAAAAACAGATTATTAAAATTACTAAAAAATTCAATTACATTTGTGTAAGTTATTCTATTAATGTAAACACTTACAAATATTTGTTGTATGACATAGGACATGGCTGTAGGTGGGTGTTCACAGGCCAATGGTAGTTCATGGCTAGTGCTAAACATGTGCATGTATAGGTATATTGATTGTGTAATATTAATAGAAGTATTTGTTAATTTACTCTAATTTTTGTTATTTATCAATAGCTTGCCCAGGACAGCTCAGTTCAACACTCTAGTGGAATCCAAAGGCCAGAAGCAATGATTTCCACTCCAAAAAGTGTCATATTTAGCTCAAATTTTTCAGGGTTTAATGTTGACATGAAATTAAGATTTGTATATTGACATTATGATTGTATTTTTATAGATGCAATTTCCTTTAGATGGATCACAACCGGTTGATATTGGGTTGGAGGGTTTAGGGTTTAGTGGTTTGAACATAGGCTCCAAACTATTTTTGAAGTTCCTGGGGCACAAGATATGACAAGGGTACACAAGTGATCCTTGAATTGATTTGGTGAAAATTTATGTTGTCATTACGTACTATAGCAGTTATGCTTTTGGTTTTAAATCGATATGTAAAGCTACCCTTAATTTCTTAATTCAAGATTAGCTTATCATTCGATTCAGAATTCTAGTAATCTTGTTGTTTGAATGTTTTTATTATATTGACTAAATCAGCTGAGGCATATTGGTACACGATTGGGGTTCAAACAATTTCAAGGAATGCAAGAACACATTTATTCAAAGCGGATGTTGTTTATAATTCCTAGATTGTGTTAGTGAGATATCTATATAATTACTCGACAATACAACGTTGTTTTCTATTAGCCTCAACTTTTCAACCCTTATTTGCCAACGTTTTCAATTCCTTGTCGTCCTATGTCCAAAATAGTTTTTTGTTATTGCATGGTTTGAGAAATTACATGCAGGTCCGAGACTCTTTGGAAATTACAAGTTTTGCAACCCTATGAAGTAAAGATAATTATATTTCATACTCTTTAACTCAATCCTACAATTTCTTTGCCATTTCTACATCTTGAGCGTGACTGTTTGGTTTCCCTTTATTACTATCCATGAAATATTCACCACTTACCTTAACAAAATCAATTACTTAACAAAATCAGAAAATTCCTGCAAGATTTGAATAAGAACTCCATAATATATTCAATAGTCATTTCAATTTGCACCTAACGATAACTGTCTATAAACAAAGCATACCACTCAGAATAGAGATCTTAGAGATCAGTAAATCCAAATACAGATACACATAGCAACTATTTGTCTAGAAAAATTAAAATACAAATACATTCCTCAACGTACATTTGTTTAGCATAGCAACTATTCATATATACATTACAACTAAATTCTAACACTAATTTGAAATTACTTATAGACTACCAAGTAACATACTACAACAATTGCAAGAGCCCAATAAAGTCGTTAGCGTAGTATGCGTCCTTTTTCAGCTTCACATACAACATGCACAAACTCTACATCTCTATTGGATAGCACCAACTCAATCTTAGTCACTCTCTTTCGGAGATCAATCTCCCGCTTTTCGATATCATTTGAGTATCTTCTTCAGTTCTCTAATATCTCTTAACAATTCACTGTCAGTTTCTTGAAGATCCGATGTTCTGTATTGATTCCCCCTCTATCCACTTGAAATATCTACAATATGGTAACTCTTGGGATAGAATACATAATCTGGAAAAAAATTAGATGCAAATAATATTAAATGTTTAACTAAACATGAATTTAGTTACCTCAGTATTGTATTTTGGACAACCTAAAAAAGGTTATTCTCAATTTTTTGGAGTATTTGCATATCTCACTTGGGCTTCAACCTCACATAAGCATAAATATTGATCAAGAGTTTGTTTAGCAAACGATGAAGAAGACGTCATCGTAGATAATGACATATTTTTATCAAATGGAAGTAACCTGTAATCAAACGATAAGAAAGATGGCAGTGATATCAGCTTTATTCAAAATGGCAATGAATAGACTTACAAGTTAAAGGTCGATTGAAATGAAGACCTGATTTGGGGAAGAATCTTTCTAGTATGCTTTTTGCTTCACAAGTCTAGCTAATAATCATCAATATATACATGGAACCATCCTTATGAGTGTTGGACAGAGAAGAATTTAATATTATGTACAAAGCATGCTAAGCTGAAGACAATATAAGACACCAAGTAATTATGTTTCTCATAGCTAGAGCAAGTTGTTTTTTCAAGTTTTCTAGCATTCTCCCCTCCATTTAGAGTTCTTTATAAGATGCAAATGGGTTCCTGATTTTTCATTTCCACACACTAGAACCAAGTCAAGTTCTATTTTTTGCATCTAGGATACTCTTGGGTGCCAAACAAGCATGTGTTCAGCTAAAAAAATTATTGATTCTCGATAGGTTTCTTCACTAACAGACTAGACAAACACTTATAAGTTCCTTTGAGACAACTATTGACTGATTATAGATACAACTGAATATTAACTTTTACTTTCCTGCTATAAAGTTGCCTCTATTCTAACTGTTGTCAACTTCTAGATTGATGAATATGTAGCAATGAACTTGAGTTTGAAATTTTATAGATTTCAGATTATATGAAAACTAGATGGATCGAAATTATACCAAATTCCCAACTAAATCCCAACAAATCTCCAATTTCCTCTTTTAAAATTCCCACAAGATGGATATTCTAACTCCTAAAATGTCAAAAAATCTAACACAAACGAAACCAAGGCATAAATACAAACAAATCTTTCATCTCAAAATACAAACGAAATATAAAATTGATTTTCTATAGATAGAGGAGATGAAAAAGACACTGACTAGAGTGGTCACCTGATTGTGGCCACCGATTTCTTTCGTATTCGTGCTACCGCGTAAGAAGAAAAAGATGTAAAGGAGGATTACAGGAATTTGAAATGGACTCAGAGAAGAAGTTGCATAAGAAGCAAAGAAGGAGAAGGAAATGACTAATGAGATTGTGCTCTGGGAGGATTTCGAAGGGTGAAGAAGATAGCTACCTGTGCAGATCAGATAGGATTTTAGGGTTTACTCAAAGCTGCTCTTACTTGAGAGGATTCGAATCGCTACCTACGTCGACTGGAAACCATTCTAGGGTTTATTCAAAGTTGCCTTTACTTGAGAGGATTCAAATCGCTACCTGTGCAGACCATAAACCATTATAGGGTTTACTAGAAGCAAATGAGGAAGTAATTGGGAGAATTTTGAAAATTGGAGGATTCGAAATTGGAAGGGAGACGACATGGTTAAACTGAAATGCACCGTTTCATTTAAATGGCCACGTGGACAACGTGTATGCAAGTGTCCCTCACACCGTGTGCAACAATCATTTTCCTTATAATTTTTATACAAAAATAATTTCATAATTTAAATTATCATATTAAAATATCACGTCAATTTCTATATTTATTTATATGAGATCTATTTGTGATTAAAATATGAGCAATAATATAGGACCCTGCAATTAAGATCTTTTTGCGTTCCTATAACTGTAATTTATTTTACATTTTTTCATGGTTTACTTTTTTCCAAAAATTGATAAAAGAGGGTATATGGATAAAACTTTTTTTTTTCATTTTTTCCTAATTAAAAAGAATGTGAGAGTACAAAAGGACTCCAACCGCGAGATTCTATAAAATTATTGTTAAAATATTTATCATTTCAAATTTATCCATCACTTCTTTACAAAGATTGACACACACTTGGGGATGGTATTAAGTTTTGAAAATGCAGACAATAAAAAGATGCAATGAAACTTTAACACATCACCGTACGTAATTATGTCCCAAGTTCTAGATAAATTTATGGTCGATTTGTATGAAGCTCTACAAAAAACATACGACCAAAATTGTGTAGGCTTACGTGTTGTCATGTTAGCATTTTTTTTAAGTAAGAGAATTACATTAAACTAGAATAAGTGATACAAGAAGATGGGGTGAGATTTTCAAACAATTATCTCAAAGCAATAAACTACAGTGCAAAGGTAATAAAAAAAGAAAAATAAAAAGCGAGTTTATTTGAGACCAATAGATTAGTTTCTACCCGTATTTTACTAGAAGATGCCGTCTTACATAAAGATGAAAATTAAGAATTCGCATAAAAGTGAACCAAGGAATCATCAGTGGAAATGGTGGATTTGCCATATGAAGTGGAAAAGATGACGGGTACACTATTATTTGTTGTCTGGAAATATTTGTTGAAGAAATCCCCGATCCCTTTCTCAATCGAGAACACTGCTTAGAAAAAACGGTAAGATAGGAAAACTGGAATTTGGATTGAATCGCCGACAAAGGATCAACAGCAGTGATGGCGTATTTTCAGCCAGATCTGGAAGATCTAAGGCCGCAATGATTGCTGGTGTAGCGCGTGACCACTAAAGCGACTCCAGAATACCATTGCACGCAAACGACATGTGTAGCCAAGGCCATGCGATGGAAAATCGAAGCCCTCCCCTGAACTTGAAGATCATCGTCTAAAATGGCTAAGGGGGGAGCACGTGTTGATCAAGAGAAGTTGGTTAGCTAAAAATCAGCCAAATTCGATATGGACACTGAAGAAAAAAAATTACCAAAAATGCTAAACATGTAAACAAAATGGAAAACAATACAAATAGACTTCAAAAAATAGAGGGGAATGAGCAAAGGTGGTTGGAGTCTAAGCTCTGATCAACCTCCACCCAGGAAAAGAAGAAAAATGTTGGCCCTGTGGGTCGCCAAAAATCAAAGAGAGAGAGAGAAAGAGAGAGAGAGGATAAAAAGGAGAGAGTTCGCTGTTAGCAATTTGCTTACTACTAAAAAATCTACATTTTTGTATGACTTAAGAAAACGCTTGATTAAATTTTCTAAAGATCTTTTAGAGGTATATGCGTTCAGACATGGCTAAATAATATTCAACATGGAAATTCCTAAAATTCTAAATGTAAGGACATGACAGGCTTTACAGAAATTGATGGCAGTCTTCTCCCATCACTAAAATACTTAATGATAAAATACATATAGATGAAGGATCACAATGCAATACCTTTGGTATTTTTCTATTACTATTCACAAAATACTTAAAACAAACCTAATTTCATTCCATTTACTGCCAAATCAGTCGGAATTTTTCGTGCTTGAACAATAATTTGTACTCTTGTATTGTGTTCCTTTTTCTAATTTTTGGTGTGGATTCTACTGATTATAAAGGCTAGTATTAGTTTTAATACCTCGGTTTTTTTTTAATATATAGACGGTAAAATATATATTATATATCTCGAAACACTACACTAGAACACAGTACTAGTATCAAACTACCTTGTTTAATTATCTAAATCGTTGAAATGATCACCGAAATAGAATTCAAGACTCTTGTTCTTTTCTTTAGAGCTTTCAGTGCAACTATAAAATGCAGATTCTTGAGTTCCTTAAATTCCAGAAATTTGATGAAAGGATAAAATAAAACTTTCTCAGTTGGACTACCATTAGTGAAATCCTGACGATCGTATACAACTTTGGCCATGTAATCTCCAAATCGCCTTAAGACCAAACAAATTGGAAAGGAGCTTGCCTCAATCAACTGCAGATAGATAGGAAAGGTATGAGCTAGGTGAGAGACAGAGAGAGATTGAGGGGCATTTTAGGGTTTTGTTGCATATATGATTATGGGAATTTGAGTTTGTTTTGATTTGGAATTAGACATCGTTTATATTTGGAACTACTCCGAGTCCGCAAATTGCATTGACATGGGAATTTAATTTCAATTTTGAACACAACGAGCACTATTTTAACAATGTAACAAAATATATATAATTCATGATTATGTGCTTTTAATATATATATATATATAAAATAAAAAATAAAAGGGTATATTTTATTGGTTTTAAATTTAAAGGTACCAAATTTAAATATGGTTCTAAAGCTTAAAATGAATAAAGCATATGATCGAATAAAATGAGCTTTTATTGAAATTGTATTGAAGAAGATGGATCAACGGTGTTATGCAATACCTCAAATCTGTTTCATATTGTGTTCTAATAAATGAGATCCCTAGTGACAGATTATTTTCTTCAAGAGGGCTTTGACAAGCTGACCGACTTTCCCCTTATCTTTTTATAATCTGTGTTGAGGTCTTAAGTTCTTCACTTTGAGGGCTGAACAACAGGGCAATATTAGTGGTGTACCAATTGAATGAGGGGGTTTATGCATTAATTTTCTTTTGTTTGCTGATGATAGTCTGTTCTTTTGCAAAGTAACCGTACATGAATGGTGGCATATGCAAGAAATTCTGAATGCTTATCAGGTGGCCTCTAGTCAAATATTGAATAGGGATCAAACAACTATCCATTTTAGTATGAGTGTTAGAAAAAAGATTCAGAAGTATTTGAATTTTACTGCCATGGTGGGAAAAGGAAAGTTAGAACTTTTAAATATCTTCTTGACAATGTGTGGCAAAGAGTAAACAATTGGAAAACCAAATTTCTTTCACAAATTGGTAAGGAGGTGCTTATTAAAACTGTTCTATCAGCAATTCCTACCTGTAGGATGAGTCTTATCAACTTCCAAAAGGCCTGTTGAAAATATTAGTAAACTGGTGCAAGGATTTTGGTGGGATCACCAATAGGATAAAATTGAAATACAATGGGCTGGTTGGTCAAAAAGGAACACATTTAAAGGGTTAGAAGGTCTTAAATTTAGAGATATGGAGTGTAATTATAACAAAACAACTTTTATTAGAAACATTTGCCTTACAATCGTTTATCAATCTAAAGGACTTGAGTTATTACATCAAGAAAAGATCCCTACCATAAGCTAATGTCATGGACATCCCAAGCAAATCTAGCAAGCCTATGTGTTACTTCGTTCCCCATCCTCTCCACATGTTGAACCTCACTACTACAAAACAGTTTCATCAATTCCATAGTATCCTTTATGACATTTCCAAGCATGGACATTGAAGGCTCATCCTGCTGTAGCTTTTTCACTAGGATCAAAGAATCAATTTGATCCCCAAGTGAACACTCAGCCCTAATCCCTGAAGGATAGCTAGCATTTTCGATTCCTGTAGGATTACTAACTTCTTATTCCTTCTTGCTTGCTATCATAAGCACCTCACCATGACAATCCCTAAGAACAACTCCAACTCCTACAATGTGTTGATTGCAAAGCATAGCCCCATTCACATTAGTTTAAGCATCCCTTGAGAGGGATGCTCCCATTGATAATGGTGTTTGTCCAATCTCAATGGTCTACCTTTGGACTCCTTGTAGGCCTTCTGCACAGCCATAGCATGCCCAATTGCTTGGATAGACTACAAGCATTTAGTCTCAAAGGTTGACTGATTTCTTCTATTCCAACAACCCCAGGATATTTGGAAGAATAGTTCCACCTCTTCCCTACTCCCCTTCTCACACATATGGCCTGCAATATCCCCATAGTGTTGATAGTAGCCAACTGTTTTTAACACAGGTAAGTGATTTTCTCAGTTGTCTTCAAGGGTAGGGTAGTAACAAAGAGCGCGTGCCACATCCTCCACCTCCATCATATAGAACTGCCAATTATCCATAGATTACACCAACTCTAGAGCTTTCTCTATGAAAATTTCTTATCATTTACAAAAGATGTTGGTGGATCAGGGAATAGGTGAATCTTCTAACTTTTAAGGGTAGTGCTCGAAGTAAACTCTAGAAAAAACTATAGAATTTGAACTTTTTTATGGCTGTCAAAATATTTCTATGAAAAGCTTGTCACAATAGTTTGCCTACAAGAGCTAATTTATCATTGAAGAGAGTGATTGACTCTAATCTTTGTCCTATTTGTCATCTTGCTCGAGAAGCTGTTGAGCATACCCTTCAGAATTGTGTAGTAGCTCGTGCTGTTAGGAGTGTTTGTTGTTGAAAAGTACAAAAGACAAATGGTTGTATGTTGGATTTTCTAGATCTTATTGTGTTTCTCAGTGATATACTTGATCAAAAAGAATTTATTGAAGTGACTGTCACTATGAGGAAGCTAAGCTCTGGTTAATGTTGTTATCTATGATGGAATTTTCATTCATCCAATTGTTCTGGTCGATCAAGTAGCGGAGCGCAATTGAATGAATTTCAATCTACAAGTCAATGGTTGAACAAAATTGGCTGTACTAAATCGTGATCCATTACCAATAATTGAAGATGAGAAAGTAAGGGTGAAGATAGTAAATGGTGATCAAGTGGATGGTATGGGCATTATGTTAAGTGTGAGCTTAAACATACAAGGGGTGCATTGCAATGTGTATATTTATGTGTTAGTCTTGGCAAGTTGTGACATGATGTTAAGGGTACATTGGTTGCAGACTTCGGGTTCCATATTATGGAATTTTACTAAACCTATGATGCAACAAAATCATAACAAGCATGTTGTTAAGTTACATGGGCTTAGTGGAAATACCTAGATTGAAGAAGGGTTGGTTCAAAAGCTCAACCATACTGCGAAGAAATGAGTGTAGCTATAGTGGGTTAAACCCTCATCGGAGAAACATGAATATAACAACCAAACACTTCCTGAGCCATTTCAGCAATTACTTAACCAATACATAGAAATATTGGCCTCCCAAAATGGCACACCCCCCACCCGTTCCCATGACCATGCTATTACCTGATGAGTGCACAAAAATGCACTCTAAATACTCTATTTAAATACTAAAAGAAATGAGAAAATAATGGATATAACTCATGTTATTAAAATTAATGGTCATTTATTTTGAGATAGATATAAGCATGATTTAATATATTGATGAGAATATAAAATATCATATTTTCCTCTCTTAATGTTTAATACTTTATTCTTATTTGATGCCTAAATATACTCATTATTCTTATATTTTGATTTAGGACACAAATAGAGGCATTAGGAGCAAATGAAGATAATTGCGGAATTTTAGACAGTTCTAACATCTTTTTGTAATATGGGCATAACTCTCTCATCCAATCTCCGATTGAGCTGATTCAAGATGATCTAGAACCGCAAGAGAAATATCTATAACTTTTATGTTTTATGTTTGAAGAGATATCCACTCAATCTAAGACAAAATCGACCATCAAGTGGACGCACCTGCACTTGACGTTCCTGGATATTTTTCAGCCACTTGCATCAAATCCAAATGTCATCATAATATTTTCCAGCAAGCACTCCTACACCAACTTAGAAATTCAATGATCAATTCAGATACAAGATGAAGTGCACTCAAGTTTCTTCAAGACAAATTATTTGACCACAAGATATTAAGTCATACAAGACAACTAATAGATAGAGAAGCAAAATTGAAACACTCAACCTACAAGCAAAATCCAGCTCATGCATAGTAGAAAAACAAATGATCAAAATGACAACTCACAAATCACTTGGATTCAAGAATGGCACATGGCAAAACAAGTTAAAATTGTGATGATTTTGTCATGACAACTTGCATGAATGATGCTTATAAATAGAAGGAAGGGGTGTGTGTTCTAAGACAATGCTTAGTGTGGGAGGATGTTTTGGAAGAGCCATTATTTTGAAAGTTTGAGAAAAGAAAAGAAAAACCAAAGAAGAGAGAAGAAAATAATGGTTGGCTCTTCCATATTATCCCTTGGAGAATTTTTGTTGCATATTTTCAATATGTGTAACTAAATTCTCAAGGAGGGCTAGGGATGAACTTGTGTGTGTGATGGTATTTGTAATTTATTTTTTATTCATGTATTTGGTCTTTAAATATTAAAACTCTTTTGTTCTATTATTCTCAATTTATTTGTGATGTTTTTTCGTCTTCAAATAATTATAGAATCTATTTCATTTATGGATTCAGTCATGCTTTTTCTATTGAGTGAATTAGTTCTATAATTATGTTTGGAGCAATTGATTATCTATATTGATTTAATTCTCTGCTGCAATATCGCCTCTTAGGTATATTGTCGTCGTTGGATTTTCTCAATATCGATAACAATTTATGAGAGTTAAGCGCGAAGAATGATTTTTCAAAGAGTTACATGTGATTTAAATTTTGGTTATTAATGTTATATCTTCCGATTAAGAATTTGGACATAGAATTCTTAATTGAGTTATCAATGAATTAAGAATAAATTTGAATACCACAAATACACAAGGAATTTCCTACGTTCTACTTTTCGTCTCATTTTTATATTTTTCAGATTACTCATTTAGTTTTAATTTACATCATACTCTAAAATTTACTTATCACACTCATTTAATCTTTTTGTTAATTTCGTTATTGTTCTTCAATTTCTCAATCCATCTCCCTGTGGAATCGACACCCCAAAGCTATACTGCAAACGATCGCGTTATTCTTTGGGCGTAATCATTACCCTTCAACCAAACAACTAACATATTTTTGTAAGACCCTATTTCCAAAAAGATTAAATAGAATGGATTGTGAAAGAGCTATCAGATTATACCCAACCAAAAGCCCCTACTCATCCTAGGTATTGCTGGTACGTAAAGTTTACAGTATGCGAAGACTATGTGCAGACTACCGAGCCCTCAACATCATCACAATCAAGGATAAATACCTATTCTAATGTGAAGGAATTGCTGGATGAGCTGCATGAGGCCTAGGTGTTTTCTAAACTCGACTTAAGCTTGAGGTATCATCAAATTAGAGTTAAATTAGAAGACATCCACGAGACTATATTCAGGACACACGAGGGTTATTACAAATTCTTCATTATGCCTTTTGGCTTAACTAACATCCCTCTACCTTGAAAAGTCTTATGAACAAGGTTTTTTAGGCCTCATAGGCTATTATCGAAGATTTATCTAGAGGTGTGGATCAGTGCGCCAAGCTAACAAGTTTATTGCGAAATGACAGTTTCAAGTGAGATGAGGAGACCCAAATGGCATTTGACAAGCTAAAAACAGGAGTAATTTAGCCACCAATTTTAGCCTTACCTAATTTTCAATCCTTATTTGTTATTGAATGTGACACCTCTAGAGAGGTTATTGGTGCAATCTTGATGCAAAGAGGGAGGCCTTTGGCATTTTACAGTCAAGCCTTGAAAGAAAAATCATCCATGTTGTCCACTTATGAAAAGGAACTATTGACACTTGTCTCTGTTGTATAAAAATGGCGACCCTACCTGCTAGGCCTTTCTTTTATGGTTAAAGCTAACCACTAAAGTTTCAAGTTTTTTTTACCAAAGGGTGGGATCTACAATGCATCAGAAAGGGATACTCAAGATCACAGGATATGACTTCTCAGTGAACTATAAAAAAGGAAGTGAGAACACCATGGCGGATGTCTTATGTACACAAGGAAGGGAACCTACAGTGTTTTTTTTTATCTATAATTTCCCCGGTCAACTGGAACTGGATGAATGAAAATAAACCACTTAATAACTCAAATACGAGGGCCCAAGACTTGTGGAGGAGACACCAAGTTGGGAACCTGATCCCTCACTATACAATTAAAAGTGGCGTACCGTTTTCTAAAAATGAAGTCTACATTTTTGCCAATAGCCCTTTCATAACTAAGTTGTTGGATGTGGTGCACAGTAGCCCTATGGGAGGGCATTTGGACTTTGATAAAACCGTGTACAGGTTAAAGCGTGATTTCTGCTGGCCAAGGCAGAAAGTTGATGTTTAAATCTTTTTAAAAGGGTGAGACACACACCCAAATTGCTTGCTACAGCCCTTACCAGTCCCTTCTAGACCATGAGCTAACATGACCACAAACTTTGTGGAGGGCTTACATCCCTCAGGTGGATTTAAGTCCCTTTGGGTCATTGTTGATCAGTTGACTAAATTTGCCCACTTTGTCTTTATTTCACACCCTTAAACAGTTAAGCTTCTTGCTCAAATATTCTTGAAACATGTGTTCACGTCACATGGCATGCCAAGCTCCATCATTTCAGACCAAGATCCTACTTTCACTAGTAAATTATATAGGGAATTGTTTACATTACATGGAGTCTAGTTATCATTTAGCTTTGCCTACTACCTACAAGCGGATGGTCAGACAAAGGCAGTCAACAAATGGGTGGAAAACTATTCATGAAGTTATATGTGGGGGATAAACCTAAGGACTCGTCACACTGGCTTGCTTTAGCCGAATGGTTTTACAACTCGAATCAACATGCATCTACTATAATTTGTAACTTTGAAGCCATATATAGCTTTATACAGCTACAAACCGTTTGAAGAGAAAAGAAAGTGCGTGGTGGGCTATTGGTTATGCTTATGCCTACAATCCTATCAACAGTGATCACAACATCAGTAGAAAAGTTACAAACTTTCACCACGTTTCTATGGCCTCTACTAGATGAGAAGAAAATCTGGGAAGTTTCATACTGTTTGAAGCTACCTGATGGGGCCCAGATCCATGATGTATTCTATGTTTCGCAACTGAAATACAAACTGGGACAGAACGTAACACCACTATCAACTCTATCACCACTGGACGGCCAAGAAGTCATACATAGGGGTGTTCATCTGGGTTCTGGATTTTCAAATCCAAAACCCAGATTTAAAACTTTCTTCAATCTTTTTGAAAAAAAAAATTAAAATATTTAGAAATATATTAAAATTTCAAATCAGGCCGGGGCCTAGTCATACAGCCAAAGCCGGAAGAGGTTCTGTCTCGTCGCATGAGGAAGTTCAAGAACTAACTTTTGGTTGAGCTATTGGTGCAATGGAAAGGACAAACAGCCTAGGACACCTCCTAGAAACGATACAATCAGTTGTGCTCACACTTCCCTCACCTTGTCGACAAGGTGTGTTAATGGGGGAAGAATTGTCATATGCCTTTACAGGGATGTGAAAAAAGAGAGGATGGAAGTTTGTCGGCAGGAAGAAGAGAAACCTATATAGGAGAATAAGAAGTGAAATTGGGCTAAAGGGCTGTGGCATGTTTAGGTAGACCTGAAGGCGTATTGCAGATGTGAGGCTTATAATCCAAGTGGACTTTGGGCCCTCTCATGTAGGGTTAAGACGTTTATTTTATCATTGCATTTTTAATTTTAGTTTATTTCCTTGCATTTGTTGAGGCCCATGGGCCTATTTGTAAGGGAACTTCTAATCTAGTTAAATATTTAAGAAGGGGAAGGTAGGGCATCTAGACTATTTCCAAAATTTGATTCCAATCTTATGGAGGTGCTCCCCTCGAGAGCAATTATCCGCACTATTTCAATGCAGCTTATCATTTTCATCCATTCTTTCTGTTCATTACATCTATGTATTCATTACTGTTAATTTCTATAGAATAGTACTGCAACGTTGGCCTGGGCTAGCTAGCTGCTCCATTATTTCGGTTAATTTTCTCTTGAATCTTTATGATCCCTTACGCAATTCAGATGGCAAAAGATCAGAACTTGGAATATTAATAGCTGTAAAAACCAACATGAATCCGAATTATCTATTTATATCCAAATATTAATTTGATAAGCTTTTAACTTTGGAATCTAGGTATTTTGACTTGGAACCGGATTTTAAATCCGGATCCGGAAACCCGAGTATCTAAAATCGGATTTAGATTTTGGATTCAGGCTGGAACCTATACAACTCCGGATTTTAAAAATGTGGATTTTGGTTCCGAATTTGAACTCGGAATTTTTTTTTTCTCTTTTAAAAAGCTTATTTTTTATTAAAACAATACTAGCCAAATTGTAAAAAAATATTTTGAAACTTGCTAGAGTTCTTAAAAAATAAATTACATGAGTGCTTTGAAAGAAAAAAAATATATTGATCATATTAATTTTGAGTGACCCGAACGTATGAAATTGCTATCAACATGACCCTTTCATAGTTAAACAAGAAAAGAACATCTAATAGCTGGAAAAAAAAAAATATTAAAGAAACAACACCACACTACATCACTTCCACGATTCCACCCCAAAAATCCCTTTTGAAAATCTTATTTCCATGGCAGAGCTCATCCTTGATGACAACCCTAGATAACATTGCGTCTTGGAACCTTGTTTCCACTGATCGCAAGCATAGGGGAAGTAAGCTAGAACTCCTAGTTCGGTGGTCGTCTTCATCAATTCTAGAGCAATTGGCCAACAGAGACTTCATTAATTCATATTAGAAAAGCTTTTTTTTTTGGAAAAGGAGGGGTTAGAACAAGCAAAATGATGAAAATTATTTGTTTAGTTTCCTTTAATTTAAGTTTTAAAAAAATAGAGAGTAGATATGAGACAATTTAGATCAAGCCAAAGCAATAAACAGGAAAGTCAAAAACCCGAAGGTAAGGAAACACATTGGTGTATTCTTGTAGGAAAACTTTTGATTTCATTGCAAACCTGATGCACTATTTGAGTTTTAATCAATATAGGCAGAGAAGAGTAAAACAAGATACTTGAGCAAAATAAGAATAGTAACAACTTTTTAGTTTGGTTAAAAAGGGCAAGTGGCATCATCAAAGTACCCAAGATGTGCAGGACAGACATTAGCAATGAGATTCTAAGATTTCAAAAGGGCACTCAAATTTGAAATATAGTACAATCCTAGATTTAACGTATGTTAAACACAATAAAATCAAACACCCATGTTGTAGATAAAGCTTTATTGCATATAGCCCTGACAAACCACCAGTTAAATACAGCCATAAAAATGACTGAATCATAATACTTATCTTTTAAATCATAATACTTATCTTTCAAATGTGTATTTAATCATCACACAAGTAATAACACACTTACTCTAATTTTTTTCAGCATGAATGGGAAGGCTGACTCACACTAGCCTCAATTAAGGCTAAAGCTATTAGATAATCATCTAAAAAATATTAAAAAAACGGAGTTAGATATATAATAAGAAGTTAAATAGATATTAAAAAAATATTTCATATTTCAAACTACATCAACTCTATGTATTCTTTCAACTCTTGGATGTCGATAGGTTTTGTCCTTAACCAATTTTGAATGCAAATAAGAGTTTCAACAAACTCTAGAAACAATAAACTCCTAAAAGGATCCAAGATGCATCCTCCAGTACTGAATGCAGACTCCGAGACAACAGTGAAAATGAGGGTGGCTAATACATCATGGCTACCTCAGCAAGAATGGAATAATATGCGCATTAACTCTCCACCAATCCAAGATATCATTGGGTGATTTTCCTGCACGTTCCTCCGACAAATACTTATCTAGTTCCGATCTAAACTCCATAAACTCATGCTGCTCAAGGTATTTTTTTAACTTCATGTCAAATTTACTTGAGCTACTAGAAGAAGTAGAAGTAGTACTTGACCTCCTTTGAGCTACAATAGAACTTCCCCCCACTAGCCACATAAAATATGTTATACTACTCAATCAAGCAGCTTAACAAGAGTTTGACTTTGACCTCTATCTTATCCGCTAACTCATCCCCTTTACATTGTTCCAACCAAAATCTGAATGACACCATTTTGTAACGTGGATCAAGCACATGAGCAACATATATAAGCAAGTTGAACCTTTCCGTTTTACCCCAATCTTTTTCACACTTTTCTTTCATGTTTTTGCCCATGGTTCTAGTGATGCTATCCTCACTCGTGCACATATTATTCATTGTATCTTCAATTGTGCACAATTCTTGAAAATATACATTAGCTGTCACATACAAAGAACCAAAAATGTTCAATGTGACATCATAAAATATTTTCAGCAACTTTACAAAAATTTGTGTTTTTTTTCCAATCATCGCTACTGAGGTTCACAAAATCATGATTCACATTCATATTATAGCTTTCATAGGCTTTTTTGTGTTTTATAGTGGTACTCAACAACAAATATGTGGGGTTCCATTGTGGAAACATCTATGCACAATATCCTCCCGCTAATATTTCCTCTAATGCACAAGTTTTGAACTTGAAAAATCTCGATAGTGAAGACTTCACATATTTAATGGTTTCTCTAATCGTTTATATTAAATATTTAACATCTTTCAAACCGTCATTAACAATCAAATTTAGTATATGGGTAGCACACCGCATGTGAAGGAACTTACCATTTAATATGGTAGAATCACTATCTATTATCATCATCTTCATGTAATCAACACTAACATCATTAGAGGAGGCATTATCAACGGTGATGGTCAAAATCTTATTAATATTCCAATCAAGCAAGCCCAAGTTTAACACTCTCCTAATAGTTTTTCCCCTACAGTTGGAAATTAGGCAAAACTTTAGTATTTTCTTATGCAATCTCTAATTGCAATCAATAAAATGTGCAGTAATGCACATATAATTCAAATTTTACACCGATGTCTAGGTATCGGTGGTTAAATAAATTCTTTGACCTTCTAATAATTTCTTTAGCTATATCTTCTCTTCATCATATAACTTCATACAGTCATTTTTTAGAGTGGTTCAAGATGGTAAATAAATCGAAACTCTAGACCAGTCACATACTCAATAAGCCTTTCGTGCTCTACTAGCCTAAAAGGCAATTCACACATAATAAAAAACTTAGTGGTAGACACCATAAGTTTTTCAACATCATAAATGACTAGACCTTGTGAGCTTAGGCTACATGCTTTTTTCTCCGCATCCTTATTACCACTATAGAATATACTTTTTCTAAGTGTTTACGATAAAGAGAAAATTTTTCACATATATAATAAATGTGGTGATTCATAGAAAAAGTGTCATTCTTGTAATGATAATTAGATAGCTTATCACAATATTTACATCGAGCTTTTGGTTCATCAAAGTCAATAGGTAGCACTTTTTTAAAGTGTTCCCAAGACACTAATTGGTTACTAGGTGTTTTCCTAGGTTTTTTGGGTATAAGTGGAACAGAACGGGTATATGTGAATGAATAGGATGGAAGACTCTTATATTCCTCCAGATCCACTAGAAGAGAGGAGGAGTCACCATTAACCCATTGAGTCATACCAAAATTTCAACTTGTAGAATGTTCTTCCATTTGTTATTGAGTAACAAAATACAACAAACAAACAAAACTATATATTAAGTAAATAATACAAATCCATATTTTAAGGGTGGATATTGTCAACAAACAATACAAGTCCATAAATTAAGCATGGATATTATTTTCAACAAACAATACAAATCCATAATTTAAGCATGGATATTTTCAGCAAATGATACAAATCCATAAATTAAGCATGGATATTATTTTTAACAAACAATACAAGTCCATAATTTAAGTATGGATATTTTCAGCAAACAATACATTTTTTTTCTCTACTTTGCCTTGTGAAAATCTAGGAATTAGTGTACAGAATACCAAAAGT
Source organism: Platycarya strobilacea (assembly GCA_036898215.1). Lineage (NCBI taxonomy): Eukaryota > Viridiplantae > Streptophyta > Magnoliopsida > Fagales > Juglandaceae > Platycarya > Platycarya strobilacea. The sequence goes on from CM072550.1 coordinate 45,313,520, forward strand.
TATATTATCAAACAATACATCTTTCAATATGTCATTGATGGGTTCCCAAAAATATGATAAATTGGAACCAAAGTTCCAAGATTAATTGGTTTAACATAGAGATAACTTCTTGTTCTATTTTTGAGATACTGAACAAGAGAGTATAGGAATATACTTTGTTTTTCCATTATCAAATTGAAATGATTGCGTTAATAAATAAATTATATTCTAATTAAATTAATATTAAAAAATCAGGTTAAAGTACATTTATAAGCTTAGACTACACGTCTCTGTTAGTGTATTATCTATAGATTCATCAACTTTTAGTATATGAACACTTCCTCCTCCTATTACTCAACTAGTATGAGTGACTGATAAACAAGCCCTAATAAACCAGAGTCACAAACATTACCAACTCACAAACTCGAACAAGTTAATGGCGACAGAGATTCGATTCGGAGACGGCGATGAGTCACGGATGATGGAGGCTAGAGTTTCTGCGCGTACAAGTTAAATGTGTGAGAAAGAGTACCGAACAAGTTAAATGTGAAAGAGAGAGATTACCAAACAAGTTAATGGCAATGGAGATTCGATTCGGAGGTAGCGATGGGTCATGGACGATGGAGGTTAGGGTTTCTACACATAGAGAGAGAGAAAGGGGGTGAATTCATCGATCGAGACTTTGAGTAGTCGAGACCGAGGGGTAGAAACTAGGTTATTGTAAAACGACATCGTTTGTCATTTAATTAGTAGGCCGGATATTGGGTTTTACAAGCGAGTTCCGGATTAAAGTTGATATCCGGCCCATATCAATCCAGTTTACTAAATACCGGTATCCGGCCCTTTTTATGTGATTCAAAAACCGGATTTGAATCCGGGTATTCGGTTATCAATCCAGGCCGGGTAAAATCCGGCCCATATGAACACCCTTAAAAAAAGGGGGAGAAAAGTCCACCCTTCAACAATCTATTGCATGTATGCATCATTTAAGTGGAAGAAAATTTTGGTGATTTGGGTTGGTGCATCGTGCATAAATAGGGGCATGGATAGGGCTGTAAAAAGATCAGATCGGACCGATGGACCGAATCGGACCGGTTGTATCAGACTGATTAATTCCGGTTCGGTCCGGTCCGGTCCAAAGGATTTCTCCCCCTAGACTGGACCGGACCGAACCGAATCCCACATATATATATATTTATATATGTATATATAAAAATAGTATATAAATTATAATATTAATATTAATATAAATTAATATATTATTATATAATATATATTAACATATTAACATATTAATATATAATATATACTAATATATTAATATATAATATATATTCTTATAATATTGACATATTATAATTTATAATAGCTAAATTTGGGCCAAAAAAATATTTGATCATTATAGAATTTCAAATTAAATTTAGCCCATTAAATCATATGGGGCATCCCTAGACCGGACTGGACCGCTTCTGAACTGAATTGGACCGAACCGATATGGACCGAACTCCTGTTCTGTTCGATCCGGTCCAGGGTGAAATAATTCTTGGACCGAATGAAATCGGTCCACAAATTTTCCGGACCAGATCGGACCATTTACACCTCTAGGCATGGAGAGTCGAGACTCAATTTCCAGACATCCAATTACGAGATGAAAAGCATGTTATTTGCAATTTATCATAGGATAACATGTCATTAGTTAAAATCAGTATTATATAGGCATTTTTTTTACTCATGTATAATCAATTTTAATTATATTAATATCGTATGTCGTGATTTGTCATATATACTCATAGAAACCTAGCAATTTATTCTTGGTTGCGTTTGGCAACCAAGAGTACCTAAGGTATTCTCAAAATATTTCACAACTTTTATTACTATTCATTACTTTTTCACTACTATTCAATATTTAATTATTATTTTTCACCTAATTTTTATTACTATTTATAACTATTCTTAAAACTTCTCAACACCCAAACTAAAAAACTAATGCTTATAGTTAATTTAATAAAGGCCCAAGTTTATGCATTACAAACCACAATAATTTTGAAGATTAAAGCACAAGAGTTTCAAACATTCCTTTCTCTCTCATATATAGAGTAATTTTATATAAAGAAAACAGTCAATTACTTAAAATCGATCAAACAAAGTATTAGTAAGTAAGATACACAATAATGTACAGCAGAGTTTCGAAGACATTGACATACTTTCCAATGCCTCCCATGACTACAAGCTGCAATTCCAAGACAACAGTCCTATGAACACCAAAGAAATTAAGGGTATCAGAATAACTACCACTCTCAAACATGGCGGTGAAAGCCAGGGTTTGGCCTGTTCCATCTTTTGAACAAGCTACGTAAAACCCTTGAGCCTTCCCAACCAAACTTGACCCAAGTTCAAGCCCTTTGGTCAGTTTATTGTCACAGACGGTCAATATCCCGAACATAACTTTCTGAAAGGTCATTTCTGCTGTGAACTAACCGCCATTCATGGTTGGGATTTCGTTGATCTGGTTATTATTGTTCCCATTGTTTTGGATCACATTAGGGCTATTTCCTCTGAGGCCGGTGAGAAAGGGATGTTGTTGTTGTTGATCAAAACTCCATTGTTGTTGTCATCTTGGCCCGAAACGCCATTATTAACTAGGGAATGCACCGTTGACTGCTGGATTGGTTACAACTCCAATCACGGCTTTGGCCGAGGGATTCGAACCGTTGAGGATGTCATGCATGAAGAATGAGAGATAGTGGCCATCTGTGGTGCCGGCAACTGTCGTCGTAGTTGCTACAGTTGGGTTGCCAATTATCACTAGAGGTACGCCAGAAGTAAATGTAGTTTGAGCTAAATCTAGTTTCTCCTGTGAGGTGGCCAGAACATCAATATCCCCATGGAGGATTCGCGCAGATGCACAGAATGTGACTATCAAAACTAAAAAGAGCAGCCAGAATAAGCTCTTGATCTTGAGTGGGATTTTAATTAATTGAGAGGCTACCATGAGTTTTATGAAGAGCTATTTTAGAAAGATTGGATAGTATTTGCAGATCATAGATCATAACTTGGATGGGTATATATACAATGAATTGAAAAGACCAAAGAACGAAAGATAAGATCATGATTCATGATGGAGTTGCTGAGATGAATTGGGTGTACTCATTTCCCAATTTGAGTGTATTGGTTAGAACTTTGTTTTTTAATCATGGGCGCATTGGTTAGGATAAATAAGCTTTGCATAGAAGGAAATTAGGAGCTTAAAATCACGTCAAAAAATAAGAAGCTTAGGAAAATTAAATAAACACTAAAATATTGTTTATAAAAACTAGAAAAAAAAATGAATGGCCACAATGAGGGTGGCTGGAACCAACACCCTCCAGGATCCACCCCGACTTTCGACCTCCGAGATGTGTCTAAACAGGGCAACTGGCGTACCCGACCACGACAAGGGTCAGCTGGTTCTTCCACGTCCATGAGAACATCATGGCTAGTGTTGGGTGGCTGCTGGCGACCAGCTATAAGCAGGCACTCTTTAATATATATATTTTTCACATCTTGATTTTCAAAATTTTAAAAACTGTTTTTATTATAGAAAGTTAGTTTTTCTAATATTTTTAAAGAATATTGAGTCTTCAAGGAATTAAAGTTAACACATGACAACTTATAATTAGGCATTTTTTAAAAAAATTTAACGTTGATGGATAGCTTATGATTACAATCACTTAATTTTACTTAATCTCACTACAAGAGATATCTATCTTTTTTTTGTCACAAATTTTCGTTGCAAAAAAGGATATAAATTGCCAACATTACCTTTTTTTGAAAATTTTAAGTTCACTACATGTTCATCGCTATTATTTATTTGTTGTTGTTGTACAACAATAAACGTCTAAAATGGCTGCCAAAAGGGAGCTTTTTCAAACGATTTCGTTAGTCGCAATAAGTCCAAAATATAGCTGCAATTAGACACTACAATTCAATTAAGAATCATTGGGAAAATGCTAGGTAAGTGAAGTTCCAAACTGTCGTTGAAACCTATTGGAACTTCAACGACAGTTTGAAACTTCATTTACCCAGCATTTTCACTAATTCTGAATGGGTGATAGTGCAAATCAGGCGAGGATAAAAGGAGAGAGAGATTTCTTAAGGGAACCCTAGATATCTGTGATGCATGAAATAGAGTCTTGACTATGTCAATCGACAATCTCGAGAATGGACGTGGAGGAACAGACTTTGGTTCATTATGAGTCTAGAATGAGGGGCCTGGGTTCTGTGAAAGGAGAACCTAGTGGCCAACAAGGCTTCAACAGTATGGAATCTGGAGCTTCTAAATTGTTGTGTGCAAACTGGGGGGTGTCTTATAGGTAGGCGAAAATGGACCTTGAAGAAGGAAATTTTGAAAGCTTTGGTAATCGGGATTTTAAAATGAAGGTAAGTGAAAAGGGTGGGAATAAATATTTTCTTGCATTTGGTGACCCAGAAACTCAATACCGATGCAAAACCCACCATCACAACACATTATTTTCTATTGTGGTGATTCATTATGTTGCCACATGTGGTCAAATCACTACAAAAAACAAATTAAGTGGATCAGGTGCTATTAATCGCAAGTTGAGGTGAAAAGTGTGCGGAGAGATCAAATTCGTTGCAAATAACCACTTATTGCGGTGATTTTATTTGCAACGATAATAAAATCACCACAATAATCCCAATTTCTTGTATTTTTTTACACACTTCGCTGATATGATGAGTTAAGACAATTATTTTATATTAAAAAAAGATAATACATCCAATTAATCACATCAGTAGAATACCCAAACAATATGCAAAATGACTACACATATAAATTTTTATTTCTAAATAACTTAAGGGACAATGTCTAAAAAAAGAGGCAAGGACTTTGGGATGGCTGTCTCAAACCTTTTTATATCTTCTCATTTCATCCTATTTTATTTCTTTCATAAATATCACTTAAACACAAACATATTTTAATTTTAAAGTTTTGAACTTTTTATCTAATCGTTACAACTTTTTCAAACTTCAAAACAAAATACAAAAAAAAAAAAAAAAATCAACTTTCTAAATTTCAAAATAAAAATTATATTAAGAAATTATATTCTAACAACTAATTATTTAATTTTATGATATTTTATTCATTTTTTCTCTTCCATTTCTCAAAGCTCAATAAAATATCTTAAATCAAACATTTTCACTATTATTTATAAATTATTTCACTAACATTCATAAATTTTCCATCTCATCTCAACAAATAAATGAGGCAATAGTAGATCAACTGCTAAAAAGTGGGAGTGTACAATCAAATTTACGTACTACTTTTATCTTTGTCGACACAGGTGAAGTAATTTATTATATTAGTGATAAGATTCGTCCAAGAAGAATAATAATTAGGGATTTTTGGGAAAAACAAGATTTTACCATGATCATCCTAGTGACAGATATCAACAAATATTACTTTCCCATTTCCTAATGTGAAGATCTTGTAGAAACAAACAAACAAATACTACTAATCAGAATCCAAGTAATATTCAAGAGAAAAAAGTGTTGTCATAACTTAGTTATGCAATTTGATTAACCTTTAATTAGAATTTACCATAAGTTGGGCTACACATGAATAGGTCTCGTACTACTTTATACTCATGATCTGACCAAAATCATAACCTTTATACTTACAGACATTACCCAAACCTATTTGATCATTATATAATGTAACATTCATAATCTATTGGAGGTCCATCAATTTAAATAATTCTGAAAATCTCCCCCTTGGATCGCATAGATCTTCTAAAACATTGTAAACTTTATGAGTTTTAACTATAATTGCCAAATCTTACGATATCATCTCAAAACATTCTGATTCATTGAATAATATCAAGGTATGATCATGGCAATCATATCGTGATAGGATCCACCCATGGTCACAAACAACAATAATGTTGACAACATAGATCAAGTACGAATGTGTAGCATAAAAATTTCATGTAATGTGATCCTTTATATGCCTCTTTTTGATTAGTCATTGTATCATTCTTTCAAGCCTTATATATTATCACAATGTGAAAGAAATGAAGCGTTAGAGTCATTCATAAATCAAAAGCACGATCATAGTAAGTGTCAAATAAGTCAAGTACATAACAGAAAAACTCCCATTAATAAAATATCTCACTAGGACTAACCACCCCCATATGAGCTACATGCTCCTTAAACACTTTAGTGGGTAAGCCTTTAGTGAGCAAATCCACACTCATGAGATTTGTACTAATTTACTCAACGGGCACATGATGATTCTAAACCCTTTCTTTCATGAAAATAAACTTTATGTCAATGTGTTTAGACTTTGATGAATTCCTGTCATTCTTAGAATATAAATTAGTAAACTTATTATCACAATAAGCTTTTAGTAGATTTTCAAGACCGATGATAAACTCTACAATCATATTGCTTGATTGGATACCTCATAAACTCCGCTTCCATGAAGCTATAAGAATATGGTTGACACTTTTTCATTATATAGCTCCTCTAGGCAACATGAAAATATAACTTGAAGTGGATTTATTACTATTGAGGTAACGAACAAAATCAAAGTCTAAGAACCCAATAATTTCTAGATGTTTTGACCTTCGATAACTTGAAGTGGATTTATTACTATTGTGAGCATATAACCTTCAATAATTTCTAGTATCGCATTATCCTTTTAGCAGTTTTCCACTATTACACGTCTGGATTACTCAGATATCTACTAAGCATTCCAACTGTATACGCAAAATCTAAGCGTGTGCAAAGCTGAGTATATATAAGGGTTTCTACAATTGATGTGTAAGGGATATCTTCCATTTATTTCTTCTCAAATTTTTTTTTTAGGCAATGAAGCAAACTTAATCGGTCACTTTTTTACACAATGGGTGCATCCTCCAAGGCACAATTTTGCATGTCAAATCTACTGAATATTTTCTCGACATAAGTCTTGTCTGATAAGCCAATTGTACCACATGATTTATCACAATGAACTAGATGCCTATCATAAAGAAGACCCACCAAGATACTTCATTTTAAAAAGTTTGAAAAAACAAATATTGGTTTCATATAACGGACCAATATTACTATTTACCAGTAGAATGTCATCGACATATAATAACAAAAATATAAATTTGCTCTCACTGATCTTATGATAAATACATTGACCTACAACATTTTCCTTAAAACTAAAAGAAGAAATTATTTGATTAAACTTTTGATACCACAAGCAAGATGTTTGTTTTAGACCATATATCGATTTCTACAAATGAAGAATCACCAGTCTTAAAGCCTTCTGGTTGCATCATATATATTGTTTCCTCAATATTACCATTGAGAAAAAGCAATATTTACATCCATCTGATGAAACTCTTAATTATAATGAGCTACAAGTGTAACTACGATCCTAAAAGAGTTTTTCAATGAAACTAGAGAGAACGTCTCTTTAGGGTAAAGCCTTTTCCAACTACATGTGATGTATACTTCTCGACATTACCTTTAGAGCAAAGTTTTAAATACTCTTTCAATGATTGTTTCGATCGAGATACTGGAACAAAATATTTCAGTATTAATAACGTTTCAATGTTCTATTTTGGGATAGTCTATATTCGAATAAATTAATTACAAATATAAATGATATTCCAAAAGAATAAAAATATAATGATGTTCAATAAATTAGCTCGAAATTGGGTTTTCTTATAAGGAGCTAAGATGTTTGGACCCTACGTGAAGAGGATGATGTGTTGATTATGTGTTTCATGCAGTTTCTTTAACTTTTTTTGGTTCGTTAGACTTTTTCTTTCGCCTGGCAACATCATTAATTACGACTTAATTTGCAAATGACTCTCCCTATCACATTGGATCCCTGGGTAGAGTTCAAATTTCAGTCATGGGCTCTAATTTTTGCAATATGTTTCTTTGTGCAATGTTATTGCTCGATGTGAAAAGGGTTAACACTAGCTCCTTGATCAGGTCTGATAGAATTGAAAAAATCCATTCATTCTAAGTTCAAATCTACAAAAGATTCCTTGCCAATAACTTTAATTACAAAGTCTTCATGCCATTGCGTTTTACATACAAGTCCAAAATTTACATACTAGGCAAAACATCGAAAGCAAGTCGATATTGACCGAAACACACCAAAATAATCAATATTTGAGCTAGTACGAAAAATAGACCTACCCCATGCCAATAATTGTTCTGGAATGATAAATTTTAGTTGGTATAGTATGATATATAAAAATGCTTTAAAGTCTTGCTTGATTCTAAAAACCCATTTAAAACCACTTGGTTTAATAATGTCGTAGGTGCCTCTACATAAATTTTAAAGTAACCAAATATGAATGAGTACCAAAGGCACTTTGACTACAAAAGAGGCCAAAGAAGGAATCCATTCAAAGATTTGGTGCCACTCACTTAGTTTTGCAAATAAGAAAGTTTGTATATAAGTGAATTTGAGGAGAATTCAACAGAATAGCTAATAACATTTAGAAAACAACATATCCAAGCATATTTTTATTGTTCAAATGCATATTAGGATCAAAGAAATCTGTTCAAAAGAGATTTTTGGCATTCAAATGACTATTATGGATGAAAAAATTTCATTCCACAAAATCCATTCAAATGGGATTGTTGGCGTTCAAACGACTATTAGGGACGAAAAAAAACCATATAAAAAATTCTATTCAAATGGTTATTGGCATTCGAAAGACTATTAAGGACGCAAAAAATCTCATCCCCAAAAACAAATCACATTCAAACACTTCCAAATGGTTTTGATAGATTTCGTCTCAAAATATATATTTAGAACGAAACTCAAAATTCCATTCCAAAAGAGGTTTTGCGATAGACCTCTTGGAACAAACTAGCGATAAAATCTTCAACTTAGAATAGTTTGAGAGGCTATATGAAAACCTTTAGAGATGAAAAATATCATACCTTAAATAAATTCTGTTGTAGTCATATTGGGACTATTGATATGCTAGCTTGATTTTTGTTTGTCTTAAGAAGCTTACAAAGAAGTGTCGTGGCTTCAATGTCACTACAACATTTAAGCCCATTTGCTACCAATTTTTTAACTGCAGTAAAAATCTTGCAACAATAATTGACTTTTATTTACCATATTTATATTACCAAATGAGGAGGCTTGAAATGTCAATAATGCTTATTTTTATCTGTAAAAAAGGATCACCACAAATAATAGTATGATTAAAAGTTATTTTTGACAAACAAAGTCATTTGTTGTAGCTGTATTATTTTGCTGCAACTAATAATCCATTTGTAGGAATAAAAATATATTTATGTGACAAGTGATTCTCCCCTCTATAAATATAGTATATAAATACCGCAAATAATAGTGCGGTTAAAAGCCATTTTTAACAAATAAAATTATCTGTTGTGGCATTATTATTTTGCCAGAACTAATATTCCATTTGTATTACTAAAAACACGTTTGTGTGACAAGAAATTCTCGCTGCTATAAGTATAATATATAAATACCACACATTTGATAGCCCGCGGGAACACTAATAGGCTCTTTTGCTCGCACCCGACACCCATTTGAGAAAATTTACCGGTTGATTGCGCCCGCCTTATCAGACCTGATCGAGAGATTTCTCAATGGTTTCTCCCTGTTTTTTCACTCACAAAGTCACCATCGATCGCTGCTGTTTGTGGTTTGAGACCTCTGCCTCCCACGGGTTGGATTGCTGCTCAAAAGGAGATAACGCACGAGGGCAATTCGCACCCTATGAGACACCCATTTAGGGGAAATTAACCTTGGTTCATCGCGCCCTAACAGACCTGATCGAGAGATTTCTTTATGGTTTCTATCTATTTTTTCACTTACAAAGACACCATCGATCGTTGCCGTTTCTGGTTTGAGAGCTAGCATCTCACAGGTGGATTGTTGCTCGTAAGGAGGCAACACACGAGGGGGATTTGCGGCTACTACTTCAGTCGTGTCTTGGATTTTAGGCATTTGCCGCACACTTCTCCAACCAATTGGGGTTTTAGTTCATTAATCAGAGTAAGAACAAGTTTCTCCTACTTATTTAGTGCTTCTTTTTTTTTCAGTTTTGTTATTGATTCATTTTTGTTGTTACAACAATAAACCCAGCTCATGATCTTTGCCACATAGTGATTGAAAAAAATTCTCCATTTGATAGGCGTAGGAGTTCGTTATTCTTTAATTGTGACTAATTTGTTCTCGACCACAACGTTTTGCAGTCTTGGTTGATGCTTAAAAAAGTACTAGATCTGAAGCCTTCAAAGGGAATAATTGATTTGGGCAGAGTGTTACCAAGGCAAAACATTTGCATTTAGCAAGGTAAGTAGCAACCTTTCCCTCCTTTCTTAGATGTTATTCGCAAAAAAAACCCTCATTTTTAGTGGAAAACGTTTTGATTTTGGTGTGCTTGGATTTTGATCAAAATCTTGTTTGGTAGGGAGATCTTTTGACATTACTCTCATAAACTTGAAGGTGATAGTGATCTATTGCTGAGAATTAAGTTTTGCCAAGCAGCTGTAGGTGTTTTCTTTATCTGTTTCTTTCGCTTATTACATAATTAAATTTCTAGGTGTCTATTTGAATGCTATCTGAGTCTACAATCAGAATGCAAGTGCCTAGGTTTTGGGCGGAGTATTTTTCGTTTGACTATGGGTTTTTATAGTGGTCATTCATCCGTAAATGTGGCTGTATAGCATAATATTGGACTAACTTAAAAAAAAAAAAAAGAACAGAAAGGAAAAAAATATCTGAATGCCCCTGTCACCCTCCAGCTAGTGTTAATAGACAAACATAATCATGATCATAGATCCCTGGTTTTTATGACAAATAAAAATTATATATAACTTTGTGGTGCAAAAACTCAAAAGATAATCAAGATCTATCATTTATATATGTCACTCAATAAATGCAAAATGCAAAAGAGATCAAATAAGAAAACTAAAAGTGATCAAAATTAGAAAACTAAAAGAGATCAAAACTCTACTTGCATAGGAATTATAAACACAAAATGCAATCCCAAGTAACTGTTGAAAAAGATCCACTTTTGGCCATCCTATAATTGAATGACGCTAAAATCTTGTGTCTTCATAGTTCAACTCAATGTAGTTGACAACAAAAAGTATAGCCTGCAGCATATCAAGCAGAGTTTTTTCTTACCTTCCAGTTCCCATGCACAGAATAGTTTGTACATTTTTTCCTAATCTTGTTTTAAAACACCCCAGTTATTTGAAATTCTAAAGTCTCAAAATACCAGTGGACCCATCCAAATTTTGAAAAAAACCATTATTAATTGATAGGTTGTTACAAAACAATTCTATCTTCACCAAATGTTGCACTCTTGTAGTTCTATATTATACATTTTTTTAAAAGTAGTAGTTCTACATGAAACATGCAAACCCAACCCAATCAGAATCCGAACATGAACTTCAGCAATTTTAGTTATGTTTCCTCTTAAATTCTAGGCCCTTAGTTTCCCTTTATATCATCTCTTTAACTCAACCTCAATATCTAACATTAGTAGTACCAAATGACATTAAAATCTAGGACCAAAAGCAGCTCTAAGTAGCTGGAACTGAGTGGAATAGCAACACACAACTCCTCTCTTGTTCTTTCTATTGTTCAGCTCTCATCCTCTCCACCATTCCTTGTTTTAGGCCACATCAAAAGGTAAAAAAACCTTCACAGAAACCATGAAAATAATAGTAAAGTGTATAGAAAAAGGAGGAAGCTCAAAGGATGGAGAAACAACTCAAACTACTCAAGTTTGAGGTGGAAAAAAAATTGTCATCATCTTACTATGTTTCTGTTTTGTTTAATTGCTGCCAATCAGTCCCATTCCTCTTCTCTCTTCAATTTCAACTTGAGCTTGATTAATTCTTTATGAATTTGTCTTAAGCCCTTGAACATAACCTCCTTATAGAGAAATCAAACAGCTGCTAAGAGTGATGCAAAAAGCAACAATCAACTTTTAGCTGCATGACAGAAGGTTAGAGAAACAACTCAAACTACTTTGATACAGTAATTCATTTGTTTTTTTTTTTTAACCGATCAAGGAAGTCTAAGTTGCCTCCACATCTAATTAGCTAATTTTAAAGGAGAAGAAGATATATTAAAAAAAAAACAGAAAGGGCTAATTGAAAGATTCTTGAAGCTGCTTTGGGCTGGCTAATAAGATTGGGTCAACTACTCGTTATAAGATCAGACAGGACAACACTTTTTTCGAGTGTATATAAAATTGTTTTTTCTGCTATTTTAAGGTAGAGATGATCAGTAGATAGTACTTAAAATATTTAATTCCAAAATTAATAAGGAGGATGGATATGATATTTGGTAGTCTAGAAAAGACAAAACGACACTTTTTGTTGTTGCTAAATAGAAAGAGGGTTTATCTATCAATGAAAAATTAGAGATGAGTGGTTGAAGTTGAGTCCAAGCGGAATAAAGGATTGGGTGAATTGCAGTAAAAAAATGAATAAGTTGAGATGCTTATGTGACAACTAACTATTATGATGCTATTATTTGGGGTTTAGAAGCCCAATCGATCCTTAAGTATTCTCAAATCAGAAAACAAACTTAATGAGACTTCCATGCATATTCGAATGTTTAGGCTGTTCAGCATTATCTTAAATTAGGTATGAAAACAAAATAATGTTCAGTCTTGTATAAAAAAAAAATGTTCTGTACATGTATTAAGCCCAAGTTAGACTTGGAACAAATCTCAACTTATTTAATTAAATTATCATTTAAAAAAAAATTGTAGTGAAATATTATAATAAATAATTTATTTTTTGAACTTTTAAAATAATTTTTTATTTAATTATACCAAAGTTGGAAAAAAAAATTTATAACTTAAATTAAGAAGGAAAACAAAATAATGCGCATCCGAAGAATTGAACCCCGATCAGTACCGTGGGAGGGTACTATGATACCACTACACTAGATGCACTTGTTGGTCCTTTTTCTATTAGTATTTAATTTTTTAAACTATTTTTCGCTTTTTCCAGGATAGGGAAACACGTATTTTTTCAACATCAAAACTGATCGATGGTGGTAAGTTCTCAAACTTTGAGTATTTCAAGCACCAATCTTGATAAACTTCCTTGTTACATTATTGTTGATTTAAAATATTTAGTTAAGAAAAATGCTTCAACTAAAAAATGATTTCATAAAATTAAACTGATATGACTCTATATTACATGTGTTTTTTGTTCCCTTGTGTCTTGAATTGGTCCTTGAGTTTTCTAAATAGATTTGTTTATGCTATTAAATAGGTTTGCCAAATCGAACAAGTTAGTTAATTATTCATTTGTGTTCACTGAAATTCATAGGGCAAGAGGATTACAATAGATTAAGACCATTGAGCTACAGAGGGGCAGATGTCTTTGTATATTATGCTTCCTCATTAATTAGTTGTGCAAGCTATGAAAATTTACTAAAAAAGGTGAGTATCCATGGAAGTCTTTTAATTCATCATCCTTTTTGTTCTTTGCATAAATTAATTATTCTAATACTTAATTTCTTGATCAGTGGATCCCCAAACTTCAGCATTATACCCCCGGACTTCCTATGGTGCTAGTTGGTACCAAATTGGGTGAGTTTTAAAACACAAATTTGTAGATGTGCTTAATTAAGGTTTGTGTAGGACAATGATATTGGTAGCATGCACTCTATATACTAAACCTGACCTTAATCGAGAAGAAGCGTGTTTTGTTAAAACATGGAGGCATGAGTTTTTGAAATAGTTTACTCATTTTTACAAGTGCACCTTGGTAATAATGTTTGGTTCCATTCATGATAATGGTTTTCATCATATAATCAGGGTGTGGAACTGTCTAAACAGATTGGTGCTACATATTATCTACAATGCAGCTCAATAACTCAGAAGGTACGAATGAACTAGCATTTCTAAAGATGTACGTAGTGCAACAGTGCCTTTTCGCTTCAAATAAAAAATATGGCATGTTCATTCAATTGTAATCACTTCTATGGACTAAAGATACAAAGGAAATTGGCCAAAATACACCATGAGTTTTCATCATTTGCCAATTTAGTATTTGACAATTAAAGGTCTAGGTTTTGATAGAAGGTCTGTCATATGTCAAATTTTACTCATTAGCTTGATCACGCACTGCCCAATGACCAAGGAAAAAATAATTTCAAAGATGCAAAATGAAAATTGTAAAATTAATTATTACGAAAAAAGAATAAGGGTATACCAATGGGGTGGGAAATCATTGGTAGTAAGGGGAATTCCCTACTTTTTTTTGGATAAGTAGGGGGGAAATCCCTACTTGGGAAGTACAAATTTATTGGGCGCACAAACTTATTAGGCCATTCGATTTTTTTTGGGCTCAATTTCCTGGAGCCATTATTTCTAATCTGTCTAGATTATTAAAAAGTGTGGTCTTAAAATCTTGTTCTCTATTGTTTCCATGTAAAGTGTTAGTATAAATAATTTATTCTACCTCTTGGTATAGGTCCTATTCCTATTAATATGCTCTAACAATTTTTTTTTCCTTGATTATATTGGAATGTTCGTGATTTTACAGATTGAGGTAAGCGAATGCACTTTTATCCCTAATGTAAATTCACTTGATTTATTACATTTTTTGCATCAACTAGGGCCTGTTTGAGCTTAATTGAATTACGTCATACATTCTTTCTCATTGTCTATGTACTGTGCAATAAAACATCAAATTACTTATGTTTTATGTGATTAGATTGACAAATATTAAAGTTGTTACCAACTGCAGTGCTGACTCTTATAATAGCCAACATAATTATACTGCATGTTTCAACTACGAGTACCTGTTGCAAAAGAAGTAGTATTCTAGCTTCTAACTCTGCTTCCACAGCATTAGTGATTTTCACTGTTTTTTCTTGATAAGTTTCACCCACTAATTCATGGAGGGATGCGTAGAAGAAAGTTGATAAAGTAATTCATTCCAATTATATGCAAATAATCTTCATTTACTTTATTCCTCTTATTTATGTACTAATTATCAACTATTTCTAAGTCTGGAGGGCTGTGCATTTAACAACTTTTAGTAGCTAGTAGAACAAAGAGATGTTTTTTTTTTTTTGTTGTATCTATGTTTTATAGATTTTTCTTATTGTTGAAAGTTCAAACTAATAAATCTCATTGTTGGTGTAGGACTCATATGACTAAGATAAATAATAGCATTGAATGCTTACTGAAAGCTAGTGATAGAATTTTGTTTTTAGGTTCTGTAATCATTGTATCTCTAAAGTTAGAAGGAAGCGACAAAAATGAAGCACATATCATTCTTGGAACCCATTTTTTTTGTTTTTGTTTTTTTCTTTTTATAATTCATACTACAATTCCCACTTGGGGATAGTCACTAGCTTTGTAGGTTTATAACACAAGGGGAATAAGTAATTGTAATATCATAATGAATGTGTGGTAAAAGAATAAAATCCGAGTATTGAAATCAGCAAAAAAATCATAATAATAGTTACAACCCTTGAGAATATAAATTAAAAAAATTGCAGACATTTTTATTGGTTGATGAATCAATCTAGTGGATTTTGTTGAGTTTTGCTTTTTTGCTTTCTCTTTTTTCCTTCTTTGGGTTTTTTTGAATCAATCTAGTGGATTGGGGTGTCTTTGTTATGTTATTGTCTGTCTACCTATCGTGCTAAATTTGTTTCTTCTTGTTTTTATTTTCATTTTCATAATTTTTTAGGAAATAAGTTTATCTTTATATATTTTAATTCCTTGATGTATACACAACATTTATTAGCTGCAGTATTTAATTAAGTAGACAGTAAAGAAAGATAGCATAGTTATGTTTGAACGGGTTTAATCTCCCACTTACCATCCTTGGGTTAGGCCATTCTTATTTCTTAGAATAACAAATAATTAATATCACACCAATACAATACAAAAATTCCAACTTGTATTTATTGCTTCTAAAAATGAAAAGAAATGAGGCCTAACTTCAATCACGTAATTTGAGATAGTTTGCAAGTTCCTTTTTGGCATATTTGGTCTGCTAACAATGCCTTTCAGATTCTCCTTCCCAGCTTCTTATGCCATTGCAGCAAATGAAATTGTGTTAGTGGATAATTTCTTAGGTGAGGTGGATTATAATATTTGATTTAATTCATGATGATCTATGCTCTTCATGATTACTAGGTGGACTCAATTATCACAGTTTTGAGTTAAAATGGAGAAAATTGGATGGGTCAGAGACAATCTCCAGTTCTTAGGTTGAAATCTGTTAATATGTATCATCTTTAAAATTCCACTAGTCTCTACTCACCGTTTCTTAGACACTAGGGTTAAATGAGAATTGTTATCCTTGAATAATTTGCTGCATCCCTTATAACATAGAATTTTAAACAAAGAAACAGAACAAATAAGCAATATAAATTGTCCACCATTTGATTTGCAAACCATCAAACTTGTCTTCGTCTAAGGGATTTGACATGAAGAAACTACCACTTAATAGTTTAAACTTTGTGATCTATAACATATTTATGCATATAAGTAGGCTGTATTTTTTGTTAGTGAAAATCTATATCATTAATATATAAATTTATGACTTAATTTTTTATTGGCAGGTTCCTCGACTTTGGTTGGTAGTGCAAAGTTTCTCTTTCATATTTGCTGGAGCTGCAGTGATAGCATCAGTGAAATCCTCAACCTCGAATTCTTGAAATTTTACAATGAAGCATCACTTGTGGTACTAGTCCATCCTTGCAGCAGTACCTCACAGCTAGGAATCCACAAATTAGATATATATATTATGATAATCTACTAGCCAAATGTTTTCCCTTATATTTGTTCTATATGATTGAGTGGTAAAATATATCAATGCATGTAACACATACAATGATGAGGTTCGGGAAGGATCCAATCGTGTAAACTCTAGAAACTACTGTATATTTGTTTAGTGATTGTTGAGGTGTAATTTGGCATTACATAAGTGGCCCTTGTATCAATAAATATATATGTCACCTAAGGTTAACAAATACGATTTGTATGCTTCATATAGGATCAGGTTTACCTTTGGTCTAGTTTAATCTATCTAATTATATAAAAAAAAAATTATATCTAATTATTATAGAAAGAGTATAAATACCTTTATACTTATTTCTACTCAACTGTTTGGAAACAAAAGTAGCTGCTGAATACATGATTTTTTCTTATAGCTACAGCAAAATTGTTTTTTTTTTTTTTTGAGTGGTTGGTATATGCAGCAAATTGCACCAATGCAATAACTTGTTTTGATATATATTTTTTAAACATGTATATGGCAATCTACACGTAGCTGAATTAGATGGCTGCTTTTCAAAATGGCTGTATGTTTGATGTGGACGACTCCCACTTGTGAATGTTACATTATTTTCTTAATTTGTATTCCTTGAGTAGCTCCTAAGTTCCTTCGTTGTAAAAACTGCCGTAGGATCAAAGTCACAAATCTGATTGTTCTGAAGTGTTAATTTGTGTATTGGGGGGAAATTTAAAATGGTGGAATGTTATTATAAACTTAGTAATGTGGATAATGGGCAGATTTAATTAGATTTTGAGAATGTGCATAATCTCTTCAATTGATTTGAAATAATCATGTACCAATTTTTCCAGAGATATATATAAATATATTATATATATAATATATCCTCCTTTAATTGGCTAAGGCCTATTAAAGGAGTTGTATTTGTTTCTATTTTTATTTTTATTTTTTATTTTTTTATTTTATTTTTTGTGTTTTGTTTTAATGTACATCATTTGCCTTTGCATTAAACCACCATATCACTTTTGTTGATCCTTTGGAGGTACATTTACATTGTAGAAGGACTTGCATGTAACTTGCTGCTTTAATGGGTAAAATGTCATGAGTTGATCGAGAGATGAAGTACTTAACATGGCTAGCAACCTTCTGTAATGGGGGTCATGTATAACATGAATGTTTGGTCCTTATTTGCCTACTTGATTTTATGCTATATAAAATGAAATTCAATAGATTTATTATTGCATATTTATTTCTCCCCATAAAACTTCAAGGTATCGTGTAACTAACCAAATAAGTTAAGGCATTTTAGTTATTCTATAGTTCTTCAGTTATTCTACACTTCTTTTGGATATATTCCATATAAACATTGCTTTCTAGGAGTTGATGTTTTCCTATAGTCTATTTTATCCACTTCACTGATGACATATCTAAATGTTTTGTTTCAGATAAATATTCATTTTGCTTATCCAATTGTGGACCATCAATATTGACCTTGGCTAGGATTCAAACGACATTTTTCTGTGAGTTTGATAGGTATGTTCCATCATTCGATCTAAATCTACATTTCGCAAATCGCTACTAACGTGTTTTCCATAATGTTCATACAGTTTTGACAAAAGCCTCTTAACATAACCACCTATGAAAATGCCACTGTAATTTGTACTAGCTGAGCTGCCCATGTCCTATCAACCAACAAATCCACATCACACATTTCAAATTTGTTTTTGTTTTTGTTTTTGTTGTTTTAGACGTGTTAGTCAGCATTTAATTTGATGTTGTCAGCTTCACCCTCTTCTTGGCACGTCCACCTATACGCATATGGACTTGACAATTGTGTCTTTTTTTTCCCAAGTAAATGTTACAAATGTTAACTGTCTTGGCACGTCCACCCCTATCGAGGAGTGTTTGTTTATGAATACATGTTGCACCTATAAGATTAATCATTCGTTTAAGTATATCCAATACATGATGCTTGGTAATTCAGCTTGTATTGGAGTGGGTAATACATTGATGACGTAGATGATATGTTAGATGACATTCGTATGAGATCCTTCATGGATAGTACAGTTGGTTTAGATGCAAATGGTGGTGTAAGTGATAACGCACAACCTAACGTGGACACTCCAAGATACCAGACATTTGAGCAGTGCTTAGAGGATGCACAACGTCCACTCTACCCGTCATGTACAAACTTTTCAAAGTTATCATTTATGGTGAAATTGCTTCATATCAAGATAATTGGGGGCTTGAAGCATCAAGTCTTTTAACATGGTTTTAAAGCTTTTGAAATCCGCATTCCCGAATGCTCTTCTGCCTAAAGATTATAATAATGCACGTCACTTAGAACGTGGATTGAGATTTAGTTACACTAAGATTCATGCATGCCCAAATGATTGTGTCTTGTTCTAGAAAGAAAATAAAGATAAATATGAGTGTCCTAAGTGCACTGCATCTAGGTGGGTTTCAAGGATTGGTAAACACCAGGTACCTCAGAAAGTGCTGCGATATTTTCCATTGAAACCAAGGCTGCAGCGCCTTTATATGTCGAAGAAGACAGCTAAAGCCATGCAATGGCATAAAGATGAACACGTCGATGATCCTACATGTATGAGGCATCCAGCTGATTCTAGTGTTTGGAAAGATTTTGATATAAAACATGATTGGTTTGCTAAAGATGCTCGTAATGCTCGGCTTGGACTTGCAAGTGATGGTTCAATCCATTTAATAATATGAGCAAACCCTATAGTATATGACTAGTAATACTTTTGCCTTACAACTTCCCTCATTGGTCTTGCATAAAAGACCCATACTTTATGCTAACCTGTTTAATACCTAGTCCCAGATCACCAGGAAATGATATCGATGTCTTCCTGTGTCCTTTAGTTGATGAATTAAAGGAATTATGGATGGATGGTATTGAGACATATGATGGAATCAGTAAATCAGTTTTTCAATTACATGCTGCATTACACTGGACTATTAATGATTTTTCTGCATATGCAAATCTTTCTGGATGGAGCACGAAGGGAAGATTGATGTATCCTGTATGTAATGCAGAAACAAATTCAATGTGGTTGGTGTGTAGTCATAAACATTATTATATGGGTCATCGTCGATGGCTGGACATAGACCATCCTTGGAGAAAAAAAGACGTGTTTGATGGTAAGAAAGAACATTGGTTGAAACCAATAAAAGTGGCATCCCAATCTACACTCGAACAATTAAGCCTAGTTTCAAACATGCAATTCGGAAAGTGTTCAAGGAAGAGGAAATGGACGCCGCAGGAATTGAATTGGACAAAAAAAAGTATCTTTTTTGATCTTCCGTACTGGGCAGACCTAGAGCTGCGTCATAACCTAGACGTAATGCATATTGAGAAAAACATATGCGATAGTATTTTGGGGATTGAGTTGAGTATTGAAGGAAAGACTAAGGACGCCACAAATGCGCGTAGAGATTTGGAAGTTCTCAGATTGAGGAAGGAATTACATTTACACAAGGATTGTGATCGTTTGCAAATGAATCCTGCATGTTATGCCTTAAACTGTAGTGAGAGAATATCTTTTTGTAAGTGGTTGTCACAAGTTACATATCCGGATGGTTTTGCGTCGAATATCGGTCGGTGATAAGCGAAGATGGATACATGTTGGAAACCATCTAACAAGTGTGAATACCATGAGAACATGGTATAGAGACGAGCCTTTTGCACTTGCATGTCAAGCTCAGCAGGTGTTTTACTTGAAGGATATTAGTGTGGTAGGTAGTTGGTATGTAGTTAATAAGATAACTAATAGGGATGTCTACAATATTCCTCTAGTTCAATCAGTTAAGAGTGAGGATGATGGTGAGGAGTCTATTGAGGATGATGCTTACCAAGATGATGAAACTTATCATAGAAACTTGGGTTCTATCCAATGTAGTAACCCAGATCAGTGCATCCATTGAATAGGGTAGACGAAGAACCTTTGCTAGTTGACCATTTGACTATAGCAAACTGTCAAACATCCGACATGCCTGACCATGACGCCTTGCTTGAGGTTGATGGTAGTGATGATGAGTTGAGAGTTGACAATGCAGATTCTAATCGTTCAGACGATAGTGATCAAGACAATGCTGGGCTTGACGACGATGCTACCTCATATTCAAGTAATGGTATCTCCTAAGCTCCTTAATTCCCTTTTGATATGTTCCAGTTCACATTGGAGGATGGGTCTTTTTTTTTTTATGTACATACATTAATGATATAATTTCATCTTTCATAGAAATGATCATCTTTGTTTAATGTATAGTTTGATAGGACACGGTGCTCGCTTGTATAAAGGCATTGTGTTGTGTACCTCTAGTGATTTTTTTTTTGGGATAAGGTTTTAGCTAAGACTCAAATACTTGACAAACACATTTATTGCGGTAAATGCCCTTTGATCACGCGCAATCCAGGTAGTATTGATGGTTAGGCATGAATATATACATGAGATAATATCTGTTGCACTACATAATATATTTAGCCATACCAATAGATGAATGAAATAATGTTTTAGCATTTGTTTTCATGGCATATATGTAGATTAGCGAGGATGTGCTGGTCGAGACCATTTCTCACTATTTCCGATAGAGTTGCCTTCTATCTTGGAAATTCAACGATATTATATGTGCATGGTTTGCCAACTAATACCTTACACCTTATGCGGTATATTTCATGTTACATTTGTAGATGGTATGTTGTGGTAGGTAAATGGTAATGCATGACTGCCACAATTTCTATATATGATATAATTCAATTCCTTTCCAATTTGATTTAATTCTCATATACTTAAGATGGTTTGACAGGTTGAAAGGAGACAAACTATCATAAAATCCTCAAACCCCTTCAGGTTATTATTTCTCCCTTTAGATGCATGTGTTAGCAAATTACAATAATACTTAAAAGTGGTATACGTGACATCTGTTCAACATCCACACCAATGATGCTTAGCAAGAACCCAATGATGGGGCAATACATAGTGACTACTTGGTAATTAAATGCATGTCCACTAATAAAAAAAAAAACTAAACGCATGTCCACGTAAATTGGCTAATTCGAAATATTTGACTAGATATATTCTGCTAACTTTATAGGATTACGTCTATTCAAATAATTGAGACAGCTTAATTCAAATAAAATGCCCCTACTGATTGCACATAAGATTTTTTTTTTTAAGGTGACATGATTGTTGTTGTCGTTTGCAAGTAAATGAGCTAATTGGAATTGTTGTCTTCAACTGATAGCTATTTGAATGATAGAATGTTGGACATGCGTATAATGTCATCTAACAGATAAGCATCACAAATACTACATGTTTGATCCATATAAAATTCTCTTGGGACATCATCTAAGCATACAAATTTGAAAGTCTGAGGGGTTTAATTTGGAATTCAAGTTTTGCATGTCATATCAATTAAGAGTATGGGGTGTGACACTATTAGTGAGGGTGACTTTAAGCTGCCAAATACACTAACTCTTCAATATGAGTTGTTTGTCTTGAGTTGAAAGTCTGCAATGTTCATATACATTGCAGAAGCATTCATAGGGACAATTAATTCATGCATCACAAATAGTTTAACATAGGTGTTGCTGATACCCTACAGTATTTGAACATGAAAATAGGGTCAGAAAGTAACAACTTATTTATATTCCATATAATAGGACTACTCCATTTAGAATTTACACAATGATAAGGTGGGTTAGAGGTCGACGAGGTGGCCATAGTGGCCATGTTGCACCATCTTTGTGGGCCACAAGACGTCATCATGGCCCTCCACGGCTACAAGATGTAGGAGATACAGAAGAAGGCAAAACTTTAGATAATTCAACTCAACAACCAAATGTGGTTGTGGAGGAGGCCAGGGGAGAAGCTATTGAGGCACCAAGGACTTTAACTGATGCACGTAAGGTAATATATTGGCCCTTATGCCACTTTGTTGTCTTTGTTCAACTTATTTTAGACTCTGATAAATGTATAATTGATCTAATGCTATTGTAGGCCCAGAAGACACAAATCAGCCCACTCGAAAGCGTGGTCGGGGACCAGCAAAAGATACACTGTTTGAATGCGTACGAAAATTTGGTAAGATACCGTTGACTATCAAGGATGGACAAAGAGGTTCTTCGTGCGGGAACTATAATATATTTTCTAGACAAGTGACCACAATGGTTCGATTGCATGCAAACATGCGACATGCAAGCTGGAAAGCAGTACCAAAAGAGGAGAAAGAATAACTGATGGACCGTGTACGGGTAAGAGATTTTGTCCATTCTGGTCATGATCTCAGCCACTTTATGCATGTCACCATTTAATGCATTTACATTGTATAATTTATAAATTGTTTTGTCTTAGGAGGATTTTGTGTTAGATTGGACACAAATTTCCTATCGAGAGTGCGTGATGAATGCTGTTGGTCAAAAATATAATGCATTCCATTATTTCCTATGGAAGCAGTATCTGAAGTATGAGACTCACGAAGCGGCAATTTCTGGTGGGACAACCTAGGTAGAGAAGCTTGTATGGGAGCACTTATGTGCCATGTGGTCCAGTAAAGACTTCAAGGTAACTCTCACTTTGTTTAATTTATACCCAATTTGATATAACACATCATCATATAACTCTTTTCCATGCTAGTGAATGGTGAGTTTCTTACTATTATTGAAAATATTTCATTTAATGTTTGCATTCATTAAACCTTAGAGAATTTCAGAGAGGAATATAAACAATAGGAAGAAACAATGGATCAACCATACAAGTGGCCGAAAGCCTTTCATTAGGACTATGGAGGAAATGGTAAAATGTAGTTTCTTTCATTCATTTATCTATTCACAAAGTTGTAAACTATTTATTTTGAATGTGCTTATAGTAACTAACAAAACTCATGTTTTGATTCTAAATAATGATGAAGGCACAAAGTTGATCTCTCTTTATAAAGAGGTGCATTGATCACGAAAGAAAGGCCGATTTATTATCGACTTGGCAGAACACAACTATGTAAGTCATTCATCCTATATCAGTTGATGTAGCCCATAGAAATACTCCTTGAATAACATTTATTTATTTATTTATTCTGGTTTGATACATAAGCATAATTAGCCAGTTTTTATTATGAATAAGTGATGTTCAATATCTTTTGCATGTAGCAACTTATGCTTGAGCGATTGGAGGAGACCAATGTAGATACATCAAACATTGATGAAGCTAGTCGTATCGTCTTCAATGAGGTTTTAGGACACCGATTTGGATATGCAATAGGGTTAGGCCATTCTGTTATACCTGAACTCTCTATTGCAATGAGGAAAAGTAGGAATTATCAGCGAGTTATTGAAGAGAATGAAAAGAATAAAAATGAGGCAAATCTGTACAAGAATCAAGTAGAGTCACTGAGAGCTGAGTTGCTGGAGTTCAAGAAGCGGTTTAAAGACTATGAGACATCAATAAACAACCGTCTAATCAGTTTGGAGGGTCAAAGGGAGTCTTGTCGGGAGACTCACCAAGATGCCTAGGCATCTTGGGTAGTTAGCTAATCAACTTTTTAAGTTTTTTGAAGAATTTTCTGAAGTTACATGAAGTCAAGCTGATGGCATTAGCACATAGTTAATTTTGATCACTTTTGATCAAGAACTTGTTCAGTGGCTTGGTTGTAACAAGAGAGGATATGATATAGCTTTTATCTTGACAAGTTTAGACGCATGCACACATGACATTAGTTGCAGACCTCATAAGTTGGTATGTTGGTCTATTTTAATTTATAATTGCTAGTAGGGGATTTGTAGAGTGATTGCTCTTTTTTTTTTTTGTAATACATTTATGAATGCATGCAGCATGTTAGATATGTCATCTTATGGTTGTTGAATATAGTTTTCTTCAAAACCTAGTGAGTTCTTATATGGCAATCTACATGTTAACATACTTAACATGGTTGTTCATATTTTTCTAGGATTTGTATGCATGAAGGCTGAAAGATGCATGGTTACTGGTTAATATTAGATAGAATATATGTAGCAAAACTGTGTTGTCTAAGAGTTTGTATCCACTGAACAACATATGGGGGAGCTGGGGCCTGTTTTGATGCACTATATATATGCAGCATATTATTTTCAACAACTAATAGATAAATTCCAAATCGTGGACTGGTTGTGGGCTAAGGGTTTTTAGAAAATTATTTGATTTCGTAATCATTATCTACATTGGATACATACATAAGATGCTTATTGAAATGAGTTTAGACATAGTGCATGAAGGTTGATTGCTATTTGTTAATGACTAGTAGATAGCATATATATAAGAGTGGTTTTGATGGCTTGATGTTTGTATCCATTGAACATAACAAGAGATGATATGTTTTTTGGTTTCCTAGCCTATATATATGCATGCGGCAAGGTCATTTCCACTACAACACGCTTGTGAACTAGTTGTTGGTTATCGTTTTTCTAGAAATTATATTTCATGGATTGCAGTGGATACATACCTCAAATAATTGTTGAAACACGTGGTGGCTAGAGACATGCATATAAGATGAAAAATGTTTGCTAGTGATTATTAGATTGCATAACTGTACTCAGTGGTTGTGATATCTTGTAGTGAGTATCCACTGAACCCAAATAGGTCAGTAATTGTTTAATTTTTTTCCCTATATATAAATATAAATATAAATATATATATATATATATGCATGTAACAGATTCATTTTCACACAATACAAGTTAGGGAATTATGCCAAATTGTGGACTGCTTAATATACATAGTTTGCTTAACATAGATAATTTTCCTTAATACGATATTTCTTAAAATCTACATTGGATGCATACCATTTGTGGTTATTGAAATCAGTGATGCTAGGGACTCTCTATATAGTCTTCCAAAATGTTTGTTAGTGGATTATTGTTGGTTATTGAGATGTCTTATAGTATGTATCTAGAAAGTAACACATGGGGGATGTATTAATGATTTCCTGCACTATATATATGTAGCAGATTTCCACAACTAATAGCAATGAGACTTATTATGGGGGATATTTAGTACTAAATCACAATGAATCCAACAAGGAGGTCAAAGTGCAAGGGAGGATATATGTTTTTTAGGCAAGATCATAGTTGTGCATTAAGAAGGAAGCAGACAACACCCATGATGTGGTATTGACACTATTTTAGCTTGAACATTGTGTCTGTCAATTGTCATTTCCATAATGCAAATGAATTCATGTATTGCTATGTTGTATACGTTGGCTGCACCTGGCTCATGTATCAAGTATATCTATACCATGTTTGTTGACAATAGAAATCATATTATATAACATGGGAGGATTATATTCTGATGATGTTGTATGTCTTGTTTTGGGCCATAATGTAAATTACGAGCATTACATGATGCTGATTTTTATGCATCATCAGCAACTTGCATGGTTTATATATATATATATATATATATATATATATATATATATATAAGGTTTTGATTATTAAATGTGGATCACATTTAGATCATCACCAGGCAACTATATATTAAGTGATCTACCATTTTACACAACAAAATAATGGCTGGACCATCTCAAAATAGGTAGCAATTAAATAAGTAATTAATATGACTACTATATATTTATATATGTATATATGTATATGTAAGTGAAACTAAAACATGGTTGATTAGAACGATGGGAACAAGACAAATATATAGATGAACATGTTTTGGCTATATTTCTCACAATATATCATTGTAGCAAAAGAGGATGTAGTAGGCCATATGGCTTGTAGCAATAAATACTCTATTTCTACGCTCATTTATTGTGGAAATTAATGGAATTGTTTTCATCAATCCAAGTTAAATTGATGAAGATGAATTGCAGGAATAAAACTTTAGCAGCAAAAAGAGGTTTCCAATTTTAGATATTTTCTAAGAAAAGCATAGTTGAAAATTATGATATATGGATATAAAATTGTGCAGAAATTATACTTTACCTGCAAACCATATTCATCAATACAAGTATTTTCTGAAGAAGTGTTCCATCAATACAACACTGGATTAGCAAATCGTAGTGGCCGAAATAGCTGTGTAGGACCATGGGGGATTATCAATAAAAGTATTTGTAAGGACATTAGTTGTAAGAAATAATGTTTTCTTACTGATTATGATTGCAGGTAAAAAATTTTCTTGGCGGTAGTTCCTTATAACAAATAGACAATGTCCACAAAAAAGCATCATTTTTGGCTAGTCTCTACAACATGAGTTTGCTACAAATTTGTATAGTTGGTGGCATTTCTTACCAAAATAACGTATTTACCACAAGAATATTAGTTGTAATTTTAGCAATAGTGGCCAAAATAGGCTGGTGTAAGACCATGGGTAATTTCATTTGTGAAAACATTAGTTGCAAGAAATAGTGTTTTCTTACTAATTATAGTTGCAGGTAAAAAAATTTCTAGGCAGTAGTGCCTGGTAACAAATAAACAATGTCTACAACAAAAAGTATCAATTTTGGCTAGTCTCCACAATATGGATTTGCTGCAAATTTGTCGTAAAGAATATTGGTTGTAATTTTAGCAATAGTGAGAGACTAGATTGAGGATTTATATCATTTGCTGCAACAACTAGTCTTTACAATTGCGTATATTGTTCAATCTTACATGAATGTGCAGTTGTATTTGTGACAACAATTTATTACATTTGCCAAGATAAAGCTTGCCAAAAATAGCCAACAATTTCTACAAACTTGTGATTTGCCGAAATATATAGTATAATTGGCACTTCTTTATCCACGGAGCTGCGGCAAAAGTATTTTGCCAATAATACATCTATTCCTGCAAATTTTCTAGTCTATTGCGGCAAAACATGTTGCGGCAATTATTGAAATATGTTGTAGTGTGTGTGTGTGTGTGTGTGTGTGAAATTGGTTTGCATTTAATAGTTATACCCATGGAATTATTTTGTACTAATCTGTAATTCATGATTTGTTACAACCATGAGGTGGCTGCATTAAGCATACATGCAACTTGATCAAGTCAATATGTGTCGATTTTGTTGTTACATCTTTGATTATGTTTTATGTGATGCATTTGGTATTAATATAATATTTGGAAGATACAAATCATAAACAAAACATTACTTTTACTAAAATAAGTTCGCCTCTTCAAAGATGAATTTTCGACTCCACCACCGCTCAAAAGTAGCAAGCACCTCATTGATTAGATCATGTCTTATGTGTCAAGGATATTAAGTTGCTTGTAGCGTGCTACCGGTACACAGACAAGATCACAGGCTCTTGGGGCTGTCAATCCTGGCCGCTCATCCATATTAACAAAAGCAATATCTAGTTCTTCATCAATTAACTTACCATGTACTTTACCACTCACCTTAAAATCGAAGCACTGGATCATAGCTGCAAGCAATGTAGGCAACTCTTGCATGGCCAAGTTGAGGCCAGGGCAAAGCCTCGTCCCAGACCCAAATGGCAAAAGTTGGAAATGTTGTCCCCTAACATCTATGGGACTCATAATCTTCTCATTATCATGATTATATTTGAAAAACCTCTCAGGTTGAAATTCCTGTGGGTTTTCCCAACAAGTAGGGTCTCTTCCAATCGCCCACACATTCACAAATAGTAAAGTCTTTGCTGGGATGACATAGTCTCCAATCTTACAATCTTCTACACATCCTCTTGTGACCAAAGGTAATGGTGGGTGAAGCCTAAGAGTTTCCTTTAAGATGGCTTGGATGTATGGAAGATTTGGAGCATCAGTTTCATTCACTAATCTTTTACTTTTAACAACATCCTCAATCTCTTCGCGAGCTCTTTTTAGCACCTCGGGATGGTTGATAAGCTCTGCTAATGCCCATTCAATTGTAATTGCTGTTGTATCTGTACCTGCTGAGAAGAAATCCTAGAAAGGTTGTGCAAAGGTATATTAATATGAATTATATATATATACTGTCCCTACTGCATTCTTGATGTGAGAGATGATTATCACTTAAAACAACAAATATGATAAATATAAACATAATCATAAATCTATTCAATATTATTTGGGACTTCATTATATTGAAATAATAAAAGGATATGCATTCCTCCACTCATTAGAAGACCAGTTAGACATGTACATAATAATAACAATAATAATAATTTTATTAGAAATAAAAGAATGAAATAATATTGTTTCTAATTATTTCATTAAACTACATAAGTATAAGAGTGAATATGATAAGTTAAAGACTATTTATAAACTAAAACATAAATTGGAACCTAAGTAATAATTTTATTTTTGTAAAAGAAAAATATTATTAGTCTAAATGACAATGATTTATTATATAAATCACTCAAAATAATATGAAGGTAAAGACCATTTTTTTAAATAATATTGTTTATCAAAAATATTATTATTATTTTTAAATTTAAAACAAAATATACAGAAAATATAAGCTGTTAATTCGTTTCATAAATGATCAATAAACAAACATCTTCAATTGAAGTTATAATTTGAAAGATATTAATATTTCAATCTTATTATTATATTCTAATTAATGTTAGAGTAATAGAAAGTTCACAATGAAAAATAATCATCTTAATATTAGGAAAATATAGAATTTTATTTTATTTTTAGTGATGAATAGGGCACAAAAATTTAATTGTGAAAATAAGGGCAAAAACATTATTGTACAGATGGGATGGTGTGAACTCAAATCCAAATCACTATTCATATATATAAGGGACTGAAGCTATACCCACTATTTTTTTTATGAGAAAGTATGTATAGAGCGAGTGTGTATATATAAACAAATAAGATGAAAAAAACCAAAACGAAAATCAAAACAGACGCAAAGGACAAAACTGTAATTTTGTCCATCAAACAAAAATACACCATTCATGTGACTATGTATAGCTTTCTAGTGTATAGACTGTACATTTTGGAAACAAATTTCAAAGAAATTGAATCCAAAAATCTAATATAGTCATTTTACATACAATTGTGAGTAAATAATCATTGCATAATTGTGTTGAAAAATAATAGAGTTCATTATTTAAAAAATTAATTAATTTTTTTTGTGTGAAACTCATATTTTATTTTATTTTTTTTTAAATAATTATACGACAATATCTTAATTCACGATTGCATCTATATTTTCTTAATTATAAATTCAGTAAAAGAACTTACAATAATGAGGGCTTTGATCTGAACCCTAGTCAGTTTCATTTCCGAGTTTTCATCCTCTGAAAAATCAAGCAATATGTCAATAAAATCCTTGACCCGAGGCTGACCTCCATCCCCAATATCTTCTCCTTCTCCATTTTCCTTCTTTTTCCTCAACCCTTCACGCTCTGCAATAACTTTCTCCACCAAAGCATCGAACCTCCCATGAATGTCCTCAATCCTCTTCCCAAATCCCTGCAAATCCAGATGCTTACAAAACCATATGTAATCAGACACATTAAACTCCCCAAAAATCCTTGTCAAGTCACGAACTACAGACATAGCCTCCTCGGCCCGACCAAGCATCATTTGAGAGATGACATTGTTGGACAACTTCAACAACTCCTTAGTAACATTGACAGCCTCGCCGGCGGCAGACTTTCCGGCTAAAACCCGCAAGAACCGGCGGTATTCCCTTTCTCGAAGTGAATTGAAGGTCTTCATATTATGGCTTCCCAAGAGCTCGTTTGTGCTCAACCTGCGCATGAACTTCCAATACGATCCGTACGGCGCAAATGCAAAGGAAGAGTTATAGGTAAGGCGGGAAATGGCGATGGATTGCTTACGTGAACTGAAAGAAAGATCTTTGTCTTTCAAAAGCAATTTGGCATATTCTGGTGTTGAGGCTACGATGCATGGGACCGAGCCAAGACGGAGGGAAAACAAAGGACCATAACGAAGGGAGAGTTTGTGGAAAGAATGGTGGATGAGAGGGCCGAGGAGATGGAAATGACCTATTATTGGTAATGCTATAGGACTTGGAGGAAGTTTGGATTTAAATGGGAAAATTATAAAGATCAGAATGGTTAAGATTACAAAAATTACAAGGAAGAGTTCTGGAATCATGGCTTTAAAACAGGTTTAAACAAGTGCTTACCACTAAATTATAGGATAATTTAGAGACAGATCGAACTACAGCTAGTATTTCGAGATCAGGACTTCGACGTTGAGCTAGGCGTTGTTGGATCGATCTTATATATAATTCTCAGGGAGTCAGGAGGATGCCATTATTTTTGAATTTTCCAATATTAATCCTTAATTAGCTCAAGGCCAGAATGTTATATGTGCAGCTCGTCATGTATTTGGCATGATGATCTTGACGGTACACCGAATTATGTACGTAGGGCATAGCGCATATAATTAATTGCATAGAGGGAGGCAAAATTTATTTAATGATTAATTAACTACACCAATATTGATGGAACCGGATAATTTGACCTACTATTTCTTGTTTTAATTTTTTACTTTTTTTTTCTTTTGTAGTTTCTGATTATATTGCGGTTTTATTAAAAGAATATATATATATTTTAGCCATAAATTCATAAATTAACGTGGTTAAACCTAGATATAATACATTACAAGAAAAAATATATATATATATATTACATTAAATTTAATATAATATATTAGATGTACAAGTACTAATTTTATTATAAAATAGATATAATATATTAAATGAAATCGCGCAGCTGGTATTAATACTTTCTTTGAAAAATCTGGGATTTAGAAATTATATGTAGCACCTTCCAGATGAAACCTTGATGAAAGGAGCCCATGTACATGACTTAATTCAAAGGTTATCTCATGGTTAAAATTTATATAATTTGGAGTACTCTTGATAGATAACACTAATTTTTATATTATTTCATGTAAATCAATAAGTAATCTTTTTTAAGAGATGTTTGAAAATAATTTTTATCTCTTCTCATCTAATCTCATTTCCTTTTCAAATATCATTCAAATATAAATACTGTCAAATTAATCGTTACAACTTTTTAAATTAATCATTAAAAATTTTCCAAACATTTAAACAAAAAAAAAAATATAATTCAACTTTTTCAAATTTCAAAACAAAAATATTAATAATAAATTATATTATTATTACTCTTATGTTAAATGTAAAATTAGCTAATTATCAGATAAGTCGATGTTTGGAAATGCTACAAGGAATGATCAGTCTTACACCACACACATCGTTTAATCAACATGTGATTTGTTATTTAATTTTGTCATTCCATTTAAACATACACCTTTAAATATTGATAGAAACACAAAAATAACAAATCACATGTTAATTTGGTAGAGTTGTATAGTGTAAGACTTCATGTAAAACTTCTCTACTTTATTAAATATTAATAAATATTTAATAACATTAATATTATTTATATTAATATAATAATAATAATATAACAGCTTACTAAATATTAATGTTAAAGGGAAGCTGATAACAGTGTCCTATTTATATATGGAAAATGCTATTTAAAAAATGCTATTTTTTTCTTAATAATTAAGGAATTGATTATTAATATATTGATATTTTTTATATTTTTTTAAAAAAAAATTAAAATTATTAAAATAAATTATTAGAATAAAAATAGAAAAAGTTCATTTACACTAATTATCAATCCATTATTAATAAGAGTATTGGCATTGGATCCATTATAGAACTCATCTAATACAAATTTAATAGTTTTACCTAAAATAATCTCACATTGGTCTCATTAAATTTCATTATTTTAAACTTTGAGCTACAGTAATTTAGATTCATCATTCATCTTTGAAGGATTATTATTCACATTCCTAATTAATTATTTTATGTATTTTATTCTTCCCACTTTTTTTCGTTCTTTTTCTCTCCCCATTTTATTAAAAGAATATTATTATATTATTATTTGGATTAATCAAATTATGTATCCAATGTGGAGGTGTTGGTTTTTTATCAAACTTATACTTTTCATCAAATCTTGAAAAATATTTTGATGGATCTAATATCAATGCTCTAAGTTATCAGTTCTATAACCGGGCCCATACACATATATATGTGTGTGTGTGTGTGTGTGTGTGTGTGTGTGTGTGTGTGGATGTGCAAGAATCAATTAGACATTAATAATTTCTTCACGAAACCTATAAATTATGCCAACGAATCCCCCCCCCCCTTGCCCGTTTGCAGCCCCTACCGTTTCCGGCGGCAATGAGCGACACCGCCCAGCCCATTGGGACCGGAAGGAGCCGGCGGGTCCGGGTCCGAAACGGGTTTAAGGCCGCCGGGGGCACACCGGAGGTCGCCGGGGCTCGCCGTAGCAGGGGTGGGGTCGCCCGTTCCCTTCGGTCGCAATGGACTAGGCGGTGTCGCCCACTACCGCCAGCGCCGGTGAGGGCTAGGTGAGGCTGAATTTACTATAAAAATTCATCTTCATTTTATTTTTTATTGTGCTTTTTATTATGTTTTTTGTTATATTATTTTTTTATTTTATTGTATTTTTTATATTTTTTAATGTTTTTTATTGTGTTTTATTATATTTGTATAAGAAATTAAATAGGTCTGTAAAGGCGATGGGGTGCAGCCCGACCACACCCAGCGTCACCCTATGATCATCATCCCTATTAAAATTCAATTGTGTTTTTTTCATTATTTTTATAACAGGGCGGGTGGTTGTGGTTTGCAGTGGATCAGAAGTGATCCAGGATGCATTCAATTTAACCATATCTTTTACTTACAAATATGTTTATTTTATTGTAGCGGTTTGGTCTGGCATTAATTAATTGATTATCCTAATTCAATACAACATACAATGGTATATATATATATATATATATGTGTGTGTGTGTGTGTGTGTGTATGGATGTGCAAGAATCAATTAGACATTAATAATTTCTTCCCGAAACCTATAAATTATGCCAACGATGACGAATATGATCATCATCCCTATTAAAATTCAATTGTGTTTTTTTCATTATTTTTATAATAGGGTGAGTGGTTGTGGTTTGGTCTTTTAATTTAACCATGTCTTTTACTTACTAATATGTTTATTTTATTGTAGCGGTTTGGTCTGGCATTAATTAATTGATTATCCTAATTCAATACAACATACAATGGTTTTTCCGGCACCATGCAATTGCCCCACATACAATGCTTATTTTCCCCTGGAATGTCGCCTAAGAAAGACAATTTGCGGCGCCGAAAATTAAATGCGGTAGATAATTCATCTAGTGTGTAAATATCACTCTCATATGGAGTTCATAAATGCAGAAAAAGCTATTTGTTCTGAATTCTTATTGCCGTTAATAGGCTAGCTAGTGCCGCAAAAGGTGGTGTTTTAAGTCAACATTACTTGTTGCCGCAACAAATGGCCTTTTCTGTCATAATAGGCTTGTGACGTCTCCAAATTTTCCTTAAAATAAACACGAGAATCAAGGTATCAAGATGTTGACAATACAGGGCACGCACCCCCAACGTCAAATGCTAAATGTATGAACATGTGACATGCATAAAATATAAATCGCGGCGGATAAATTAAGTCGATATCTAAGTACCATAATTTTTTTAGAGTTGTTTTACAAATCAGTTTAACATAAATTCTCCAATAGAAGATTTAATACAGTTATCTGAAATACAATTTAACGAATACATATTTTTTAAAAATGGAAAATAATTTCCACAGATAACAATTTTATAATACGAATACTTCAACAGCGGAGTCGCCTCCTCAGACTCAGTTTCCATAAAAATCTGCATCCAAAAATTACAACGCCAGAAATGGCATCGTAGGTAAGTATAACCCAAACAAACCAAAAGATAGAAATACATTCATGCAACAACACTACGCATGAACAGGACACTGTATGCATGAAGCTTAAAATCATCTTTTTCAAAACAAATACAATAACCACACACGCCAAAATCTCAATTTGGCCCAAATTAAAACTCCAATAAAATCATCCATCATTTTTGAGAAAATATTGTCCGTAAATCCATTAAAACCACAACCATTTTCTCAAAAAATGGTCCATATAAAACTAATAACTAAAACCCACCATTTTCCCAGAAAATGGCCTAAACATCTATTTTATTAACCGTATGCACCATGATCTCCCCTAGGGACCATCCGCACACCTTGGCTTTTATCATTACACCAAAAGTAACGACCACGCATGTGACTTCGGAACGGGCGATGCCTAGCTAACCACGCCCAGCATATACCATGACTAGGTATCTTCTAGCTCCCGCCAGCAGAGGAGCTACGAAGTCGGCACGAGAGTATTACCATCCCGTCCGATCCCGTCGTTGCTCGGCGACAACCCAGGAGACGTCACTCAGTATATTCTACTCCCGAATGACCAGAGGAGCTTCACCGAGATAATGCCCCATCTCGGCTTGGGGTCGTGATACACACACACCCGAAAACCATATATACATGAAAACCCAGTTTTCATTTCCAACACATGAATATGTGCGTAAATATACAATGCAGACGACTATGCACCAAATAGCCAACAATTAATAAATTCCAACAATAACCAAACACAATATTTTTTGGTGTCAAAAATATATTTAAATCTTAAAATTTATTTGGAAAAATACTTACAGCGAGTAAAAGCGTAAATCCTTAAGCAAACGCCAATCTGCAGCATTCGTAGCGATCACTTGTACGTTAGGCTAGAATGCTTGGTTTGATACTAAAATTTACGAAGATACTCTATGGAAGGTGGGGAATCTCATGGAGGTGGTGGTGTGGCGGCACAACTATCAAAAGGTGGCGGATCGGGATCAAAATGGGTGGAAACCCATTTTCGAGTTTGGGATTGTATCGGGAAGGTGGGACCACGGATGGGGAAGCTGGGCTAGGAGGATGATCAGTTGGGGTAGGGGAGTGGTTTGGTGGTGGAGGTGAGAGACACAGTGGCCAAACGGCGGCGCTGGGTTGCTCAACCCGTGGGTTTTAAAACCCACTTCATGAGTCACGTATTTCGTCCAAGGGAGGAGGAGGAAGGGGCCAAGGTGGTCGGGATAGGTCCCTGGTTGTGTGGGGAAGCTGACCTGAGGTGGTGGTGACCACGGGTGGTTGGCGGTGGTCGGAAAATACAAGAGAAACCAAAATAACCCATTTCGGGTTTAAGCTTCAGGCACGGGTTAGGGGGCTGCTGGAGGTGCACCACCGGTGCAGGGCAGGTCGTCAAAGGGTCGGGAGGCCGACAACGTGGGCGGTGAGGGCTGGTGGCCGATGGTGAGGGCTGAGGACCGAATGGGCTAGGGGAAGGGGGCTGGTATCGCACGGGCTGGGGGGAGGCAGGGGAGGGGCTCGCACGGGAAACCAGGAAGAAAAGAAAAGAAAAAGAAAGAAGAAAAGGAAAAGAAGAAGAAAAAGGAAAAAAAAAAAAGAAGGAAAAGAAAAGAAATATAGACTAACTAGAATTAAAGCACAATAAAATAAACAAAAGCCAATAGAAAATATTACAATTTAATATCAATAAAATAAAATATTTAAAACTCAACAATAACCCAATTTAATTTAAAGAACAATTTAATTATAGAATACTAATTATTATTAAGAAAGCACATTAAATAAAATTACATAATAAAATAAAAGAATTTAATTTCAATTATTAAAATAATTATCTCATATTAAAATTAATAAGAAAAGTAACGTAACTCAATATTTAATTATAAGAATAACATAAAATTAATATTAACTAATCAATAGATCAAATAAATATTTTAAACAAATAAAACACGACTAATAATATTATTAAAATAAATTAAAATAATTAATATCGAAAATAAAATTACATATAAAAATACACATAAATCTGAAATCTCAAAATGCCTTTCCCAGCAAATTTACATAAGCCACAACAATTAGTATCTTCTGCCGCAATAAATTTTTTCTAGGTTTTAACACATATTTTTTGCATCAAATTGAATTGTCGCAACTGCTAACAAGAAGTGTCGTAATAGCTTTCTACTGCTAATTAATATATTTCCCATTCATGCATATACAACATTATCTATATCGCCACGTCAGGCTGGTTTTTTTTTAATTTAATTATTATTATTATTTTTTAGACTTATTATCATTATTTTTTATCCATTGGAGTGAACAATGATCTTCAGAATCACCTAACAAATCCTTAATATATATTAAAAAACCATTAGTCATTTAATCGCCAATTTATATATATATATATATATATTACATATTAATATATTAATACAAACTATGGGCGCATAAGATAATTATGAGCACGTATTAGTACTTACCACAATTTATAACTACTTATTAAGCAGTGTACATATAAACTATTAATTATAAGCACATAACTTAACATTGGGTATTGAACATACTCTGATATATATGAACAACCTGGCCTACCTCTTGTTCAACGAACAAGATCATGTCACAAACTAATTATCCCAATTGATCCGAGACTGGAACAAGTTCATTTAAGTACCACGATTAGTATAACATACACCTCTAATTAATTAACGGTCAAAAAATTACTACTATATATTTGTCATCTAAATTCTGACAACTTCCTTCCTCATGTAAACATAAAACCACGCTGCCTAAATATCCACCATATTTACTCTTAATTTTCAAGAAACATGTACTGAGTGTCAATTCGGTGCTCCAATTTACACAACAACATTGCCCATTCATAGACAGCCAACTCACACTTCACATAGTTCATACAAATCGCTCCATAAATAAACACGTACTGATGGTGGGTAACAGTTCAACTTCAATATATATAATCGGATCAGTCCCAAAATATCTAACATGTTTAGACAGATCAATGCTAACATTCATCCAACATGGTATTGTACCCAAGAAACACATTCTATGGGAATGCATTCATCCATGCCCATATTTCAATAACACAAACGGAAATATCTACTATTTAAAAACTATAAAATCTAACTTGCCGTTTAATCACCAGTTTGGATATGAGAGCTTTAGCTTTATATGAACCTCCACTTCAACTTCAACTTCAACTTCAACAAAGGCTTTAACATAAATCTGAACTCCAATACTGCAGCCATATCTTCCACCACACGTCTTCACATAGTTTCCACCAAAGTCATTAGTGTGCTATTTTACTCATCAGCTTGTACTCAAACCTAGATATGTAGAAATAGTTTAGAGGTTATTTTGACCTGCTAATTGCACACAATGATGAGAGATGATGGAAAATTAAATATCTATATTACAATTGGGAAATAGATCATAGTTAACTACTGACAAGTAACATGCATTCAGGATTTGCATCTTGGATTGCATAGACTTTATATTGACATAGAAGTAACAACTTAAGACTTTGATATAGTGTTTGTTACACTCGCAATAGTGCAAATGCATGTGTAACAAAACATGCTTTGCTGACTAATTCTGATTATCAAACACATGCATCAGATTAAACTCCCCTAAAACAATGTATAATTAGTGGACACATTGCTTGCATGGGAAGGCTGAATTATTCAACCCCCCATATTCTAGTGGGGGAACTATCCTAATAGTCAAACCAAGTATAAATAAAGTACTAGCATCATAATATTAACAACAACTAATAATGATGGAAACTAAACCTAATATTACCTAACAGTCATGCGTTCATTTCCCAAAGTGTAAGTTAAAAAGGTTTTACCTACTCTCTGTCCAGCTATTAAAGTCCCGAAGCAAATCTGAAATTTTATTCGATTAAGCCATGTGCAATTTTGGATCAGCCAAGTTGTAATATCTCGAAATTTCTAAGATGAAGTTTTATTTGGATTTCTTTGAAGGATTATATTTTGGGTATATTTTCTAGGAAAAATTGAGTTGGAAACCTAAATGAGACTATTGGACTTAGAATTAGTGAGATCATGTATTAGAGAAAATATTGTGGAGGAATCTTTGAAATTTGGGACAAGGTATCAACTAGAGAAATTCATTTTAAACTTAGAAGGAGTTGAATTCTCAAAAATTTGGATATAAATTCAAGAGGAAGTAGTTGAATCAAAGATCAAACACTTGGTGTACATTCTCAGATTAAACTGTCGAGTTTTAGTATAATAATTATAAGTTACTCATATGAGTTCCAAATAAGGTTATTCTAATTCATATAGAGTCCTAAGAGATAGATCTAAAACTTGTATGTTATGAGTTTTTGAATATTTGGATAGTATCAATGACTTATTTTGAGAGCAAGTGGATAACTCTGGACTAAGATTAAACCAAAACTCGAGTTGGAAAATATGGATCCAAATGCGATTCTATCCAAACTAAATCAGGAATGGGCCTTTTAGAACTTGTTAAGTAGAGTCCTAAAGAGGTTAGAAAGTAACTAAATAAGTTAGGGGAAGGCTAAGGGGGCGTGGCTAACCAGATGAAGACTGGAAAGGGAGATGCATGCATAGTTAGGTGAGATGACATCTCATCCCTTATCCCATAAGATTCTACCCCAACTATTGATCAAATGGTTTACAACAATATCTTAAATACTAACTATTGGATGATCATTTCAGCTACAAAGCTTAGGATTTATGAGGATTTTGTTTAATCATGAAAAAAGATTTAGAAGGGACACCCCATCCCATGCAAACCAGAAACTTATGATTTTTACCAAGTTATCCCTCTTCTTTCCTTCACATGAGTCGACCATCACCCTTATAAATAGACATTTGAGAGTCTTCCAACTCTTTTGGAGAAGCCTAGCACAAAATCCTTTTGAAGGAAACCAAAGAAAACCATTCTCTAGTCCCATAACCTCCAACTACATCCTATGTGAGTTTAGTAAGAATTTTGAGGAGAATACTTGCAAAGATTTGGTTTGATCATCTTCAACCAGACTTAGAGAGTGTGTAAATTCATATTCTAACTTAATTTTAGTATGGAGATGGTTATTTAAGAGGTTGAACTATACATGTTAAGTATTGAACCCTTCTATTTTGTTAAAGTGTTATAATAAATCTAAGTGTTATTTGAAATGGTTTTATTAATGGTCATGTGTTAAATGAAGTTAGAAGAACCTAAAAACTATGTTATAATAAGTAAAAATTAAGTTTATGTGAAAAGATTGCAAGTTTTGGATTAAAAAACCTATGCTCTGTAACTTCACTCGACTCCCGCTCGAGCAAAAGATCGAGCAAAGAACAACTGTAAACCCTCGTTTGACTCTCGCTAGATGTCTAGCTCGAGCAAAATACAACCCGAGACTTCGCTCGACACTCGCTCGATGTCTTGCTCGAGCGAGTTCTAACCCAAGAACTCACTTGAATATCGCTCGATACTTAACTCGAGCGAGATACCCAGTTTGCCTAAAATTTGCTTGATATTTTGCTCGAACGAGTTCCAACCCGAGACTTCACTCGACTCTCGCTCGATATGTCGCTTGAGCGAGATACTCTATTTTGCTGATTTTAAGACTTTTGTTTGGATAAAAGTGGACATTGAAATAAGAAAGAATTATATGTGTTATCTAAGTGTATAGCATGTGTAAAACACTTGGCAGAATTTAAGATACATACATATGTGAGTATGTGATAGTTTAAGAGTACATGCATGTTCTAATATGTGGTGAGATTTAAGAAAAGTGTTACATCATGTACTTGAGAAACATTCCTAAGAATAAGAAATGAACAACTAAGAATAAGAGATATGAATAAGTTAGTCACATCGTGACGGGGACGGCGAGACGTAACGGCCGGAAGATTGACACGAGACTCATCATAACAGGAACGGTGATACGTAATGTCCGGGTGATTGATGAGTTATATGCAATGGAGATGGCGATACGTAACGTCCATTGGTGATAAGAGATCAATATACTGTAAAAGAGTTATCTGTGATGGGGACGGCGATACGTAATGCCCATTAGTGATAAGAGATAAATATGTTGTAAAAGAGTGATCTGCGATGGGGACGGTGATACGTAACGCGCATTGAGGATAATAATTGAATAAGTTCTAAAAATGTGTTGATGGTTAAGAAAAATGAACATAAGTTTTATAAGAGTGCAAACCTGTGTAGGTTATTGATAAGTTACATGAAACATGTTTTTGATCACATTTTGTTAGTTTCTTTTTCTAAAAAGATTAATGATGCTTGTGTCTATGCTTTATTAAACTAATTATGTACTTACTAAAATTTTTAAGGAAATCTCACTCTTTTGTAGTTTGACATTTCTTTCTTGTATGTATAAATTATATACAGGATGTGATGGCCAACAGGAGGAAAGCTCCGATGATGCAGGAGACTCCGAAGAGTCCTGAGGGACTTTTTAATTACAGTCCTTATGTAAATTTTACTTTTGCGTCCTTGAGATTTTCTCTATATGATCAGCCAGTGGAATTGTGGTATTACAGTACACCTGCATTTGCTGAGGAAGAGTAGCGTATAGGTTGCTGTTTGACTTTGGGATTGAATGGTTCCCTATCTATATGTGGGGTGTATTCGACACCATAGGGACAGTATCTCCAGCAAAACCGTTATCTTAACTTGGATATGTTCTGTTATGGGATGGAATTTCCAAAACTAAGAAGGAACTCAAGTGACCATAGGGATGGTCTTTTGATATATATTATTATTTTGTTGACGTTGATAACTATTTTGAGCATATATATATAACAGTACAATGTTTGATGAATGAAAGGAGAATGTGAAAGTTGGAAGTTAAATTCTTCCATATGTGATCTTTAGAATTTTTTTTATATACCTAATCTGCTGTAAAATATATGACTTATGCTAGTAAGTCAAGATATATGTTTTAAGTTATTGTTACGTACGAGAGTGAGTAGTTTAATATTACTTATCCTGATCCTTTGACTTACGTTAAATTCCAGACGTGAGTTGGGGGCATCTCACAAGTTCTAATTACAAGCTAATTGAGGAGTGTGTGGACTAGCTCCTCAAATATGATTGTTAGTTCCCAACTCCTTTGGTTGTACCTATGATTACATCCTCTAGTTAACATTCCATGGAGATT
This sequence comes from Platycarya strobilacea, assembly GCA_036898215.1. Lineage (NCBI taxonomy): Eukaryota > Viridiplantae > Streptophyta > Magnoliopsida > Fagales > Juglandaceae > Platycarya > Platycarya strobilacea. Next base: position 45,355,233 of record CM072550.1, read on the forward strand.
AAAATAGATTTCTCCAACTAAAATAGCTGAAGACAACTTACCCTAATTTTCCTAGCACATGAACACCATCAGTTTCTATTCACTAGATTGAATCATTGCAAAAAGGGAAGTTTCTATGGACATGGGTTATATATACATAATCTGTCTATTATGCAAAAAAGGGATTATAGGCCACACTGCTACCCCCTCCCCCACTACCAACTAGCTAGCTCCTTAAAAAGTACATACTAATTGGTGACTCCCACACCATAAAGCCAAACATCTCATCACCTTACTACCAAAATATCATCCCAACAAATGGGAGCCATTGTACTACCAAAAAGGGATATTCGCAAGTTACACACAGCTCACGAAGTCGACCATGGTGTTGGTGAGAAATCATCTAGGGAGGCCGACTGCGATTTCAATGCTTGCTGCTGATACGATTCTGATGCCTGCTACTGCTGCAACATTAAAGACATCAATAATTTTTTAATCTGCAATTTCTTCTCCATCACCTTCCTCTCAAATTCACATTGCCTCTCCATCATGATTCTCATTTCTTTCCTTACAACCTCTATTTCAGTTTTGTGAGTTTGAGCATCTTTTTTGTGTCAGTCGACTAGTTCTGCGTACTCAGTATCTCGTATACGCTCTTCCTCTCTTGTAGACTCTAGGATTACCATTTCTGCTAACCCTCTTGCGTATCCTGTTCTCTAATCAATGACCAATCTAAATACAGTCACCGCTGCCTCATCTATACGTTTGTTAGGATCTAATGCATCCATTTGGCAAGCCATTTGACTCTGTCAAACGCAAAGAAAACCAGTTATTGAATCTATACATTCTATGCCCATAATCAACATATATAACTAAATGGCATAGTTAAATTTATGTAGGTGTAAATTTCTACACTAACAAGGTTGAAAACAAATTAGTTATTCACCTAGAGTTGTTCTGTTTCTAGTGTCACGAATGCCGCTTTCTTCTTGGACCAACGCGTAATCTTAAAGAAACCCACTAAGTTTGTTCGTTGCCCTCGCTAGATATTGTGTGGGATTAAATGTGCAAAGAAACACATAAAATTATGCAACTAAATAAAAGTACCATGTAATACTTTAACTGAATATGCTATCAAACACATAATGGTGTTTATATTTTCGCAAGTCTGAAAATCAGCAAACTAATGGCAGTATGACTTGTGACAAATATTTTTATGCTTAGAGGGTGCCATAAATAGAGCAACACCTTTAAAACAGCCTCATATATGTGTACATTCACTTAAGTACAGATACATATACCTAGCAAGACCATCAATTATAATTACACATTTTATTTAAATACTGCACCAACATATACATTCCAATCCTATGCCCTCAATGCACAGTTTATAGCATATAACCTCGTGCAAATATGTGTGTCATTTGCACAATGTATAGCGGTTACTTAAAAACACATCACAGGGCAACCCCTTGATAATCATGGACCAAAACATGAATCTCATCGACTAGTTAACTTCAAAACAACCACATGTTGAGTTGATACTTGGAATAAACACCCTATATATGTAGCTAGCAATACAAAACATGTGAATTAAATTATCAAAACTCTTGTACAGTTGACCATGCAATAGCAATAATTTAAATAAAATGAAATCAGCTGAAGATATGAAATGTGCAAATACTTTTACGAGGTAGGCATTAAGAGAATATGATGCCTTTTCCTCGAGGACCCTCACAAATGATTTACGCCTTGAAGTGTGATTAATGTTTTCTTTGTTACGACTCTCTCTGTTTTGGTTTGACAAATTCTATGATTATAATAAATTGTTAGTTATATTCTAAACATGAAGTCCCATTATTATATCAAATATGTCTACACTCAACATATTTACTTGTACAGATTCAGCCTAAATATTTTAGCACTTATATGAAGGATTCACTTCCCCATCTCTCGCATAATTTTGCTCATACGATTGGGTTGACCATGCTAGTCTCAGCAGTCAATGTTTCCTCATGAGTGCCAAACTTTAGGTACTTCTTGTGCAGGTCATGGTGATAGGCGTTGAAATGCTGGTGGAGCAGCTTTCCAAATGGGCATTTGATGGGCTTTCCAATTGTTCTTCTCCCATTCCATTTCAAAGTCCTCCTGCACATGCCAGAATAACTTTGTTAGTAGCATACTTGGGCTCCCATACATTAGAACAAGGAATTTACCATGCTTAATTAAGCACTTACCCAGATGCACTCGATCAATTCATCTTTCTCGGACGTGAGTACATTCGTCCACCTTACGTGACTCATGTCCGCATGGTGTTTCAGTATCCACGTGATCCTCGTTGTAAACATACCAGCATTAGAACAACATGGAGCCATCTCTCCATCATCGATCTTCAAATGTATTTTCTCATGCTTGCAAAGTTTCTCAAACTCAGAGCATTTTGCTGGCCCACGACCACATTCATTTTGTGTGTAAGCAGGTACTAGTTCTGTTACTCCCTCTGTGGCGGCATCCCCTATACAACCAAAAGATTTACCCATTTAACACATAACTTGAATATGAGGTGACATGGCATATGCAATCCAGTTCAAATTGCAAGTAAAATGCACTTAATATACTCTTCAAACTACCTAAATCACTGGTTGAGAAATTAAATAAGGACATGAAGTGTCATCCTCTATGCTTGGAGATTTTGTAATAAGATTAAAAGTTGGCCTCACAACTGCCTCAAAGGTGTCGTCCCTCAAGGATAGACCATGTGCTTGGCGTATAAATCCGTCTAGTCCAGGTCATATAAGACGCAGGCTTCTTCCTCAGAAACCTTGTCCTTGCTATAGAACTGAATAAAACATCAGAATATAACAATGGCCTATAGACATGGATGGACTTTGTTAGTGGCCTTGTACCTTCTTCGTAGTTGTTAGTCCTCATATCACTAAAAAATGTTGTTTTGTATCTTGAAATGTTCTTCTCGATATTGAGTGTGTTTGCCACATTTTTAAAGAAAATCTTGCTCTTCCTTTGCTACTTTAGGAGAACAATGTGTAAATATAATTATATTTGCAAACATTGTGAGCTGAAAATTACTTAGACTTATCAAAGAAAAGATAAGAAACATCAAACCAACACTACGCCATCCCAAACTCTATCCACCATATGCCTTCTATAGACATGCTTCGTATACCTACTATTGTATTAGCAAGATTTTGGATCAAGAAATCACTAGTACTAGCATCTCTTAATGACCCACCCAAGAAAATATTTCCCAGGTGTTCTTAAAAGGTCCTTAATAAGTAGACTTCCCAATTGAAAGTCAGTCTAAAGCATAACACCTATGGATAGAACAAAAGGCATATAATGAACCTATTCAGTAAGCTACCCCATCATTATGGTTGACCAGCATTATAATTTTAGTCCCATGAAGTAATTTCAATTACAATCAGAATATTATACTTTGTTTCCTCTCACCCAGATTTTATCGAGCCATAAGCTAAAAATTGAAAATGCATATATCTAACCCAATAAAGCAGCCCCAAAACATGCATAGCAAAAAAATAATTGTTTCTTACCCAATACTAACTTAGACCTTCTTGTGTGGATTGTGAATAAAAAAGAGGAAAAACATGTGCTTTGCAACCCAAGTACAAACATATATCAATAAACTAGGAGAACTGGACTAAATAACTTAGACCACAAGCTAAAACCTGAAAATGCATTTTTCTAACCCAATAAAGCAAGCCCGAAATCTGAATTAAAAAAAAACCAACATTAAGACTTTCTTGTGTGGATTGGGAAAGGGAAAACAAAAGGAAAAACATGTGCTTTGCAAAAAAATTATTATTAGCATGCAATTTTGCTACATACCTTTAACCAGAAGTTATTTACATGTCGTGAGGTTTTGGCTCACAAGCACCAAGTTTTGACGAACGGGACAACTGGCCGAATGTAGTGGAATTACAACCAGCGACTGCAAGCAAGCAATGGGAAAAAAGGAGAAACCTTTAAATATGCCGAAAAGATGGAATTTTTTAAACAAGGCATTGTGAGCTCTCAGTAGCTTGCTCGCAGGTTTTGCATGTGGAGTACCCTGAGCTCTAGTGGAGATTTACTTCTTCAATGAGAGGCCGAAAGCTTCTGAGGAACTGAGGCTTTGTAAAACTGGAAACCACGTTGCTTTGTGAGGTTTCTATTTTTAACTTTGAAAGTTGTGATCCTTTTGTGGGCTGAGTTTAAATCGCACGAGTTGTTTTTTCACAATACCACTTATATCCTTAACTCAGTGTAAAATCTCAATTCCTCCCGCCCAAAACATACGCCATCTCTATTTTCCCTCCATTGTAACACCTTATTCCCTCCACCTGACAATTAACATCACAACATTATTTAAATTATTAAAGTATACGAAATTTAGTGAAATTTGGTAATTTCACTATTCTGCTATGAATCTAGTAATTAAACTTTATATCAGTCCATGGAATCCTCATAATTAACATGGAGCTATATTATTAAATGGAATGGAACATGCATGTCCTATCAAGCTGATTTTAATAAAATGCATTCCGAGGTTATTTTAAGAAATAATAATTACCCACATTATCATAATTTACAATTAGGCTGAGAAATGGAAGCTCTGTAACCAATTTCTCCATTATGCAAAAAAGTAGATATTGGGCCTCCCACATCCTTCTGTAACAGTGCCATCATTGATCTTAAGTCCAAATGCTATAATTATAAAATAGAAGTCAATTAACAAAATTTTAAATTCCAATTTATTCCAATTATAGAATAGAAGTCAATGAGGTGTTTTTAATCACTTTATGGCTTCACATATGGCTAGATATTATGCACCAGATCACTGGTAGACCTATTGCACTTTTCCTTCACAAATTCAAAATTTTGATCCAGGCAGGTCCGAGCAATGCCAAATAACTTTCCCTTAACTTTCACATGTGGTATAACGAACTCATGTGATTCCCATTTTGCAAACTACAACCAACGGCCCCAAAATCATTTTCTATATATTTCCATGGCTAAAATTGTAGAATTTGCAACAATTTGGGTTACATTTCCTTTATTAAGGTTTCCTGTTCTGCTTTGTTATCTATTAAGGCAAGCAACAACCTTACGTTGCTATATATATCGTGAATAGCTATACATATTAGTTAATATATATATATATATGCATAGATATTAGTGGGGGGAACTTCTCATTAGTTTGTGTTGTAACAAGCAATATAAACAAGAATGACAATGACCTAGCTAGAATGCCATAGACTTCACCATATGTGCCAAACAAATATGAGGCACAACCGTTTGATTACCCAGTTTTGGCTTGCACCATGCAATTAGTATTAATATGTTGGATTGTTAATTCTTAAAGCAACACAAACACATAATCAAATACCAAATGATTGAAGCACAACCACTTTACTTCTACTATGACTACGATGGACAAGCTCTTATGCATTTTTTTCTATGGCACTGCTCATGAATAAAGGGCCAAATGTATTAGTTAAGAGGACTGGCACCTAAACACAAAACAACAATATCTTAACTATTAGCATCCATAAAAAACTCAATACAAGGGTAATAATAGTACCATGATTTTCTTAGATATATATTGGTCAGATTACCATTAATAGTCTATCTGCAGTCAATAGTCATTCTACTCTGAGACTGAATCCTCATCGGTCATAAAACCAAGACTATCAGAATTTCCCCCTTCGCCTTCGCCATCACCATCTCTTGATCTAGACCCAACATCAATATCATTGATAAAATACTCAAGTCTTGCGTTATCCGTACCAATGACTTCTCGTGCATCAATACGGCTAGGTTTAATATCAATCCTACTAAGTAGAGCTGGGACGGGCCCATCATGACACTGGACAGGTGTATAATGATGTGACAATTAGTTTTCTTGGAAGGCACCAGCGTCGCTTGATTCTCCATCATTTTCTTCTGTGACTAATGTGGCAATTGGAATATCGTATACATTTCTATTGGTGAATTTTTGCACATCATGCCAATTACTTTTAACCCATATATATTTTATGTAAAAGCATTGGGATGCCCGGCATGCCAAAACAAACAATTTTTCTTTATATCAATTTTGGTTCGTGTTGACACTGATCATATGATCATCGATTCGTATCCCTCATTGATGGTCACCAATATCAAACCATTGACATCTAAATAGGTACATGTGATGACATTTCATGCAATGTAGCTCCAATACATCATGGATTATGTCATAGAAGTATACATAATTAGACAGACAATCACCAGTTACAAGACACCTGAATTTTGTGTACGTCACCTGAGATTATGCTGCTTTGTATGGAACCATTTTCCATTTACAATACAACCAATTATGATACAACCCAACTTTCAGGACCATCAGCTAGTACGTATAGATCAGCAAACACATCAAGTTGGTTGATGGTACGCTAGCTTGTAACCTACAACAATATTAGAAAAAGTATATAGGGAGGTTTGAAGTTGTCAATGATAAGCAAGAAAGTTGGAAATTGTAAACTTAGATAAAGTATGTGCAAGCGATGAAGAAGGCTTACACACGTCTTGAACTATGTCTCGAAGTCCTTCTGATGCATGCGTTCCACAACAGTTAAGTTCATACGCTAGCATATTTCATAATGTTTTCTACACATAAATAACAATGTGTAGAAATTTGATACAATCAGTAAGTTAAGATTACCCAACGGCATTGTAGGCAAGGAAAAAGCTCAAAATTAAGTATGAAATATAGTCATAGGTTAGTGGAGGATACATATTGTATGTAGGACGCAATCTCTATGCAGTTGTTAAGCACATACCAACAGGCTACGGCAAGGAGTTTATGATCTAAAGGAATATTAAAGGCAATGCCCAAGGGACAGACTTTCTGGTTGAAAATTGCAACTTCATCTACAGTTTCCTCTTCTCCTATGCTCTCAATGTTTCGATCCACTCGATTGAACTTTGTCTCAACATCTTTTAGGTACATTGAGCAAAATGTCAAATATTCGAGGTGAATATAGGCCTATGCTATTAAACTTTTTGGGTGAGCTTTATTCTTAACATACCATTTGAACTTGCCAAGATATCTTTCAAATGGGTACATCTACCTATATTACACTGGACTGCCCAGTATTGCCTCGCGGGATAAATGGATAGTGAGGAGGATCATGACATCAAAAAATGATGCAGGAATATCATTTCCAGTTTGCACAGAATGACGATGATATCAGATTCTAGATGGGATAGACGGTTTTTATCAAGTGTTCGTGAACACAACTCCCGAAGAAGCTACTAAGCTCAGTCATTACAAGGGAAATGTCGTTTCTTAAGTACCCACCTACTGCGATAAGAAGTAGTCATTGCAAAAAGACATGATTGTCATGAATTTTCAATCATATGATTTTGCAATCCCGTATGCAAAATCCCGTACAGAAACACAATGGGAAATGTTCATAACAAAATCATCGGGAAATTTTACATCCATCAGCCACTCACAAAATCTAGTCCTTTCATCTCCATGCAATGTATAAGAAGCATGCGGCACTTTAAACCTTTTCCATTCACACCTCAGATGCAATTCTTTTCTTATTTCAAATATCTCAAGGTCATATCGAGCATTAATATTATCATTTATTTTTTTGAAATGTTCATTAAAGTGCCCAATATGCTATAAAAAATATTCCTCTTTATATGCATAACATCAAGATTATGTCGCGATAACAATATAGACCAGTAGGGTAACTTTAAGAAAATGTTTCTATTTGTCCAGTTCAACTTTTTAGGACTTCGTTTTCTCTTTCTACCAGATTTGTCAAATTGGACATCACTGAGCCTATGCAATTGACTTAGAATATTTGAGTCAGATAAAACTTGTGGTGGCAGTTAATGTTCTTTTTTACCATTGAATAAGTACTTTCGACCTCTCAAAATGTGGTTCGATAGTAAGAACTTACGGTGTCCCATATAACTATACTTTCGGCCATACTTCAAACCAAGTTGAATTTGTATGTGCGTTGCATAATAGACATGCGAGTTTTTCTTTAGTTAACCACCCAGATAGATTCCCCAGGGTTGGGAAGTCATTTATTGTCCATAATAATGCAAACTAAATGTTTCCAACATGGCTGCATCATATGTTGCTACCACATGTTTCCAAAGTTCTAGCAACCATTGATCAACGGCTGTAAGTAGACATCAATGTCATTCCTTGGAAATTTCAGCCCAGGAATGATGAGGGATGTCATGAAAAACTAGTCTTTCATGCATAGCCATGGAGGCAAATTATACAGTATGAGAATCATTAGCCATATACTATAAGGTTTAGCCATATTGTTGAAGGGGTTGAAGCTATTACTTACCAGACCGAACCTAACATTCCAAACATCATCTAAATACCATGGTTCGTCTTTGTTGAAACTCTACCAAAAGTCCGAGTTGGCAGGGTGCCTCATACACCCCTCATCTGAAGGTTGCTATCTTTTCAGACATATATAGATGCTACAATCTAGGTTTCAAAGGAAAATAACGTAAAATCTTCTGAGTTATCACACGTGTCCCTTGTGTATTTGACATTCACCTCAAAGCTTTGCATATAGGGCACTCATTCTTTGCGGCGCTTTCCTTTCAAAATAATATGTAGTCGTTGGGGCATGTATGTATTTTGTCATACTTGAACCTCAACTGCCGTTCTAATGACCTTGACTCCTGATATGACTGTGGCAACTCAGCATCAAGAAAGGTATACCGCAATACATCAAGGAGCATATCGAATGACTTGATTGACCAATGACCTAGGGTTTTAATATGCAGCAGCTTGACAATGAATGATAACTTTGAAAATTTCGTACAAAAGTAATAAAGTGGACGGCGAGCATGATCGAGAAACTGTGCAAAAGATGAGGTTCGAACGAGTTCAGCCATGGGTGGTTGAGTTGGCACTAGCGAGCTATCTTGGGGTGGGGAAAATAATGTACCCCTCTGCACATTGTCTAACATCTGATCGATGTCATCAATGTATTAATCTCCATCATTATTTTATAAATCATCATTGATTACAGTATTGAGTTGTTGTGTCTCTTACTCACTATGAAATATTTACCAGATATAATTTGGATTAATCCTGTTAATGAACAAATGACTCTACACTTCAGGGATAGGTAGCCACAGATTATAATAGCAAATGCAACATGGGCACCGAATGTGGTTACTGCCCATTGCATGGCTTTGTGCAAGTGTTTCGGCATATGAAGGTGATATCAGTCTATCGGACAAATTCATTCAACTCTTGTCCATCTATAAAGGCTTATAAACATATTGATATTAGCTACCTAGCGAGAGCAACAAGTTAGATATGCAAAATGCACATTGCGTAGGCAAACTGATTTAATGGATAAATCGGTGGGACCATCGACTTATATAGAGGGAAAAAAAGAATGAACGAACACAGGAAAGATGAAGTTCATACCATGTACATTACATATAAATGTGCATACACATTTTCACGGAATTTGGCATCTGACTATCTAAGGCATATTCTCACCCAGCAAATAGCGCACACATCCAATATTGATCAAAAAATATCATTTAAAAAATATATCCTAGCAATTCAAAAATGCACATGCCCAGACAGTATATTGTGGCATTCCAACTTTGTTAGTATTAACGTTGTTACGTAGAATGTGGATTTTGTAACATTTAATCTATGGAACTGGGACTAAGTAATAGTAATTCAAAAATAGCGTATCAAGTGGTTGATGCTACAATGGCTTATCACAATGTACCTTAGGTATGAACTCTTGTAAATAGACAAAAGGGAGTTGGAAAATATTCCTTCAAGAGAGATAAACATGTACTAAAGGGCCAAGAGATCACTACATTTTGAATTCTAAAAAATGCTGAGTAAAAGGAAATTAGCCTTTTCGTCACTAAATCAAACAAGATGCAAAAAAGGAAAACCATGGAGTTTGAAGAGTTGGCTTGAAGGGGGAAATAGAAGATAAGGCTTCAGGATGATCTGGAAAAGAACGTCGGCATTTACTTATTGAGCAATAACATGTCACTCATGAATGAGTTGTAAATAAAACATATAAACTAGAGATGCTATACAAACGCATTTTTGTGCGTTCTACAGTACTGTATACAGTATTCTAGTTTGACCATTTAGCATGAAGCATGTACAGTCCTAGCTATATTCTAGCAGCAATAAACACATAGAAATGATGGGTCAAAAGCTTAACATTTAGGTTGAAACACAAGCGGCTTGGAAACTTAAATACTCTTACATTTCTAAGAGTATATCTTCTATTGATTAAGGTATGAATATAGATCAATCTAGTATTAGAAACCCGCTGCGATTCTGTTGTTATAATGGTTCAGCTTGACTGCAACATCAATTAAGATCTGCATTGGATACTTGGGATTAATATAAGGGTAAATCATTTTTTGTTCTATAGCCAATGTAAAATAAATACAAATAGATCACCACACATAGGATTCACCCTCACTATATTTGTTATAATTTTATGGAATATGCTGGAAAGGCAACATAAGGTCAATTATGGGTCCAAAGGCAATCAACACAGCCTGTATGTTATTTTTTTTTTTTTTGTTGATCTCCAATAAAAAGAAAACACCAACTAAAGCCCTGGGCATCATTCAAAAAGGTAAAATTCCTACTAATAGTAAAAACAAACCAAGCGACTTAAATTCCCAACTAGGTTAATCCAATTGTTTCTTTTTCCTAAGTCAAAAGAAACAAAATCAAGTGAAAAACGGAGGGATAGGCACAGCTATTAAATTTGATACCTCCAATGCTATATATCTCAAACATCATTTAGAGTTTATAAGGTTGTAAATGAACCAGGCTACTCAACAGCTCGCTCGATACTCACTATGTTAAACTCAAATCGAACTCGACTTGTGAAAAAAAAATCACTCGCGAAAGCAGATATCGCTCAATTAATAAATTACATATACCCGACAAAACTTGACTCGACTCAGCTAAGGCTCGCTCGTTTATGTTCAAGTCAACTCGTTAGCTCGACTCGATTAAAATTTATTTATATATTGATAAATATATACACATATATATGTTATATATAGGTATTGCTAATAATATAAGTATAGCATTTTTATAATTAAATATGTAATATGTAATCTTATTACTTATATCTATATGATGAATATATTTCATAGTTATGTTTTATAATTTAAACAATAATTAGTCTATAAAATTTAATAATTTTATATATTAGTACGTGAGAAGCATGTGAAATATGTATATGCTATCATATTATGTGTATTTATTAATAATATATATAAGCATATAACATATTATTATGATGAATAGATATCAACTAGTTAGATATCAAATATTAATTTATTATTAATTAAATTTTATTTATTTTTAAATTTTATTTAAAAATTAAAAAAAAAATCGAGCTCGAGCTCGGCTCGACTTGAGTTCGTTTATGAGACCAGCTCGAGCTGGAAGTTTGGTTTATCAAGTCGAACTCGAACAAATAATAAATAAAAACTCGAATTCGGATTCAAGCTCGAGCTCGAGTATCTTTAGTTGAAATCGAGCTCGGCAAGCCAAAACTCGGCTCATTTACAGCCTTAAGAGTTTAGTACTCTCTTCTACCTAAAACACTCTATGTACAGGACATCTGCCCAAAGAATACTACGCTGCTCATGCTGGTCCATACATTAGATTGCAAGTAAATTCAAGAAGAATGTGCGGTTGTAAAGTTCAAAGAGACGTAAACCCGGAAAAAATAAGAGGACTTTGAAACTATTGCTCAACCAAGCAATTAAGTAGCATTCATTGGTGTACACGTGAATCAGTTGTACACCAATACAGACATGTGCTGGACTAGACAATCCTTAGCATAGGAATATGGAACTCAAATTTTAAAGATGAATAAACCTAGAAAGATGGGGCCAACCGAGCCTAATTCAGAAGGGCTTATAAAGGCTATATTTGATTTTTTTTTTTTTTTGGGTGAAGTAGGTACATAATTTTTGTTGAATAACATGGTATGTGGAAAAATTCTATGCTGAGGACCACATTCAAATCAACTTTTTTCTTTGCCAATTAATGTATACAACTAAATTGCAGACCAATAATGGAAACTCTGACAACCATAATGGTTAAGGCTGCAATCCCAATACATCTTGCTGTTGAATCCTAACAATTGGGTTTTCAATTTACAGCATCAAACTAAACACAGTAGCCACATTTTTTAAGGGTATCTATACAAACCTGAATTCTACTACAACTAGTTTTTCTACATTCACAGTACATTTTAAGGGTGGTGACGGCATAAAAGTAAATACTATCAATGGGCATAGTTAGAATCTCACCACTGCCAACATGGGATTCAGTTTGATGCTCTTTAATATTCTAAAATTATATGACTTATCATGTTGAGTTGGGTATAGATCTCTAACTTTTAATTCAAAAGGGCTTAATTTCTACCACTTATTTTTTTAAAACTTAGCAGTTAAATAGTTTTTTGTTCAGGACTGTGGAAACAGACAAAAAGTTATGTTTATGGATAAGTATGGAAATTACCGAAGGCCACAAGTCGGCGTTTGAAATTATGATTGATCTCATCTTCAAACAACCAAATGACCTTTGTAACAAATTAGGATTTTTTGAGTACAAAGGCACACTTACACAGCTGATAACAACACAATTAGAATATCAAATGATACCAAATTTATATGTTTTAAATGTTAAACAACGGAATTAAATCGAATTGACCCTAATTGCAATTTGTGTTCACAAGTACACAGCCTTATATTTCTTGTCCCACTGGTACAGGACTGCTGGCCTATATCCACAAGACGATGCCAAACAACATTGAAAAATGAAAATGGGTCGAGTGTGCTTTGGTACTCATACATGCACTGTAATTAATTAAGCACATGTCGTTGGTACTAGATACTTCAAAAGGGAAAAAAAATTGAAAATAAGAAAATAAGACTCCAAAATCAATTTGCCAGTATAATTAAGAAGAAAACAGAGAGAGGAAACGGATGTATTACTATTCTCAAATTAAAAGAACAAAACTTTGGAGACTCTCAATTTTAGAGCCTAAGATTTTATCACACGAGCACATGATTAGAAATATAAATGTTCGGACATACCAATTGTGTCCTTAACAGCGTAGATTTGTGGATTTATAACGGACACAATTTTCTATTCAGTTTGGAACTACACATTCTTGAACACAGCTAATCGATGTAGCCTAGTTACCCTCGACAAATGGTGGACAACCATGGGGATTATGTCTCAAATCGAAAGCTCCATCTAATAGATGCGAAGAAGAAGGAAGTGATTAAGAAAATCGCAAGCAAATCCTCATACATTAAGCTTAATCCTAACTATATTTCAAGAAAAACCCCTTCACATTACCATGAAAGAGGCCCAGGAGAGTGAGACGTTCGTGCCAAGCAAGTCAACTTGAGGAAAAATGCAAAAAAATGGGCACCAAATCTTTAGGAAAATCCTTGGTGTGTGTTTGTAGAGGTGGAAAATCCTTGGAAAAATGGTCAAGGTAAAATCGTTCGAAAGAAACGATTAAAATGCATAAGAGACGAGGGGGAAAGTCTAAAATGTGTATAGTTTATTATGGTGGAGATACAAAGTCGTCGTAATAAAGGAACTTTAGTGACATAAAATGGTGCCAAAATACGTGTTTTCTTGTTGTGACAATCATAATCGCCATAATAATAACTGAAGTCGCTGCAGCAAATAGAAATATTGTTCATAAGTGTCGAAGGAAAGGGTTTGTGGTACTTATGAAGCGTTGAGTAATTATTTGATGCAATTAGAAGTTATTTCCATCATTTTCTTTTGCAACATTGCAAAAAACACTGTAATAACCAATATATGTTGTAGTGTATAACATTTATTCTAAATTTTGGCACTTCAATTATATACATACATCTATATATATATATATATATCATCTAAAAACAATCAAATTTGATAACAATATTCTGGCCCCATGCAGTTGCGCGCATATCACTGAATTGATTGTTACTCAAGTTTCGGTAATATTCTAGCCACAGCTTTAATTAATTATGAGAACCTCGATCCTACTCAAGTTTTGTGCCATAAGAATTAGTTACGGTAATTTGTGTTCACAATCGAATCAAATTATGAATATTCAGTTATATTAACTAATATATATAAATCCAATTTGTAAATTAAACAGATGAGATTTTCAAGTTTTAACATGACTAATTTAAATAAAAGATCGCATCATCTCATCCGTTTTGACATTTTAATAATTGATTAGAAATGAATTGATACAATATGATTTATTTGATCAATTTGTTTCATGTAAACGGATTGATCAACTAATACATATAATTCATTTGACTTGATTAATATAATTTTATACAAAAAAAAAATTAATATTTATTAATATATAGCGACAATATCTCAAAGAAATAATAAGATTAGCTACCAACTAATAAAAATTATCAATATTTTTTAAATTTTAATCTATAATAAAATTAATATTATCCAATAATAATAAATATAAGCAGAGATTAAGAATTATAATTTCAACAATAAAAATATAAGCATATTATAAAATACCAATATTACAACCAACAATAATGAAATTGTACCTTTAAAATAAAAGTTAAACAAGTGGATTGATTTCAAATCCAAATCTACTATAATTTCATATTGTGTTAGATTCACAAATCATGTCATATATTGTCATTCTTAACAAAAATTAGATAATTCACTAGGGTGTTTTTATTTTTGCTATATATAAGTCGGTGTAGGTATTAACACACCACTTAATTGGAACCCATTATAACTTTAAAAAAAATTCAAAACACCAATCATTTTTTATTTGCATAGCTGTTGTGGAAAGGTTCTACATGATTAGCGTCCTTGTGTTGGGTTTGTGAAAAAATAATTAAATTTATAGATATATTTTCTCTTTGTTATTTTAAAGCCTCTAAACAATACACTACTTACATTTCATAACTAAGAGTTATGAATAAAATTGAGAATATCGTGATCCCTCTTATTTTAAAAAATCCATGTTTAACAAAATGGATTAAAACTCTTACCACAAGCCCCATCTATGGGGCCAAAAAGTGTGACCACATGGCACACAATCACAAATTTGGATCCCTCAACTCCCCTCTCGAAACTCAAGTCCCTCACCCTTCTCCTCTCTACAAATTCCCTCACCCTTCTCCATAAGTGAGTAGGATCTACCAAATCCCCCACCCTTGCACCTCTCTGCCGTGACGTCATGAACCTTATCTCCCCTTGACGACATTGTCAACCTCTCTGTCAAAACCCCTAGGCAGGTGGTCCTAAGCCACACCTCGACATCACTCTTGACCACGCCTAACACTATCACTATGGGTCTGCTTGCGTGCCTTGACCCATGCCTTGACACGTAGGTGGACCCTAGCGAGGCTAGTGGCATGCCCTTACAAGCATGTCATCCAGGTCATAGCACCAGCCCATGCCTTGCAGGCAAGGCTAATGGTATGTCATCTAGTGCACGACTGCAGCCCATGCCTTGCAAGCTAGGTGAGTGGCATGCACACCATGCATGTCATCCGGCCCGTGCCATACAGCACCAATGCTCAGGCCACTTACCTAGGCCATGCAAAGCAATAGCACAATATCGTCCTGTACCTACCATCAAGCCCATACATGGCACCCTTCCATGCCCACCATCAGTTGGCCCCACACAGTGCCATGCCAAGCACACCATCAGACCCGCACATGACACCATGTTATGCCACGTAGCCAAATGCCACGCAGGACTACATGCAGACCAATCTAGCCGTGGGCCATGCCACACACTAGGCCATGCATGTCACAACCACACTGCCCTTGGACACCCATCATCTATCTTATTGGCTTATTTTATTTATTTCGTTTGGTATTATTTCAATTAGTTATTTTTATCAGGGATCTTTTGGGAGTTTTCAAATTGTAAGACTCTATAAATAGGACCCTTAGGCTTTACTTTCATATCTTTGGACATTGGAACATTTGAGAGATTCTTTGAGAGAGCATAGGCCGGCCACTTGTGGTTGGATTATCATTCGGTATTTTTGCATTTGGACTTCTTGGGATGCAATTCTTGAATCTCCTTGAAGAAAAACACATTGTGCAATTTGTAAATCAACGTTGTTTCCACTTATCTTTTTATTTTGCTTATCAATAAATGTTGAGTTATTATTCATTGTTTGGTGCAAGTGTGAGTGAGTGAGAGATTGAGTGAGTGTTCTTGAGAATTTCGACATTCACACCACTCGTGAATTTCGGGTTCTTTAATTGTTGAGTGGGTGAGTTGTTGTGTTGCATTATTGGAAGTGTTGTTGATTGCTAGTTGAAATGTTGAAGCCAAAACACAAGAGGTGTTCTTATGTCATTTCGAGTTCCTCAAGTCCTCTTGTTCATACACTTTCTTGCATGTTCATGAGATTTTCTTGAGTTTTCTTGAAGTTTCCCTTCTCCCAAACATATCATTTGGCCAGCCCTTTTCCATTGCTTACCATAATAAGCCTCACACATTGCCATACACGCCCCTTGTGTTTTCTTGAAGTTTCTTGAAGTTTCCCTTCCCCCCTCCATCAAGTCCCATAGCCGGCCAATCAATCCCTACAAACTTACCATATTTTGCCTCATCCAATCAATATTCCACCTTCCATAAAAGGCCTTGGTCAACCACTCCAAGGATTTCCATAGCCGGCCACATATCTTCCCACCAAATCCCAAAATCTTCCCAAACCAAGTCAAGTTCACTTACCATAAAAAGCTTCACTCAGTTATAGCAACTTTTGCTATAGCCAAAACCTTAATTATCTCCACCATATCTTTCCATACTTATTTGATTAGTCAATTAATCAATTAGTTGACTCAATCAATTATTCCATCAACCCAATCATATCCAATCCACCCCATATTCAGCCAAGGCATATCCCATCAATCCTCCAATCTTCCATTAATCAAGGAAGTTGTCTTTCAAGCTTGCCCTAGCCGAAACTCTCATTCCTAACCCTAGCATTGTCGCCCACTTTACCCTAGCCTAAATACTTGTCTTTCAAATCCTAAACCTAAAGAGGCGCCTAACCACATCCAAGATCCTATTGTCGTGCACCACTTTACCCATACTCGACCATACCATTGCCAAGACAAACTCATTATCTTCTCTTAAACACCATAACCTCATATCAACACATCTTTTATTATTGGTGCACGAGAATCATCACCAAGCAAAAGAGCTTATTCAGTTATTGGAGACGCAACAAGGCAAGGAGGACCCCCTAGGAGTGTGGGGACTAGACCGAGGTCCCTATCACTCTCTTCCTTCGATGCCATTAACCTATCTCCCATCAATGTCATGAATTGTGTCGACGCTCGATGCATCAGCTACCACCATCGCCCTCTTTTTAATATTGTTTTCAGCTATAGATCAGAAGTAATGTACTAAATGTGTTGTGGAGTGGAGTGGAAATTTTCTAAAAGAAAATCTATTGTAAAATATTTTTGCTAGATTTGGTGAATAAATAATAAAACAAGTAAAAAGATTTTCACCCAAAAGAGAGAAGAAAAGAAAATGAAAAAGTAAATCAATAATTTTGTTTCCCTTTCAATTGCATGAATCCTTGATGGGCAATGCATTCATAGAATATTCATTAAAAGTAAGGCATGACACATGATCTGACATCACATTTTCTACTTCCTTTTTATTTTTTATGGTAATTTTAAACTCTTAAAGTAGAAGAATCCACCTAACTAGTTTATTGTGGCTTAGCTCTCCTAATTCTTTTAAGTTGTTCTTGCCTTTTCTTTTAATCTAATATGACACTAATATTGTAGTGACTCACAACTGCAACTTGTGGCATGGTTAGAAGTAAGGTGTAAAAACAATGAAAAAATAGTTGAACAAAACAGGACTGAATGAAATTTGAGCGTTCAATCCGATTTGTAACTGGTCTGATTCTGTATGCTGTACGATTTTCATATTTTGAACCAAACTAGTTGTTAATTAATATAATATAAATTTTAATCTTATTATTCAACTTTATTAATCTTATAATATAAAATTAATATAATATTTTATATAAATTAGACACGGCCTTGTTTATTTTTTTTCAAAATATCTCATCTCATCTCAAACTTATCATTGTATTTTTTCAAATTTTAATATAAAATAAAATAAACAATTCAATTTTTTCAAATTGTAAAACAACTTTTTCAAATTTGAAAATAAAATTAATATTAAAAAAATATTATAACAGTATTTTATTCTTTTTTAACTTTTATCTCATCTTATCTTATTTCTAAAAATAAATTAGGCCTAACTTATACTATATTAGCATAATTAGACACTAAAAAATAAATTGTTATTAATAATAAATACTAAATTTAACAATTAAGTTTAGCATTGAAAAAATTATAATATTAAACTTATTGTTACACATGTAAATGGTAAACCAATAAAATTAGACTGAAATTAGAAAAATCGAGAATTCCAATTTCGATGATAAAATGGTTTGTATTGATTTTTAAATTATGAACACTGATATCATATTAATTCAGTTTTAAATTTACCTAAAACCAAACCGAACTAAACTGATTAACCCCTCATTAAAATTTTGGCCAACAAGACTTAAGTGACATTAATGGGAGAATTGATATGTACTTAATTCCCATAGCATATGTTGTTGTTGAAATCCTACCTGCCCTAAAATTTTCTAGGCTCAGCCCCAAGATCTAGCTTATATAAATGAAAAAGTAAGGTTAGATATGGTTTTTAGATGTAAAGGCTACTACAGTTTTTTGAAAAAAAAAATAGGCCTATTATAAAAAAAAAAAAAAAAATACTATTATAGTCACAAAAAAATTATACAAAAATAAATTATAAACTTATGTGGTTTAATGTAGTCTATTAAATCTATTTATAATAAAAATATTTTTACAATTTAACGAATCATATTATGTTAAATCAATTTATAAAATTATTTTTTATATAACCAATTTGTAGTTAGAATAATTTTCATTTTCAAAATGTACAAATTATTTCTAAATGGAATGGGTACTAGTTATGAATTACTCGGGATGAATAAAGTCAAATATAGTGGAAAAATATAAAATTAAAAAAAAATACAAAAGTTTTTGCTTCTATTGCCAACAAAGAAGCTATAAATTTATAGTTGTGGGTTGTGCAGACAATTATTGGGGGACCAAAGGGGCTTGTAATTCTAAAAGAAGGATTACTAATTTGAAGGAATAATCTTAGATGGGTATCTTA
Organism: Platycarya strobilacea; assembly: GCA_036898215.1. NCBI lineage: Eukaryota > Viridiplantae > Streptophyta > Magnoliopsida > Fagales > Juglandaceae > Platycarya > Platycarya strobilacea. Next base: position 45,374,549 of record CM072550.1, read on the forward strand.
ATCAAAATTTTGAATATAGTTTTAGTGAACGTTTTAGTTGAAATATTAGAATTAAATATTTTGATATCAATATTATTTTAGTATATGTTTCAAAATAATTTCAATTTATATATAAATAAACTAAATATATATAAACTTCAAAAATACTTTAATAACAATACATTTCAGAAAATATATGCATATATATATATATATACACAATTATTTGTAAACATGATAAATTTAATCTGAGTGTAGGATTGAGGGGAGAGATTAGGGACTAGATTCAATTGAAGATAATTTGCCTTCATTAAAACTTCTGTGTAGCCCCGTGTGGGTAGGGGTAGTAATATGTTACACGACCCGTTAACCCAACACGAACACGACACGATAATAGTGGGTTATGGTTTAATCTTAATGGGTTTTAGGTCAAAACAAATTAATCCGTTACGACACGATTGCTTAACGGGTTAATAGCGGGTCAACTTGCTTTAACCCGCTATGACATGTTATAACACGTTAAAAAAGTTAAAATTACAAATTTACATTTACTTTTAAAAGTAAAATTGTTAGAATCTTAATTTTGATATTTTTCTTATTTAGATTGCAATTCATATTTGTAGTTAGTATTATAATTTTTATAAATATTGTGATTTTAATATTTATATAAAATTATGCTAAATTTAATTAAGTCAAACGGATTAATTTCAAGCATATTCAACACATTTACATAAATAAGTTGAAATATATCATATTTTTTCGTATTAATTTATTTTGTATTATTTACTAATGGGTCATAATGGGTTGACACGACACGTTATGTTAACGGATCGTGTTAGAATTTGTGATTTTGACACAATAAGTTTAATTGGTTGGATTATGGTTAACCTATATATTATAATATACGTATTTTGACACGATACAAATACGATCCGTTGACACGATTTAACACCCCTACGCGTGAGTAGCTAAAAAAGAAATAGGAAATTACAAGTGTGTTCTCGTGCTTGCCTTCATTGTAGCCTGCTAGCCCATGTGGATAAGTCGAAAGGAAATAATAGAAAAGGGCAAAGTTAGAGATTTTTATTTTGGGATTTTTATTTATTTTAATTTTGAAATTTTATTTTTAATTTTTTTTATATTTTATTTACATATTTTTTTTAATATCCTAATATATTTTTTAAAAATATAAAAAAAATTATTTAAAAATACTTATATAAAAATCATATAAATAAAGAAATTTCAAAATGGGAACAAGTAGAAATTTCAAAATAAGAATTCCTAGTATTTTTTAATACAAAATGTAAGTGCATCCTAATGTTTCAAGAAATTTACCAAAATGCCGTTAACATTCGTTCCGGATAGAAATGCATATTTCGGCCAAAATGACGGAATTTAGTCGGAATTAATCGAAATATCTCGCAATGAATAAGGCCAGGTTTGAATGGGAAGATCTACCTAAAATTTGACTCTGAAACAAAACATCTACCTAAACTATCCTGTTTGCTGTTCTACCACAAAAAATTCCGATCATCCCAATCGAAACAGAACAAAATTTAAAACCTTGATCTTTATGCTTGTGCTACAATGATTATTCGTTTTCTAAAAGTACTCGAACTTATCTGACTTATTAAATTCTAAAAATTAATAGATTCTTTATAACTTTGACAGGTAAACTTTGAATACTGAAGAGGATATTAATTATTAGGATCCCCACAATGGCCCAGCCCATCAATTAGAACCCCGCAGCCCTAACCACACTGTAACAATCCGTGAAGGATGAAGATAAAACGTACGTGATTAAAACAGCATTCATAAGGCAGGATAACTCCTACAAAATAGGAGTTGTTGTAGGAGTTATCCAGATAGAGATAACTTCCAAAATATGGGAGTAATCCCTTCCGATTGTCTAGGGATTCCGAAAGATTTATAATACAAGAACAACACTAGTCAACTTCTATTATGGTAACATTTATTCTATAAATAATGCTTTATGAGGGATAACAAGAAATGATTTCACTTTAGCGTACATATACTTTCATATTATTATTCTCACATCTACTACCGCCTCCCTTTGTTCATTGCAGGTCAATCGTGTAGTTGGTGATGTTGGTGTGAAACACGTCCTTTACAAATACTCATGAATATGTATATTTAACTTATATTACATATATGTGTGTGTGTGTGTGTGTGTGTGTATTATGATTAAAAATCTAAGCAATGAATATTATTAGAAACATAATTTCTTCTGAAATTTCTAAATATTTGAGATATTCTCGTTATAATGTTAAAATATTTTTAATATTTTTAAATATTGTTTGTCACATGTAATAAACATGTTCAAGGACCAATGAAGTATATACGTCAAGTAAGATTTGTGAAACCAAACACTCAACACCCAAGTCTGCTGTCATATAACAAATCAACCAAATTATAAACTAAATTCCAGGATGAAAAAAAACACCCAAGTCTGCCGTCATAAAAATAAATTAAAATAAAATAAAATAAACCCAGGCCTACTGCATCATGCTAATCTTTTTTTGATTGAAGTGAGTAGGAAGCAAATAAAACTAAGCTATTTTTGTTCAGCTCATTTCGGTGGAGGGAAGAAAATGGCATCAGAAGTCCTCTTTGAACGGAAAGAATTTTCAGTATTTGAATCCACATTGAATGCAGCCTCAAGCACCTGAGGAGATAAAGCCTTCCACACAGAAGTCCTTCCTGCTAAGTGAGTGAATATAGGACTGCAACATAAAAGAAAACCATTCAAAAGGGGTAAGACACTTGACTAGACATGATAATCCAATGTATTATAAGGCCTATAAAGATTCATATCTGACTGAGAATGTGGGAAAAAATCCTTACTTTGGGGTGGTGATTATAGAGAACCACTCCATACCATCAGGAGCAGCAATCTTCGAAACAACAAAAAACCTCGGCACGATGAACAAATTACCAGCTTTTATAGTTGTTTCCAAGACCCTTTTACCATCAACACCAACAACTTGAACACGGCCACTTCCCCTGACAATATAAGTCACCTGCAAGTTTTTTTTATCAGTACTTTGCTTTGCAAGTATTAGAATGTAAACGATTTCTTGTCTTTGCTGTTTTAGTATTAAATGCGACTAGGTGTTTCTTTTGTATACTCCATGTGTACATGGGCCTCGACTATTACATTTTGATGAATAAATCTTTTAACTCATCAAAAAAATAATAATAATTAAGTTACCTGCAATGCAGAATCACAAGAGAAACCAGGGGAGCACATGGCACTCCCATCCAATCTGACAAGGTCAGCCCCAAGACCAACTTCACCAACCAAAGGAAGGTTGTTTGTGTTCAAAACCACAACCCTTCCACCTTTCTCAATGTCCACATCTAAAGGAGCCTCCTCACAATTCAGTGCCATACCCTCTCTATCTTTCTTCTTTGGTTCAGGCATTTTAAATTTCTCATCAAGCTTGACAATGCCATTGCCTGATTGCTTGCCAACAAGGGTCTTAACAAGGTTCTCATCCAAGTCCCATGCACGGCTCACAAACTCAGTCGAAAAGCCGGTGAAGATTCCATTAGAACCAGTCAGGAAAAAATCAGTAAACTCACCAGTTTTGTGAGCTTTAGAAGTATCTCCCATGAAAAGAACGACTAACTCTGTATCCTCTTTGTTGTACCACCATGTAACAACACCAAAAGGAAGGGCAATGGCATCACCTTTTTTAATTTCGAGGACCTTCTCTTCTGATTCAGGAAGGACAATTCCAGCTACACCATGTCCTATGGAAAAGAAAAATCAAATCATGTGTAAGTAATTAACAAGGAGGTGAAACTAAGGCCCCGCTTGGATTCAGAGATGAGATGAGTTGAGATGAGTTTGGTTTATTTTTTAATATTATTATTATTTTGGGATTTGAAAAAGGTATGTTGAAATTTGAAAATTGTGTATTGGGATTTGAAAAATGTGTATTAGGATTTGAAAAAGATGTATAGAAATTTGTGTTTTGTATAAAAAATTATAAAAATATAATGATGAAATGGAAGTGAGTTGAGATGATCTCAACCCACTTTCCAATCCAAGCAGCTCCTAAATTAGTCCTTTAAAAATTAATATTATTATTTTTAAATATAAAACAAAATATAATGAAAATCATAAGCTGTTAATTTGTTTCACAAATGTTCAATAAACAAAAATCTTCAATCGAAGCTATTTGTAAGATATAAATATTTCCTTATTGTTTTCAACAGCTAAATAACTGAAATAATTTTTTTTTTTTTTTTTTTTTTTTTTTTTTTGCAGAATTATTCAAATAACCCGATTACCAGCTCCGTAACTATCAGCACTCAAAAAAAAATTATTGTAGAAATTAGCTCTAGCTCAAAGCCTAAAAAATAAAAAATAAAAAATAAAAAACTGAGGTTCAAATCACTCATTAACTGGCTCAGACTTCCCTGAAATTAATGTCTAAAAACCCAATATAATGATAACGGTAAGAACCAATCTTCTATCGAACAATCTATCAAGATTGTAGAACCAGGAAAAAAGATACATCTACTCAATATAAAATTAATAATCTCAGAAACAAAAAACCTAATCAGTGAATCACCAAATACTATACAGCATCTGCATACATTGAACGATCGAGTCCAACAACATAAAACTGATCGAAAGAAATAAACTGACACCCAGAAAAAACTACAATATGAAAATCAGATAAAGAGAATAATATACCTTGGAGGACATAAGCAACCTTGGCAGAATCAGAGTAACGAGGAAGAGCAAAACCATTCTTCTCAAGGGCCAACTTGGCGGCACCAATGTTTCCTTCACGCAGCATGGGAAGCTCAGATGGAGACCATGCAAAGTACGAACCACCATCACCTCCGTAAACCTTCTTAGCTAACTTGGGAGAAAGATCAAGCTCCATTGGTTTTTTCTTTCTTTCCTTCTATATTTTTCACTTTCTGGGAATCCAAACACCGAAGCGAGAAAGTGTATATAATAGCGTTAAAACTTAAAGCAGTGTATATGTGTGTATATATAGGCGTCGGGATGCCGTTATGCAGATAATTTGAAACCGAAAGATTTTGGATATTCTTCAGGTTGGATAAGAAAGGAGATATTCATTGATCGAGAAACACAAGAATATTTGAAGTTTCCTATTAGGTTTCTCTAATTACTTGCGGGTGAGCGAATAACTCTGAGACATTCTAAACCCTATTGATCTCTTTTTCTTTTTCTTTTTATTATAATAGTGACTTTTCTATGGTTATGATTTTCAAAATATGATAAATTAAGTATTTTTGTGGGTAGAAGTAAAATTAGTAATTAATTTGTTAGAAGAGACAATTTTGGTGGTTCGTGTTCATGTTATTAAGTAATGGATATTTGATTAAATAAAAATATTAAATGCACTTACCAATCTTAAAGGCGGTGGGCGACACCGCTCATATCATCGGGATCGACTCTTATAAGCGATCTCATTCTTACGACGGCGACCTTCCACCTTCTCCCAACAGCCTTAATCCTGAAATGAGTCCGTTTGGAGGGATCGATCCCTATCGGTATGGACGGTATCACCCACCACTATTAATGACAATTCTATTCGACTGAAGATCGAATCCTCCAGTAAAATTATTTTTATTTTATTTTTATTTTGTATTTTGTATTTTTTTATTTCTTTATTATATAATTTTTTTTATCATATTTTTTAAAATTTTATTATATTTTTAAGATGGACTACGTTTATTATGAGGTTCGGTCCGCAGCGTGGCGCTTGATTATATTGGATCATTGATCAATCTAAACACGGTTCATAAAGTTAAATGAGTCGATTTCAAAATCTGACACAATCAATTCAAATAACAGATGACACGACATGATCCATTTTGTAATTAATTAGAGATGAGTCCACAGAACATAATGCATTTCAACTCGTTTTATTTCAGTAGGTTTAATTGACTTGCATCATTCGTTTGACTTGATTAATATATTGATTAACATAATTTCGAATAAAAGTTAAATTTTATACATATCACAATATCTCAAAAATAATAATATGACTGTCTACTAACCAAAAATATAAATATTTTCAAATTTTAATCTATAATGAAATTAATATTAGAAACCTAACAATTCTAATTATGAACCTAGATCCAAATATACAAGCCTAATAATAAAAATATAAGCATATTAAAAAATATCAATGCTAAATTCAAAAATAATAAATTTGTGATTTTGAAATAAAATTTAAAGTTGATTTTGAGTTAAGCATGTTGATTTGTGTCAAACTATTTTAACCCAAACTTATTTATATCAAACTCAAATACACTAATTCCATGTCATAATTATGTTGGATTCACTAATGATGTATGCGTAATATATTGTCATGCGAAAAAAGTTATATAATTTTTTATTATTCACATAATCTTTCACATATCACATTTTTTTTTATCAAATATTTGATAAAATAATTTAATTATTTTAAGAAGAATACACTAAAAATAAAATCAAAATTTTAAAAATTTAAAAATTTAAAAATTTAAAAAAAAAATTGTGATGTATGAAGATTGCGTAGCATTTACTCATTGTCATGCACCTGCCATCCGTACGATTTTATGGAACCAAATAGAATATACAATAATAAAATAAAAATAAATAATATAATTATTATATAATTGATTGAAGAGATTTTTTATTCTTAATTAAATGTCCATATTTTATTAAAAATATATAAACTAAAAATTATATTTTATTTTTTATAGAAAAAATTACAAAATTATAAATTATTTTTATTTACTGTATATCTGTCAACTTTATTTTTTTAATACATAGAATATGGAGGTAAAATGATTGGACGAGGGACAGGTCAAAAGATAGATCACATTAGCAAGTTCCTTTTTAGTCTGTGATGAAAATATTCATTCCGGATACGCTTAGTTTGTTTTGGAAGGTGAAGTGTTATTTTATACGATGAGATGAGATAATATGAGATAAAAATTAAAAAATAAAATATTATTTTAATATTAGTTTTATTTTGATATTTGAAAATGTTATTTTAAAATTAAAAAAAAATGAATTTTTTATTTTATTTTATATGAAAATTTTAAAGAATATAATGATAGGTTTTAGGTAAAATGAGATTAAATGTATTTGAAAAATAAACAAGGCCGTTTGGATTTTTTTCAATTCTTTGCTACTAAATACCAACCAGGACTGTTTATGTGAGTTGAATATTATTTGGCCTGAGATCAGTTGAGTTAAAATAAAAATTAAATAATATATTATTATATTATATTTTTTAATATTATTATTTTAAAATTTAAAAAAATTGAATATTTTATTTTATTTTATATAAAAATTTAAAAATATTATAATAATTAAATAAGATAAATATAAATTGAGTTAAATAAACTCAAAAAACAAATCAAACTAACCCTCGTGGCAAACTGTCCACGAAATGGTCCTCGCCAATCTTTTGGCTGGCCCCAAAAAGGTAATTGTTATGATAGGATCAATAAAAAAAGAGTAACTATAGTCATAGAATTGTAAGTGATGTACAATCATTTTAAAAAAAAGTAAGATTTACTATTAAAAAATTCATTTTTTTAACAATGAATTCTATTTTTTTTTTAAAACGACTGTACGTCGATTGTAAATCTAATATTACATTTATCATTTTTTGTAAGAAAAGTGTAGAAAAACGCTAGGAGCTTAATGGCTGTCAATTTTATTTTCGCACCAATCAAATTATAAACGGCTACATAGGCATACCAGGAAAAATAAGAATAAGCTCGGGCGCATCAAATTTCCTTCCTCCTATGACTTTCTCTGATTCAACCAGCACAAATCCAAAAAGACTTCTCTCCCTACTTCTATGTAACTATCGAGCACATAGATTTATGGGTCTGTGCTCGAGAGTTATAAAGATTTAGAGAAAGGTAGGGTTACAAATAATTAAAGTAGCTTGTGAATAATTTGAGTTTAAATTGTATATATTTAGTACGAATTTGATTCATTTAATAAATGAGATGTTCGTAAAAACTAATATAGGGTCAAATATTAAATAACCAAAACTTATGTAAACTCAACTCGACTCAATTTAAACTAATGTACAAAACTCGTATAAGTTCAACTTGATTCGTTTGAATTCGTTTGAAACTCATATTATATTTTATATATGTATGTGTTATATATATTATACGGTAGTTATATTTTATATATTTAGTTATATATTATTTGTTTTTTTATAATTAACCTTTTTAATATAGATATGTTATATTCTCAAATTATGTATAGGATAATTTATATAATAATATATTATACAATTATGACTATTGATTTATTATATTATCTATATATATATTAAATAGTTTAGTTTATTACATTTACCTTGTGTATTATTTTTTTTAATTTATAATTATAAATTATTTTTATAAAAATAATTTATACCATAAAAACTTTGAACCAAATCATTTGATAGAATAGTTTAGTAGTTTGATTTTTTCGTAGAATTTAAAATTTTTTTATTAATCAAGAGATAGATTAAAATTTTCAAAATAAAAAATCGAATATAAGATTGAGCTACTCGAGACCAAGTCGTTTGTTAATTTTTAGTTTGGCTTAAGTTGAATTGGAACAACATTAATGGTTAACGAACCAAATTTAAGCCAAGATATTTGAGTTTTATTTGAATTTGAGGGAGTAAACATGTTAATCAAGCTCAAGTACCAATTTTTAAATTTGACTGGATACGAATCGTTTGCAGCCATTGGGAGAAGTCTTTTTGGGTCCATGCTGGTTGAATGCACAGGATGGAGGAAGGAAATTTGATGCACGCCAGCTCATTCTCATCTTTCCTAGAGTGCCTACGGGGCGGTTTATAATTGATTGGTGCGAGAATAAAATTGGCACTCATCCAACTCAGAAAAAAGCGAGTAAATCAAAGTTTCCTTTATTCGACAAAGTGCACACATGATACATCCACGAAACTACAAAAGATTATATTTCAAATGATAAGCAATTATACAGTATATAGTAAGTGCATGTTTGAAATTATAATGAAAAATATTGCTTACAATTTTAACACTTATAGTTTATGATTTTATTAATAAATTCTATACTTCAAAAATTATTTACTATTTGATAAATATGTATTTAAAATATTTTTAAAATTAATTATAGTAATTTTTTCAAACTATACAATTATCCACAAAAATTTTTTGATAAAAATTTCAATTTAATACTTTTTAAAAAAATTGACTTTCAACTTTTTTTAACCAATTAAAACATTTTTTATAAAGTTATTAAATACATCATTTAAAAAAAAAAGTAATTTTAACTGTTTAAAAATACTTTTTAGTTTTTAAATGCAACCCAAACCGACTCTAAATCCTCGTGAGCGGGTCAAGTTAGATCAAGAGCCAAAACAGGTGAGAAATTATCAGTCCAAACCTCATTAAAAATCTATGAAAACATCACAACAAATTCTTAATGAGTCAGATCATCAAATCGGACCTACGCAAACGCAACCAATCTCCACACATAGATACCCAAAAGTGGTCATCAAGGACCACCAAGACCAGCCCTCGGTGGCCGTGGCCACACCCAAAAGTCATCGTTTTCATTGTTTTATTTTGTTTTTTTAATTTTTTTTTTTTAATTTTTATTTTACTTTTTGTTGATGGAGTAGATGATTGCGAGGGTTAAGATATTAGTGGCACCACGCTGGTTCTTAGGAAAACATACAGACATGAAATTATGGCTTTTGACTTTCTGGTTTCTCGGACATTCTTGCAAATCCTTCCAATCTTTGCTGTCAAGCTTCTAGTCATTTGTATTTCCATAATGAATTAGGTGATAAAATAACTGAGCTATAAATTTATGGGTTCTCTCATTTATCAATAAATGAGGAAAAAATTTAAAAAAAAAACACTAAATGCACGGCCATATCTATCAGGTATGTAGACACCCTCAATGCAGTTTAGGACCGCACATGGAAAAGGAATGCTGCAGCAAACTACTCCGGTATTGTCAAAGCAGATTCCTACATCTTTTTCTTCCAAATCCTTGATTTGGAAAAACAGAAACATAACTAGAATGTTAGAATCAAACAACCTAGATTGGCAGTAACTGACTCATTCAAGACACATATGGCAATCCCAGCCCATGGTACTCACATGCCAGTCGGGGATGGAGCGACACGAGCCATATCTAGAGGTGGGGAGCTCGTGTCTAACATAGGCGTGACTATTGGAAGTTAGAATCACGCCGCAGCCTGGACTATTTAAGAATGGAATTGCCAGGCTGGCTTGGTGCTGCTAAAGGAGGTGGTGCAACCCCCGCGTGGACAACACCAACTAATGAGCTCAAGGCTGGGAACCACATCTGATGAGGCTGAAACAAAAATATGGGGGTAAAAGAGTACTGTGGGATGCGAACAAACTTTTCATGTTTCAGTCTCTGAATGCAACTAGCTTAATAGGCACATGACGATTTATTGACGTTCAATGTTGTAGAGGTAGCCAAAAGAGTGAGATCAACGAATTGAATTAATTCTCCTTGAGAGAGGGAAGTCTACATGTACATTGTTTCAAGTGTTTCCTATTAAACACAAAAGTAATTAAATAAATAAATAATCCAAATGAGGGACCGATGAACTCTGAATATAATTCTTGTGTGCATGCTATATCCGGGTTTAAGTTAACTTAACTAGCTATTGCATTAGCCATCTTGGTGTCCAACATGCAGCTTTATAATTAAAATTAAGCTGCCAATTACCTTAGTTAGAGACCAAATTGAGTGCCATATCTTATAGCAGTTGTAAGACTGACACTCATCATCGATTACTACACCCTAGAAGCTCCATTTTCTGTAGCTTCTGAAGGTGAAGATCTTTGAGGTGCTTTTCTCAAGAAGCTTTTTGCATATAGGGAACCAAAGACAACAACCTGATCAACATATCAAATGTTAGTGTTGTTGGACTCCAATAATATGAAAAATAAACGGATTGAGTGAAGAAATTCATGTTGATTCTTACAGCTCCGATCCACTGTTCCCAGCTAAGGGGATGGGCAAACCAGACGCATGACAGCATGATACTCACCAACTTCATCAACAAAGAGAGATTGGGAAGATAACATCCATCAGAACAGTAGTTTTTGAGGCACAAATGAAAGAAGGATAAAACAGTTGTATGGAGATTTATACTTTACCTGTCTTGTGGTCATAATGGTGGCAAATGTCAGGGCCCCAAAATTACGAATTGTGTAGGAAATGAAAAATTGACTCACGGTTGCAACCTGCAACAAATGAGCATAAAGGACTAAAAATTGTTTGAAAATGAAAAAGGCAGTAACTGGAAGATAAAGGTCACTTACAGTGGAAAGCAATGCGATGTCGAAGAAACAATCATTATGTCGATAAACAAAATCTATAGCTGGAAGTAGATATCCTTGTAATATAAGACCTAAATTTAAAAGATGAACATCAAACAAGATCAATCACCAACTACCAAAATGCACAAAGAAAAAACTTGGTGGTACAAGACAAAATGCACAAAGAAAAACTAGCATAGAAGTGTCTCAAAGTGTTGTGACATTATTGCTGAAGTTGGGAGACAGGCATGCTCCGAATAAAGACCTGTGTACTTATGCGTAAAAATGGCACTTCAACAAGCTAGCAAAGGTTTTTTTTTTTTTATCAGTAAACAAGAACAAGTTAGCAAAGCTCAACAGTCGTAAAAGTTTTGAATCCTTACTTGTGAAGAGATAAATCCTATCTTGAGAATTCCACTAAACTAACACTAATCTCTTGTTGAAAATCATGGTGGAGTTAATCTTGAACCCATAAAACACGCATCCAAATAACATATCATTCTTAATGCATTCAAACGCAGCAAAGAAATAAAAACTGTAACACAGCCCATCCATAATGCTTCTGCATGCAGCCCCATTTCCCCCATCATATGTCCTCAGATAACCAAAATTTTACCAGTCTTAAAGAAGTAATACGATTGAAAGAACAATAAGGAACTTGCCTGTAAAGCTAAGAATACAAGAACATAACGTTGTGTAGAATATTTGGTTGTGTATATCCATATCATAGCCTTTAAAAAGTTTATCTTGGAATGTGCTCGTAAATCCATCAAACCTGTTAACCACATACGTGAGCATATGAATATACAGAAAACAAATAGACACCCCTCTATAACCCAGTTTAATCATATGTAAATCCAAAGGCATACAAGCCCATGCAGACCATATGAAACAAACGGGAGCCATATGAAAAATAAAATCAATTTTTTCATGGTAGGTCTAACTTTTTTCCAAAGGATCCACGTGAGGCTTGCATACCCTAGGCATGTATCTAGCATTACTCTATTTTATTTGGTAGTTTTATTGAGATTTATACAGTCACACTCTAGGACTCTGGGTGCTTCAATCTCCCAATGTCTTAAGGAGTCAAGCATCAATGCATAAGGTGTACAATAAAGGGCATTCTCGTAGAAATTGTTCCTTTATAATAAAACTAAGACTTTATGATTACTTGGAATAATAATTCCTCTTATTGCTTATCCAAAAAAAAGTAAGACTTCATTGATTATCATAGAAAATTTACATAATAACTGAGTAAAATAATGATAACATATAAATTAATAGCTAATGCCAAAGAATTTTTTTTATAGAGATTACTGTCCTAATAATGAGAAGATATGAGCCTTAAATATGATACCCAAGATAACCAATCATTAGGGAGACGCCCCAAGTAGTGTTTTCCCTTCCTCGACTGTATGGGCTGATCTCAGATGCTGCCTACAGAAGAAACACAGGAGAACTATTTCAGATTACAATCCAGTTAAACACAAGAACAAGAACTAGCTTGTGTTCAACTGGATTTTAACAAGAAGCATTAATTTTATAAAGCAGACATTATGAGAACACAATCCACTACAATATATTTAATTCAAGACTCAAGTCGTGCTGTCAAATGCCCTTATCCAGCATGCATACCGAGATATTCAAATGACTATGGAGTCATGGTTGGGATGAGATAGAGAATGGTGATAATGCCAACTCAGATATAAGTGGATGGCATATGGCTTCAATTAACCAAATTGAGTTTCAAAATTACCTGTGTTACCAGATTTGTAATTGACAGGTAAGAGTTTCAGCAGTTTGGCAGACAACTACAAAACTAACAATCATTATACTAGCAAGCCAGCGTGGAGGACACCCTCCACACTGCCTACATGGCAAGATTTGATTTGCAACATAATTTAGTTTTAAACTTCTTTTCCAAATCAAGACTTCAGCAGTAAGTGGAGTTGAAAGGTGTGCCCTCCAAATTGGCTTACAAATAGAAGTAATCCAAAACTAAATAGGACTAGAGAGTAGTGTTGTCATTACACTTGTGAAATAACCAAGCTACCTCGATTTTCATGGGAAGCACATTTTTAATGGAATTTGAACCAAGTTTCAGCTGTGTGTTGATTTTCAACACAAGTTTTCAAGGCACAAACAACTACATGTATTCAAAAAAGGAAAAATCCTCTGAGCATTAGCTCACACAATGAAAGGTGGGATGGATGGGAATGGGGCTAGGCCATAGGTTCATATCTTACCAATAAAAATAAGAAAACATCGAGGAAGGCAAAGAATTAGGGAGAAGAAGCACCACTGCAATTACCGGGTATAGAATAAATATTGAACAGCCCAGGGTCACCAGAAAAGCCAACAAATAGTCATGTCCTACGTATTTCTTCTGCATGATAATAGTGCCCCAAACCTGCTTAACAGTAAGAAAATAGAATAAGGCTTTACCACTTGTAACAATAGGAAGCATTACATTGGGAAGATAAATATTCTCTATGTAAAAAATAAGGCAAAAGCAATGCAACTCATCAATTGACTAATAAATTCAACAAAAGATTTTCACGAGGGGAAAAGGTAAAGGCAGCAAGAAAGAACAGTGAAGATAAAAATAGGGACACGTCTTAAATATGTTACCATTTAACCCTGTCCCCCAGCTATCTTTGCTTTCATATTTCTAATAAGCTCAAAGAACAGTATCTGATTCCAGATTGGTGTGACAGGGCTAAAATGACAGTTACTGTGGTCTAGGATGTGGGTAGAAAAAGGTGTGGAATGAGACTGAGTTAAAACCCATCCTCGCAGCAGACTAGAGCTAAAATTTCCAGATGTAAGTTTTGATCCATTTTAAAATCAGTGCATGTACATCCATCTTAAAGACACCCCCAAATAAAAAAGGAAAGAAAATAAAAGAGTAAACGCCAAAATAAAAAATGACATTGCGAAACAGGAACGGTAAAACCACATGAACTATCTAGTAAATTTGTCATTCATTAAAGCTTAGTTGAGAGAGAGAGATTCATCAATTTGCTTAGCATTTTTCAACAAGAATTTAATTCAGCTGCTATGATGGAATGAATTATTGCAGGATAAAGAATGAAGAGATGACAACCAATTCCTGAATTTAAGGACTCAAATGAAATCATAAACATAAGAAAAGAACTTCTCCCCTTCCCAGTCATATAGGAACAGCACCAGAAAGCACAGTGTGAAGCACCCACAAGAAGCAGTTCTGCACTTATAGATGTAGGAATACATGTACAGGTTATAGAAATTATTGACAAACCAACAGGCCATAGAACAAAAACATACTTTATTTATTCTAAACAATAAAAATGTAACATTCTATTGACTTGATATAATATATTTCCATATTATTAGAACATCCTCGAAAGAGGTAAATCCTAAGATTCACTAGCCTTACAATCAAAGATCCAAAGCATTCTTTCGGCATAGTGTCACCACCAGAATAAATAAATGTCAATTAACTTACCATAACAGGTATCATTTTGGCACATTTAGCAAGGGTCTGAACGGGAAAACTGACATATTTCAGGGCCTGCAGCAACACTTGTTTAGTACTTCTTTAGTTTACTTATAAAGAAGAAAACAGAGAAAGCAGATTAGTTTTCCTATGCAGTGAATAATCATTTTATAAATGTGAAAATCTACAAAAGATTACCTCATACTGACATGTGGTGGTTAGTATGTTTGATATCGACACAAGGCAGTACTTGTACACTGGAGCTACTGGGTCCAGGGCTTTTTTACTTGCCTAGAACAAAAAGAATTATAAAAGGCCATAAGAATTATGGTCTGAAAATTTGCTGAAGCAACAAAAGCCATTCCAGCAGTGCGACCACATTCGATAGGTTGCAGTTAAAACACAGTTGAAAACTTCAATTGGGTGATTGTCAGTTTTATACTCTAGGAACCAACTTCTACCGACCCTAGAAGCCTAAGAAAATACATTACGTGCCTACTCACCACTAAAGCAACTGCAGAGACAGCCGATGTTGTGATGCGATTGCAGAAAACAAGAAACAGGGAGTATTTAAAATATTCTTTGTTAACCCCATATGGTACTCTCATGATCTTTTCCTGCACAGAGAAGAAAGTTCATGAATTGCTTCACTCAAGTGTCTACTTAGCAATCAAAATATGCTCATATATTTGCAACACAATAATTGCTTCAGTCTATGTTGAGGCATTGTGCTAGAGCACATTGGCTTATTGTGTTACACTGAAGAGATATAGAGAAAAGAATAAAAAACAATAACAATTTTGAAAAGTTCAATTTACAACACAAACTAAAAGCGAATAAGAAGTGCACTTTTGCATTCATCTTAACAAGTTCCTTTATATCAGTTAAACAAAATAAAAATGCATGGGCTCCCATGGTAGAAGATTTGGCCTCCACCAGAGTAACAAAGAGTTAGCAAAAGGCAAGCATTCAAATGCACAACTACCACGTTATTCCTCTGCCATAAATGAGGGCTCATGAACCAAAAACAATGCCCACCTAGTAATGATTGTTTAAACTATCGATAAAGAACAAAAAAAGGAAATAGTATGTGTGCTTTACATCTGAAAAGACTTGCAAACATAATTTCAAGCATGGCCACTAAAAGGGCAAGAAAATAGTTTCTTAAACATCTGAGCGTTTCAAATTTAAGATTCTAAAAGCTCAGCAATCTAATTGTTTGAACTGATCGCCAGAATCTTCTGCCATTCCACATATCAATAATTTTCTTTTTATTTTTCTTTTTGATGAGTGATAGATATTTTAAAAAGCACAAATTGGTGTATCTACACAGGTAGCATACTAAAGATGGCACCCATCTTCAAGAGATCCAAGGAAAGCACATGATTCAATTCCACTGGCTCAACAACAATCTCAAGGTTATCCAAATCTGAATTGATCAGTAAAATCAGCATTTCAATAAATTAGTAGGTAAAACAAACGTTTAAATCAACACAAGATGCACACGTGATTGCTGGCAAACCTAATTGCGTAATAACATAAACAGATGACAATGTAAACAGAAACAATCCAAAAATTATCATCTACAGAGAACACTTAAATAAATTTCACAAAATACAAGTATCGGAAAAAAAATATATATGTATGAAACCTGTAAGACCCCGTAGGTGACGAGGGTGGTCATGATTCCGACCACAGCAAAAACCATCTTCCATATCTTGCTCTCCTTCCAATTATCACCTGCACTTGATGTTGGCTCCGCCATAGCCCATCCACACACACACCCCCTCCAAACCTCGCACTCTTTCTGTCGTACTCACTTCACCAAAATTCAACAGAAATCACCACAAAAAGTTTATCTTTTGCAAATTTAAACATGTAATCAAAGAGAGATGATTAGCATGTAAACTTACCAAGGCTAAGCCAATACGGCGCCGTGAAAATACATAGAGCAGGAGAGGAAAGGGCCGGTTAACGAAAGGAGCCCGAAAATCGAGGATCAGAGAGATTGAAGAGCGCGCGTGCGAGAGAGAGGGAGGAGGAATTCGAAGCAGAAGAGTATTCAACAACCTGGAGCTTGAAAGCGATGAAAAGTAGTGGGAAAGGCTGAACCTTTTCTGTGTTTATATAATTAAGAAATATATATGGTAGTGGAGCAGTGATTGAGATCACCAGCAGCGGCAGCGAGCATCTCCTTCGGTTGACTCCGGCGACTTTTTCTCGCCCCTCTTTATTTGGAGCAAATTATAGTTCTAAAAAGCCAGCTCAGCCTATTGCACCGATTGCACCTATGTTTTTAAATTGACTATTAAAATTATATATATATATTTATTTCTATATTTTATCATTCATCAATCTTTCTATTTTTTCATTATATCTTTAAAAATATTCATATTTTATTCCAAACAAATTAAAAAATAAAAGTCTAAAACGACGACGATGACGATGTCACCGATAGTGACTGATAATGGGTGGAACAAAATCCATAAATACCAAAACTTATTTTTGGCATTGGAGTTGTGTGTAGGAGATAACGGCAGACTTTCCGACAATGGGATCATCGGGGATTGGTCACCGGCGTAAGGGGATGGTGGTGATGTCAACAGCGTGGCTAGTGGTGGCTGACGGTGAAACTTGAACTTTCTGAAATTTATTGCCGAAAGAAGCCAACATTACCGAATATGAAACCTAGAAAATGAAAAAATTAATAAAATAAGATTTAAAAGTAAACAATACTGTGTTATATGTAGCGCAATTGCTGTTTATACGTTTATAATATTTTCATTTTGAAGAGTCAAATAGAGGGGTTTTTTTTACCCTTTGAGCTAAATTTTAAAGGAAAATATTCTTTAACTATTCTATTGAGAGTGATATAAGACATGATACAATATGTAAATTTAATACAAATTAACGAATTTAAATTTAATATAAATTTCACTTTTCTAATTAATATAACTAGGGATATGATAAGGCCATTATCTTCCTTTCCTTTTGAGAAAAAGTAAGGCGATGTACCATAATCCTACAAAGATTTTAAGTCTCTCATAGCAGAGAGTTTGTGGTAAAATGTATGATAATGATGGAAGAAGAAAAATTAGTCCAAAGATGGGAAAATCCTCACATGAAAGAGCAGGGAAGCCATAGAAAGCATTACTTAATTGAAAAAGATCTTATTGACGAAGGATTTTTTGTTTAGAACAACAAAACTTTTAAGAAAACCATGAATCAAGCATGGAGATTGGATCGATGGGTGAAGTTTAAAGAGTTGGGAGACTAGAAATTTTTACTAGAATTCCAACTGAAGACAAACAAGAACAAGGTGGTAAGTGGAAGGCCTTGGTTTTTCAATAGGAACCTATTGATCATACAAGAGATAGATGAAACTGAGGCTATCAATTTGATACAATTCAAACTTAAACCATTTTGGGTTCAACTACACAACATACCTCTATCAGCTATGTGTGAAAAAGTAGGAGGTTCTTTGCTGAAGCTATTGGCGAGGTCATTAGGGTGGAAGCTGGAGTTGATAATTTAGCCTAGGGTAGATGCTTGAGAGTAAGAAAAGCTATTGACCTACACAAGCCTCTTTTCAAAGGTTGATGGTTGAATTTTGAAGAAAATAATTACTGAATTTCTTTTAAATATGAAATATTGCAAGTTTTTTATTTTCAATGTGGAATTTTGTTCCACCAAGGAAAAAGTTACGTAAGGCAAAGGAATAAACAGAGAGGAGAAGGGGTGAGAAACCAACAATTTGGGTCTTGACTTCGAGCACAACAAATGAACACAAACCTTTTTGAAACTAGAAAGTATGGTGGTGTTACTGAAAACAAAAATAATCAGTGGAGACAGGATGATAGAACAAATGGTAAAGGAAGGGGAGAGGTCATGTTAGGAAAGATTGATGATGTGAAGAGTAAAAATACCGAGAATAAGGTTTTGTCAAAATGGGAGAACAAAAAAAAAAGAACCTATAATAAGGGAGTCACAAGTAGATGTTAAAGAAAGGGAGAACCAAGAGACAGATTATAATGAAGTCAAAGCCTTTGAGATTTTCCAACCAGGGGCTTGGGATGGTGGAATAGTCGTTATAAAGAAAGTTATGAACACAAAAATAGGTCTTAACTCATTGACAGAGCCAGATGAATCTATAAAAGAAAAAAATGAAAGCTTATGCAAATTGAGGAGCATTAACCTAATATGGTAAGGCTAATACAGTCTGAAGTTTTGTTTCAATCAAATAGAAACTAGGAGAATGAGGAGCATGTTGTAATTTTCAAGGCAACTAAAGAATTTAAAGAACATGCACCAAAGAAATCCACTTGGAAAAGAAGCGCAAGAGAAGTAGCCAATAATTCTCAAATATATTCTGAGGTCGAGGCAACAAGGAACAATAAAATAAATGCAAAGATTCAACTGTGTGACATGAAACAAGTGGTAAAGAAACATAAAGCTGAGATAAATGTTAAACTATGCAATAATAAAATTGAGTTGGTGGAGGTTGCATTGCAGCTCCACCAACAACAATGATAGGTCTTAATTGGAACTGTAAAGGGCTTAAGAACCTTCATACAGTTCAAGAAATTTACCTATGGATGAAAACAAAGTGGCCCAAAATAGTTTTTTATGATAAAAATTAAATGTGCTAGGAGGAAAGTGGAAGAACTAAGGGATCCACTGGGTTTTGATAAAAGTTTTGTTGTAGAGAGTAGAGGATTGAGTAAAGGGCTTGTTTTTTTTTTGTGTGGAAAAGTGATGATCATTTCTCACTAGAAACCTATTCTCAATACCACATTTCCTTGACTTACAAAAGGGAAGGGGTAAATGAGAACATTTTGCTAATAGATTTTTATAGACAATTATTAAGACTGATTAATCCAGATAAAAATAGGGTTTGGATCTGTTTTGATGATTTTAATGAAGTGTTGCACCAACATGAGAAACAAATGGCAAACTTAAGACCTTATCAACAAATGAAAACTTTCAAGGAAACTATAGAGGTGTGTGGACTGACTAATATGAGATATGAAGGGACAGAGTTTACTTGGAACAATGGAAGATAGGGAAATCAATTTGCCAAGGAAAGACTTGACCAAGAATTTGAAAATTTAGCATTGATAAACTAGTTTTCTAATCACTGTATTAATGCTCTTGCTACGCAATCATCTGATTACTATCCAATAATTTTTATCCTGGGGAGTGGAAGGGAAAGGAGAAGAAGAGAAATGACTACAAGAACAAAACTTTTCAGGTATGAACTAAGTTGGGATCAAAGAGAGGAATGTAGTAGAATAATTTACAATAGCTAGAACCATAATCAAACCTGCCAGGGTCTAGTCTATGGGGAGTGCACAACAGATTATAGAAATGTAGAGACTCCTTGTTGAAATGGAAGAATGATTCCCTTATGAAGCAAAGGAAAAAGGCTCATGAAAAATTAAAGATACTCTTACAAATGCAAAATAAAAACACTGGAGAAACAATAGATGCATTAAAAAAATGCAAAAGGAAATTGAAATACATCTGAAAAAGGAGTATGTAAGATAGAAGCAATGGGCAAAGCAAACATGGCTTAAAGATGGTGATAGAAATACAAAATTCTTCTACAAAAGTGCAAACCAGAGGAGAAAAAATAATGAGATTTAGAGAATTGTGAGGGAGATGGCAGTATAGCTTGATGTATGGATGACATTTCAGAAGTTTTCAACACTCACTTTAAGAACCTTTTTACTATAACACAACCAACAATGATTGTTGAACGTCTGACTCATGTAGAGAAAAAAGTGGATGATCAAATAAACACCATTCTAGCAAAGGAGTTCACTGCACATGGGGTAAAGACAACTTTATTTCAAATGAATCCATTAGGGTCTCTTGGCCTTGATGGATTCTCTATTGTTTTTTATCAAAAGCATTGGGATGTAGTGGGAGGAGATGTATCTAGAGAAGTCCTAGAAATTCTTAATTCAACAAGTGTCATCTTTTACATTGATGAGACTTATATTGTACTTATTCCTAGAGTCAAAAGGCCTCAAACAGTAGTTGAATTTAGGCCCATTTTTCTATATAATGTTATTTACAAGTTGGTTTGCAAAGTTTTAGAAAACAGACTCAAGATTATATTACCTCAAATCATTTCCTTTACTCAAAGTGCTTTTGGTCCATGAAGGTTAATCCTTTGATTATGTAATTGTGGCTTTTGAAACAATACATTCTATAAATTCAAGAATGAAGGGGTAGTAAGGATATATGTCTTTGAAGTTAGATATAAGCAAATCATACAATTGTGTGAAATATAGGTTTTTAAAAAAGGCAATGGAGAAAATGGGCTGCTTAAGATGGATAAAGTTAGTAATGAGTTATATCTTTACTGTATCTTATCTTTTCCTTATCAATGGTGATCCTCAACCATGGTTTCAACCTTTAGGGGGGCTAAGACAGAGAGACCCTTTATCTCTATGTCTTTTCATCATTGTATCTAAAGTGACGAGCTTCATATTGAACTAAGCTGCTACCTCCAAAACAATTCATGATTTTAACTTTGGTAATAGTAAATTAAGCATCAACCATCAATTTTTTTGCATATAATAGCTTATTATTTTATCGGGCAAATATAATGAAATGGGCTAAAATTCTTGAATTGCTTGAGCTATATGAAAAGAGATCTAGACAAAAACTCAACAAGGAAAAAGCCTCTATATTTTTTAGTGCAAATGCTAAAAGTGAGACAAGAGAATATATCTTGGGGATGGCTATCTTAGAGCAACTTTAAGTTATGAAAAGTATCCTGGTCTTCCTAGTCTTATAGGTAGATCAAGATTTCAAGCTTTTAAAGAAATCTTAGACCGAGTTAGAAGTAGAACTAGCAATTGAAAAACTAAGCTCTTATCACAAGTAAGAAAGGAGATTCTATTGAAGAATATAATTCAAGCCCTTCCCACCTACTATATAGGAATCTTCAAACTGTCCAAGTCCCTCCTAATTTAGCTCAATAGAATTATGCACAAGTTTTAGTGGTGACAACAACAAAATGAAAATAAGACTCATTGGGTTTATTGGAAGCAAATAGGAAAGGCTAAAACTGAAGAAGGAATAGGATTTTGAGATCTATAAAGTTTTACTATAGTTTTATTAGCCAAACAAGTTTAGAGAATTTTGCAAAAACCTAACTCTTTGGCCCCACAGGTTCTTAAAATGAAATATTTTCCTAAAATAGAATTTATGAAGGCAAATATAGGAGCAAGACCTTCATTTATTTGGTATAGTATCTATTTAGCAAGAATTCTTATTAAAAGAGGTACCATCTAGAGGATTGGTAATGGGCATAGCCCCCTTATTTGGTAGGATAGATAGATACCAAGTCCATTGAGCTATAGGATTCAATCAACTATACAAATACTACTAGAGGAAGCAAATGTATCTGCTCTTATAATTCATACAAAAAAACAATGGAAATAAAGTTGGTAAGAGCAATATTCGAAAAAAAAAATGAATTTGAAACTATTCTCAAATTCACAATTAGTTTATCTGGTGCAAGTGAGAAATTAATATGGATGGATACAAAAGATGGAGAATTTATTGTGAGGAGTGCTTATCACTTTAAAAAGGATCTAAATAAAATGAGTCTTGGACAATCATATGCTGTTGAAAACAAGAAGAAAGACTGGACCGAAATTTAGAACATTAAAATTTCAAATGCAACAAAAACTTTTATTTGGAGAATATACTTGGAGTCATTTTCCACAAGTTTCAATATGGCCATGAGACACATATGTGATAGTGCAGAGTGTCCTATATGTCTAAGTGATGATGAAACTGTAATACACATCCTTTGAAATTGCCCATCAACAATGGATGTTTGGAGTCACTCTAGACTACAAAAAAATGCCCTCATATTAGAAGAGTTTAGTGAATTGGTGGAGGCTCTGAGTATAAATAGTAACTAAGAAACAATGGATTATTTGCTCTAATTTCTAGAAGCATTTGGCAAACGAGGGATAAACTCATTTTCAAGAACCAATTCACTCACCAAAAAAGTGTTGGTAACGATAGCAGAGAAATCACTTAAGGATTTCAAGATGCCTAACAACACACAAAGGTACCCTTTCAAGATTCAACAGAAGGGATTGTAGATTGGGTTTCATGTCCTACAAGTGCTATAAAACTCAATTAGGATGCTGCATTAAATAAGGAAACGTGCATGATTGGATTTGGTCAAGTGGCTCATTATCATGAGAGCAGGGAAATTATTGCCCAAAAATTCTCAAAAACTAATCTATTTGATCTATTGCTTGCTGAGACTCATGGAGCTCTTTATGCTACAGAGTTAGCTGTTGAAATGAGGTGCAAATCTGTTATATTGGAGGATGACTCTTATCAAATTTTCAAAGGCTAGATCAACATCTGAATAGATGGGATATGGTAGGAATAATAACTAGTGACACTAAACTTAGATTAGCCTCATTACCTAAATAGAATGCCTCATTTGTTAGAAGAAAAGGTAAGGAGTATGCCTATAAACTTGCAAGAACAACTCTATCATTAAAAGATGATATTGTTGTTTTGGATGTCAGTCTAGTAGACATATATTTTGTAAACTTTTCTTTAATTTAATGAAAAGTATTTTTTCTTCAAAAAGAAAAAGATTTAGAATTTGTTTAGGGTTGCATTTCAAAATCTAAAAAGTGCTTCTAAGTAGTTGCACTTTTAAAAAAAAATGACATATTTGATACTTTATAAAAAATGTTTTAGTTGGTTAAAAAAACTGAAAGTCAGTTTTTTGAAAAAGCACCAAATTGAAATTTTTATCAAAAAGTTCACGTGGATAACTATATATTTTAAAAAAATTACTGTAACTAACTTTAAAAATGTTTTAGATACATGTGTTAATTAGTAATAAAATAATATTAATTTAGTAATATAATAATATTAATTTTAAAAATTAATTTTGTAATTATTAATTAATTTTATTTGATCATATTTGATCATTCTATCCATATCTTAATTAGTAATCATACTCTAATTAAATTATGGCATAGTAGCATGATATAGTAGTAGTTGTGAGGAGAAGAAGAAAAATAAACAACAATAAAATATATATTTAATTTATAAATAGTCCCTTTTGAAATTAAAAATTAATTAAATATTCACTATAATTAAAGTTTAATTCAATGTAATATTATTTTAAAGTTTATTAACTAAATTCTCAATAGATGCTCATGACTTGATACGATCTACAAACAAGAATAGCCACTCTTATCGGATATAACTTTTTTAAATTTTTGTTGGGACTTTAACCCGATTTGGATTCAAGACTCATCTCAACTCATTTTTATTTCATTATATACTTTTTCAATTTTTCATATAAAACACAAATCTCTATACACATTTTTCAAATCCCAATTCATTTTTTTCAAATTCTAAAATAATAATATTAAAAAATAAACTAAATTCATCTCAACTCATCTCATTTTTGAATACATATAAAGTCTAAGTCTTTATCTAATAAGAGATTGCACATAAAACTAGGTATAGTATTTCTCTATTAATATCAATACGCATAAAACGAGCTATAATATTTATTGATGTTTGTATAAATCACATAATATTTAATATTATCTTAATAATCTTAAAATTATTCATATAATAATTATTTTGAAATGATATGTTATATATTAATAAATATGAGTACAATGAGTCTTTTTCTAATGCATGTAATTTTATATAAAAATAAATTTATAAATTGATACAAGTTAATGTAATATGTCAAATTATAAATTTTTTTTTCATGCATGTAAAATTATTTTTAATTTAAAATAAATCTATAGATCACATGAAGATACTTTAATTTATAATTTTCTTTTTATTAGATATATTTTTTTTTTTTATGTCTATAACACTTTTCCAAAATTAATGCTCTTAGGTCTTAACTCTTAAGCTACGTTTTGACCGGGCCTGTATTGGACTGAGGCCCCATTTTGTGAATTGGGCGGGTCCATCTTAGAAATCCAGGCTAAATTCCCGATTCGATTCATATCGGGTCGTTGCTGGTCAATACGGTAAAAGATATGTATATTCAGGTAATTTCGTAGTGCCCCTTCTCTATATCCAAAATCTGCTTATCCCCTCTTCCCAAAACCCTAGAGACGGCCCGTCTTGCTGCTCCACTGGAACAGGTCGCTCTCTCTTTCTCTCTCTAGAGATTGATTTCTAAGCTGTTTTACCATTTCTATGTTATGCATGAAGAGAGGTTCAAGTTCGTGTCATATTTGGGGTTCTTTGTTGGTTTAGAGGGTTAACCTTTGTATGCTATATTTATATTTGGGGCTTTCAGATTATTTAAAGGGTGCGCTATACGTTTTTCTTCCGATTCAGCAGTCAATGGCTCCTGCTAAAGGTATGATCTCAGTCAGCGCTTTCACTTTTACTTTCTCTACGATTCTTACGTTTCTTGCTCTTTCATGATCTACTTGTTTGGCTGCTGTGAAAATTGAATAGAACAGGAGTGCGATGCTGTAAACCTTGTGTAGTAAACCCCAAGTGGTTGGCTCAAGTGGTAAGGGCCTTGGTCTTAAAGTTCACTTCAAGGTCCAAGGTTCAATACCTCATGGGTGCAAACAATCCTTTGGGGCCACACCCCCTAGTGAAAAGCTAGCGAATTAACCAGTTCCGTGTAGGGAAACTTCCGAGGGTGCGGTGCACGGGACCGGGGTTCACTCTATAGGGGTGGGTCCAAAGGGCCCTGCCTTGGAGAGGTTCCCGACATCAAAAAAAAAAAAAAAAAAAGCTTTACAGTGTTTTGAAAAATTATTTTGCATTCTCTTATGTTTGAAATAATAGAAAGTTCGGTATATCACTATACCCCTTATTTTAGCTTTTGTCATGCTTTTTAATATGGGTAGAGTTCATGTATGATATAGTTAAAATGTATCAGTTTGGCAAAACTGTGGTCTTAGTTTGTAGCCTCGTAGGAGTGTGGATTCATCCTACTTTCTTTCAACATGGATTTCGTTTGAGCATGAATTAGAACTTTCATATTTATAACTCCATATATTTTTCTCTTCTACACCGGAATGGAGTATGATTCATGATTTTCCCAGTTGACAGTTCCAAAAAAGGTGATCCAAAGGCGCAGGCCTCGAAGACTGCTAAA
Source organism: Platycarya strobilacea (assembly GCA_036898215.1). Lineage (NCBI taxonomy): Eukaryota > Viridiplantae > Streptophyta > Magnoliopsida > Fagales > Juglandaceae > Platycarya > Platycarya strobilacea. Next base: position 45,400,531 of record CM072550.1, read on the forward strand.
GCAGTGAAAACTGGCCCGACCTTTAAGAAGAAGGCTAAGAAGATTCGAACATCAGTTACCTTCCACCGTCCAAAGACACTGAAGAAGGATAGAAATCCCAAGTATCCTCGGATTAGTGCTCCGCCAAGGAACAAGCTTGATCATTATCAGATTCTTAAGTATCCCCTCACTACAGAGTCCGCGATGAAGAAGATTGAAGATAACAACACTTTGGTTTTCATTGTGGATCTCCGTGCTGACAAGAAGAAGATTAAGCATGCTGTCAAGAAGATGTATGATATTCAGGCTAAGAAAGTAAATACTTTGATCAGGTGAGCCTTCAATATTTCTGTGAATCGATAGTATTTCTCTTTTACTTGTCACAAATTTTAGATGACAACAGGTTAGTGGGTTTTCCATTTTACTCATAAAGAACTTATAAAGAAATCACAGATTAGTGGGTAAAAATCCTTTGTATAAAAGAAGTCCTTGTAGTATTTTCCTCATTGTGACGTAACCTGTAGTTCTTATTTCATATATCGTGTCCACAACTCACACAGATTTCAGTAACATCTGCCTTAGTAACACCTGGCACATTGTTTTTATTATTTACCTATCTAAAAAATAATTTCTCTGATTCTTTAGAGACCCTTCTTTAGTAGGAGACATGCTAAATTAATAATATCTGATGGCTCTTCTGTCTGTGGTATGTTTCCATACATCTGAAGCAAAAAGTTTTTGGTTTGATAGTTGCTATCCTGTACATGTCAAGATCGTGGATAAGTCTTCTTATGTGAAGTTTACAAAACATGGCTGCCTAGTACTTTTTTCAAATTGATTCATTTTATAGAAGTAAATTTGAGCTCTAGAAAGTTAGATGTTAAAGCTTGTAATGGTGCATCGCACTTGCATAAAGAGGTAGACCCAAGGACACCCAAGTCACATTTGGGCTTATATGCTAAAAGAACTAGTCAGTTATAATTACAGCCCCTTGTGAGATTCCATTCACTGCCTCTATTCAATCTGGATATTACACCCTATGTAAATACTTTTTTGGTGAACTATTTAGTATGCAATGCTGCTTTGCTATATTCACTGTTCTAATATTTTATGGCTTTCAAGTTTTTTTACTATTACAAGCTGTCCAGTTGAACTGAATGGCTACTCCAGATTTGGGGATGAAGATAATGACTCATTTGAATATACTGATTAAAATATATTGATTTATGGTGACTTATATATACAAAAAAAAAAGTATATTGATCACAGTGGTTCAATTCGATACGGCTGAATTTAATGGTTGGAAGTTAGTGTGGAGTAAAAAATAAGCAAGTTGATTTTAAGTGGATTTTATCATGCATCATATAGTTTTACATACTGTAGATCACTTTTTTCCCCCAAGGGTTCTTGTTTACAGTGCTTATATTTCAACTGTTTGCCATACAAATTTAAATGGCTTGCACAAGTTGCATTTTTTACTCTTTCTTCTGCCGATTTTCTGAAATATATTCAGATGCTCATCTTTATGTAATTCTATGGATGCAGGCCTGATGGTACCAAGAAGGCATATGTTAGATTGACACCAGACTACGATGCCTTGGATGTGGCAAACAAAATTGGTATCATCTAAGGTAGTGTCAGGCATATCCACATTTGGGTTCTTTTCTTTTAATTTTAATTTAAAGAGAGTTTTGTTAGGACTGAGCAGAGTGATATTGCAAACTAGTTTTAAAAGTTGTAATCTTGTCTCAATAATGGTTCATGCTTCTTTTTTTATCTGATTAGCTGACATTTGAACCAAGTAGCCTAGTAGGATTGAAGTTACGATCTTACTTAATCGGTTATATGGTGAATCTTTTGCATTTATGCAAGCTTGCTTTTTTGTTTTGTTTTTATTAAATCATTGCTTTTCAAATGGACATCGGGAGAAAGTCGGTCATCAGCAATTTCACTAGTTGCAGTAATTGTGCCTAATGATCAATTTAATGGATATTTTGGCCCATCATCAAGTTTCATGTCTCTCTCTCTCTCTCTCTCTCTCTCTCTCTCTCTCTCTCTCTCACATTCAAGTATTGAAATCTTGTCTCAAAAAAAAAAAAAAAAATGTATGGAAATCTTGAGCATTAGGCATGGTTTGTTTTTACAAATATTTTTATTTTATTTTATTTAATCATTACAACTTTTTAAAATTCTCACTTAAAATGAAATAAACAATTCAATATTCTAAAATTTCACTATCAAAATAATATTAAAAAAAATTCTAAAGATATTATTATTCTCAACTATTAAATTTTATCTTAATTTATCTCATTTTATTTCATGTATAAATAAAAAAAGAAAGATTTATCTTTATTGGGATGGGCCTAGCAAAGCTCAAAGTGATTGCTAAATTATTAACCTTATATCCAGTTTAGATACATAAATAGTTTTAATTCATTTTTTTCCTATACTTTTTTAAAATTTTTATATAAAATATAATAAATAATTCAATTTTTTCAAATTTTAAAATAATAATAATAATATTAAAATAAGTATGTTAATAATATTTTACTTAATTTTTAACTTTTATTTAAAATCATTTTATCTTATCTATCTATCTAAATGAGACCTTAATTCCACACTGCCCGAATTCTGGATATCGAATCAAATGTGTTATTTTTTCCTTACTACTCAACCCATCTCTTCCTAAATCCGAATCATGGGTTTTAGGCTGCCTGAATATTAACCTTAAAAAATGTCGAGATCATTCTTCTTCCGTTGCATCACTTTGTTCGACCGTGGTCAATCAATGGTAGACATTCAATACCTCGAATTTAATGACATACAGCATCTGCTTTTCATTTTGTTGAAAGATCTGGTAATGTCGACCAAAACTTTACAGGAATGTCGAAATGAGATGATTTCATTTCATCTCGATATCCAAACGAATCCTAAGAAGTTGATTCTTGTAACACCGGTTCTATGGTTGTTAGGATCGTGGAACGTAGGAGTTGATAATGCTCAGCCCTTTCATGGAAGAAGTCTTCTCTCCGCAGAACTTCGGGGCTGTATTCTGGCACCATGTGCTGAGAAACAGGAGATTCTTCAGAGTCATGGTGCAGAGGAAGATGATGATGAACATGTGATCTGCAGAGAGGACAACTTGAGTGAGCCTGAAACCAAGTGTCAATGCAAGAAACATGGAAGGAATGAGTGCAACTTGGAAGACGTTTTAGCCACTGCCCTTCTTCAAACTCACCCAAGCAAACTGCACATTCTATACTTATCTGGGTTTCTACTTCTTCTTCTTCTTCTTCCTTACTCTTCTCAAACCGAGAAACGGGAAGAGAGTTGAGGATTGAAGATTCCAGCGCATGGCTATGAAACTGTAGGGAAGGATTATCAGGATTAGCCTCGTTTAGAATCTGCATTCCACCTCGGTTTCTAGAGTTCACACCATAATTGTGCAGTAGAGACGTTTGAGTATTCTGTAGTAACTGAACAAGATAATGAAGATGCAAAACGGTTGCAATTAATGGAAATTCCCATGTATTCGAAGTCTGAAATCCTGGTCGTAAAGCCGAAGCAGTAGCCGGAGCCAGAGCCGGATCGATGCTATGCAAAACTCTGAACATAGAATCAGTCTTCAGATTAAATTTTCAGATCATTCAGTTGCAGAATATGTCCGAGGGATGTGAAGTGTATGTAGAAGTTTGGGGAGGGGAGGGGGGTTGGAGTTAATTGGTTACATCGAAGCAGGAATAGATATGGACATGCAAGGTTGTTGATAACAACTTGCATGAAAGCCGAAAGGGTGAATTGGGTAATCTGGTTAGAGATTCTCTTGTTGATAGTTTAGAGATTCTCTTGTTAACTCAGACCTCCGGCAACCATAGATTCTCAAAATGCATGCTTTGGAAATAATGGCATTTTACTTGTTTGGATATTGAGATAAGACGGATTTATATGAAAGTTAAATAAAATATTATTAGAATATTATTTTTTATTATTATTACTTTTTTGGAATTTAAAAAAGAATTAAGAGTTGAGAAAGTTGAATTGTTTATGTATTTTGTATGAAGATTTGTGAAAATTATAATAATCAGATGAAATGAGATGCGATGAGTTGTAATGATAAGATGAATTGAGAGTTGACTTTCATTTGCTACTAATCTATCAGAGCCAACTCAAATATTGTTTTCTACCTTAAGTCTGGCTCCTTACCCTGTTTTCTCTTGCTTTTTTTTTTTTCTTGTTTTCTAGGAAGATATGGTCCTTAGTTTTTTGTTGGATTTTCAGTCTGCTTGATAGTCATTTTTATAGCTCTAATCCCCTGTAAGGGCTTGCTGCAAGCTTGCAAAATGCTCCATCGTTTAATATGAGTGGTGATGATTCAGATTCCAAACAGACATCATGTCTTCAACAAATTTAGGTGATCATCAAAGGACAAGAGGTTTATAATTTCTGGTACGTTAGTTTTTTTAGAAATGAGTTAGCATTTGCAGTTTAAATACATGTATAATAATAATACCACCATCTTTATCTGTTATGTTAATTTTAGGTTCTGAAAGAACTCAATTGAACATAGAGCTTTATGTTAAGCTCCCTATAAATTATCCTCCAATGGGCAAAGTAAATCAATCCGAATCAGTTGATCATGCCGAAGTGCTGAATTATTGAATTTCGAGTGTAAGAACTGGATGGATTCCTCTGTTATGGAAGTGAAAAAAAAAAAAAAATTCTTGAGAAGAAAATATGATGGCTAAAAGTTCAATATGGATATATTCTTTATCATCCCTGCTTGCTCTTAAGAATGCAGCAATGCTTTCATCATCATTAGGTAATGGCTATAAGAGGTTGAATTGCTTGGAAGAAAATTTGTTACTCAGTTCTTATAGAAGAGCAATGCTACAGATATAAAGAGATTACACAAAAGTAAATCTACAAACGTATATGACTTCACGTAATACTTTAGATCTACTTTACAATTAAAATAGCTTTATAATCTAACATGCTACATCAAGCCACATCAGTTTGTAGATTTCTCTACGCAATGCTGCAGTATCTAACAGCACACTCGATTGTGCTGGCAGCAATATTAATCCTAGTCCATATCATTCTATACCAATATTTAGATCTGGGTTTTGCTTAACTTTCTTCAATTTTTATGCCATGAGGAAAATGGAAGTGATGTACAAGGATACAAATGATAAACCAAGTTAAATTGCTATGTCATTCAAAGTTCAAAACCAAAAATAAAGTATATCCCATTTACACAATCAGCCACTGAAGCAAAGCTTAGTGATTTCATTGAAACCTTTGTCTCTTGGCTGCTGGGACAGAATTGTTGAAACTAGCACAAGAAGTCAATAGCCGCGGATTGCTCAAACATGAACTCGAAAGATAATCGGCGAAATTCAACACAGATGCAGAACAAGTTTGAGAACTCCCACGAGACATTACAGGAGATGAGGATGAATTCAGTGGTTTATGAACCATGCTGCTCCCATTTGGAGCAACAGGCTTAAAATTTATCATTGCAGTCTCATGACGCTCTATGGCGACCGGAGGAATCTTGAACGGTTGCAAAGGAGGCGGATTCCGCCAACGAGGAAGTGGCCCCGCAACCATTAGTGTCTGAAGTAAAGGACCAGCTTCCATAACAGCCTGTAGGAGTTTTCCTTTAGGGGGAAGAGCTTTTTCTCTAACAAGATTGTCAATTACATCAGAAGCCGGGTTGATCTGTGAAGAAGCTATGCCTGTGGGAATAGAGCCATTATACTTCTGAACAGAAGGCTGATTCAAAAACCCGATGTTACTCGAATCGGCCACATTAATGTTCGAGAAATCTGGGGACGAAACAGCATCAAAGAAGGAATCAACTGGGGAAGATCCGTGTGAATGGTGGTTGTATGTTTCAGACAGGCTGTTGGATTCTGTTATGCTTGAGTTTGCTTTAGTTGGTATTACAAGAGGGCTTTCAGTTTGGACATGAGGGAAAATGTTGGGTAATTCAGTAGGGGTAGAGGGCAAGAGCTTGATTAGAAAATTCTGCAATTGAGCTCTAGCTTCATCTCTTTCTTGGGTTACAATCTTTAGAAGATTGAGTAAATTCTTCACGTACTCCTTGTTCTTTCTGATTTCCTCATTTGCTTCCATTTTGAGTGATTCAAGTTCAACAGTGGTGTAGAAAAGCTTCTGTTTCACCTCATCCATGCTCTGACAATATTCAAAACAGGGCTGTTAGTTTTAGAGAGAGAGAGAGAGAGAGACATAAACAATTCTGGGGTGCATACTTAACATCTATAATATTTTAAGCAAGGCATTGAAATCCTGACTCGAGTTATTAAAACAGCAAAATCTATGAAATTCTTGAGAAATTTGACGAAATAATGAATTCAGAGAACTATTTAAATCAACATCGACCAATCCCTTCAAAGTCTCCATGGAAACCACACCACACCAACCTCTGCTTTTGATAAATCAAAGCATCTTTTTGGCAGAAATGGAGGTATCAAACTAATCCAACTAATAAAAAAACCCACATCAAAGTTAGGAGTAACAGTAAAATCATGAAAAGGGACCATCAAGATCCCTCACAAGTCCCTCTTTTTGAAATTCAAGAGAAGAAAATTGGAAAAAAAAAATGAATGTCGCCATTAACAGGCCTTCGAACTGTACATCGCGCTATACAACTTAGTGCAGAGAAATATCAAAATTTCCCAGAGCATAATGGACCAAAAACGTGCATTTTTACAGAAAAACTTTGAGAAATTGACCAAAAGAAGAGAAATTTTGCAATTTCTTCAAAAAACATTTCAATGTACAACACAAAAATCTTAATGAAAATAAGAAGAATGCAGACAATATCCATGCACGGTGGTATTCAAAACGAAAAGAAAAGAATTAATACTATGCATGGCGGAAAATCTTTCATTTGCAAAAACAGGAATTAGTAGACGAATGAGAACATACTCAGAAAGAAAAACTTGAATAGAATATAATTAAACAGAAAATAAGAATTGCAGAAAATGAAACTTTTTTGAGTTGAAAAACAGAGTGGGGAATGCTTTTAAATGTCAAAAAAAGAGAGAGACCCAGAATAGAAATTCTAAGGAAGGGAAGATGAAGACGAGGAATACTACCTCTTGATAACTCCACAGAGAACCAAAGTCCTCCATACCACGTCAGGGCGTTCTTATTTTCAAGACGAGAAGGGGAAGAATGGTAAAAATTTAGGTATTAGGGGAGTTCAATATACGTTAATGGAGACTTATTTATAGAAGACCAACGACGCATATAAGACAAGAGAGAGAGGAGCGAACGTGATGTCGGCGTCAAAGACAACGAAGGAAAGCCAAAACCTTCCTTACAGAAAAATTCGGAGATTCTATTTTCATCTCTCTCTGTACTATTTGTAGCCTCTCCCACTCTTTTCAGAACCTCTGTCTTTACTTACTGTGCAAGATTTACGCGCTCTCTCTGTCTCTCTCTCTCTCTCTCTCTCTAATGGCCAATAACTGGATCGGCTCAAGATTTTCAATATATATAGAGATTCTTCCCGCTGGCAAAATTTAACGCCCAAATATACGCTTTCCTAAGAAAAAAGACAAAAAAAAAAAAAAAACAATAATATTGAATTAATTCTTGAGGTTTTTTTTTTTTAAATATCGATGGTGTGTTAAAATGGTAGGTTTGAAAAATAGATTTTTTAGTTTTATAATTGTGAATAACATAGAGTAGAGTTTTGTAAATTAAAATTTATTTTTAATGAAGTGTGGTGATTATATTGTTTGATTGTAAAATGATTTTTTTTAAGAAGGTAAATGGGTGGTTTCGATTCTAAATTTTGAAGAATTAAGCCCTATGTCATCGTGTCATCAAGTTCTTCACAATTATAAAATGACATGTATAGTTGTAACTTAGAGAAGAGTCTTATTAGATTCTCGACCTTGGTGGTATTTTATAGTTTTTTTTTAATGATATATGAATTTTCTTGTAAAGATAATGTGAGATTTCCTAAAATATTTATTTGCATATAAGAAGATACTTAGAGAATAAATTGAGATAAGAAATACGTGAATAATAGTAATATAATTTGAGTTTAGATTTTTTTTATTGGGTTTAAATAATAAAAAAAAATCAATAAAAAATTTATAAAGTTAAAATATTATTATAATATAATTTTTTAATTGTTTATGATTTTAAAAGGTTGAATATTTTTTTGTGTTTTGTCTGTAATTTTAAGAAAATTATAATAATTAACTAATAATTAGATGAAAAAGTTGAAGATTTGAAATTGAAAAATGTTTTTATTTTGATGGTGTTAATTTATACAATAGAGACTCAATCAGTGAGAGAAACTTCCTCCAAATCCATAATCACATCAGAAATGCCCAGGGCATTTTTTCCCAGAGCATGAGCCTCTTTATTAGCATATCTCTTGATATGTTTTACCGACCATTCATCAAATTTTTTGAGCATGTGCTAAGTCTATGATTAACATCCCTTTGTTGTTCTCGTCAGGGGTGAAAATTGATACTGTTGGTTCGGTTCTACCACCGAATCGCCACCGTAGCGATCTGTTGAAGACTCCCATTTGTTGACCAAAACTGACCTTATAGGTGCGGTGGAATGGCGACGTTGGTTTTGATTTTGGTGGCCTGTTCGATTTTACTGAAAGCTCATCCATTCTTCGAACACAAGCTGCACAACAACTACAAAATTACATATAACAAGTTGACAATAACAACAATAATAAATATTAGAAAAAAATTAAACCAACAATACAAAGTAACGGACAAAAAATAAAAAGAGAAACAACAATTAAACCTAATACTAAGCAGCTGCCAGCAATTACAAATACAAAATCAAGATTAACAAGAATTTGAAAACAAAAAACTTATGGAGTCAATTCTTGAGACGATGTCAAAAGCTGAGCCGCTGAGGGGTAGTGCTGTGGTGGATGGCATTGCAAGCCTGTGAAAGTGGCAAGAAAGGAGGAGGTTTTGAGGGATGAGGAGTCATGGACTCCGTGCTCATGGCACAAGAGGAGGCAAAATGAAATTTCTAAAAGATTGAAGTGAATACAATTGAAATGACGAGGGGGAGGCAACAAAAACTAAATCCTAAGAACAGAGCTACACCTCTTCAATTTAAATAAAACGACTACGTTTTGTATATATAAAAAAAACATATATGATTGGTCGGTCTATTGGTTCGAGATAGGGTCGAACCAGTATCGACACCAACCGTTGTCGGTTTGGAGGTAATTAACTAGGGGTGGGCAGTGGGTACCCGACCCCATTGCCCCGCTTGTTTTCTACTCTGTCTCGCTATGGCAGAGCGAAGTACCCCGTTCCGTCAGCAAGGGTTGCTAACGGGGTTTCCCCAGCCCGCATTCTAGGCCTAAGGCGGTAGCAGGGGTGGTATGGGGTGCACCCCGTCCCGCAAATACCCCGCCTCCGCCCCCATCTTATCGATTTTTGGCTACTTGGCACACATTCGGACCTAAATCAACATCCTCATTTTCTTTCTCTCATTTCTTCTCTATCCCTCTCTTCTCTCCCTGCGTCACATGACAATGACCAAACCCGTAGTGTGCCATCCCTTCATTTCTTCTCTCATTTTCTTTCTTTGAGTTCTTCTCTATCCCTCTCATTTCTTTTCTTCTCTCCCTTCTTTCACTCACACCGCACAACACATTGATGGGTGACATGATGGTCGAGGAGGGGTCCTTTTCGTGGCTTAAATCATACGTTTTTTAAGACGTTATGAAGCTAAGCCAATGGTTGACGATGGTCCACTCAATGGGTGGCAACACTGCGTCAAAGTATCATCCATGATTCCACAGTATTACTCATTTTCTCTCTTTCTCGATTTCATTTGCAGGTCTTCCTTTCTTTGATTTGTTGTTTGTTTGGAATTTTTGAAATTATTGTAAACTTGTAATTGATGGGGAGGGACGGGAAGGGAGAAGAAGGGCAGGGGGTGGACGGTTGGAGGTCCACCCCCGCACCCCTGTCAGCAGACGGGGTACCCCCGCCCCCGCATGGATGGGGGCAGAGAACGGGGAAAAAAATGGAACCTCCGCCCATGTGTGGGCGGGATTGGAAGGAGGGTGCCCCCCCTTCTCTTGTGGTAGGGCGGGTAGCACCCCTATAATTAATATCGCCTCTCGACCGATTCTTCACTAATGGCGGCTGCTAGTTTTATTATAGGAGGTCAGTTTCTGGTTGGTTAGTCAATTTTTTGTACAACCCTAGTTCGAGTGTTCTTCTATGCTTTTGTTAGCATTGACAACTTGTAAAATATCTCCTTCTAATATGATCCTTCTATGTCCCAGGTCAATGCGAAAGATAAAGGCTTGAAGTGTAGCATATGTCTACTAAATCTGGATCTAGAAGCAAATTTCTCTTCATTCTCGTAGTTGTAATAACATTACCCTCTCCATCACAAATTGTATCCCAAGCTCCTAATTTGCACAAAGTTTTGTCAATGGCAATATCCCAATTAATATTAAAAAATCGTTAGGAGGCACCACCCAATTACTACTAGTATCTATTGGTTATTTAGCCTATTCTATGGATTTTGATTCACTAACGTCTTAAGAGCACTCTTATTGGAATAGACATTTGCAAATTCAATTAGGCATTTGCTTAAGAAAATCCAATAATTTCTTATATTGGATTAGGAATTTGCAAAAGAGATGGCTTTCAGCTACAATAAAAACAACTTCTATTGTCAAATTTGTCAATCACTGTAATTAAGTAAAAAATATTAAAAAATAATTTATCTCTCCACTTTTCCCTTTCTCTCCCTCTCTTTGCAATTAAAAGTTAGGGTAATTTTATTTGTGATAGTGCAATTAAAATATATATAGAGAGAGCCAATTGCAATTAAAAGAATATAATGCAATTAAAAAGTATATATAGCCGTTCATGATTGGCATTTATCTCTTTAATATTTCTCTATTTTAGAAGAATATAATGCAATTAAAAATTTATATTATTAAATTGAGAATATTTTATTATTATTTTGACCAAAAAATAATTCAAAGTGGGAATACGTTTTATATAAAATAGCCATTTACAAAATGATGTTAGATTTGACAAATTTTACAAATACAAATACCTAATCTAATAAGAATGCTCTAAGATCTGATAATATCTATGCTGTTTGTTTGAGGAGAATGTTAGGATGTGTGAAGTCCACTCTAAACACAAAATATTCCTTCTTTTCCAAAATGTTCTTTCATCCACTCCCAACTCTTTCAATTCTTCAATGCCAAGAGAGAAACATTGTGTCCAACATTTCTTTATAATGTTGATTTATTATTTTGCACTTTAGTCATATGAACGAGTTCACACAAAAAAGTAAAAGAATTCTAGTCTTACGAAAGAATTCTCACATAAATAAATTTATAAATTAACATAATTTGATATGATACATTAAATTATAAAATTATTCTTATTGTAAAGTAGATCTAATATATCATATAAACTCATATCAATTTGTAAGTTTATTTTTATGAAATCTTTTTGAGACTGTAATACTTAGTTCTCTTGGTAAAATAGGGTGTAAAGTATACCATTAGACACACTTGACAAATGTTTTTACCTTTTCATCCTATTGAGTTCACTCTCGTTGAACACTAAAGCCTCATTTGAATATGTGGTCTCATCTCATCCTATCTTATATTATCTCAATACTTAAATAATACTCAAACACAAACACTTCTATTTCATACATTTTTATCTAATCATTATAATTTTTTTAAACTTATATATAAAATATAAAAAACAATTTAATTTTTAAAAATTTAAAAATATAAAATTATATTTAAAAAAATAACTTTATAATATTTTTATTTAACTTTTTATGTTATTTTTCTAAAATTTTATAAAATTTTTAACTAAGGTTTGGTTTGTTTAAAAAATGAGATGCGATAATATAAAAGTTAAAAAAAGAATAAAATATTGTTGTAATATTTTTTTTAATATTAGTTTTATTTTTGGATTTGAAAAAAAGTATTTTAGTATTTGAAAAAATATAATGATGAGTTTAAGATAAATTTTAAATTTTAAATTTCATTTTCATAGACAAACTAGGCCTAAAACCATTTCGTTATTATTTACAAATCACCACATTATTATTTATATTATCTAAGACTAATTTAAGCATCAAAGCTACTACCATGTGCACTAAAAACATCATTTAGTTTTATATAATTATCATCTTGTCCTGTAAATAAATAAATAAAACTTTTCAAACTTATTTTATTAGCAAAAAGCAAGACAAAACTCCATTGTTTCATGGGTTTTCTAGATTCTGCATCATCCAATCAGGGCACTTGTCACATTACCATCCCGAAGGCATCAAGTACAAGACGCAAATCCACATGTCACACAGGAATTTATGACCGTCAGGTAGAACCAATGAACATGGACGAGGAATCCCATTGGATATTACCTCAATATTTCTTTCCACTCTTCAAATATTAGTACAAGTACATTAATATTCAACGTCATTTGTAGCATAATAACATCACCTCATGTAGTATATAAATACCGTACAACTCCATATATAATTAATTGGTCATTAGATCTATAACTAGTGATGTTTGTATATATTATAATTAAAAATTAAATAAAATATTATTATAATACATATTTTTAATATTATTTATATTTTATAATTTTAAAAAATTAAATTATTTATTTATTTTATATAAAAATTTGAAAAAATTATAATAATAACTTCAAATAAGAGGGGAATAGATATATAAGCCGGTATGAATAATATATACATTTAGTAAAGTACTTGTATAATATAATTTGATTAGAAAAAGAAATTTTAAAATTTAATCGGTTTAGTTATGTGGATAATATATTCTACATAGTGGCTTGATAATAAAATAACTCTATGTAAGTTAGTGAGTTTCTTACAACTTATATTAGACATTAAATGTCCCATAAATTCACCTAGACAATAACAAATAGTATATGTGTGTGTGTCTCTTTTCTACAGGTAGCAGGTACTAGCAACACATAGTATGGTATACATGAACTAGATAATGGATTAGTAGTGTTCTCACGTGTTATAGTACTTAGGAGCGGCTTAATATATTTTGTGACATTAGACAGGTATCAAGTACATAATGTTGCTTTAATTTAAAAATAATACTAATATTTAAATATTAAATAATAAAACTCTATTGAAAATTTTGAAATACAAAACATATTAAAGTTTTGCTATATTAAAATACACATTATTTTGTTATTATATTCCAATTTTACTATTATTTGAAATTTTTGTACATTTTAAATAAAATCTTTTTTAGAAAAACTTTTATACTTACTTGTTTTTAATGAGATTTTATCATTTAATATTGATTTTATTTTAAATATAATGTTTCATATATTTTATATTAGGTAATATTTTTTTTGATATTTTTTTTCTTTGCAGAGTGGGGCCTAGTCAAATTTGGGAGCCCTTAGACACTGGCTTTATTATCTACTCCTTTGAGCCGGCCATAGTAATACTCTTTAAATTAATAGTTTTATTTTTTTAAGTTTTAGAAAGGTTTAATTAGGAAACAGACAAAACACTAGTCGAGTATAAAAATGCCATAGTAGCGACAAAATCAGCTACTAAATTAAAATAATATTACAATATTGGGTTCTCTTAGTTAATACAATGTATCTAGAGGATTAGAACATGCCCTTTTTTTGTATTTTTTTGGGAGCAGATTAGACCATGCCTATATGTGCGTGTTTGTGACCATGTTTAGCTATATTTTTATTTAAAAAAATTAATTAATTACAAAAAATTATATAAAAATAAATTTGGAAATAACATTATTTTCCATAATATATTAAATTATAAAATAATTTTTATTTAAAATCAATTTAATAAATAATATGAATTCATCTTAATTTGTGAGATTGCTTTTATATAATTCTTTGCATCTCATAATTCTTTTATTTTTAATCTGAAAAATAATATATAAAAGTTCTCAAATAGATAAATTTTGTCTAAATTAAATATTTCATAAAAAAATGTATGTTTTATTAATAAAAAACAATTTTTTTTTTTACAATTTTTTAAAATAAAAATATATATATTTTAAAAATTATACAAAATTTAAAGTTTGTAATTAAAATCATTTGATCTTTAATCTTCGAGTACATTTAGCTACCTTCTTCATGATTATCATTGACCTTTCCATTCATTCATTGCAATGATAACAGGACTTGTGCAACGAAGTGGTCAAGGCCAGAGAACATCATGTACTGTTTTTGCAGTTTACGTCTTGTTCATCTAAATTCAATTTAAAAAATATATATATTTTCAGGTTAAATCACGATAAGTGATATCATGTTCTGAAAACTTAACTAGATAAAAACTAATGAATTTATTTCTTATTCGGTATTCTAATTGTTTTCTCCAGTTATTTGTTTTAACATATATAACCTATATAATGACAATTTAACCATTGTTTACATCAATTGAAGTTTTTTATATTGCCTATTGTATTTAATTGTATTTTGTATTTCAATCTTTTTAATTTTTAATTTTGTTTGTATTTAACAAATAATTATTTTTTTTAATTTCTTTAATTATACTTGATGTGAAATCTTGAATTTGTTTTTGTACAATTCTTCCGCGACCTTTATAAAAAATTATTCCAACAAAGTTTTATTTATTTATTTTATGAAGAGTTATTTATTTATTTATTTGATGAAGAATAATTTATTTATTTTTATTAAAAGGTCAATAATAATTATTATTATTTAAAATTAAAAGGCAAGTCTACTATAAATGATGCCTTGCAGTCGCACAATAGGGTTATTATTGTAAATTCGCAGATCTCAACTTTGAAACATGGTCCGAAAAAGTGCAGACCAGTTAGCCTTTTACCTCCTGACGGGTAACGACTTTTACCTGTCAACCTAATCATGTAAAATTGCTTAACAAAAAAATAATTGTACAAAGAAGTAAAAGCAAGGAAAAAAAAAAAAAAAAAAAACATTGTACATCCTCCGAATAATCAGAGGCTGCCATTTGTCATCACAAAGTTCGAGAATCTAAGCACTTTTCCTAATTAATTTAATTAATTTACTTTTTTTCTTATATTATATGCTTTACAGTATATTAATATGTCTTAATCATAAGGTGGGGCTTAAAAACTATTGTTAGCAGCCCATGAGGTTGTCATCTTCTGCAACTGCACATGGCAATTAGGTACAAAAAGATCCAACTTCAACTTCGACTGGTGACATTTGGCATCCCGACCGTGAGGCGAGGCACATGCGACAGTGGAAGCTATTGGATGGGTAGCACGTGCCATGCACGGCATTTAACTTTGGATCAAGATGGTTGGAAAAATGGAAGATGATCCAAGAGCTAGGAAAGGAGAGCAGTCCTCAAACGGAACTAGTAATGGCAAGGGAAAGAACAAAATGGTCGGTCTCAGAAAGAGGTTTGATTCTTAGTACAGGACAATTCTTGAATCTTAGGCTCCATTGATTTTTACAGTTACTTCCAAGCTTAATTTGACTAAAAATGGAGTGGAAGAGACAGAAAATGCAAAATAAATAAATAAATAAATAAATAATAATAATAATAATGTTCTTAGTTGGATACTGGCTGCTTTTACTGTTTAGAAAGATTAGCAAAGACTAATAAATTCCAAGCTGATTTTTATTATACCATGCAAAATGACAATGTGTATGCTTTCGTAGAGTCTGATTCTGAAACAATGTCGTTCAAGTGTAACGTCACTCGCTAGGATACAACTCAAATAATTAAGCTTATCTCTTCTATTAAATTAGGTTTATTTTGAATATTCAGTTAATCAGATAACATAAAATGAGATAAAGTATTTTAAATAATATTGAAATCTTTTAACACGAGATGAGATGAGATGAGATGATTTGTAAAAAAATATATGTTTGGAATGTAGATAATGAGATGAGATAAGATATAATAATTTTGACTTTTTAAAATCTGATGAATAAGTGGGTCCTATTTGACTTTTTAGCACTTAAATTTTATACTTTTTACTGTTTATTACTATTCATGTCAGAAATGATTTAAGATGAATTTAAAATTTTAAAAATGAAATAGATATAAAATAATAACCATTTGGATGTCCAAAACCTCTCATCTACACAAATCTAGTTAAAGAAATAGGACATAAAACTTTTCAGACAAATGATGATGTAACACGGTGCCTAAGGATAGGTCTTGAATTCAAATTCCCACTCTATATTTCATTTTGTATCAATAAATATTTGGTTTAACTCAACTTTAATTCTCTCCAAAGATGTTGTGGGTTCAGTGGAAATACAACTTGTGGGATCTAAGTCTCTTTGACATTGGTTTGGAGATGTTGAAGGGGGGAAGAGACATGATGATTTGTTCTACATGCTTCATTCAAGGATTGTCCACGAGAAAGTGCGGATAGCAACAACAATTATTAAATCAGCAATGAAAATGAAGACTAGTGATGATAAGAATGAAATAATGAGTCCCAACCTCTGCAGTTGCTGTCAAAAGGTTTGTCACAATTGTGACTATGATGGAGTCATATGCATGGTGGTTGGTGTATCTAATTGATGTGGGTCACAGCAGGATCTAGAGCACCTAAAGTCTATCAGAGGATCATTACATGCTAAATATATGGGGGAAATTAATTTGAGAACTGCCTAGAAGATTTGAATAGTTTTTTTGAGAAATAAATCTATACCGTCGTAGAATGTTTAAGCGCTGCACAATTCTTTTTAAAAAGTAAATAAATATGGAATATATATGATTAAAAAAAGTTAATTTTTAATAATAGATCTAACTCTTTTTTAAAAGAATTGCTGGACTCTTATGCACTCTATAAACTATATCTAAGATTACCTATATTTACATTTTTTGATCATTTTGTTTTCAGAGAATATCACCTTGAGATATTGAAGTTTTGGGATAGACCCCACCCTGTTTGTTTAACCAACACAAATAAGTACAGGACCAAGGGGACAAAAAGTCTCAACCCTGCAAACAAGAAAATAACCTAATAACATGTAATGAGTCTCTTATTTTTTCCGTCTTTTGAGCAGGGGAATAAAGGTTTTAAGGGGATGGCCAATTGTATTTTTCTTGATTAACCCTATAGATTTAGGTACTATATCTCAAGTGTAGTTCAATTTAGACACTAAACTAGATACTGTATCACCATGTTACTACCATGATCACTAGCAGCTCTGCTGTCTCACATCACCTAAAGTTTCTGCTCCCTGTTTCATGATAAATTCAAGTGTGCCCCAATTCGGTGATCAAACAGGTTGTATTCTCTTCTTGGATTATTTCTTGAGAAAAACTTTGGAATATTGTCTAGATGGAAAATGATTTGGCTAGGCCTAGAGCATATAATTTCCATGCAGCCCTTTTAAAAAAGAAAAAAAAGTAGATTCCTTCAGACGGCAAATATCGTTTTTCTTTTTCATGGTGGGGCCCACCATTTTCCAAAAAATTATACGGAACTTACACGCCCTACACTTATATCTAACATTACTCTGTCTAGAAACCTCGCTCGTGGTGCCGCGGAGAAAAACAATACTAACATTAGCAAACCAAATTGTCCACAAGACAGCCTGTAGAAACCTATACTATTTGTGTCTATGCACTGTACTATTATCACTCGAAGTGTATGTATATGGAATTCCTAATCTATTCTTGACATAATTCCTCGCACCTAACGTGGAAGCTCCCTCCAAAGGAGATGTCTTCTAGACAATCCCTATGCTTTCAAACTTAGCCAAGCTATCACTATCTGCATTTACTTCTCGAAAGACATGCTTTGTGAAGGAGCCCTTGTGCTCGGCCAGAAACGATATTTATGACGAATTATTTACAATTAGAATGACTAAAACATATTTATTTTAATAATAAATAGTAATTTCTATTTAATTAGCATCATTGATAAGTACTATGATCATAGGATTCTTCAACCAAACTCAACCCCAAAACAACCCATTTCTTTTTTTATTCCTAGAAAGCAAACTGCATTTTCCATACACATTTGACCAAATTTAAAAAAGACGGTTGGTTTGGTCGAGACTGAACCGTTAGATTCTATAAATGAAAGTTGGATACTTTATTAAAGCAAACACTTTTGTAAGTTTGAACAAGGAATTAAGAAAGGCAATTCTTTTAATTTTTTTCCCCCAATCTCCATTAATGAATGCTTTAAGGTGGAGTTTGGTGTAAGAGTAGGTGTGTGACGGCAAAGAGAAAAAGATGTTAATTTTTTAGCTTTGGTTCTGTCTCCTTCCTTTTGAGGTACGACTTATATGTGAAGTAGTCGTTCATTTTTTTCTACTCTTTGAGAAGATGGGTTAGCTTTATGGGTCCATTTGAAAGAATAAGATATGTGCAAACAAAGATATTTCTGATGCACATGTGAAGAAGCTTGTGAAGAAGACCACCTAACAGAAAAATAAATAAAATAAAAATAAAAAAAAGGTAGAAACTTTGAGAGAGAAAAGTCTCGAGAGGAGTTAAGAGGGAGTTTGGAGTCAGCAAAAGTCAAATCATATCATTTTCAACAAATCATTAGTTCTGTAAACAATTATTTAAGAGGTTGAGGTAATTGTTTTGTTAAAGACATCCAACTTGCCTTGGACTAGGGGCAGGTTTGGCGCCCCCAGCTGACAGTAATTTTGATTTATTTTTATAGGTAAAGAATAGATAAGATAAGAATAAAATTAAATAAAATATTATTATAATATTTTTTTAATAATAAATCTTTTTTAAAATTTTTAAAATTATTTTTAAAATTTTAAAATTTTGAATTATTTATTTTATTTTATATAAAAATTTAAAAAAATAATAATAATGATAAAAGACGAGATTATGTGAAAAGGCAAACAAGGTAGATTTGTGGTTTCAAATGAGATACAAAATTTTTATTTGATCTTATTGTTAAATATGATTTAAATACAAAATTTTCAAATGAATCATTATAATTTTTTCAAACTTTTAAATAAAAAAAGAATTCTAACTTTTTTAAATCTCCAAATAAAGATAATATTATAAAATTATATTTTTACAAAATTTTTAGTTTTATAAAAAAAATTATTCAATTTTTTCTCTTTTCTTTTCCAAAACTCAAAAAACACTCAATTCAAGTTATCTCACTACTATTTATAAACTATCTTATTACTATTCACAAAATTTTCATCTCATCTCACCTCTCTAACCAGCTAAATTACTGCTTGGACCTGTTATGGATTGTTGAACAAAACCCTATTTATTTCTCTCTATTCCAAGAGCAGGATGATGTGTTTTTCTTTTTCTTTTCTTTTTCCCACCTTGTTTGGGATGTGGGAAACATGAAAACGAGTAATGGGAGACATGAGAATCTAGTGGTTTATATAGGAGAGCTACTTGATAGGAAGCCAATGAAAAAAGTAATTCAAGAGTGTGAAAGTAAGAACATTCATGTCAAAGGAATATTACACACTTTTTCTAAGTTTTAATAAAGCTGAGATCTGATGTTTAGGAATTAGGGAATTAAAGATTGGTGCATGTCAAGATGAAAGGGAAAGAGAAAGGTGAAATAAAGTAGGGTAGAAAATTTGCACTAATTCCGTTTGCTTAGAAAACTAGTAAGCAAATTAATTTGAATATCTCGAGAAATAGAATCGTTGTGGCATAAAGAAGTCGCCCTAACTCAGACCAATGAATAGAAATAACTTTGCATTGTCAGAATCCTCGTATTTTAGAGAAATGTTTTGGTCTACACACAAATTTTACACAAGTAAATTTACACCAATGCAGCTTAATATGATTCATCAGATTGTATAATTATTTTTACGATAAAATAAATATATCTAATTTATTTTTTAGTTGAGTTGAGATAAAAATAAATAAATAAATAAAAATTGAATAAAATATTATTAGAATATATTTTTTAATATTATTTTTATTTTTAAAAAAAATTAAATTTTTTATTTTATTTTATATGAGAATTTATAACTTTTTCAAATATTAAATTACGACAATGTGTAAACTTTCTTGTATTAAATCGTATGTAGATTTAGTTTTATATCATTTTTTTCTTTACTAGTAACGGATTGGATTTTTCTATCTCATCGTATTTTCTAATTAAAGTGACATCTTATAACTTTTATATATATATATATATATTGTTTCTTAATTAGGGCCATCATAATTTTGTACCAATCTCACCTGATTCTCTGATTGGGAATTAAAGAGCATCAAAAGTTCAAAACCCAGCTCAAGTCACAAGCCGAGTACTAAAGTATTAGTACCATATTGGGCCTTGGCAGTTGATCGGCTAAGCCTTTTACTTTCTGGGTGACTTTTGAGTGTGTGCCTTTCTACTTAAAATAGCCCAGTCCACAGAATAATTCAGAGATTTGCTCAGCCTCTTCCATGTTTACCCTGAAGCTCAACAAATGAGCTCAGGTGACAATATATGATAAGATCCGAGAATTCAATATATATCTGATATAAAATAAGTGGATTTCTGTTTGATATAAATAGATTTGAATCAAAACGGATTGACCTGATAAGATACGATTAATAAATAGATCAATTGCAACTCGCAAATCAACCTACGAAACTTGCAATCCACAATACGAATTAACTCTATTTTATGTATTTTTACTGTTGAGAATACATAATTAATATGGTATTTGAATATCGCAAACTATTAAACTTTATGCAAATAATACTGTTCATGTAAATGTAAATGTAAATGTAAATGAAAGTAGATAGCATAGACTCAGTGCAAATTCAGCAGATCCAATGGAAGTCTTTCATTTCACGAGATCTGATCCACTGATTAATGGCAGCACGTGACCATATATATATATATATATATATATATATATATATATATATTTTCCCTAGATCCAAACACGATGAAGGGGGATCAAAGAGTAGGAAAAGGAAAAACATGTGTTGTTACAAGAAGTTGTCGGAGTGACAACTCATGATGATCATCATGATCAAGCCGTCAATAATTAAACAAGGAAGTAGATAAGATTGAAAAATGAAGAGAAACTAGAGAAAGGGTTTAATAAATAGTACTGGGGCACATGATCCCATATATTATTCGTGGACGGACAAGATAAATACAATTGCTAATCAACATTAATATTCTAAAACATGTGGATTTATGTCATCTCATGTAGTACTGGTCCGCTTAATTATGTATATACCATTTTTTTTAATATTTAATTTAATTTAATTTATTTATATGTAATTTGAAATTCAAGTGCAAACACCAAGTCCACCATCTCCCACATTACCTACTGAATTTTCAATTCGTGCTAACAACTCATTTGAGCTATTTAATCCCATTAACATATAGAGCTTAGATCCATATAATACAAGATCATCATAACCGTGACTTTGTTTTCAATTCTATATTAGGTGTCATTTTTTTTTATTTTACAAATAAAGGAATTAAATTAAGTTAGTTTTTATCTTTTCTTTTCTTTTTCTCTCTTCTTCTCTCCCTTCTATACCTTCCTTTCAACGGAACATGATGATCTTCTTCATTTTAAGTGCATTGGATGTTAACATATAAAATAATAAAATATACTTCTTTTCATCAGTTTAAATTTTTAAGATAAGTAGTGATTTCATATAGTATCAGAGTAGAAATTCTAAATTCAAATCTTAACTCTACACTTTATCTTATGGAATTAAATATTTCACTTACTTGACTTATTAATTGAGAAAAAGTTTGGCCCACAAGTGAAAAAAAATATCAATATATAAAATAATAAAATATACATCTTTTTATTAGCTTAAACTTTTAGGATAAGTGATATTATCACATTGAATGGTATCAATTTAGCATAAAAAAATAATATGTTTTGATCATTTTACATTATACTGACAAATAATATGATCAAAATTATGCCGTTTTGTTAAGCATCGACTTAGGATTATGATATCATGGTTTATTAATGTTATCTATTCATGGTACATTGTAATTGGTTTTTGCCTTTTATATGGAAGTCGGAGTTTTTGCCCCGATTATTTATTTAATTCTTTTTTATTCGAGTGATTAGGTGAACGATAAATCTGACTTCATGTGAGGTTAGCTGGATAACTATAAGCTGCATGTCTTCTGAAAAGAAGATATCTAGGTTAGCTTGATGATATTTCCGGTTATACATGAACTTGTTAGTTATAAACAAAAGAGTATTATCTATTTGCTTAAGATCACTTGAGAGAAACTCTAATCTCAAAACTCTATCCATAAAGTCATTTTATAGACCTGTTTGGATAAAGAAATAATTTTAACACATTTGATCTCATTTCATCTAATCATTATAATTTTCTTAAATTTCTAAACAAAATAAAATAAATAATTTAATTTTTTCAAATCTCAAAATAAAAATTATATTAAAAAATTATATTCTAACAATATTTCATTCAATTTTTATCTCGTCTCATCTCATAATCTTAATTTACTATCCAAATCAGACCTAAATAGATACCTGAATTATTGAACTCTTGAGTTAGCTTAAATAGAAAGGGTCTTGATTTTGGTAGTACAATCTCTCGAACCGATCTAAGTATAAACAATTTCTAGAAGTTATCAATCAATCAAAGGTACACTTCAATTATTTGAAGTACACTTGACAAAAACTCATTACCGATCAGTACCTTATGCACCTCCATTATTAGTCAAAACATTTTTTTATAACATCTATTGTAAAAATAAAAGCACCTGAATTATTGTCTGGCCTTGTCCTCTATATCTAGGATGTTCCTTACAAGTTACATGTGCAAATATTCTATCGTGAAAAACAGTTTCATGTTGCCCTTTTTTTAGTGCCTGATTAATCCTCTCATCATACTTTACATACCTATTCCAATAATTGAGGTATAAGATAGTTGTCCCTAACTTGATGGGGGAAGAATTATTAGTGTACTCACATCACTTTATATACAAGCCTTTCATAATATTTATAGAAAATAAATATACGCAATTTGAACCCAACAGTCTTTTTTTTTTTTCCTTTGATAACCAGAAATGTCCAAAATTGAGAGTAGGAAATTCAATTAGGAAGTATTATAATGTCGATAAGTAATCTAATGATGTCGATAATGTACATGACATAAGTTGCTGCAAAAAACGATGCTACACTCTTCCTTTATGCTTATTTATTGTGTTAAGGTCATAAAAATCGGTCAACGGGTCGGAGTGGGAGAAAGGATTATTTCTAACTCACTGGTACGAGTTGGGCTTTATTTGAGGTCGTTTAGGGCTCCCGGTGAGGTCCTGGCGTGACTGTACGTATGTAATAACAAATGAAATAAAAAGAGATGGACACACAATTTTACGTGGTTCGATGAATGCCTACGTCCACGAGTATTTGGGGATGAAAATCCACTATAATGAAGATTTTTACAGTCTCTCATAGCTCACTGTACAGAAAAATATATATGAATATTCAGATAAATTCGCTAGTCGAAACTGTTGGAGGAGACTCCAACCCCTGCTGTTGGGGAAAATGGACCATTTTTATAGTCAAATTTCGGTCAGTACGGTCAGATATTTGTCTTGCGTGTCACAGTCGACTTCATTTTCCTCATCGTCTTGTTTTTCTTCTCATCAACTCACAACGTCTATCAGCTCACCTTTCAATCCCATCATCTGTCCTTTTGTTTCCTTTGTCATAAATGCTCGATGGGCACATTTAATTTCCTTCCTTTCATATTGCAACCAAATATTCATCTCATGATGTTGACATTAATGCTTCCTTTCAAAAAAAAGAAAAAACTAACTTTCACCTACAATCATTATCATTTATATTTTAACTTTGAGTGAGAGAAATTATATTTGTAATTTTAAAGTGTATAAGTTTCATTCATATTTCTTTACAAAAAAATAGATGAATTTGAGATCTATATAAATATATATATTTAATAATAAATCCTATTATTTTATCAAAAAGAATGCGTAGAACTTACACACTTTAAAAAACACACTTTAATATATATATATATATATAGCATTATTGATTGAGGTGTGATTTAGATAGTAGATGGTATAATATAATTTTAAATGAAAGTTGAATATTGAATAAGATTTTGTTAAAATCTTATTTTTTAATAATAATATTATTATTTTGAGATTTTAAAAAAATATAATTATTTTTTATATTTTTTTATAAAAATTTAATTTTAAAGAAAATAATAATAAAATAAGATGAAATCATATATTTTCACTATCAAATAGAGTTTGAAAGTTTATGCACGTTAAGAAACAGTGAAGACAATGATTTGAGGCAAAAGATTTTATTATTAATATTAAAATTATTTGTTATTTTGGCTTTGTTTTATGATTGTTCTGCCTCCCCAAACAATTAATTATTAGGATTTTCAATGGAATATTGTAGAAAGTTGGCAGCTAGAAAATCCCCAAGGTGTCATTCACTTTCTCAACTAGTAGAATCTAGAAGGCGTTGCAAGGACTTTCTAACTAGTGGAATTCCAAAACATGTGAACTTTTGTTGGGCTTTTTGTGTACTCTTTCAAGTTTTGCTGAAATTCAGTCTCAAGATTCATTTTCATAAAGAAGTACCATCACTTACGTACCATATATGGAAAGTTGCAATTTTGGATAATTTATTGGAAATCAACCCTAGCAAGAGCATTGCTTGTAATTATCCTTTAAGAAGTGTTAGTCATGCAAAAATATTTTCTCATACAAGATTTTTGTAGACCAAGCTTGTTTCTAATCCTTTTATTTCCACGTTCATTATTTATGTTAAGATAAGATATAAATTAAATAATAAAATATATATTTATTAGCTGAAATTTTTAATACAAATGATAATTTCATATAATATCAAAGCAGATATTATTTTATATTATGGGATTAATGTTTAAAATGTCAATCATATATTGTGTTGATAGGGTTTTTGTAAACTATTTTTGTTATATGTAATTATTTTTGTATTTTTTTTATGTTGTTTATTGATGTGATTAGTTAAAATAGTTATTTTATATTAAAAATATGATGCAATTAATTATATTAATAAAGTATGCTAAAAATATACGTAAAAATAATTACATATAAAATTTTTGTTTATAAAAATCTTTGTAAAAATGTAAAACTTTGTAAAAATAATTTTTTTAATAAGAATCTTGTGAGTTTTTTAAAAGAATTGGACTCAAATTTAAAAAAATAATTTTTATAATAAAAATGAGATGAAGATAAGAACAAAACGTCATAACACACGTGGAAAAGAAGGATTAATTTGGTCGTAATCAGAACCATAAAGACACCGTCCTTAATCACAGCATTGCCATGAGATGGGAACTCGACGGGTCTCGATCACGGTCCCGTTTGTATTTAAATTCAATTTATTTAAATTTAAATTTATTTTATTTTTATAATTTTTTATATAAAATATAAATTTTTATACCTCTTTTTTAAATTTTAATATATATTTTTTAATTTTTAATATATATTTTTTAATTTTAAAATAATAATAATATTTAAAAAATAAATGAATGATACAAACCATATCATCCATCGAAACTTAAACAGGGCGGGTCTTAATCACGACCGTATAAACAATCCAATGGTCGGTTTAATGATTGGAAGACCCACCATCACCCCCCCTCCTCTTCCTCATCTCTATTTTGGTCGGCGATTTGAAAATGTTGATATCAGTGCTCATTCGATACAAGCCCACATCAGGCTGTCCACGTGTCACCATATCAACAAATTGGAGGCTGGACCCACAGCCTTTACGGACATGGACGGGTGTTTGGCTGTTTGCCGACGGGTCAATATTTTTTACTATTTGTTTCTTTAAACATTTTTAATTAATATAATATTTTATTTAAAAGAGCATTTTATCTAATCATTTATCTAAAGTTTCTTAAAAAAACTAAAACGGTTGAAATCGTAATTGTGCAAACCACACCCAAACTGAAACATTTATTAAAGGGAAATGATATTTGTGTAGTGAAATGTGTAAATTTTGCATAAATATTTTACAAGAAATAAGTAAATATAAGATTTATATAAAATAATTTTTATTATTTTTTAAAGTGATTATACAGTATTTATATATTTTATAATTATTTTTTTGTAAATCATTACTAAAAAAAAGTGCTATATATAAACAAAATTTATATAAAAATAAATTTATAAATTCATATAAATTTATATAATAAATATATTTTAAAGAAAAATAATAATTTTATAATTTTATATATTACATTAAATTACGTCATTTTATAATTTTTTTTTTTTATAGAATTAGGGGGATTTACTCAAATAAATTTTTAAATATTTCTACCCACTTTCACATGCTCTAACATAAATGATATCTCGATAAACTTTTAAAAGAATAAAAAATAGAACATTAATATAAAAATTCTAGAAAATTCCCAAAATGTTGTGCCGTTGTATTTTTGTCTCATTGAAAACGAGCTGGCACCGGATTGAGACCGGCTATTCCGGTTGCCAAAAGGCCAAAGAGTAATAAGAACGTCGTGCTACTCATACGGCTCCACCCTTTATATAGACTCCCATAATCTGAAGCTGAAAGTGCAAGCAGCGAATTACACTACTTTAGCCTTCAGGAGCTGAGTCTAAACTGAATTATTAGAAAAATGGCGATCCCTAGAATTGCTGTTGGATCCCCGGCCGAGTTTGCCCAAGCCGATGCTCTGAAAGCCGCTTTGGCTGAGTTCATCTCTGTTCTCATTTTTGTTTTCGCCGGCGAAGGCTCCGGTGTTGCTTTCAGTAAGCCCCGGCCCTGTTTCTTTAGCTTGTAGTTAGGATTGAACTGAGGAATTAACTTGATGTATTAATGGTCATGAATAATGTTTTGGCAGACAAGCTGACGGACGATGGATCGACAACGCCGGCCGGGCTTGTGGCGGCAGCCCTGGCTCACGGTTTTGGACTGTTCGTGGCGGTTGCAATTGGAGCCAACATTTCCGGCGGGCACGTGAACCCTGCCGTCACCTTCGGTGCCTTCCTCGGTGGCCACATCACACTCATCAGAGGTATTATGTACTGGATCGGGCAGCTCCTTGGAGCCGTGGTTGCTTGTTTGCTTCTTGCCTTCTCTACTGGAACGGTAAGGCATCTGCAGATCAAGCTATCCTCCGTTTTGTTTCGAAGTTCATTTGTTAAAGTTTACCTCCATGGTTATCTTTTTTCTCTGAAATTACCTCCATGGTTATCATCCCAACATTTACTATTTTCATCTTCGAAATTTAGTTTAAAAGAATATAATTAAAAACGTATAACTGACGTGTATTGCCTATGAAATTGTAAAACTCTTTTTTATCTAATATTTTTCATCAATCTACGCTTATTTAATTTATAAGTCCATTTTTATAAGATTTTTACCTTAATCAAACATTTCTTCAAATCTCATCCAATGATTTAATGACAAGAAGTGCACTTATATTCGTCTAAGAAATAGATATTTAGAGAATCTTAATAATATACTTTTAATTATATGCGTTTGTTATTAAAAACTAGTACAATTGACTTACTTATTGCCCAAGGGCACATAACTCTTAATATGGCATTTAGATTCTTTTTTTCTTTCTAATTGTCAAACAATATCATTGAGGAAAAATATATGAAGAAAAAAAAAACTTTTGAGTACTGGTTGATTATTTGAGCATGTTTTTTTTTTCCCCTTTTTTGCAGTCAACACCTGCATTCTCCCTGTCAAGTGGTGTGAGTGTATGGAATGCCGTGGTGCTTGAGATTGTAATGACCTTCGGTTTGGTCTACACTGTGTACGCAACAGCAGTGGACCCAAAGAAGGGTAATATTGGAATAATTGCACCCATTGCAATTGGTCTCATTGTGGGTGCCAACATTCTTGCTGGTGGTGCCTTCGATGGTGCATCCATGAACCCAGCAGTCTCCTTTGGCCCTGCTGTGGTCAGTTGGTCATGGGACAGCCACTGGGTCTACTGGGTCGGCCCCCTCATCGGCTCTGCCATCGCTGCCTTCGTCTACCAGATAATCTTCATCGACTCAAACACCCACGAACAGCTCCCCTCCACCGATTTCTAAGCACTAGTATCTGTTTCTCAGTCTCTATCTTTTCTCTGTTGTTGAAGTTGTGGATGGGGAGAAGGGTTGAGAGTCTGGGGTTTTCTTTTGGTTTCAGGTGTTCTTGATGTTGTTCGTATCTTGTTCTCTAGTTACTTGGTGATTCTTGTGAACTGTCTTGTATTCCTGCAATCATTTTGATGAGTAATGTCCATTTGTGCTCATTCTAAGAAAATTTCTTGCTCTGTCCTCTACATTTTGACAAGTTTTACTCGTTTGTTTTCATAACCATTTTCATATCAAATCATCTATCTAAATTTCTAATCATTACAACTTTCTTAAATTTTTACACAAAATAAAATAGATAATTCTTTTCACATTTCAAAATAAAAGTAACATTAAAAAAATATATTTTAATAATATTATATTCGACTTTCAACTTTTTATCTTAATACATCTCATCGAGGCTAGATTTTGAAAAGTTATAGATTTATGTGCTATTATCATTGGAGAGAGAGAGAGAGAGAGAGAGAGAGAGAGCACCCACTAGAGCTCTTCATCTAAAAGTTTTAAACATTTTCATGTATACTCATTAATGAGACACATTTTTAAGTGATTGCATATGTCAACCACTTAAAAATAGGTAACTACTTAACAGTTACATCATCAGCATGTTGTGTGAATGGAAATGATAATTTTTTAAATTCAAAGAACAATATTTCTCAATAGGTGATGTTCACTAGGCTCTAGCTAGGTGGTGGGTTATGAATATACAAATAAAAGGGTAGTGGGTATAGTAGGCCAAATAGAAAATGACATGATGCAACAAGAGCATGATTTACAATTCCTTCGAATATTACTTTGGCTGGCAATCTAACAACCCCGATGGTCCAGCCTAAGGGTTAATGCCAGTTGTTCAGTCTTTATTCCAAGATTTACTACCAATGGAAACATAGACCTATGAGAATATGGGGGAACCTCAAACTGCAGATTACGTTGCAGAACAACACAGAAAATTGTACTTGAAGGGTGATTTTTTCACTCTAGTAAGGGAACAGAGAACATCTCTTTATTTTCCACATATTAATTCTTTTCAGAGTGACAGAAGGCCACTAATTTTTTTTTTTTGGGCGTCCCCCCCGGGGGGGGGGGGGGGGGGGGGGGGGGGGTGTCCTTAATGAAATCTAAAGAGACCCATGATTATAATAAGAATCATAATCATAAATAGGTTCACTAAAATAATCCAGCCACTACATTACAATACTGCTCTGTTTCCAGCTCTTGCAACAGTAACTAGATTGCTATGCTACCCTCTGATTTCCATGCAACAGACCATGGAATGGCAGCCTATGATAATGGAATACATGTTCCCAACATAGAATATTCATATGTTGACAAAAAAAAAAAGTTTAGTCTACATGTCATTAGTATAACATTTGCAATATTTTAAATCTACTCCTTATGAGCATCTAAATTTTGTCAAAGTTGAATGTATCGAGGCACATGTAAATATGGCCTGACTTCAATATTAGCGAGTAGGGAATCAAAGAACAAAAACTTTGCAAGAATATTTATGAAGCCCATGTTCATGGCACGCCATACGTTAGCTTTCAAGTTCAAGAGGTACCAATAATTGACAACGAACTAGAAACTTCATCCCAAAGAGTGGGGCCTTCACATTTTCTTCTTCGTCTCATGGCGTTTTCCCAGTTTTGACCGTCGTTGCTTAAACATATGCAGATAAAGTTTTAACCATAGGAAAGGGTAGCATAGAAGAAGAACCTGACAGAAAAATCCAACTAAACATCAAAGATGCAAACAAGAAACTTAAAATGATGAAAACTGAAAGGAAGTCGGGTCTTTGTTAGCATCTGGCATAAAGGAAAAAACCAGTTTCCCCAGCAATGCTATATCCATTAAATCTACAGCGAACACCAAAACCATCTCTTGGTGAAAACCATAGGAAAAATAGAAGGCAAAATTTTTAGAGAGAGCTCTGTAAATGTCTGCCAAACTAAAATACGATGACAAGGAATACTATGGTATATGTTCTTTCAAAAGCACTGGCATCCAAGAGATTAATCATTGTATTTCAAAATTGGATGCCCCATAATGGTTTTAAACTTCCATATTTTTCTCCTTAGAAACTACATATTTGAAAATTTTTCTTATATCCAGAAAAAGTTCAATCTATCCATAAAATAGATAAGAAATTGGAGCAGATTTGGAACCAAGCAAGTCCAAAACAAACATCACATGGTGCAGATTTGAAACTCCCACCTCATTACTGCCTAAAAATGGATAAATATCCTTTGAATCAGCTGAAGTAGGAACTCACAAGGCAGTTCAATCCAGAGATTGGTGCATTACAAGGTAATATTATTGAAATGTACAGAGATGATAAAATGTTTGATTTTGAACCACACTTTAGCTTTTAAGTTCCTAATGTAACCTGAATTGCATAAATTCAAACTCTGTGCCTACCAGAGAAGGTACAGAGCATAAATATGACATAACTATCTTCACTTAAAGTAAAAAATTTAAACATGTATAATAAAAACATGCTACTCGTGAAGTTAATTTACTACCAAAGCCATGGTACAACACCTCCATGGAAAGGAAGAGCAGAAAGAAAGACAAGACTCCTTTATTTAAAAAGAAAAAATTGTGGTTGCCTCACAAAATCCACCCGACCTATAGAAAAAACTTGGAGAGGAAGATACTGAAAGTGACTCGATTCATCTTATCTTAAACGAAGGTATTCATGCTTATGGATACGACTACTATATAAAGAATTTCTTTAGTGGAGTGGCCTTTAAGAGGTAGGGGCGTGCTAAGAGGGAGGGGCAAAGTCAAGGGGTTGCCTTCAATTGAGTAACGACACGAAAAGATAGTCTTAAATATTCAACAAACCCTGAGAAAATTGTAATAGCTGAAGGGAAGGCCATCAAATAAATCTTCATGGAGATGCTTCTTCTTCACAAATGGGAGTGCTTGGTACATGAGCCACACTGCATAGCAATAAACCAATAGTTAGACAAATTATGCAGAAGAATGAATGGGGACTGAATCATAGTGATAACACCATACAGCAAAGTCAAGTCAGATGATCCAGAATAGGAAACCAAAATGCTTGCAAGCAATTGACTCACTTTCACCAGGAGCTATTCCTATAGGATACAGCACAATGAAAGCAGTGTACCTAGTGAAAAGCAAAGCATTAAGATTTTAGTTTGAAACGTTGGCTTCTGCATAGATATTAGATAGCGTATCTGTAATGGCACATGTAAATATGAATTCATAGGGAAAGAGGAAATAAACCTGAGATAGGTAATCCAAGATGGACAAATTTGCATACAGTTCAAAGTGTAATGTAGATATCTAATTACCTGAAACCAGGATTATCAGCATATCATATTTACTTAAACCTTTAAAATCATTAAGCAGAAACAAAAATGGAAATGTATCTTGAGAAAGTAGGACATGATATTAGAACTACTCAATATCATCTTGGCATGGATAAAAATCCATAAACTTAAAAATGCAATAGGAGAAATAAAGCACCCAAAAAAAAAAGAAGCAAAATACTGTTGTAAGAAGAAATTAATGGAGATATTGTACCTTCTCCGTGTTCTATCCCTCCCCACTTGATAGACAGAGAGTAAATGGCTACAAGATTACCCAGTTTTTCTTTTTATTTACTTGAATAGAAAAGGCTATATTGACAATCTCAGGGGAGAATACACAGCAAAAGATTTTTTTTTTTTTTTAAAAAGAGTAAAAATAAACTAAGGGCTTCTATGCTTGCAAAATAACCTCCAAAGATTTTTCAAGATGGCCACGCCAAACACTTAATTTTATGCTTGAGCCTCTTGAAATACAAACAAAACAAACCATCCTAATTCTCGGAAACTATTATTATCATTATCATTACGTTTCATCTTTCTCTCATTATTATTATTTACTACAACTAATTGGATTCTAGTAAAGTGGGACAAGTTGGAAAAGATAAACTAGTGTGGGGACCAACAAAAAAAGGAGTGTTTCAAGTAAAGTCATCCTACAATGTATTATATGATCATGATAGTTCTTCTTTTCCTTGGAAGATGATTTGGCAAAATAACAAAGTGGTTTTATATGTGCAAGAAGAGTGGGTAAACAATATCTCACCTTTTACTTCACTGTAATGTATCTAGTACTTTATCAAACATGATCTTCAGGAGTTTCAGGGTAGATTGGGGCGTGCCTTTGTGAGTGGTTGATATTCTAGCTGTTGAATGGGCAATTTGGTAGTCATCAGTGTTAATTATTGCAGAAAACGATCCCCATCTTGTTTAATGTGGTGGATCTGGAGAGAGGGAAATGGCCATAGCTTTGAAGGTTGTGAGAAGTCAAGGATGGACCTCAAGATTTCGTTTCTAAAGACCTTGTACAATTGTAAGGTGGTGCATGATAGCGCCGCCTTTTTGTATTTCGAGTTTCCAACGCTTTCTAGATCTATTTCCTTGCCCTATTAAAAGAATCTCTTACACCCTTCCTATGTACTGAGGCAACACCCTTTTCATTCAATAAATATATCTCACTTGACAAAAAAGTAATTTTTGGATATGAATAGTATGACAGAAAGCAACTTTCTGCATACAAACTTGAAGATTTAGTATAAATCATATATTAAAAGATATCTTTTTTGTAGGTTTTATGCAATATGATAGATATTTTTAATGCTTGTTTTACCAGAACATGGGACTAATCAGGGGTGATGCGAATTTCAGGAAACTTGGCTGCTGAAGAAAAACTGGATAACAGTAATTCCAGATTTTTCCCCTTTTGGGCCTGGTTACTTGTTCTACGAAAAACGATGTGGCTAACAAAAGCAATCCCAAAAACAATTTTCTAGATAATTAATGCAAAAATTTAATAAAAAAAAATCATGAAACTATTCATGAAATTTGAAACAAAGAACGCATAAAAGATGAGATTTTTATTGAGCTCTATATCTCAGAAAAAGGTTATTATTCATGAGATATTTTTATTAAAGAGTATGCTTAGAGAAGCTTGTTTAATGAACTAATCAAATAAACCGTGAGCTTTTGAAGCCTAAGACCAACCCTCCACAGAAAAGGAGGCAAGTAAAACAAGAACAACTAAAAATCTCCATACGTTCAATCTCAGGTCAAGTTATAATATGAAGAAGAATCATCTTGACGTAAACATAATCAAATGTTTCACTCTATAAAATGTTAGTAGCATTGACCAGTTGTTAATTAATGCATCTCCTTGACTGTGGCACCCCCTTTACTTGAAGAACAAATGGCACAGTAAGACTCCACCGAGAGTAGGACTTGTTGCCTAAATTGCTATGAGGGAGAAGATCTTCGCTATTGACAACCTAAGAAGATGGCACTTTATTGTCATTGTTTGGTGCTGCATGTGTAAGAAGGATGGGAAGACTAAAGCATTTTTTATTTTAGTGTGAGATAGTTAGTTCTCTATGGAGTTCAATCCTTGGGCCTCTTCAGGCTGGCTTGGGTTATACCTCATCTGGTGGTGGATCTATTTTCAAGTTGGAAAGAGAAGTTTGATAGCCAATGGAAAGAGTATGCGTGGATAATAATTCTGCCTTATTTAATGTAGTGTGTTCCAAGAGAAAGGAATAATCGTAGCTTCAACGACAATGACAAGTCGATCGTCGATTTTATGGTTTATTTTATATCACTCTTTACCAGTGGATTGGTGTCATCATTTGTCCTTTGACTTTTAGTTTTCAGGAGCTCATACATCTTTTTTCCTTTTTCTGTTAAGGCATTTTGTCTTATATACTACCTGTGTACTTGGCTAGTTGGCTAATGCACTTTTATCTTATTAATAGAAGTTACCCCATAAAAAAAGTAATGCACCTGTACATGCCAATCATTTACTCATCAAAATTGAAATTGCAAACAGTTTTCTAGCATGATGTTTCACCAATCATTTCACTATCATTTGCTTCTGTCATTCCCAAGGCCAAACAAAGGGGTTTGTAGTCACAAAACTCATCTTAACACCTTGCCAAAAAGTGCTTCCAAGTGTTGTGTCCCTTCAATCAATGCAATACTACAATATCATGTTGTCTTTAACATGATTGGTATATAAGCCTACCATATACCCATCACTGTCTACAAACCAAAGTCCCTAGTCTTCACCAAACTGATAGTAATGTGTGGAGATAAATAACCCCTAGGGGTTGGCTCAAGTGGTAAAGGCCTTGGCTCTTGGGCTTAGGGGTCTGCTCCCCCTAAGTCTAAGGTTCAAATTCCCTTTGGTGCAAACAATCTCTAAGGGTCATTGGACTAGGGAATTTTTCCCTTGAATTACCCCAGTACACTTGTGGGAAAAGCTTGCCAAGGGCTTGTGCACTCCCGAGATTATTCAGGATATTGTTCCGGACCCCAGTGCCAATAAAAAAATGTGGAGATAGATACAAAAATTTCAATGAAAGATAGATTAGAAATAAACTTACTTCAGTTAGACTCCAAACGAAAAAAGTAATGAAAACTGATGGCAACTCTTGGACCTGCATACAAAATGCTGGAACCAATGAGTTTTTATCACTTTGAGCATTCACAAACCTAACGCATGACATATATGAATTATCAATGTTACTCCCGACTGCACAAAAAAGTGGCCTAAAGAGACTTTCACCAATCCTTTCTTCAGCCACTCGTACCAGACAACTTCACATTTTCCGGAGAATCAGACATGAATCATGTTTAGTACTTAAATTGAACAATAATAATCTAAAAACAATTGAGACAACCTCATCGATTAGACGGACAACCGCCAACAAAAAATGTATCCTTCCTCCCCATTGCAGTAGAGGATGCACAACTCCACTTGGCACAAGACCTCCAATTTCAAAGAATTAAACATCAAAATCATTCATTTATTAAATTCAGTGACTTATTTTAGAAAACCCACCAATGATTCCATGCACAACTTCTAAGAATGCAACCTTTTGCAGGAAACCTGCAACCAAAATCACCAGCAATTGAGAACTCTACTATTGTTTCCTACTCCGAGATCGATTTTTTTTTTGGGGGGGGGGGGGGGGGGAAAGGGATGGGGAAATTAGAAATAGAGTTCATGAAGAGAAGGCTGACAGATTAGATCTCCGGCGGCACTGTAAGCTCCATTCACGGACTTGGTAGTCACAAAGCTGCTCAAGATTCTAGAGAGCGCAAATGCCCTGCCATTGAAGAACACGAATGCATAAACAGAGAGAGAGAGAGAGCGCGAGAGAGAGAGAGGGAGAGAGAGGTACCATCCGAGAGCCTGGAGAGAATTGTAAGTGATAAGATAGAGCTTAGACAGTTGAGGCATTGTGGAGAATCTGCAGGCGTTACTTTGCTTCAGTCTCCGTGCACCAATTAAATATGAAAAATGCTATTTCACTCGAATTCGGGTGAAATGGATTTCTCTCGGATGGATTTTTTTTAATTTTTTTTAACTAAATGATTAAAAAAATATTTTTAATAATGGTATGATTTTTTTAAAAAATTATTTATAGTTATCAAAACATTGATTAAAAATAAATCCAAAAAATTATTATTTGGACAAAAAATCGGACAACATCCTCTCCGAGATGTGGCACTGCTCATTAAATATTCCAATGCTCGAGGTACACAATCGTGGATTGGATAATCTCTTTGTAATGATTATAAAAAAATGAATAAAATATAAAATTTATATTAAAAAATTAATTTTTGAATAGTATATTCTACTCTCTTTTTTTTTACGATTATATAATATTTATATATTTTACGACTATATGTAAAATTATTTTTTTAAAAATTAGTGATGTGATAATAATATCACGTAAGTTAAAATATTAAAAAATATATATTAAAGAAAAGATAAAAAAAATACTAAGAGATAAAAAAAAATATGAATAATTAAATTAGAATATGTATAAAAATTGTATTTCTATATGATATATACATAAAAAGTACACAAATTATGTAAAATAAAATTTTTATTATAAATTAGCATACCTTAAGGGACTTAAACAAATAAAATATAAAAAACTCTATATTTTTATACATAAGTCCAAATTTAAGAATGATGTAAGAAATTAAATAGATAGGAGAAAAAGTAAGACATCTTAAAAAGGTTTTCTTTGTACATAAATTTTGAATCAATCACGGTAATTTTACAAATTTTAAGAAGCTTTTTTTTTTTAATCTAAAGTGTAAGGGGATTTTCATCCGCCCCCCTTTTTCAGGGCCTAAGAGGTGAATGGTGATGCCCAGTAAGGAAGTTTAACCAGAACAGGCTGAACCCAACAGCCCAACTTGAGGGAGAACCGGCAGCTCTAGCACCTACAGAGGATAGCTTTGCAGAAAATGGTCCATGACATGACCCACGCTGGCTCAGAGACAACATAAGGGATGAGACTTGTCGTTCTGAAAATATCTTCTTAACGATACCAAACACTTTAGCATCTATCTAATCGAGCAAGTAGAGATTAAGAAGAGCTTTTAATCTCCAGACATGGAAGCATCAATAAACAATCAAAAAAAATCACAGGAGGGAGGGAGAGAGTAAGAGAAGCACGCAATATTAATGGAGAAGTTAAAAAAATCACGTCATATTAATGACGCTACAATTCAAACTACACGCTGCATTAATAATACTTTTGCAGATGTCATTTCGCAATTAAAGACTATGATAAATAGATAGTGAAAATGAAGAAAGCCCACAAAATCGAGTACGATCTATCATCCAAGCTCCACATATAAATAACAGACTTTCATGTATGAGCAAACTTTGGACACCATACATTATATGCTCTCATAATAAATAAATTTTAAGCTCTCATTGACTTAAGTATTAGAGAGTCTCAATCTTCAAGGCCGCTTTCTCCTATCTTCTTCTTTTAAATCGTTTTTGCATGCGCCGCCTAAAAGACTTGAGCTTCTAAAACTCAATTTTTAGGTGTGTGAAACACGACAATAACACAAAACATACTTTCTAAAATTTTAATAGCCACACCACATTTATAATATAATAAATAATATCAAATCACATTAATTTATAAGATTATTTTTATATAATTTTTTATAATTAAAATATCTCTATTATTAAGGGTAAAAGTAAGAATATTGTGGAATTTTGTAGAGCTTGTATTTTCTGGGAAAAAAAAAGAAGAAGAAGAAGAAAAAGATGAAGTAGAAAAGGTACCAAATGGCTATCTCACGATATCTTTTGCTAGTCTTCTTGAAGGGTCAGAAAGACGACCTTAAACTCCTCTTTATTACTACAATATATATATATATATATATATATATATAGATTAAACTACAAATTAACTAAAAGCATTCTCATCTCATTCTTCATAAATTTTCGAAATTTTAATTAATATACACAATCCCACAAATTTTATCTTAAATTTATTATTTTTTCAAAATCCTCCTACATCTCATTCCTTAAAAAATTTTCATTTTTTAAAATACTATTATCTTATTCTTTCTTTATTACTTCTTTCTCTCACTTCCATTTACAATCTTAACAATTATTTATTTTATCTTTTTCATATATTAAGCAATAGAGTAATATTACATACATTCCCTATTTAGGGGCTGCAATGTAACCTAATTTAAAATTTTGAAATTACAATAATATCTTTTTTAAAATAATATTTTTTTCACTTTTATTATCATTTATCAATGAGGCTGCAATGCAGTCCCTCACTTTATACTGCAGATAAAAAATTTTTAAGCAATATCAACTTCTACATATACTTAATTATTAAACATGAAGATGATTTTTTTGCAAACCAATACGGGAATAGTGACCAAAATATTAAGAATTTAATAATAAATAATACTCGACATTTCAAAATAGTCAAAAACTACAAGTTACATGTCACATGAATGGGAAAAAAAATATAATTTTATACACATCAAATGACCATAATTCAACCCCAAAAGTCTATTACATGTAAACATAATATTACTAAAAAGAATTGAAAATAAATTGAAAAAATAAAAAATAACCACAACATCGAAATCACAATAATCAAACTTGTTTTCTCTAATTTTCTCTTACACCGCTCCATTCGACTCAATATCTAGCGGTTTGAATGTCCATTAAGATTTGTATCATATGAAAGTCGATTTCTAATAGATGAATTGTCTTCTTGCCATATGTTGATATTTCATGATCATACCAATTGAAAAACC
Organism: Platycarya strobilacea; assembly: GCA_036898215.1. NCBI lineage: Eukaryota > Viridiplantae > Streptophyta > Magnoliopsida > Fagales > Juglandaceae > Platycarya > Platycarya strobilacea. Next base: position 45,438,796 of record CM072550.1, read on the forward strand.
CACATGCTTGCTTAGCCTGTAGAAGTGACAAGTATTGAAATTTTCATCATCTGAGATACGATAATAGTAATATAAAAATGTGTAACGAAGATGATTTGAATTTTTACTTCATAGTTTATGCACCCGAAAAAAGTGGTGGCCTTTATTATCCTCAGTATGAGTAGTTACTCAATTTGCTTTAATACCACAATAACATACTGGATATTCATAATGATGATAGTTTGTTGACCGTAAGATATTAATAATGCTACTATTTGACCCAGACATTGGATAGTATTATGTTTGGGTATGCTTTAAGTTTGTAAACAAATAGTGAGCATTCCCAATTATGACACCCAAACACGACAGCTGAGCGAGTCAATAACCAATATCATACCAAACAACACAAAATGAAAAGCATAGTTCCTCCATTGCTGACTTAGGAACTAAATGGTAACCATCTAGGAATTTTGGCCACTCTCGAATGGTTGCAACAGCCGGTTGCCACTTCTTGTTAGCTGTCCAGGTTACTTAGTCATTGAAGAAATGACTATGTCTCTACCAGGCTTTGTCATCATCACAGTCGAAGGAGTTTAATTTTGCTTTTATTTCTTTATCACAACATAACATAAAGCAACGACATAACACAAACTAATGTAATAGAATTGACCAATAAACATATTCACACAAAGCAAATTCAAATAGCATGTGAATCACAATAATGATAAATAGGAACATTTCCATCCAGCGTCCTTTATCGAATGTATAATTAAATGGGACTTAGAATGGTTTATCTATTAACAGCATGCATAAGCGAGGAGCCAAACATCAAATGGCTGCAAAACGTTACCCAAACCCTGATTGCCTTTTGTGGAAAGTATCACAAGCTGCAATATGATTATCTGGGTGAGGATTACCCAACAATATCGATAAGGTCCCACTAATACTTGTAAATTAACCTTCATTATAAGACCATCACAGCATAACAGTAGACGTGCAACCCCTCCCCCCCACTCCCCCCAGAAAGATACAAAACACTGCAAAAGACCCAACAACACATCAAATTAGAATGAAAAGAGTAATGAAAGTGCATACAAGTAATGATACAAAACATAACATTGAAATTGAACATAGCATAAATACAGAACATGGCAATGAGTGCATAGACTAACCCAAAGTATTAACACAAAACATGATGAGATGTGATTTGAATTGAGTTCAATTAAGCGTATCAGAACGTACCTCGTTCAACCCTTGCTCGAGCGGTAGCTTGAGCGAGCCTTAACTCGTGATTTCGCTTAACTCTCGCTCGACATCCCGCTCGAGCGAAGCATCAAAAAGAGAGTTCGCTTGACCCTCGCTCGACATCCAGCTCGAGTGAGATTCAGGAAGATCCAGATAGAGACTTCACTCGACTCTCGCTCGACCTCCCGCTCGAGCAAGAGTCAATCCTAGGGTTGCATCGCTTCTAGGTACTAGGGTTGGCGCCGTCTGGAATAGTCTTCTGCTCGAGCAAGAAGGTCTCGCTTGAGTGAGCTATTGCCTATAAAAGGATCACATTCATTTGAATGTAGTAACTGTGAGGAGTTCAGGATTTCGCTCGAGCGAGAAGAGTCCCGCTCGAGCGATAAGACGAACACAACGAATGTGAGAAGTTCCAGAAGTGTGTTCTGTTGTTTGATTTTTTGAGTTGAGAGCTATTTGTAAGGGTTTGAGAATTGTGAGAGAGAGTTTTGCAACTTGTAAGTGAGATTGAGTGTTTCTAGTGAAAGAATTTTGTAACTCAATCTTTGTACTTTATTTCTGTTTTTATAGTGGAATTCATTGAGACCGACCCAATAGTGGACATAGGATTGTGTTAAGTCGAAATATTTCAAATCTTGGTGTGCATCGCTGTTTGTGTATCTCTATTTCATTTCTCTTTGTTGTATCTGCTGTGTGGCTTCACATTTACTGTTTGTTGAACGGCCAGATTTCCAACAAACTGGTATCAGAGCGGTTGCTTTGAAGATCCAAAAGAGATGACCTCAGTAAATTTTGAAGTAGAGAAATTCGACAGATAGAACAGCTTCCGTCTATGGCGGATCAAGATGAAGGCGTTGTTACGATAACATGGTCTATTCAATGTTCTAGAAGTGACTGCTGAGTCTCCTACATCGTCAAAGGATGAGGAAGAAAGAGATCACACTACTATTCTATTGTCACTATCAGATAAAGTTTTGAGGGAAGTTACTGAAGAGGAGACCACCATTGGTTTGTGGAACAAGCTGGAGAGCTTGTACATGAAGAAATCTCTCACTAACCGGTTGTATTTGAAACAACGATTATACACTCTCAAAATAATGAAAGGTACTCTTATTTCTGCACTTCTAGTTGAATTTAACATCATTATGGATCTGAGGAATATAGACATTAAGATTGATGAGAAAGATCAAGCCTTAATTGTTTTGTATTCATTGCCTATTTCGTTTAATAATTTTATAAACTCAATGTTGTATAGTAGAGATACGATCTCCTTAGTAGATGTTAAGTCTACTTTGAATTCTAAGGAATTGCGAACAAAATTTGAGAGTTTAGGCATGGATGATTAAGCCGATGGTTTATTTGTGAAATGTTCCTCTGGTGATAGATCCGAGGAGAGATGTTCAGGAAATGATAGGGGTAGTTCTAGTAGCTCTAGATCTAATAAGAAAAATGTTAAGTGTTACCATAGCCATAAATTTGGTTATTACAGAAGTGAGTGTCCTCGATTGAAAAATGTGGAGGAAAATGAAAGTTCATCTAGTAGTGATGATAACGAAGAAGATGACAGTTAGTTTCTACTTCCTTGAGGGCAGGACGGTAGCAGTTGGAGTATCCTCACATGCTCCAGATTCAGATATCACTCGCATGCAGCACATGTGAGTGTGCCAGACAGATGTGGTCATTTACGAGTCGGCAACTTTTACTTGGTGCAATCAGAAGACAGTAATTTTGATTTTTTATTTGCATTGTATTCTTGGAAAACAGTATAGAATCAGGTTTTCTGCAGTATTTTTAATCAGAATACATCTTGTGTAAAATGATGCTTTTGTTTTACTCATATTTGTTTTTTGACTAGTGGGAGTTTGGTTTTGTCTATCTGTTTCTTTGTGATATATTTGGTGTTCAAACACTTGAGAAAACAAGTGATCTGCAAACAAGAAGGTAGAACGTTACTCAAATCATATAATTTATTTCACTCTAATGGAGTATCTGAATGGAATGAGATGGGTTCATGTTGAATTCACAGTTTGCTTTGAGTTTGCCAGGCTTGTCTACAAATTGTGACTGAAGCGGTCAACTACAGCTTGTTATTGGGTGAATTTTCTCTTCTTTTGTTTCCACAGGAAGAAGAGAGAGTTATAGGAAGAACGTGGAGTTGCTGGGAGAACTTCAGAACGGAGTACGTGTGGTACTCTATATCATGCTTTTGTGGTGAAATATGATTTTGTCCATGGCATTGGTGCACAGTCAGAGCAGATCTACAGCTGGTAGATAGAGGAGGTAGTTTGGCCACCTTTTGTATATGCTCACGCATGATTTGTTGGGTTTTTACTTTGGCAGATAATATTTGGTTGTTTTCATTCATATTCAGATACCGTTTGTTCAAGTAAACAGTCTGTATTGTAGTGCATTGTCTTTTGTGTTGGATATTCCCTTTGAGGGATTTGTGGGTCTTTTGAAAATTTTGTGGGGGCTTGTGATAATTCAAGCCAAGGTGGAGATTTATTGAGATTTTGCTTGAATTGAGTTCAACTAAGCGCATCAGAATGCACCTCGCTCAACCCTCGCTTGAGCGGTAGCTTGAGTGAGCCTCAACTAGTGACTTTGCTTAACCCTCGCTCGACATCCCGCTCGAGCGAGGCATCAAACAGAGAGTTCGCTCGACCATCGCTCGACATCCAGCTCGAGCGAGATTTAGGGAGATCCAGGCAGAGATTTCGCTCGACTCATGCTCACCTCTTACTCGAGCGAGAGTCAATTCTAGGGTTGCATCGCTTCCAGGTACTAGAGTTGGCACTGTCTGGAATAGTATTCTGCTCGAGCGAGAAGGTCTCACTCGAGCGAGCTATCGCCTATAAAAGGATCACATGCATTTGAGCGTAATAGCTGTGAGGAGTTCAGGATTTCACTCAAGCGAGAAGAGTCCCGCTCGAGCGAGAGGACGAACACAACGAACGTGAAAAGTTCTAGAAGTGTGTTCTCTTATTTGATTTTGTGAGTTGAGAGCTATTTGTAAGGGTTTGAGAATTGTGAGAGAGAGCTTTGCAACTTGTAAGTGAGATTGAGTGTTTCTAGTGAAAGAATTTTGTAACTCAATCTCTGTACTCTATTTCTGTTTTTATAGTGGAATTCATTGAGACCGACCCAATAGTAGACATAGGATTGTGTTAAGTCGATCCACTTCAAATTTTGGTGTCCATCGCTGTTTGTGTATCTCTGTTTCATTTCTCTTTATTCCATCCGCTGCGTGGCTTCACATTTACTATTTGTCGAAAGGCCCGATTCCTAACAAAACATAGCATTGAGACATAACACAATATTGAAACAAAACAAAGCAATGTGTCTGCACATGCCAACCCATAACACTAAACATACACGAAGCATGGAAACATAAGATAACATTGAAAAATAACACAACATTAAAACAATAACAATGGGTTTGCACAGACCAATCCAAAGTAATTGAAATTGAACATAGCATTAAAATACACATGAACCATGGAAACAGAATATAACAATGAAACATAATACAACATTGAAACAATAGCAATAGGTCTGCACAGACCTACCCAAAGCAATTAAAACATAATATGGTCCCTTAATTTTATTGAAGACCTACCCAGTTCTCATAGGTTTTTAGTTATTCTGGTGGTGGTGGATAGGTTAACTAAATATGGTCACTTCCTTACTCTCTCACACCCTATATGGTTACAATCCTCCTAGGTTTTTATCCTATGTTCTTAGAACAGCTTTCAGTGATGTCGTGGACAGTCTTCTAAAGGACATAGACAAGTTTAAAACCCTACTAAAACACAACTTGGAGCATTATCAATCAAGGATGAAATTATATGCAGATAAACATTACACAAAACAAGAGTTTGAGGTGGGAGCATGGGTTTACCTCAGGCTTCAGCCTTATCGACATAAGTCTGTGGCAACTCATTCAAGTATAAAGCTTTCTCCTCATTTTCATGGGCCATTTCGAGTTTTCTAGCGTATTGGCAAGGTGGGGTACAAATTGGATCACCATGTCTCCTATTTTAAAAAGAAATTAGGAGATCAAATCAATCCCTTACCAAGACTCCCTATAAACACTAAGGGCAAGTTTTTACCTGAAACTGAAGTGATTGTGGACCGTCGGCTCAAACAACATGGAAATTGCGCCATTATTGAGGTGTTGGTGAAGTGCTTGGGCACAACGGGAGTCTCTCTGGAAGCTTCGCGAGTAGTATCCCCACCTTGTGGACAAGGTGCATTGAAAGGGGAGGCTTGTTAGGGTTTCAAGAGCATGGCGTCGAAAGATCTGGATGAAGTGAACCCTAATGATCGAAGTACAAGGGAGCTGAACTAGTTTAAGTGCATCAACTCGCAACACACTGTTTCAATAGGGAATGAGACGCACTGTTTTAGCTTGGAAGAGATGCACCATTTCAATCTCATGGTGCGCACCGTCTCTCACTTAAATGATGTGCACCGTTTTAGTCAATAAGTTGAACTTATCCTTGTTGTCGTTGAGCATGGTTGTTTATTATGCCTAGTGTTGTTTTTTCTCATTTTTTCGTTAGTAGTGGAATTGAGTATGTAAGGCCATTTGGCCATGGAAAAGGCATTGAACATGATCAATTGTGTTGTGGAATTGTTGGAGGAAGGAACCCCTCGAAGAGCTCCAGCGTGCCTCATGCTTATCCAGTTTCCTTGTGTTTTCTCTTACATTTATCATCTTCTTCTTGCTTCCATTAAACACTGTTGAACCCAAGGTTTCAAGTCTCGTATTTACGTATAAATTTTGATGATAACAAATAATATTGAAAACTCAAGCTCAAGTTGTCTATGCATGAAGGGAGTTAAACACATCAAGAAATCAAGCATGAGCAAGAAAGATATCAAGTCTACAAATGAAGCTCATAGATTATTTTTGTACATCTCTTGATAAAATTAGAAATTGGATTAAGGCTCCAAATTACTCTTTTTTCTCATAAAACATCAAATTACTTTTTCCACATATGCAAGACATTTTTAAATGTCTTAGTTTTGAAAATTATGTTTTTCACATGTGCATAACACCATCAAACAAAATAATTTCGAAAATTATATTTTTTTTATAAAAACTTGATTTTATAAGATGATTGATTATCATATTTGACATGTGCATATTTTGTTTGAAAGTCTTGAAGGGAGGTGGTGTGTTTTTTTGACTAATGCAAAAGGTAGATGATTTTGTTTGAGAATCTTAAAGGGTGGTTGTGTGTTTTTTTGACAAATATAAAATATAGATGATTTGTTTGAAAATCTTAAAGGGTGGTTGTGTGTTTTTTTGACATATGTAAAAAGAAGATGATTTGGTTTGAAAAATAAATCATGCTCATTTTGTCTTGTATGAAAAGCAAAAGATTAGGTTTGATTTCTTTGAAAAATGAATGAAGTTGTTTTTGACAAATGCAAAAAGGAAATGTTTTTATTTGAATTTTTTGAAAAGTGAATAGTGCTCTTATTTGACATGGGAATCTTTTCAAATTTGAAATTGAAGACTCATTTACCTATAAATAGCTCACTTGAGTTTTGCAAAAATTACAACAAGAGCTTACACATCTATTGCTAAATTTTGCATCATTCTTTCAAAACTCTCATTCTCTCTTTTCTAAAGTTTTGAGCCTTAATTCTTGTTCTTGTTGAGAGAGATATAGTTTATGCTGTATTGTTCTTATTTCACTCATTGAGGAGTGTTTTCTGATAGCCTACCCACTATCAATTCTTGTATCAGTAAGAAGGTGTGTATAACCCTTGTGTGTGTAGAAGGTGTTCTACACGGGGAATAGTTAAATCACCAAGTGTGAGGTGATTGGAAGTAAGAGGGTGCATATAACCCTTGTGTGTGTAGAAGGTGTTCTACACAGGGAATAGTTGAATCACCAAGTGTGAGGTGATTGGAAGTGTAGAGGGTGTTCTACACGGATTCTTTGGAGCGGTGCTGCTCAAAGGTGTAATAGGTTTCTATCTCCACCTAAAGGAGATTGAATAGTGGATTTGGGAATCCTCAAGGGGTAGCTTGAGGCGAGGACGTAGGCAGTGGGGCTGAACCTCGTAAAAATACTGAGTTTGCTTTCTCTTACCCTACTCTTTATATTTCCTACTGCTTTATATTTTGGTTATATTTTATATTGTATATTTAGTTTATAAGTATTAATTTTTTAATATAACCGAATTCACCCCCCCCTCTTGTGTTAGTCATCTGGGCAACAAACACTAATATTCTACTATGTTACACTAGCCCAAAAAACCCTTATAATCATTGACAAATGCAACCCAAGAATTGAAAAGTCCTAAAATAAGATTTTACGGTTCATCCTTGCATTCAAACCACAAAATTCCTAACATTAATCCATAATAATGGCAAGCCCTATTGAATGGAAGCTTAAACCAACAAGAAAAATAAAACCACATCAAAGTTTAACATGCTGAAAATCAAATGTCAAAACTAAATAATGTTAAGCTAAAAATCTCAAATAAATACAACTATAAAATGTAACTTAAAATTAAATAGGAGTTAAATAATGAAAGTAGCAAGCCAAATGAATGAGGATGGAGATGGCGAATAGTTGGAAAAGCTGTAGTTGGACCAAAAACTGAGTTCTTCCTCTCGTGTTCCACACCTGATGTTTGCGCCTTTTGAAGTGAAAACCCAATGAATAACTTCAGTCATTCAGTGTTACCACAAGTTAAGTTTTTATGTATTTTATTCATGAATGATAAAATTCTAGCTAATAAATAAGTTTTTTTTGGAAATTAACTTTTGAACTATATACAAATAACGTTGTAATATCAATTCATTTTAAATTTATTCGTGTCAATCAAAATTTATTATTTAAATGTCAAACTTTAACATATTGAATGTTGTGTTAAATATATAGTATTTATATCAATGATAAATGGATGATGAAGTTCTAATATATTGATTTCTTTTCCAAATTAGTATTTGTATATAATATTTAAAACTAGACATACAAAAAATGCTATAATATATATATATATTAAGAAAAACTTTATTTCATTTTAATAAATCAAAGTTACAGTTGTAAATTGATAAACATAAGAAAAATCTAGAAATACAAATTAAATTACTTAACTGTTTGGAGTACCATTGCATACAAATTTCTTTATAGCAGACATTGTCTTAACTTTTATACCCTCTCAAGTGACAAAACCTACAGAGAATTCAATCTCGATTTGTCTAAGAGTATGACACTTTATAAAACAGAAATAAACAATCCCTACCCTCTAGAGAAGAAGAGGGAATCAACATTATAGGGTAGAACTAAGATTTGTTATTTGAGGGTGATCAACTTAAAAATTTTCCTTTAAATTAAGCTTGACGACGATCTTTTATAGAATAAAATTTATCCATTATCATATCTGAAGTGAGATTCTGAACCATTTCTTTTTTAATATAAACTAGCAAAAAATCTGCCAGAAATCTATCTTCCATTCGAGTACACAATCTAGTTTTTACAAGTTTTATGGTAGAAAATGCCTGTTCAATAGGAGCAGTAAAAGCATGAAGAGTTAAGATTAGATGTATCAACATGTCAATCAAATAATAATTTTTTAATTTTTCTGAAATTGTTAGTCCTCTATATAACTGAGATAATGTAAGCATATCTTAAAATTTTGGATGCATCAGCACATCAAGTTCATGATATTGCAATTGAATTCTCAAAAGAAAATTTTCTTACTCAGTAAGTCATGTAAATAAAACTTCTTAACCAATTTGTTTATATCATCAATCTTAAATGATTTGTATGCACCTTTAGAATTTAAAGCAGTACTAAGAATGAGAAGTTTCATTACTTGATTATTAAATCTATTATTCAATTCTTGTAACTGGAAGTTTATTGTAACAATAAATATATTAATTCTAAAATGATGCTCCATTATTGTCTTTTTAACTTGACGACGAGATTTTCCTCGAATATATTGATAATTCATATTAGAAATATCAATTTAATATTTTTCACAAAACGATTTAATATTAGTAAGCAAAAACTTCTATCCATTATCTCTCAGCTTTTGAATGAGTACTTTTGTAGTTGAACTTACGCTTATGACATTCACAATATCTTGAAAATTTTGTTGCAAAGATTGGCAAAATGTATTAGTGATTCTCATGATTTTTTTCATCATATGTAATACTAGAATAAATTCAAAAAATGTTAATAACATGTCAACTACTTTAGCATCATCACGTTGAGAATAATTTGATCCCTCATTTGAGATAATATTGATAACTGAGCAAGTAGTACCGAATATCCTCATCAATCTACAAACATATTGAAAATGAGATTCACATCTAGTATTTCCAGCTCGTTGTAGCATACCAATTTGATTTGCTCTTTCTCTAGTTTAAGTCTCATTATAAGCGATCAAACTTTCAATTTTAGTAGCTTGAGCAAATTATCATTCATCATTACATTTAGAAGAATCAATACCAATATTGATAATGGATATCAATTAATAAATAAAGAACTGATTAACATATTTGGCTTCTTTAGAGACTGTAACTAAAGCTAATTGCAGTTTATAAGTTTAACAATGTACATAATATGCATAGGGACAATATTTAATAAATAAAACTTGTAATCAATTACATTTATCATGCATATTATTTTTTCCATCATATCCCTAATCTTGAATATTTTTAATTTGAATGTCGTAAAGAGAAAGAAGAACACAAATCTCATTTTTTAGAATTACTATCATGGTATTTTTGACAAGTACAATATAAAAAAAAATTGCTCTCTAATAAAATTATTTTTATCAACAAATCTCAAAATGATAGCCTCTTTAAGCAACTAAAGCTTACAAAATAAATAAATAAATAAATGAAAGCAACTAAAAGTCTAAAAGACCCGTAATCTACAATCTACAAACAACTAAACAAGCATGAAGGCTTGAGGTAACTAATTTACTAAAAGTCTAAAAGACCCGTTATGATTTGATAATAGCAGTTTAATAAATTGAGCAATTTTTATTTTTTAACCAAAGATACTAATTTGATCGTGTCCTATCAGGCTATATTTTAATCACTACCTATGTGTGACAAACGTGGCTCATGGATCATGGTTGGAACCATTTTGATAGAAGAAATCTTTTTAATTGTTATAGTTTGATTATGCAATCCTTAAGCAAGATTATGCATAGTAATCTTGGTATTAAAGAACCAGAAAGTAGCAATTTGAAAGAAAATCTTTAATCGTGTGCATTAGCTCCCTCTGTTGGATGCAGCAGAATGAGTTTATGGAAGTCACTAGATTTGAGGAACATGGAACTGATATCAGCGCCCCTTGACTTCAGTAAAGGCCATAAAATAGAAGCCAAATAAAAGAAAAAGAAGATAACAACAAAAGAAGAAATAGGAACTGTTTAGGTGCCATGGATGTGATCTTTTCTTTTCTTTATTTTAGAAAACCCACCAATGGCCCCATGCACAACTTCTTATAAGAATGCAACCTTTTGCAGGAAACCTGCAACCATAATTAACAGCAATTGAAAACTCTTACTATTATTTCCTACGCCGAGATCGAATTTAAAGGGGGAATGAGGAAATTAGAAATAGAGTCCATGAAGAGAAGACTGACAGATTAGATCTCCCAGCGGCACTGTAAGCTCCATTCGAGAGCCTGGAGGGAATTCATGTAAGTGATAAGATAGAGCTTAGACAGTTGAGGCATTGTGAAGAATCTGCAGGCGTTACTTTGCTTCAGTCACTGACTCACCGTGCACCGATTAAATATGAGAAATGCTTTTAAGCTTTTATACCGAATTTCTCCCGAATTCAAAATATATATATATATTTTTAACTTAGTAATTGAAAAAATGTTTTCCAAAAAATGTTTTTAATGATGATGTGTATTCTTTTCTTTCTTTAAAAATATTTAAGATTATTAAAAAATAAAATAAAATTACACTCATTCGAGAGATTTCGAGACATGTAGTAACACTCATTAAATATTCCCCTTCTCAGATTTTCCAATTCTGTTTTTTCTCTTAAATAATAATATTTATAAATTAGAATACTTCAAGGGACTTAAATAGTTAAATATAGGCTCAATTAAAATAAATATAAAACTGTATTTTTATACATAAGTCCAATCAAGATTAATGATGTAAGAAACTATATAGATACATACTTTGGAAAAAAAATAATGCATCTTAAAAGGGTTTTCTCTGTACATAATTTTTTTTATACAAAGCGTATTTTTTAAAATTTTAATGACCATACCACATTTATAATATAATGAATTACATTAAATCACATTAACAATGAAATTATTTATATTTAATCTTTGTATTGTTAAGAGTATCTCTCTTTTGAAGGTAAAAAGTGAGAATAATGTAAAATTTTGTAAAATTTGTAATAATAATTACAGTTGTGAGTGTGCAAGTAACATGTAATCACTTTGAAAAAAATGAGTAAATATATGACTCATATAGAAAAGTTAAATTTTTAATAATAGATTCTTCTAATTTTTAAAATAATTGTATGATACTTATACACTTCACAATTATATGTAATATTATTATTATTATTTTAAAATTTAAAGAATGGCTTACATTTTCATGGTATCTTTTTGCTGGTCTTCTTTGTAGGGTTAGAAGTCACAACCTTACACTCCTCTTTATTACTACGATAAAAAAAAAAATACCGATAAAACTACAAATTTAGAAAGAAACAATGTAACAAGCATCGTGGTTAGTAAACTAGATACAAGCATTCCATCACCTATACTTGTTTCAGCCTGCATAAGTCCTCGACCACTTCATATATTACTGCAAATATATTACTGCAAATATATCTCTAAGGAAAATAATATAAATACAAAGAGATTCTATATAGGAATTCCACACATCAATCTATCACGTGTCTTTCTTTTTTCCCTCTCTCTCTCTCTCCATTCTCCCCGATAGCTCCCCCTTCTTCTTTTTCTTTCTTTTTTCATTTTCATTCTCCTTCCCCCAGTGCCCTCTTTCCGTACTGCCATGGTGGTCAGGGACCACCTTAGGGTGGGTAGAAGGCACTAGCGGTCCAAGCGGTACCATTGGCCTAGAGCTCGCTGTGCACGTTGGTGGCCAAAGACCACATTTTGCACGCTGTATGCATTGTCGACTGAGTGCCACTAAGTAACTGGGTAATTGGGATATGAGCCAACTACTTGTCTATTGGTTGTCTGTGGTGATTGGAAATCATCCTGAGACACCGTGCGAGAAGGGAAGGAAGAGGAGAGAAAAGGCACAAAAAGAGGAGAATAAAGAGAAAGAAAAGGACATGTGACACACTAGAATTGTGTCACACCAATGTGTGAAATCCATTTGTGTCTCTAGTAGCCCTCTATTTTTAATATTAAGAAAGACTTGGCTAATAACCCATTTGTTTTACCTTAACTGAAATTTTTTTTAAGGGTACTCCTATTACTATATATAGTCTTAGATTATGTGGTCTTCTAGTATTTTTTTTTTTTTAAAATAGGCCACTGTTAAAAAAAATATTTTTTCATGTACGTTTTAGATTTATTTATTTTCTCAAAAATACATGGGGATTACACACTCTATAACTGCAAATGCTATTTCTTTAAAAAGTGTATATTACAAAATTACATAATAAAATTTAAAATCTAATCTCTTTCGATTTTTACTTACTTTTTTGGGCCCTACCTCAATCAATTCCCTAATGTAATACTCAGGTAACATTATTGATAACACACATGTTTAACGGTATGATTTGATTTTAATAAAAATGAAATTATTTGAACTCTAGTACATATTTTCACAAAAGAACCATTTAGCAAACGTGCAAGAATCGTGTAATTATTTTGAAAAAAAAATAAAATTTATTATTAATTTTTTTAAAAAAACTTATACAACACTTAACATACTTTACGATTATAAATATCTGTTATAATTTGTCTATTCTAATTACCAACAGACAAAAAAAAAACAAACCAAAGGATTATTCAGAAATTACCTAGAGAGTGAATTGACCTTAGCACCAAATAGGTAGGTCCATATAAAAGAAATCAAGAAACCGGTTGAACACGACCGAACCCACTAATATAGTACAGTTCGGTCCAGTTATAAGAGGTCTGGTGCGATACATGTTCTTAAGAGCGAAAATCGATCCTAAACCGATATGGTATTGTATTTCATTTAAACTAAATCGGATTGGAATACATATTTATAATTTTTATATTATATTATATATAATTTATGCTAAATTTTTAATTAATATATCATAAAATTCTAATACTATTATTCAAGTCACTTAATCTTATAACATAAAATTGATATAACAAGTGATATAACAATATAATTAATTTATTAATTTTCAATATAAAATTTGATATGAAATATAAATTTTAATACTAAGTTATTAATAGAAAATTTTGATAAATATATATATAAATGATAAATACATTTTTGACATAATAAATCATAATATATATTTTATTTGTCAATTCATTTGTACACATTTGATCATGTATACTCATATAAAAAATATAGAATTTATATAGACCATAGTTAAATTTAATACTATATTTGTATATATTAATTATTATAAAATAATATATATATATATATATATACTATAATATAATAGATTAATAATTTAGTATATATAAATATCATATTATTATAAATATAGATTATCCATAAACTTGAGAAAATCAAACCATACTGAAACTAAAAAAGTCGAAAGTTCGATTTTGATAATAAATCTATCCAATATTAATTCTTAAATTTTTAAAATTAGTGTATATCGACTCAGTTCTAAAAAATATATAAAACCGACTAGTTTTGTTTAAACTTGTTTTATATTTTTTTCTCCTTTAGTTTTCAACCCACGGCATTGAAATATGTCTACTCTACTTTCTTCTAGCGTCTTTAGACCAACACTCGGCCTATCACTAATTTCTCTAGTCGTCGATCTACTAGAAATGGAAAAAATAGTTTAAAAGTGTGGCGTGTACATATCACATACGACTTAAAGACTTAGAGGCCGCCACTCTCAACACCTTTAGGACTAACGACATTGGATCTTCTAGATCCGATCTACACTTTTACTCTTAGTTTAGCATGTGAGTTGCACGCACAACCACAGTCAGTGACGATCTTTCGTCAGGACTTTGACACAATTTTCAGTTGCTATTATCTTATATTCTCGCTGGCTCTAATCAAGGATCAAGTTAAAATAGTTGTGAAAGTCTCTTTCAACTAATCTAGACTAACAAAATGTAGCACACAATTTTTCACTGTAGTTTTTAGTTGTAGTAATATAATCTATTTATCGGACCATGCTTCAACCACTTCAAGCGACTTCCATTTGTAGAAAATTTATGTAAGCCAAACTTTGGCTCCAAATCTTTTTATTTTTTTCATGTTGTATATGCTAGTTTTGAGAAGGGTCTAGTGGGCTCTCACCCCCATCAAACTTTGTATCTTGTAATTAATTTATTTATGAATATGATTATTTGCGAAGGAAAAAAAATGACTTAGCTTAAAACACTCACGTGGTCTTATTCCATTCTCCTGAATAGGTCTTATTCCATTCTCCTGAATAACTATGCATGCCTGTATTTATTATTTTAGAAAGCAAAATTCTATATATTATATTATCATCTCACTTTAATTCTAATAAGTAAAATATGACATATTTATTATTATTGAATAATAATTTATTACATACTTATTTATCATCTAACAATGATAAATATATCATATCTTACTTATTAAGATAAAAATAAAATGAGAAAATGATATATAACATTACTCAATTAAAAATAATGAAGATCGTTCTTGGTTTTCGAGAATGAGTCTTGACATAATTTTTTGAGTAATGTTACATACAGTCGTAGAGTTACAAGCCACGTGCAGTCAGCTTTAAAATAAATAGAGTCTAAAAAGTTAATGTGAAAAATGATAGATGTAGTCTTAGAATTGTAAGCGACATGCAGTTATTTTAAAAAAAAGTGAATATATAATTAATTTTTTTCTAAAGTAATTATACGTTATTTATAAGTCTATGCCTGTACGTACGTAGCATTTTTTTTTATTTATTTAGCAATTAATGTACTTTTAATAGTGTTATGATTTTTTAAAAATATTTAATGATATGAAAAAATAAAAAGGAGCAGTAATCTTACTATTCCTCCCCGCCCAGTCTGAGTATCAAGTATGTGACCCGCTTTGATGAACTCAGCGCTCGAAGTTCGGAAGTGTTCGTGTTTGAAAAATTTCTGGAGCCGACGGTTGCTGTAACTGAACAAGTCGTCAAGGTGATCTAGCAACCTGCTTAGGTATTTTTCAACATCTTTGCTCAGTTTTCTTTCTCTGGCTTGTGCTATGAAACCGAACCCCACGGTTGATGAGACTATTGCTTGGAGAAACTGTCGTTTAGGTATGCAATTGGCAATGTCGAACATCATCTTCATTTTAACCTCAATTTGTATAAGCGTTCAAATTTTTGGGTAGGGAGTTTTTACACCACGATAAATTAGTTTCCTGCTTAATTACTCTTATGTATTCGGGAATTTGTACGTGCAAACATGGACGTCGTTGAAATTTTACTTTGTTGTACCGTTCTAAATCGCTTAATCTTTCTATTGCTAAAGCAGGAAACGTTGTCTATATTTTACTTGAATTTTCCTGATATTTTTGCTGTTCAGTTCTATATCACTCAAGTGTTTTTGGCTCTTTTTTTTTGTGGTATCAATGATAGCTAATGCAGTGAAGGAAGTAAGTTTGGATCAGTAATTTTTTTCTTTGGTTGTGGAGTTTAGATGGGATAACAAAACCAGAGCCGGTTGAAACCAGAAATTTGGGGTTGGATGTTTAAATTTCGTGATTTATAAGTCGACTTAGGTTTATTTAGAGAATGAGGTGATGGGCATGCTCTGCGGTGTTTTGGGAATTGACTAAAGTAGCATGCCTTTTTCCGTTTTGAGAGACAGAAATTTTTAATAGGAATCGGGACTTTAGATAGTTTTTGGTGTCATGCTTTGATTCCCAGAATGGAATACAATTCGCTTGTTGTTAGCATTTTAACTGCTTTTGCTAACATTTGTCTCCTCTCACAAGAAGTGGATGGTCTTGTTAGAGCTTAGCTGATATGACTCAGCTAGCCCAGAAAGTTTTGGGCCAGACTAAGAGAGCTATATGTCAAAATCAACTGGATTAGATGGAAATTTCCTTTGTTTCTTCTTGTAATCAAGTCTGTCTCCCTTTCTTGTTCAGCTAAAACATTATAGTATAACCACTAATCTGATATTTTACTTCAGGGAGATCAAAACTATTTATCAAAACCACATCCTGTAAAAGCAGAGACTCTTCTTGCTTCATGTGCACTAGCCTTTTTTTTTTTTTTCTTAATAGATGTCCATTATCCCATTTAAGTTCACTACCGATCCATCGACCTTTTTTTATCATCTTTGACATAATTGTTAACAATGAAATCCTACTTAAAATTGCATAATTATCTACCTATGGCCCAAATCCAAAAGAAACAAGCTTACTTGGGCTGTTGGGATTGTTTGAAATCTCAATGCAACAAGAGTAGAAGCAGTTTACCATCTGGGGGAGATTTCTTTATTTATTTATCAATTAAAGATAAGCTTAAAGAAGGAATATTATTCTATTCCTCCATATACTTTTAGATCATTTTTTTCTTGGCCAATGTGCCATCTTTTTATGTTCTCTATAGAATATAAATTGTGGAACGTCTAATTCATTAAGAAAAGAGAATGATATTTATTTTCAATGTAAGTGTAGTCCTTTTAAAAAAAGTGAGTAGATATGGGATAGATATGAAAAAATTAATTTTTTAATGATAGATCCACTTTTTTTTAATGGAGTGCGCAACGCTTGCAAGACACATGACTGTATCTAACACTACTTTATTGAAGCTGCTATGCCAGGATTAGTCTAACAAACCATGTACTCTATTTCTCTCTTCCTCTCTCACACACACAACTAACTCTAACATCAGACTGTACCAGCTTTATTGAAATGTACCAAGACGTATTATACATTATATAGATGTTATATAGATGAGATTACCAACCTCCTTTGGGAGATTTGAGGAGGTTCCTTCGTCCTCTCTGACAAGCACACAAAATACAGGGATAGATTAGAATTATACATGAGATTATTACAGTAATTTTGAAATGATTCAGAGCTGAACCAGAAAGCTTAGAGAAAAGCATGCTATTCAGTCTAGAGCTTCAGGACAATATCACACAGATGAACAAATTTTAGTAAATAAAATTATGATTAGCCAGTTAGAGACGCTCTCCCATATTCGTAACGGGGGAAAAACTGATCACTCGTGGGGATAAACATCTTACTCACTTCTTCATCCATCCTCCACAGTGAGTCCAGAAAATACTCCCTTGATGGAGAAGCCAAAGTATGATGAGAGAAAGTGCTCCCTCCTTCACTAAAGCTATAATAGGCTGGTTTTATAGTGTTTTCTTCTGACAGGGCAATATCTTTCCATATGTCATCCATTGAGTATACGTTTTCTCCTGCTTTCTCTTCTTCAATCTGCTTTTCTGCTGAAGCGGTAATTTCAGGACCTCCTGTGTCATTTAAACTCTCTTCTCCTGTTTTTGGGAAGGACAATGAATCCACAGCTATAATTTCATGACCTCCTGCATCATAAAAGCTCTCTTCTCTAGTCTTTGGGAAGGGCAATGAATCCACAGTAGGATTGCTTGCTGATGACAAACAAGAATTTGAAGATGATGAAGATGTTGATAAACCCCGTTTCTTCTCTTGAGCTTGCTTCCTCATATGAGTTCTCCAATAATTCTTAATCTCATTATCTGTACGCCCTGGTAATCTGTGGGCAATTCTTGACCATCTGCAATGGATCATCATTATAGACCAGTTAAATCATAGCTTCATAGTCCAAACTACTGATGATATACATAGGTAGAAACTAGTTGACTTTCTATATTTAGGATGTTCTCAAACCTGTTTCCCCATTTGGAGTGAAGTTCCAGCACTAGGCGCTCTTCTTGAGGTGTCATCTTACCTCGTTTGAGGCCAGGGTGTAAGTAATTAACCCATCGCAACCTGCAACTTTTTCCTGTTCTGTTCAAACCTACAACAAATGAGGTGGTTAAAGGCGCTCCTTCCAAAATTTCTCATCTCCAAATAACCATGCCTATTATTTGTCTCCCGCCACCTTCAAACCTGAAACCTGTGCTATATAATCCCATCGACGATCTCCAAACAAACCCACAAAACAGTTCAATTTGAAGTCCTCCCTTTCTGTCCACGGACCCTTTCGGATTCCCTTTAGATCTTTCATTTTTTCCCTCTCTATCTCTCTTTCTGTAAAACGCCTCTTCAATATCCTATGGTGACCTAGGTGTACACTACTGCCATTTATATAAGGCAGTCTCCATTGTTGAGAAACTGTGCCTAAATTTTTTCTTTAATATAATATAATTAATTGTGCATCTTCACCATACATGCAGTGCATGCATGCTTATTTGGTAATAGCCCCCTTATGCATCTGATGTCAGCCATTTTAACATAATAGCCAAAGTAAGAGATTTATCTGCTGATCTGAATTTTATTATCACCGGCCTCCTTGTAACGTTATGATTTGATAATAACAGTCTAATAAATTAAGCATATTTTTTAACCAAAGATACTAATTTGATCGTGTCCTATCAGGCTATATTTTAATCACTACCTAGGTGTGACAAACGTGGCTCATGGATCATGGTTGATACTATTTTGATAGAAGAAATCTTTTTAATTTGTATAGTTTGATTATGCAATCCTAAAGTAAGATTATGCATGGTAATCTTGGTATTAAAGAACCAGAAAGTAACAATTTGAAAGAAAATCTTTAATTGTGTGCATTAGCTCCCTCCGTTGGATGCAGCAGAATGAGTTTGTGCAAGTCACTAGATCTACTTCTCCTTCCATTTGATTTGAGGAACAGTGAACTCATATCAGTGCCCCTTGACTTTAGTAAAGGCCATAAAAAGAAGCCAAATAAAAGAAAAAGAAGATAACAACAAATCTTCAAAAGAAGAAATAGGAACTGTTTAGGTGCCATAGATGTGATCTTTTCTTTTCTTTATTAACAAGGAGAAAATGGAGGTACTAATCCAATAAGTCTATTGTTATTGAAATACTAAGGAGATCTTCCTATATAAAACAATCCAAGTTGCAATATTAAAATAGGTGAGATTACTAGTCGTGCAGCACTATATATTTTTAAACTGACTGACTGCACAAACTGATCGTAAAGTTTTAGTTGGGCATGTCACACTGAAGCTCTGAAGAAGCGTGGGGCAATTATAAATTCTAATACCTGAATCTTGCAAGAATTTTTTATTTTGTTTTGCTTAAAGAGTATCTACGGGCATATCTAATTACCAGTTATTATTATGCTCCATTTTATTGCCATTATTTAGTGGTGTTTTCCCAATGGCTACTGAAACTGCAGAGCCTTGATCCTCTTTTTTATTGAGAAACCTCAACCCCACCCCCTCCCCCAAATGTATTACAACAAAAGGAAAAAAGGAAGAAATGGAAAGAAAGATGCTCGATCTGTTTTGCCTCGTGCATATGTAAAGCTAAAATCTGGAAGAGTTAATATGATTATAATCTGTATTTTTCAATTTAGGACTTCATTGTCACTTCAAGCTCTAAGTACTTTTGGATGTGATGTGTGAGGCTGTGAGCTGATCTTGCATTTTTGCCTTTGGCCCTCCTAATGTGTGGAAGTACTCCTATTCTCTTTCCCACCTGTTGCATAGGATAGAAAATGCTGTATTTTTTCATAATATTCATGTACTGAATACCGGAATCTTTGGAAAGCCAAGATTTTAAATCATTGCAATTTTACTCTTCTTAAAGTTTTAACTTAATATAGTAAAAGTTGAATACCAATGAATTCTAGAATTGCTGTTATAAATAAAGATTTTATGGCATATATAAAATTATTATCTGTATGACCTTTTATATGTGTTTGCTTTCCCAGATTGTTTTTTAAGAGCCAACATATCGATTGGAAACAGTATTTGCATTTTCCAATCAGGACTTTATCTGTATCAGGGTTAAGGAAAATTAGCGTTGTCTCTTCTTGAATTCAAATCAGAAAATAGGATTCCAATATGATTGGAATTTACTCAAAGCAATATTGGAAGACTGTATGTTGTGGAAGACTCTTCTCTTTGTGAATTGGTGTTTGATATTCATGGTAATGATATATGGCCATTGGGTTTTACTTAGCATTTGGGTCAAATAATTTTGATTTTCACAAAAATTTCGAATTTGGTTTTCTGTCATGTATAGGAGTTTTGTGACGAGTAAGTATTTTGACAAGTTTTTCCTTGTTTTCCCCTGAGCTTGATATGTTTTCTCTATGATTTGCTTGTCTTTTGTATTTAGACCTCTATAGAAGACTGCATTAGATCTCATTTAGAAGACGTGAAGATTTTAGAGTGAGAAATGGCACCATTTGCCTCCCCTGATACAAAGAACATTATAAATGTGTGATGATGTTTGCACTGTATCCGGCATGTTAAGAGGTACAGATTAACACAAAAGGATTGCACAAGAAATTAAATGGGATGGTACCGTCTTTGCTTTGGGGGTCCCTTCTTAGTGGATGGTGATGGTGATGGTGGACCTAGAAGAACTGCTGACGTGGACACCACTAATCTGTAGCCGGCCCACTTAATGTTATCTCTCTCTTAATTATATATTCCATGTTTGTCTATCTATGTGCGGGATATGACTGGTGGTCCCATGCTTTTTTTTTTAATGAAGTTTTAACCTGAAGACGTTTGTAGAGAGTTTTGGCTGAAGGTATGCTTTTACATATACACACAGATACACAATGCTGTATGTCTGTCAATGAGGATGCTCGTGTCCTTTTGCATTTTCAATAAGTATTTCACTTGGATGGTATCTTGCCACGTTTTTCTAAGATTCCTAGTTGCATCGTTTATAATTATGATGGATTTTTTAAACCTTCGTGTCCAACAGCTATGGGTCACTGATAAAGTTTCCACTAGGATACTTTTATTGGCATGATAAGATATAATATTATAGGTGATAATGTATTTTATATTGTTTTTCCTTTTTTTATTAAACGGCAATGGAAAATTTTATTAAGGATTTGGTATTTTGTTCCGTTCTGCTATGGTTGCACCAAAAGAAGTTAGTGGTTGGGAGGGAATTAACCGTCTCACCTTGGATGGAGTAACAATCCTATATCTTGGGATTGTGGGAAATGGGCTTCTAATCAAAGCTTACCATAAGTAGGCTTTGGTTACTGCTAATTATTATGTAGTACATTACTTTTTTTTAGGTGTTAATTAGATAGTGAGATGAGATAAAATAATTTTATATTAAAGTTAAAGTTGAATAAAATATTATTAAAATATTATTTTTTAATATTATTATTATTTTGATATTTTAAAAAAATGAATTGTTTATTAAATTTTGTGTAAAAATTTAAAAAAAAAAAAAATAATAAAATAATATAAAATGAAACATTTTCACAATGCAAACGGAGCTTTAAATATAATTAGACACAAGCCTAGAACTTGAGAATGTTATACCATTGGCTAAACTCTAGTGGGTTTGTCTGGTATCTAAAGGAAAATCCTTTTTTTAGATTCCTTTCTTAATAGGAGAAACTGGTGATCAGTCAAAGATAGAACATCCATTGTGAAAAAAGAAAAAGAAAAAAAAAAGAGAGAAAAAAAAAATTACAATGATACTGAATTCATGTGGGTCATGTTTCTCTTCTGTCCTCTAGTTTTGTTCTTCAATGCATGATTGGTTTGTTGTTTTGGGGGAATACCATCTAGGGGTTAATTGGTTGATACTTTAGGTTCAATTCAACGAAGCATCAGATTGTGGGTACACATCATTCTTGTTGACGGGCAAGTTGTTGATATTCTTTAAACTTTGGTCTGTATAATAGTTTGCTAGTGGTAGTAGTCGTACCCCTCACAAGGCTATCTTATCTTTGATTAATGGGGTTATTTCCTAAAGTTCGGTTTCCATGATAAAGTCTTTCCTTGTTTTTTTTTTTTTTTGAGCAAGTTGATTTCATTAGATAAAAACTAAATGATTACAAAATACAAGTTCAAATGGAGTGAAAATCTCCTATAATCTTCCCAAAAAGCTAACACACAATGCATCACTAAAAAAGAGGCCAAATAAATGATTTTTAAATAAAGGGGCTTGACATCAAATAAATAGTTTTTGTCCAATTTTTCAATAAGAGAGTAACCGTTTAAAAATGATTTTTTTGGCTCTGCCCAAGTTTTCCTTATTTTAGTTTGGCATGGTATTTATTTATTTTAATAATTCTTATGTAGGGGTGTTCATCCTGATCCCAAATCTGAAATCCGAATTTAAAATTTTCTTTAATATTTAAAAAAAAATTTAAATATTAAGAAATATATTAAAATTTCAAATCGGGTCGAGTACAATCCGACTCGGATGAACAGGCCTATTTTTATGACCTTAATGTAGGATATAATATAGATCATGCTAAGAATAAGAATCAAATCTACAATCACAATTGAGAAAAATACATGTAAAATACATGATCTTGAAAACGATTCTTGTACCTTCACAAATATTAACAGCCAAATCTTTCCCTTTTTACTTATTATAAAAGTATTAACATTTAATGGGACAAGCCAATAGACACTTATGAAGAGGAGAGGGGATCTAGTCATATATAGAAAAGACTTATGAAATCCTCCCATTCAAGACTCAAATTCCAATAGAGTTTAGGAAATTTTCAGAAGAAAATCATTAAACTTAAGAGCTTATATATGTAATTTACCACATTAAATATGATATAATCTTATTTACTAAGGTGCAAAAAATTTCAAATGATCACTCAACATATTGGGTTTAAATAAAGTATCATTATGAGCTATATATCTAACCCGTTTTTTATAAAACATATTTTATGCAATCAAATGAAGCCCATATTCTAATATTCTCTCACTTGGGCAAACATTGATTACAATAAAATATTACTTATTTTGAAAATGACTCTCAGATTAGACTACATAGGTGGTCACACATATATATAGCTCTAATGATAGCACCTTAGGAAACGATCTGGTCCAACAAGAATATCAACACCAAACTTGAAAGTCGTTAGACCACTTAAACGATGTAAGACCACTCCACAGTTACAAATGCTAATATCCTTATTGACATGGATTCCCATCCTCCAACCAATATGGTTGTATGTAGTATGAATCTACCACCAATGTGATCAAAAGCTATGTTAATTCATATTAATCCACATAATGCTTCAAAATAAAGCCACATGTCTCTAAAAGAGACTCATTTGATGTATTTTATCAATTATAGCTCGAGATCTTAATGATATTATAATAAAAAATATAAGTCAAATGTATGCTTAAAACATAGTTTATGAATAGGGGAAATATATTTTATTATTGAAAAGAGTTATACTCGAAAATATATGAGTTGCCTGTGTACCCCGTGAAGAGAGATTAAGCTAAAACGTAGTTCCTTTTACATAAGCCACTCTCACTAACCAAAAATGTCAAAAGTTTCCACAATATCCATATTAGTAACATGTGCTTTAAAAGCTTTAGGATCGAGTCTTTAATTTAAAGGATTAACAATCATTTCCTCTATATTTATATGCTCAATCTTTGTGTGCCCTTCTTTAACTCTATCTCTAACCATCAAATACTTGGTGTCAATATGATTGGACCTGCTAGAACTCTTATTATTCTTTGAAAGAAACATCATTGCATTATTATTACAATAAATAGTAATTGGCCTCGAGATAGAATCAATAACTTTCAATTCAGAAATAAAATTTCTTAACCAAATAGCTTTAATTGTAACTCCATAATATCCCACAAAATTCAGCTTGCATAATAAAAGATGCCACCAGAGTTTCTTTTGCATTTTTTCAAGAAATAACACCCCGAGCAGTATAAAAATATAACCCGTGGTTGATTTCAAATCATCTTGACATCCAGCAAAATCTGAATCGGAATAGCCTACTACCTTAAGGTGATTTGAACACTGGAATATGAGCACGTAACCTTCAATCTTCTTCAAGTATCTCATAACTTTCTTAGCTGTTTTGCAATGCTCTTGCCCTAGATTCGCTTGAAACTTACTAAGAATACTCACTGCATAGCCTATATCAGGTCTAGTGCAAACTTGAGCATACATCAAACTTTCCACAGCACTGGTATATGGTATGTTCTTCACAGATTCCCTTTCTAGCTCATTTTTAGGACATTGAGTTTTGTTGAACTTATCGGTACATCACCTGGTGCACCGTTTTACATTTCAAACATTTGTAGTACACGCTGTATATAAGCCTTCTGAGAAAGTTCTAACAAACAATGAGTTCTATTATAATATATTTCAATGCCAAGCACAAAAGAAGCTTTCCCAAGATCTTTCATCTCAAAATTAGGAGATAACATTTTCTTTATTTCATAAAGTAATCCCAACTCACTTCTAGCAAGCAAAATGTCATCAACATACATAATAAGGAAAATAAAACTTTTCTCATCAAAACCAAGAGAAGTTACAATCATATCAAACTTCAAATACCACTGTCGAGATGTTTGCTTGAGGCCATATAAGAATTTATTTAACTTACACACAAATCTTTATTTTCCTTTTACAACAAAACCTTCAAACTATCTCATGTAAACTTTTTCATAAAGATTTCTATTAAAAACTGCTATCTTTACATCTATCTGATGAAACTCCAAATCATAATATGCCACAAGTGCCATGATAATTCTAAAAGAATACTTGGATAAAACTAGTGAAAAAGTCATATTATAGTCGATGCCCTCTTCCTGAGTGAACCATTTTGCAACTAATCATGCCATCTTTCGTTTAACATTCCCTTTTGAGTCCAATTTGCTTTTAAAAAATCACTTATTGTCTATGGCTTTAGCATCTAGAGGGAGTTCAACAAGTTCCCAAACACTATTCTTTTCCATAGAATTCATTTTGTCTTTCATAGCATTTAACCATTTATCTAACTCAAGATTTGTCAAGGCTTGCTTAAAAGTAACAAGATCAACAATATGCCCAATATTAAAATCATTCTCTAATAAACAGACAATGTAATCATTAGATAATGCATACCTTCTTTTCCTTTAAGATCTTCTGACTTGTAACTCAGAAACTGATTCAATCACTGTTGGAAGTTCTTCTTGTTGCTCAGGTTCTTCTCTAACTATTTCAATTGGTTGAGAAATAACTCTTTCTTGTATAACAGCAACTGGAACAATAACTTGATTAGGTTCAACTAAAAATTTCTTTAATACAGAACTCTCACTATCACCAATATCATTCTCCAAAAATTTTGTTGAAATAGACTTAAGAATCCTGATGCCACGATTAGGACAATAAAACTTATGTCCTTTTGATTTGTCTAGGTACCCAATAAAATAACCAAGAGTGGATTTTGGATCTAATTTCTTTTCAAGAAGATTATAAATTCTAACCTCAGCTGGACATCTTCAAACTTTGAAATGAGTCAAACTTGGCTTACAACCTCTCCACAATTCAAAATGGGTGTTTGAAACAGTTTTACTGGAAATCCTGTTCAAAATGTACATAACAATTTTCAAAGCTTCACCACATAAATATTTCTGACAAATTTATTCTTCTTATCATACTCCTAACCATATTCTTCAGAGTTCGATCTCGTCGTTCAGAAACACTATTTTGCTCAGGTGTTCTTGGCATGGTGCATTGAGGTACTATTCCACACCCTTGTAAAAATTTTGCAAAGTCACCCATATTTTGACCAGACTCATCTTACTTCCCATAATACTCACCATCACAATTAGATCTTACAACTTTAATATTTTTTTTACATTATTTCTCTATTTTCATTTTAAATATATTAAATTTCTCAAGAGTAAGTGATTTATCATTGATCAAGTAAACATATCCATAGCGAAAGAAATCATCAAAGTTATGAAGTACTTATTTTCACATATAGTAGAAGGCAAAGGTCCACTAATATTGGTATGTATCAAGTCTAAAATACCATCGCTCCTAGTAGAACATTTCCTTGTGAATTTAGTCAACTTATCTCTTATATAGTCCACATGTGTATCAAAATCTGAAAAATCTAGTAAAGGAAATATCTCAACTTTTATCAATCTCTCCATTCTTTTCTTTGAAATGTGCCCTAAACCCTAAACTCTTATGCCACAACATAGAAGATGATTAACAGATTAACGATCTTTTTTTTGCTACGTTAGTAACACAAGAAATTTCACCAAAAAAAGTCAAAGACAACATATGTAAATCATCACATAAAAGATTATTTCCAATTAAACAACAATCATGAAACAACTCAACTTTTCCATTACCAAACTTAAAGAAAAAAACCAGAATCATCAAGTTTTGAAATAGAAATTAAATTTCGTCTCATTGACGGTCCAAAAACTGTGTTCTCCAAAACAAGAGAAAAATCATATTCCAAAAATAACTTTACTATTCCTATAAATTCAACCTTCACTTGAACTTCATTCCCAACACACAAGTTTACTTTATTTTTATTTGGCTTCTGTTTGCTTATGAACCCTTGCAAAGAATTCGTAATATGAATACTTGTACCTGAGTCTATCCATCAAGAATTTACTAGCACATCAACTAAAGAAGATTTGAAACAAACTAAGCCCAAGGAGGTATTATCATATTTCATATTCACTAGTTTATGTGTCAGATCTCTAGTTTTAGCTTTATCAAACTCGACAAATCTTTTTCCTATGGCATCCACAAGATTTTTAGCATTATCATTGTCCATAATAGCTCCCATAATGGAAACATTGATCATTTGTAACCAAATCTATTTGCCCTTTCCCATTTTTGATACTCAACCACATATTCAACAATACTATTATTATTAGGTATTGAACGCTGCTCCTCCAAGGCAAAATCCAAATGCTATTTATACTTCTTGTTTCCATCTCACATAATTATTTACAATCAAAGTTTCAATAACAAATATTTGACTTGAAATAGAGGAGGCACTCATAACTGTGGAAACGTGAAGTAATACAATTTTATTTAATTATCATCCAATCATAAGGCATGCAGTTAACGGATGAAAACAAATATATTTAGTTAACATGGGCTATTAATTAGATAGTCCGTAATTAAACTTGAAACCATATGAGTTTCATGACAGTAAGAGCTTAAGTGCATCATTGTAAAGTCACCATTGGGATAACTAAAAATGTGTTATAAGGTAATCTTAAAACATATTAAGAATCTAATCAATCAAATCAAATCAGTTTTCAAAATACCATCACCTTTAGACATAAGGAAATTTCTAGACTAATGCAATCTTATTTAATTACTTCTTGCCATTTCTAAAATATCACACACAATAACCTCTTTGGACAAGTTATTATGTGTAATAATTTAAAAATGTAATGATATCCTTTTTATAAGAATGAAATATCAATGAGTGTACCACTTTGGTGACTACCATCCACTAATATATAAAAAAAATTCTATTAATGAAAAAATAAGGATAATCAAAATAGCCATAAAAATTCCATCACAAAATTAATAAAAGTATAAGCATATATATGATCTAAAACAAATACCCAAACTTCTAGTATTAATCCTAAAAGAAAACTGAGATATATGAACTACTAATAAGCAGAGTCAAAACAAATATTATAAAATTCCTTGCATACAAGATATTTTATACAAGCTACAACCATACACATAAGATTACGTAAAGCTAATACCTTGTATTATAAAAAAAAAATATAAAAGGTATTCTGTTCTCATCAATGATGAAACACCCAAGATGGCAAAGGCTAGTGATTTGTGGTGTAGCATAATATGGAAGCATGCCATATGCCATTAAAATGCCATGACACATGTTATAATAATTCCGTCCAAATCAACTAAAGACAGGACAATTTTTTTTAATACTTGCAAAAAATTTTCCCAGCTTTTGTATCGTCTTTATGGCATTTGGACTCGATTTCCAACTATGGACTAGTGAACCCATACGCATTGTTTGAAAAATCGTGTTCTATTATTTTAAATCTCAATCTAGAGTAGATAATTTAATGAATTATCAAATAAAATGAATAGTCATTTAAATATGTGAAAAAACAAAGAAGATGAACAGTCTGCAATGGAAGTTAAGCGGAAGAGGAACAAGCATATGAAAAATCATCTAACAAAGGCTTTTGATCTTAGCATGAGCCTCTATACCAGCCTCTGATACCAATTGTAAGATATAATATAAATTAGGGAGGCGCTTGGAGCCGGATGGGTGTAAAACCCAGTTTTACACTGGCCAATAAAAATACGCCATGTAGCCATTTTAGGAAGAAATCTACTAGACGTTATTGCACCGGAATTGATCCCAGCCCAAGCGCGCTCTCTCTCTCCGTGTTCATCTACTTGTGCCCTAGATAGCAGATGAGAGGGATGGAGTACAGGTTTTTTGACTAGCTTTTTGGTTGGATCTAAATTTGCATCCATGCCTGAGGCATAGGAGGGAAAGCAAATTTGAGAAAGCGATGCAAGAGAGTATATATCCACTACTATCAAGGCGCTTCAGCGACTTTTTGGGTTTCTACCGACGGAAGACGTAAACTTGAAAGTATTGACTTTATTGTATAAAATTATAATATGGCAAGATCAAACATGATTAGGAGGGTGTATTCTTAAGCTTTGAATATTTAAAACTCTTCATCGGCTAATTGCTTATTTCGTTTTTTCAAAAATCAAAGGTCTCTCGCAATATACCAGTGACTTTATTAAGCTTTTTATCAAATACTTTCTGTGCATACTCATTCATTCCTTCTACATCTTTCATTTACAATTTACTACATTCCATCGTTACAACCAATCCACATAAGAGAGTCCATAACATCATCATTGAAAGAGAGATACTCTCTTTATAAATCATACTACTACTAATCCTTTTTGTATATTCTTTTAATTGGTTTTTTGTATTTTCATTTCTTTTATTTTTGAATTGGGCTAGGTCCATCGACTTGCACAGAAAGTTGGATGTCATTTTTTAATCTTTTGTTCATCTTATAAGAAATTTGATGAAGGTCTTCTGTACAAAGCAAACAATCTCATATCAGGTTTCATCTTGTTCTGTCGCGCACAAAGAGAAAGGGAAGGGGAGAGAGAAGTTTCTATTGGATGGGACGATTCAGTGAGCTGAAGTCTAACTTATTTCTTCGTGAAATACCTACGTGGAGTGTTACTATTGGCCGGTGTAAAATTCATTTTTACACTCATCATGTTCTAAGTTTTTTCCTATAAAATATGCTAAGAATAAGAATCACATCTACAATTAGGGGGTGAAAAAAAAACTGGAAAACCGGCCCGAACTGGTCCAAACCGGACCGGTTAGACCAGGTTTGAACCGGTCCGGTTCGAATTGGTTTTTAAAAACAAAAACTGGTAAGATCCGGTTTGGTTCCAGGTCTTTTCATTTTGAAACCAGACCGGACCGAACCGGACCAGTCATAATAATTATATATTTTAAATTATATTTTTAATATTATATATAATATATTTTTATATTTTATATATTTTTTCTATATAATACATAATAACATAATCATATATAAATAATATTATAATATTTATAAAATAAAATTCAAATTTTAAACATGAAATTAAAACAGTTTTTTATATAACAGTTTTTTTATATAATATATTTTTTTTAATTTTATAACAGTTTTTTTATCGCAAATTTTTTTTATATAACAGATTTTTTTTAATAAAATAGATTTTAAACCAGATTTTTTTTTTTTAAAAAAAAGACAAATTTATTTTTAAAATTTTAAAATTTATTAGAATCGAAAAACTAGACCGAAACCGGAAAAATTGGTAATACCAATTTTGAGAGATAATCGAAGCGTAATCGATTTTCCATTTTACTTACGAGTTCAGTTCTATATTTTTGCCAAAATCGAACTAGTTACACCCCTATCTACAATCACAATTTAGAAAAATATATGTAGAAGATGATTTTGAAAACGATTCTTGTACATCCATAAATATTAGCAGCCAAATCTTCCACTCTTTACTCTTCACAAAAGTATTAGCTTTCAATTGGATAAGTCAATAGACATTTATGGAGAATAGAAAACTTATGAAGTCCTCCCATTAAAGACTCAAATTCCAATAGGGTTTAAAATCCTTAAACTCTCAAACGTATATATGTAATTTACCACATTAAAAAGAATATAATCCTATATACTAAGGTGCAAAAAATCTCAAATGTTCATTCAACATATTGGGTTTAACCAAAGTACCATTATGAGCTATATATCTAACCCATTTTGTTTTATATAAAACACATATTATGCAATCAAATTAAGCCCATAATTAGGAATTATTCTAACTTTTAAGTCTGAAGGGATAATTTATCGGAGAATCTAGATAGTCTTAAATTCGGATATTTGATATATTTCATGTTATTTTTCATCGTGTTATATATGTTATTATAAACTGGTGTATAAAGTGTATCACACCTCTCTCCATGATACACAAATAAGTTTTCATACTAACTAACATGACAAGCTTCCACATCAATTATGTGTTTGATATGGCAATTATCACAAAGCTAGAAAATAATATTTTGTTCATGATATTATACCTTGAAGGACAAGGTATTCTTTCTCAGGTTTTAAAAGACACGATACTCTTGACCTTAGGATAAATGTCATGTACTTTGAGAGTATCTAATAATTACTTATAGAATAATATTATATACCACACTATTATCTTATTTTTATCTCACTAAATAAGATATGATATATTTACTACATTTGAATGAAAAAATAATTCAATAAAAGATTATTTACTAGTAATAAATATGTTATATTTTGTACAGTGAGATGATACTGTTGTATATATAATTTTTCTTATTTGAATGAGAATATCTCTAAGCAATCAAAGTTGAACCCAATCATATTTCTCCCCATAGAAGCTTCAATGTCATTAGGTATCTGCAATGGCCACTAAGTGTTGTGTCTAATCGCACAACAAAAAAGAACCCATAGTAGAGATTAGCCTCTCTCGTTAGCCAGTCTCTGGTGGCGTCTCACGAACCAATAGAAGTGTGGTGGCCCATGAAAGATATAGGATTGATAGCATTTGCCTAACCCACCTGTCGCGATACTCATTAAACACTTTAGTCAACAAGTATAATAAGAAAGACCCAATCACTGCCCTTCCTCACGGTTTTAAACCCTAATTTGTTTTGTCCTTACATTTATAATATTAGGGCTTTTTTTCGAGATGTGATCGTACGGGATTCAAGGTCTAAATTATCATGTAAAGATAAGGAGAAAGGGATAGAGAGTTGGAGTTGTAGCTTATAAATGTGGACACATCCATGGAAACTGTTCTTGTGTCATGTTTCATCATCAAAGGGTATTTTTATTTATTCTTTAAAAAAAAAACTTATTTTTTTTCTTGAATAGAAAAAAAATGGACATTTTCACAATAATTTTGATTTTTTTTTAAATACGAAACTCTTATAAATGAAATATAATTCAGTTGATGTGTGAGTATTGACTTGGAAATTAAAGAAGCTTGGTTGCTATCAGCGTGAAATTTCATTTTATGACTTTTAAATAATCTCAGTGAAAAGAGTTTTGCTACGGAAAGTTAGGACATAAATATACTAGTGATTATAGTTATACAAAAAAAAATCAAAAATCAAAAATCAAAACTTTAATATACTGCGAATTTTGACATAATTGAATAAACAAATTTTCAAATGAATTTTTTTAGAGAAAATCTTCTAGACGGAATGGGTGGTGCAAGTCAAATAACACCCTCTAATGGTGTTATGACACGTAGGCCACCTATCGGACTTATCATGGGCAAGTGACATATGCTATCTGCAGCCCCCCGCACCCCCCCCCCCTTCTTTCAGCCTCTCTTTCATCTTAGACCAGACCCTCCTCTCCTCACCCTCTCAAACACAACACAAAAAAAGGAAGAAAATACTATGCGATTGTTTCTGAAGAAGTATCAAGAAGAAAAATTAATTTCTCTTTCAAGAAAACATGTTACTCCAAAAACTTTTGCCCAGTACAATAACTTCTTGAAAGCAATGCCAAGCGAGACAAGACAAAAGCAATTCAATGTATTTCACATTCTTCTACTCTTCTTTCGCTCAAAAATTTTAGTGGCGACAAAATCTGGTTTTCAACGTTCATTTTGCTAAAATCGTTCAATTGTTTATTTTTTCGTTTGTTCAGTCATTTTTTACTTTGTTTGGTTATTGCAAAAATGCGGAAAGATGAAGAAAATTACCAGTTTTTTTCCCTAATGCCGGTTGGGGGGATTCATTTCTCACTTACTTTCATTTCATGTTTTTTAAGCTCTCTTGGGTGGGCAAGGAAAGAAACTGACTGGTATGTTCGATTTCTTTTGAAAATTTTAAATTTCGCAAATCTCATTTGGTCTCCATTAATTCTGATCTGTGTTTGGGAGCTGAGAAAATGGAAGAAAACACTCATTTGGTCTCCATAAATTTTGGTCTGTGTTTGGGAGGTAAGAAAATGAAAAAAAAGGCTCATTTGTCACCATTAATTCTGGTATATGTTTGAGAGGTGGGAAAATGGAAAAAAAAATAAAGAAAGAAAGAAGGCTCATTTGGTCTCCATTAATTCTAGTCCATGTTTGGGAGTTGAGAAAATGGAAGAGAACGCTCATTTGGTCTCCATTATTTTTGGTCTGTGTTTGGGAGGCGAGAAAATGAAAAAAAAAGGGTCATTTGTCTCCATTAATTCTAGTCTATGTTTGGGAGGTAAGAAAATGGACAAAAAAAAGGCAATTTTGGTCTCCATTAATTCTAGTCCGTTTTGGGAGTTGAGAAAATGAAAAAATGTTCTGGTTTTCAATTTTCTTCTTTGATTGGGTTCTTCAGCTGCATTTCAGCTTTTTGTATTGAAATAATTAGAAAGTTACAACCATAATATATATATATATATATTTATATACTTATATGTGTATGTATATTCAACCAAACTAAGTTTGAAAATAAATTTGTTGGCTTCTATGTGTAAGCTTGGGTGTGTATCTCCAATAAAGTGGTCTGATTTTGCTAGTCTGAGGAGGAGATTTTAGGAGGTCTAAATTCTATGACTGGGTTTATAAAAAGAGAAAGACTTGAAAGGTTCAGAGAGAGAAAATGGGATAAAGAGAGTCGGGTCCCTTCCTTTTTCAATGATAATAACATGCAATGATCTTTATTTTTTATTTTTTTATCATGTAAATTATTGATCTGGCATGTTTTTATTGGTTGGTGGTAAATCCCCTTTAACACATTGCCTACACCAAAGTGAAACTGGTTTTTTAAGGTGCATATTCTAGCCCAAAATAATAATAATAATAATAATAATAATAATAATAATAATAAAATAATAATAGTAGGAAAAATTTAATAACATGTGCACATGAGAAAATATATATAAGTCTTAAATGCATAAATTTCGTGCAAACTTTTTGTAAAAGGTAGACCCTAATATAGAAAAGTATGAAAAACTCATTTTTTTTCTTGATGGGATATATTCTTTTATATAGAATTCACACATTTAATAATTATTCCTTACAGTCCTTACATTATCTCTATACATATAATAGAAGAATAATTAATAGTTTTACTATTTTTTTATCACTCTTTTACTATTTTTTTTTTAACTTTTTATAAGGAAGTAATTATTAATAAATTTATATATATATATATTTTAAAATTAATGATTAAGAAGGTTAAAGAAAATATTTAAGTGAAAAAAATAAAAAATAAAAACTCAAATAAACTAAAAATAATAAAGGAATGGTAAGAAGATAATAAGCCTATCATTACCTATAATAGAGAGTGCAACATTTGGGTTCTACAACATAGTAAATGGACAGGGCGGCAAGTTCAAGAAAATTAGAGTTTAGAAAATTAGAGAAGCCTAGGTGTTCCCGAGTTGAGAGCCTAAGAGGTCTTTCTTTATGGCCCAGCCCATCTTTGTGCGATAATGAAACCATGATAATGACTGTACTTAATCTGTACCTATTAGAACTTTTCTATTAGATATCATGGGCTTGGATTTTACCCACTTCTTAATCTGTGCTTAATCTTTGTGCAAAATGAAACCATGAAAATCGAAGCCCATGACATACTCAAAAATGGGAAACCCATAAAAGAGATGATTAAAACAAATGCTTGGAATTTAGGGTGAATATTGATATGAGGGTTTTTTTTAGGTAGTAATTAATAGGGTTACTACTCTCTCATTACCCATTTATTATTATAGTGCATTTAAAGTTTTTTTTTATCATTTTCTTTTAAGTATTTTTTTAACATCCTTCGTCATTAAGAACAAAATAAAAAATATATAATTTTATTAATAGTCACTTTTTTAATTATTATATAAAAGAAAAGAATTAAAAAATTAAAAATACAAAAAAAAAAAAAAAAGTAAATGAGTAGTAGAATAGTAGTGACCTTATCATTATCCTTCTTTTTTCAGTCATGATGCATGCCGTTGTGAAATGGCTACGTGTTGCACAACCGTTTTAAAAAATAATAAATCTATTATTAAAAAATTAAATTTTTATGTGAGTTTCTTATTTATTTATTTTTTAAAAAGAAATTGTGGCATTTACACTTTACAAATTCTATGATTGTAAATAACATTTTTTTTTATATATATATTCATTTATCTTCTTTTTATTCACATTTGGTTGACTTTTTAATTCAGTAAAATCAAATTTCTTGACTTAATCAAATAAAAAATATATAGCTCTAATTTTATTGGATTTTTGTTAGGAGTTGCATAATAGTATCGAATATGATTGTAGTATGGCTGTTGTACGTATGGCACAAAATTCCACAATAATTAGTATTTTGTAGTAGAATAATGCTATTATATCACTTCACTTTGCCATCACATTTTGATCGCTCATGTATTTAATTTTTTTACTTAATAATTAAGAGAGTGACTATTAGTGTATTATTTTTTTAAATGTTAAAACATGTTTAAAAAATGTTGAAAATCAAAAATCAAAAAAGAAAGAAAAATACAATTTGCACTAGGACTAGAGGTAGTGGCGGAGCAATGTTGGGGCAGGGGGGCATGGCCCCTTACCTCCTGGCCCCATCCTTTTTTAAAAGAAAAATTAAAAATATATTTTTTTTAAGAAAAAAATAATATAGATTAGTTTTTTTTATAATTTAGTAAGATAAATATTAATTTTATCTTATGTTGGTCCTCTCTCTAAAAATTATCTTAGTCCATTCTACAAAATTAAATCTAATTTGAAAATAAAATACATCTCATATAAAATAAAATGATATAATTACATGATGACATGTTTTTATTATAGGTAAAAATAAAAATAAAAAAGAACTTGAATGATTTCTAACGTATTTTTAATATTTTTTTTATTATAATGACATGTTCTTGACATATTATATATATTTTTAATATATAAGTTGTATTAAATATATTTTATTTTTATTGTAAATTTTAATATCAGATTGTTCTATACTACATAAAAAAATATATAGAAATAGAATAAAAAATATTTATATATTTTTTGTTAATTTTGCTTAGCCCTCCTTAAAAAAAATCTCTGGCAACTTTATCTCTATTTCCACATCTATTCAAAGCAAAATAGTAGAGGTAAAGAGAGAGAGAGTCATTCTCTTATAGAAAATGCTTGAGATACAACGTCAGTGTCACATGAATTGTGATTTTAATGTTCACATGGGAGGGTTCGTCTATATAATTCTACTTTTTTTTTAAACTCCAATGTAAATGTTCATTTTATTATGTCTATATAAGTTTTAAATCAAGCTCTATAAATGTTTATACTTATTTTTTTATGGTTGAATTGAGCACAAATATTCATATTTTAACTTGTTTCAAAATCTCATTTATGTTGGTTCCACTTTTTCTTCCAATAAAATTTATATTCATCATGTATTAATATAGGCATGTATTGGAAACATAAAAAATATGATTTAAGAAATTTTTTTATTATTTGTGGGCCTGTGGCATAGAAGTTTGAAGCATGATTAAAGAAAAACTTTATTTGTTATAGAAAATTTTGAAAAATATTTTCTTGAAATGATGCATATAGACACGTATAGAAATTTTTTCTTATAATGTTTGGTAGATAGAAGTATCTCATTACTTTCATAAATAATTTTCATGGTATGGAAGTATCTATTTGAGACATGCCAAGTCTCAAGTCTTTTGCAATTCTTGAGGTACTTCTGACGGGAAGGAAATGCAACTAGGTAGAAATGTGAAAATCGTCAAATTGGAATGAAGCACAAAGAGCCATAAAAAGTATTATGAGTAAGAGACTTTGACCTTGGCCTGTTTTCTCAACTTCTTGAAAAAATGAAGCAAGACTATAAAAAATAATTATGTAGAACTTATATTGTGCTCATAGTATGGTTGTCATAATGGCTTATTTTTTAAGTTGTGGACTGATTTAAGGCATATACATATATGGATATTAAAACTAAAGTAAGATTTTATAACCCCAAATGAAATAAAGTTGAGTCTTACAATAGTTATTAGGTACATTATTGTCAAATGTATCTTTCACGTATGCTCATTGATAAGTTGCAGGTGAATATATATATATATATATATATTTATATATAGGTTTGAGAAACATATCCCATATGATTAGACTACAAGAAGGAAACAAAAAATTAGACAAGAAAATTTTAAAAACTTTCCATAACAGAGGAGAATAATTGTCGACATCCTCGCTTGTGCTTGAAATCGTACGCAAACCAAAATGTCAGGGATGAGCATCACAAACAAGTTCACCCATCGTCGTATAGCATAAATTTTTTTTTCTTCTAATTAAGAGCATTAAGTAGATAAAATTCACAGTGGAAAAAGGTCAAACATTTCTAAACGTACGTCACATAGCTCAATAACTTCTAATATTCCAAAGTACTTAATTACTATAAATATAAACACAACAATAATTCTTCGAGATCACCGTGGAGGAACGCGTTTTGTACGTCCAATTGATGAATGGCCCAGTTGGAAGAGACAGCGATGGAAAGAAGGAGGCGAATGGTGACAGGTTTAACTACGGGGCTGAAGGTCTCCGAGTAATCAAGGCCAGGTTGTTGATGGAAACCCTTGGCCACAAGGCGTGCCTTGCGGCGCTCAAGGGACCCATCAGCTCGACGTTTTGTCTTTAGAATCCATTTTGAACCGAGAACGTTATAGGAAGGTGAGGGTGGGACGAGTTGCCATGTGTGGTTTTGGAGAAGGGCTTGAAATTCTAGGTGCATGGCAGAGCGCCACTCAGGGTATTTGGAAGCCTCGGTGAACGAAGTGGGTTCTTCTGGAGTATCCGAGAGAGTGGAAGTAGTGAGGGATAGGTTTGGTTTTGGTGGAGGCCATGGGATGGTACCGTCGGACCGAAGGCGAGGACAATGGGTGTTTGATTTGGATCGAGTGATCATGGGGTGGAGAGATTCAGAGGGAGGAACACGAAGAAGGGAATTTGAGTGATTTGGTGTGAGATTAGGAGGAGCGGGGTGCAGGGGACTGGTACGGGAGGAAGCCCTAGGGCTTGAGAGAGATGAGAGGGAACGAGAGGTCGAGGGAGAGTGGGAAGTGGTCTGTGGAGAAGTGAATTGATCTGTGGATAGTGAAGGCTGGGCCGAGGAAGTGGATGATTGTGGAGGATCCGTTGCAGGCCCATCAAGGACTGTGAGAGGGTATGAGGAAGATGGGCTGGTGGATGGAGGTGAGTTAGGAATTTTGGCAAAAGGAAATTGATCTTCAACGAAGGAGACATCTCTGGAGATGTATCTCCGGCCCGAGTCAATATGGAGGCAGATGTACCCATGATGATCTGGGCTGTATCCAAGAAAGACACATGGCTTGGAGCGTGGGTCAAGTTTATGGTGATTGAAGGGCCTGAGGTTGGGCCAGCAAAGGGAACCGAATACCCGAAGGAATGAGTAATCAGCAGGCCGGCCCATTAAGAGTTCAAAGGGTGTTTTATTTTCAAGGACTGGGGTGGGCATTCGGTTTATAAGAAAAGTAGCGGTAAGAAAGGCCTCGGCCCAGAATTTGAGGGGCATGGATGCATGATTTAAAAGAGAAAGGCCGGTTTCGACAATATGTCGATGACGGCGTTCAACTGTACCATTTTGTTGGTGTGAATAGGGACACGAGATGCGATGTATGATGCCTAATTTTTGGAGAATTGGTTTTAATGGGCGAAATTCACCTCCCCAATCACTTTGAACTGATATTATATTAGAAGAGAAGACATTTTTGACATATTGAATAAAAGCGAGAATGATAGAAGTCACATTGGATTTGGATTGTAAGGTAAACAGCCATATATATTTGGTGTGGTCATCAACTATGGACAAATAGTATTGACAACCACTGGTGGATAACTGAGGGGCTGGGCCCCATACATCAAGAAATAACAGATTAAAGGGCTTGGGAGACCGGTTCGTAGATACGTGGTGAGGAAGAGCGTGGGCCTTGGCCTGTACACACGCGGAGCAATGAGAGAGCCCAGTGTTAGATCGCGGTAGATGAAATCTCGAGAGGGTTACAGCTGTTATTCGTGGTGAGGTATGGCCAAGACGGAAATGCCAGAGGTGATCTGTTTTTCGAGCGGTGAGAAGAGCTTGAGGTGAGGGAGAGGAGATAGGATCCGGGCGAGTAGTGAGAGATGTAACAAGAGGGTCATAGTCAGTGCCTAACCCCGCAAGAAGGTAGATAGAAAATTCAAGATCTGAGAGGGGTTTACCAGCGGCACCAAGAGAGGATGCAAGGTTTTTGGCTTTGTTAAAATAATC
Organism: Platycarya strobilacea; assembly: GCA_036898215.1. NCBI lineage: Eukaryota > Viridiplantae > Streptophyta > Magnoliopsida > Fagales > Juglandaceae > Platycarya > Platycarya strobilacea. Next base: position 45,477,977 of record CM072550.1, read on the forward strand.
CGAAATGGAGTCTGAGCCTTTCTTCATAGTGGCGAGTTGATATTGGGTATGCATAAGATGAGCAGTGGACCTGGCAGAAAAGAGATTTTGAAGGGTGACCCATACTTCGTGGGAAGTAGAGCAGTTGGCAACTTGAGGGAGTAGAGATTCAGAAATGGAGGTAGTGATGGCTGATAAGATGAGTTGATCTTGTGTTTGCCACTGAGTGAACAATGGATTTGGTATGTCATCAATAATGGCTGGAGGAGCAGTGATGCTTCCATCGGCATAGCCAAAGACTTGGTGTCCTTTTAAGAAAGGCACAATTTGGGTTTTCCATAATACGTAATTGTCTAAGGTAAGTTTGAGGCTGACAGAGTGGGAAACGGCAGTGGTGATAGAGGTGGGAATTTTGGGAAGGGGAGAATGAGAGGGAGACGCCATGAAGGTAGCAGACGTGGGTCTTTAGGCTCTGGATACCATGTTGAATAAATGAAGAGATGAGATGCACGGTCATTGTTTGAGAGAATTACACAAAGAAACAGAGACCACATTTTCCTGGTAATTGTTCCTCATTTTCCATTGATTTGAATTACACATTGTATAATCTATTTATAGACAAGTCTGGACACATTCCAGATTACACCAAGCAATTAGAGAAGGACAAGTGTATAGAGACGGTTACAGAAATATTCTGGAATCTTTTCAGATTGTTGCATGCAGAGTGCGTTGGTTAGAAGAATTTGTTTTCTCTGATGACGCGGACACTGTAGCATTAATACTCATGTATTTAATTTTTTTACTTAATAATTAAGAGAGTGACTATTAGTGTATTATTTTTTTAAATGTTAAAACATGTTTAAAAAATGTTGAAAATCAAAAATCAAAAAAGAAAGAAAAATACAATTTGCACTAGGACTAGAGGTAGTGGCGGAGCAATGTTGGGGCAGGGGGGCATGGCCCCTTACCTCCTGGCCCCATCCTTTTTTAAAAGAAAAATTAAAAATATATTTTTTTTAAGAAAAAAATAATATAGATTAGTTTTTTTTATAATTTAGTAAGATAAATATTAATTTTATCTTATGTTGGTCCTCTCTCTAAAAATTATCTTAGTCCATTCTACAAAATTAAATCTAATTTGAAAATAAAATACATCTCATATAAAATAAAATGATATAATTACATGATGACATGTTTTTATTATAGGTAAAAATAAAAATAAAAAAGAACTTGAATGATTTCTAACGTATTTTTAATATTTTTTTTATTATAATGACATGTTCTTGACATATTATATATATTTTTAATATATAAGTTGTATTAAATATATTTTATTTTTATTGTAAATTTTAATATCAGATTGTTCTATACTACATAAAAAAATATATAGAAATAGAATAAAAAATATTTATATATTTTTTGTTAATTTTGCTTAGCCCTCCTTAAAAAAAATCTCTGGCAACTTTATCTCTATTTCCACATCTATTCAAAGCAAAATAGTAGAGGTAAAGAGAGAGAGAGTCATTCTCTTATAGAAAATGCTTGAGATACAACGTCAGTGTCACATGAATTGTGATTTTAATGTTCACATGGGAGGGTTCGTCTATATAATTCTACTTTTTTTTTAAACTCCAATGTAAATGTTCATTTTATTATGTCTATATAAGTTTTAAATCAAGCTCTATAAATGTTTATACTTATTTTTTTATGGTTGAATTGAGCACAAATATTCATATTTTAACTTGTTTCAAAATCTCATTTATGTTGGTTCCACTTTTTCTTCCAATAAAATTTATATTCATCATGTATTAATATAGGCATGTATTGGAAACATAAAAAATATGATTTAAGAAATTTTTTTATTATTTGTGGGCCTGTGGCATAGAAGTTTGAAGCATGATTAAAGAAAAACTTTATTTGTTATAGAAAATTTTGAAAAATATTTTCTTGAAATGATGCATATAGACACGTATAGAAATTTTTTCTTATAATGTTTGGTAGATAGAAGTATCTCATTACTTTCATAAATAATTTTCATGGTATGGAAGTATCTATTTGAGACATGCCAAGTCTCAAGTCTTTTGCAATTCTTGAGGTACTTCTGACGGGAAGGAAATGCAACTAGGTAGAAATGTGAAAATCGTCAAATTGGAATGAAGCACAAAGAGCCATAAAAAGTATTATGAGTAAGAGACTTTGACCTTGGCCTGTTTTCTCAACTTCTTGAAAAAATGAAGCAAGACTATAAAAAATAATTATGTAGAACTTATATTGTGCTCATAGTATGGTTGTCATAATGGCTTATTTTTTAAGTTGTGGACTGATTTAAGGCATATACATATATGGATATTAAAACTAAAGTAAGATTTTATAACCCCAAATGAAATAAAGTTGAGTCTTACAATAGTTATTAGGTACATTATTGTCAAATGTATCTTTCACGTATGCTCATTGATAAGTTGCAGGTGAATATATATATATATATATATATTTATATATAGGTTTGAGAAACATATCCCATATGATTAGACTACAAGAAGGAAACAAAAAATTAGACAAGAAAATTTTAAAAACTTTCCATAACAGAGGAGAATAATTGTCGACATCCTCGCTTGTGCTTGAAATCGTACGCAAACCAAAATGTCAGGGATGAGCATCACAAACAAGTTCACCCATCGTCGTATAGCATAAATTTTTTTTTCTTCTAATTAAGAGCATTAAGTAGATAAAATTCACAGTGGAAAAAGGTCAAACATTTCTAAACGTACGTCACATAGCTCAATAACTTCTAATATTCCAAAGTACTTAATTACTATAAATATAAACACAACAATAATTCAGAATTGTTCTTTCTTCCAAAACAATGGAAGCCCAAAACTTACACAAAATAAGCATAAACAAACAAGTGATGCCATCATAACCTGTCGTCTGGAATGAGGCTCATCCTTGACCTCCTTCATCTCAGGGCCAAAAATGAACTTGGTAAGGCCTACTCGCTCACCTCATAAGAGGCACTTCCCTACCTCCGAGACATAGACGCGATTCATGAATAAGGATCTGTCAATCCCTAGTGACAAGCAACACCCTACACACTAGCGATCAACGGGCTCCGCCAGCATACTTTGCCACATGTCCTTTACCAGACGCTCATACAAAACGGGGGTCACCACATCAAAAGGGGGTGAGATCACCAAATCATCAGGGGTCTTGGGAGTCTCCCCGATCTTCGATGTCTCCTTCGCCATCAATTCTTACAACTACTTCTATCGTCCCCGATAAGGAACGATAGTGAGAATATAAATGAGTGAGATTTCAAAAAACCTCAATTAGTACATAATCATTTCAAAGAAAGCATCTCAAGCATATAATCAAGCAAATAACAAACAATTTATACATCATACATTATGGGACTCATGACTTCACTGATGCACATGCTCATGTTCATGTCAGCTTTTATCAACTTATTTTTTTTAACTTCTTTCATGTATTTGTTTATCATTTCAGAAGATAAAATACTTGAACTTCTTTTCATAATTCATCATTTTCAAATACTTTTCATCTTTTCTTATTTTAGGCACCATTTACTTATCATATCATATCATATTTTGGACTTAAAAGTCGTTCATTTCGTCATAATTTCTTCTTATTGAATACCTCATGATTCTCCTAGACACCGTATGTTCCCTGCTAATTACCATATCACCCGGCGACCACTCAAGTCTAAAGGAAAATGTTTCATAACTTTTCGCTTTTTATCACTCGGTGATTGATCACTCACCAAACGGCTACAAATTTCTTATACGGTAAGACAAGAGCCAATATCGTCATTGGGCACCTACTAGCTTTAGGTGCGACCAAGTTCCGGACACCTTCTGGAGTCATACATGGTCTACCAACTGTTTTTGTCAACCCAATGGCTTTCACTCGACTTTAATCACTCTTGAGTGAACAAGGAGTTCCAGTGGGGCACTATCCCATCCCAGCCTTTGGGATTCTTATAGAACTTTTATTCTTTTTTTTTTAAGAAAAAACATGTTCGACCCAAAAATATGATTTTCGTACTTCATGCATGAGACATGCATACTCTTAACACTTGACATACGAAATGTAAGACGATCACATGTGTACCAAGTGTCATACTCATTAACAAGTCAAACATCATATGATTCTACTTCTTTCTTATTTCAAAACTCACAAATGGACTTGGTAGTAAGAAGGGGTGCTCGGCCTCTTCTCACTAGAGTTGGGCCGAGACCTTCATTGGTCACATCCTAAGATTTCATTCTCTCATTCATTTCCGCACATTCTTTTAACCTTGATGAGATTATTTAAAACATTTTTATACTTTCTAAATAGGATTTACTGAAACTTATAAGCCTTAGATGCAACATTTTAATCACTTTTTTTTTTTATACCAAAATAGCATACTTAATCATACCTACGGAAACCGAATTTCATACTATTGAAACCTTCTAATTTTTCATGCTCTCCACTTTCCAAGTATTCAAGACTTGATCATCATATAAAATAATAATTGATCATTTAAAATTTCAACCATAACCTTTACATCGGAAACTCATACATGCATCAATCTAAACTTTTTCAACTCCAAACATTATTTTTAACATGTATGCATATTCTTACTATTCATCATGTCAATCATGCCACATTCTATCTTTTCAACTAAGTATCTAAATCCACCATTATAATATGACATTTAACCTAAAATAATACATTAAATAAGTAAGAATTTTTTAGCTTAATATGTAAAGTATTTCATCAAGTAATTTATCCTACATCATCCAATATCCAACAAATTTAACCATGATCATGCATGCATTTCATCAATCTATACAACATGTTGATCTCTTGAAAACAAGTTAACTAAATCTACCAATCACGTTATATTCTCAAGCATAAAGGAATCATAAGATTTAAGCATGGATTCATACCTAACTGAGTATAGCATTTTTACTAAGGAATTTCATCTTAACATAAGCAAACAATGGTTCAAACAATACAATCAAATTCACCTAAAAATATACTAGAAATACTAAAGGCAAAATAAGAATATACTTACAGTACTCCTAGTAGGCTTAGCTTAAATTTAAAAATATACATATATAAAATATTCCATTAGATTAACCATGAACATAGAGGCTTGAAGAGAAGATTCTTGAAATGAGAACATAGGTAGTGTGTGTGTGTGTGTGTGTGTTCATCTCTAGGTTTCTATGCTGGAACTAACTAGGAATTTCACATATCTCTTCAAAAGCAATTCCTCTTCAAGAAAGCTTGCTCTAACTCCACTACACTTAAATTATTTGAGATTTAGGAGGTAGAAGAAAGTAAGACAATGGTAGGAGTCAAGAGAAAAGCTTAGGGCCGAGAGGTAGGGAGGATATATGTGTGTGCTTTAAGACCAAATGAAGCAAGAAAGGGAAAAGAATATGCCTAAGGCCACATGGCCAAGTCTCTCCATAGGGTACTAGGCACTCATTTTACTAGTCTTAGATGTGATATTTGATGGGTTGAAGGACCTTTGGATTGACCTCTATCACTAGGATACAATTATTCCTGTTCTAGGTGCACTTGAGTGGAAGAACTCTTCCCATTCTTCTTTTTATGGTCGGCACCCACCAAGAGCTTCAAGCCTTCTACTCGTTTCACACTATAAGTCTTACACTTTCTAGTCATTTCATGCCTAGATCTAGATAATACGTAGGTTTATCTTTGCCTCCCATTTTAACAACTTTATGGCCGGCGCGCCCCATTGGGATTTCACTTTTTATTTCTTTCACATCACTCTGCATCTCTCATCCATCACCTCAAGTTTCATTCTAAGGGATTACAAAATCTTTATTTGGAGAAATGGGCAAGGCATGGTTCGGCTATGCCATTACCATTGCCAACCGACACCCTTCCCTCTCTCTGCTGTTCTTCCTCTCATCTTATGCATCTATCAATCACTTATCACTCTTTCTTACACCCTTACACCTTGTGTTCACACTCTTATACAAGTCCTTCATGTCTTATCACCAAAAATGAATCCCACAGCAATGCACTACCCGAAACCTTCCTTTGGTTCCTTCTTTTCTTTTTTCCTTCCTTCTATCCAATAATATCAATTTTTACTTGTCAATCGCCTTGTTAACCCACACTTACAAGATCTAATTTTGGTCATTTATTTAGATTGTTGAAGATTGCATGGAAAATACTTCAAAGGGTTTCAACATCCCATTTTTCTTCTATTACCCGAACATGCTCTCACTCTCACCTCACTTCCATGTCCTCATCTTTTGTCACCAATCCAAAATGTGTCTTTTAACTAGATTTAGAACGATCCTAAAGGAACTAAAATGGAAGATTTTTCTCCTTCTTACATGCCTCCCCTAGTAGCCAATGATGAGAAAATCTCACCTTAATTAGCACACTCCATCTTACAAGGTAACCACTAGTCAACTACTCAACCACTAGTATTTTCTTCCTCTCATCTACTAGTTTTTGAAGACTTACTAAAACTTTCCTAGAGTGGACCTACTAAAACTTTCCTAGAGTGACATGTGTCCTCTTGCGTGAGCTTGGTTGACTAATGGGTTCATCCTATGGGCCTTTGATTTTACACTCCCTACTTTGGGCCAATACTCTAATCCAATCTCTCAAAATTCAATTCTAAACCCAAACCTTCATCCTTACCCATTTAAATTATCAATATTTTTATTAAAATAAATAATTAAATAAAATAGTAAGTAATGAAAATCTCGAGTCGTCATAATAATTCTAGACAAAATGATTTACTGGGAGATAAATTAGATGAAGTAAATTTCTATAAATGTATAACCATTAAAACTCTCCCTCAAGTTGGATTATGAACATCGTGAATACCCAACTTGCAAAAAATGTAAATGAACTATTGACATCCCAATAGTTTGGTAAAAATGTCAGCTAGTTGATGCATGGTAGAACTATGTGCAATTCGAATCAATCCTAATTGAATCTTCTCACAAACCAAATGGTAATCTAATTTTATGTGTTTTGTATGCTCGTAGAAAACAGGATTGGCAACAATATGTAATGTCGCTTTGTTGTCACAGTATAGAATTGCTGGTTGTGAATGAGAAACCCATAAATCAATAAGAAGATGACGAATCTATATAAGCTTATAATTGGTTGTGGCCATGGCTCGATAATCAGATGAGCGAAAGGTTGTTGCTTGTTTTTTAGTTTTCCGTGAAAGTAAAGAGTCTTCAATCATGGTACAAAAAACATGTGGTGGAATGTCTTGTCATGGAGCAACTTGCTCAATCTAAATCAATAGGCTATAAGAAAAAGAGAGCTTGCAGTTGAGTATAGGAGGCCTTAACTAAGAGAATTCTTAAGATATCGAAGCACACACATAATTGTATATAGATGGAGTTTCTGCGATGTATGCATAAGTTGACTTAAGTTATGCACTGCAAATATAATATTTGGACGAGTGATGGTAAGGTAAATGGGACGTCCTACTAAATGACAATAAGTGGATGGATGTCGGAGAAGTTGACCTTCCTCATTGGATAATTTCAATTGTTGATCCATAAGAAAATCTGTAAATCAAGCAATAAGTAATCTTACATCAGATAAAATATACAATATACTATCTATGTGAAATACAAATTCCTTGTTTAAAACGTGTCACTTTAATCCCAAGAAAATACTTAAATTGTCCAAGGTCCTTAATGTGAAAACGATCTTGTAGAAAACTCTTAAAATGAGTGATAGCTGAAGAATTATTTTCTACAATAATTATATCATCCACTTAGACAAGGATGGTAGTAAAAGAAGAGCCTCTCTAAAAAGTGAATAAGAAATAATTAACTTTAGAAGGTGAAAACTTGCATATTGAAAAGTAGAAAAAAGCTCGGCAAACCAATTTCTTAAAATCTGTTTAAGCCCATATAAGAACAACCTCTTTGAAAAGTGAATAAGGAATAATTAACCTTAGAAAGTGAAAACTTACATCCTAAAAGGCAGAAAAAAAAATAGCAAATCAATTTATTGAAACCTGTTTAAGCTCATATAAGGACATATTTGAGCGACAAACATGATTATTCCCATGTTTGCCAAAATTAGGTGGAAGACAACTCTATGAATCTCTTCATCTAAATCGTTATGTAGAAAAAAAATTATTGATATCTAAATGATGAAAAGAAAAATTTTAAACAACTGTATTAACTAAAAGATAGAGCACAATAGTTCGTTTAGCCACCTGAGAAAATATTTCATGATAGTTTAAACCGAACTTTTAAGTATAACCTTTAGCAACGTGACGAGTTTTGTAATATTCAATAGAGCCATCGGACTTGTATGTAATTTTGTAGACCCAATGACAAATTGGTGTATGTCTATTGGGTAGATCAATTAAGGTCCATGTCTCATTAGCTTCCAATGCGGTATCTTAGTATCTATAACCTTACGTTATTGAGGATTCTGCATAACTTGAACAACTGTTGTAGGTTCTTATTGGGCAGAAATAACAACATTAAAGGAATGATGAGTATGACTCAAATAGTCATAATAAAGAATATTGGACAAAGGAAGATATGTACCTTTAGGAGGGACTTGCAAGGAATCCGATGATTGAGTGGTAGTCTTGAAGATGAATGTGGCATTGGCATTGCTCAAGTAAATGTGTGTGAGTATTATTTTGAGTAAAAGGAAATACGAGTTCATGAAAAATCACATCCCAACTAGTAAAAAAATGTTTGAATCAAGATCATAAAGGTGTTACGCCTTTTGCCCATAAGGATAGCCAACAAAAATAAATCGGTAAGCACAACTAGTGAATTTTCTTTTAAGAGAAATATTAGTAAAACACAAACAACCAAAAACTCAAAGATGACCATATGTCGGTAGACGATAAAAAAGGATCTCATATGGTATTTTTCACGAAAGAAGGGGCATGGGCATTTTATTTATAAGGTAAGTGGTAGTAAGAATGCATTCCTCCCAAAAGATGAGGGGTAAAGATGCATGAAAATGAAGAGTACGCGCAACATTAAGTATATGGTGATGTTTGCGTTCAGCCACAACCTTTTGTTGTGGCGTATAAACACAACTATGATGTTGGAGTAAATAATGATCATGAAGGAATGATATTAAGTCATTTGAAAAAACTCAATACCATTATCAGAGCGAATGTATTTAATTCGGCATCCAAATTGTGTTTTAATCATGCAGAAGAAAGTTTTAAGAACAAAACTCATTTCAGATTTAAAACACATAAGGTAAACTCATTTACAACAAGAAAAATCATCTACTATAGTAAAAAACTAATGTGCTCTAGATTAAAAAAAAACAATAGAATGACCTTCCTAAATATTATAGTGATTTAACTCTAAACATTCAGAAGAAGTTGTTGAATTATTAGAAAAAGAAAGACGAGTTTGTTTTGCCATTGAAAAAAAATTCACAAAATACGATTGCATCAAAACTAACTTTAGGAAATGCTCGAACGAGGCGTTGAATCCGTTCATGAGATGTGTGTTCCAATCGTCAATGTCAAAAGTGTGGAGAAAAATTTATTGTGAGCAGGAAAAACTGTAAGAGAATAAGAGGTAGTTGGATTGAACAAATAGAGGTTGTCAACTTATTTACCCAACCCAATCATCTTCCTTGTTGCAAGGTCCTGAAAAATACAAAATTTAGGAAAAAAAATAACAGAGCAGTGAAGAGAACGAGTGAATTTACTAATAGACATTAAATTGACATTCAAAGTTGGAACATGAAATACATTATCTAAGTGTAACATGGAAGTATGATCAATGGAACCACTAGAGAAAACATGAACAGAAGTTCCATAGGGTAATCGAATAGAAATAGGATTAACAAAAGAGGCATGTGAAGTGAACAAATTAGAAAATGAGGTCATGTGATTAGTGGCCCTTGTGTCAATTATCCATGAGTAATTTAAAGTTGAACTTAAATTTGAGTAAAATGTTGCAAAGATGGATGAAAAACAACAAATACCTGCTACATTGGCTAAGCTATACAGGGTACCTTCATTAAGTAAAGCTAAAATTTGTTTATACTGTGCTGAGGTATAGAATGGAGCCGCACGAGTGGAGTCATTTTGGTTAGTATTATAAGAAGATGGTTTAGCACTAAGAACACCTTTGGTGGAAGTATCATTGTTTGATTTATGCAAACAATGGCTGGGCGAATAACCGTGTAATCGATGATATCAATCAATAGAGAGACCAAGTCTAGCTAGTCCGAGTTTACGACAATGATCACATGTTTGATCTTTACCCGTTCCATGACCCCAACCATTCCCATTGGAATTTGAGACATAAAATGACCCTAAAAAGAATCGATTTATAGCAAGGGTCATGCCATTAGAACTGTGGAGAGAATTGGTGATTTCTTATTGCTTTTCTTCTTGGAGAACAGATGCATAAAACCTATTAAGAGGAGGGAGAGAATTCATCAACAAAATCTGTACACGAATAGCAGCATAGGAGTCGTGGAGTCCTATAAGGATTTGAAAAACTTTGTCTTCCTGATCACGATCATGGAGAGTTTTCATTACCCTACAATTGCATGGACACATTGGTGAATAAGATGTCAATTCATCCTAATACCCCTTCAGCTTGTTGAAATAAACTGTTACAAAATATTTGTCTTGTAGCAAGGAAGAAATGACTCGTCAAATTTGATAAATGTGCAAAGCATTATTTTGAGAAAATCTTTCTTTCAAGTCGGCTTATACATTAGAGGCAGAATCAGTGTAGATAATACTAGTGGCTGGATTGACATCGACTAAATTGAGAATCCAAAATAATACTATGTCATTTCATCATTGTCATGATGCAAATTCATCTAGGTACTTCTGATAAAGTGAGAAAAATGAAGTAAGTGAATATTAATTTTAATAGTTTTAACTCTGAAAATCATGGTAAATGCTTAATTACACATTAAATCTTCACTAAGGGTTGTTTTAGTAAAATGAAGGAACCAAAAGTACAAAAAAGTTATTATCACTCTCAATTCCACTAACCACTTCACACGACACTTAGACAATCAATACTCTCTATTTTTTTTTCTCCACTCGATACCCTAACATTTACCTATCTATCAAATTTTGTACTCAATAATTAGATGGAATTGGAGAGATAAAGTAATTGTAGAGAACTAGAGGAGAAGTAGTTTGGGTGCGACAATAGAATGGGGGATAAAAAGGAAAAGAGAAATGAGAAAAAGTATCTGGGATATACAGTTAGCTCGAAATGAATGAATTCTTTTATTTCTAGAGTTGTTTTCCTTTATTTTCTTGTTCCAATATTTGTATATTGTTTTCTGATCATAATTTTAGAAGTTATTATTTTGAGTGAGTAGTTTTCAAAACCCTAAACCAAGGGTAACAATCGGATGGTGTTTTCTCTTGGGATTTTTTATTTGGGTTTATTGTTTAAATCTCTAAAATTTTATTCAATTTTGAGTCAAGTTAAAATTGGGTTACTCAAACTTGTTTTGACCTATTGGGTATTTAAAGAATGTGGAAATCGAGTTCAAGCACTTTGGAGGATTGATGCGAAGCTTCTTGGAATTTTTTTACACATTTTTCATTGTTCATTATCTACATCTATCATCCAATTGTGTAACCATGACTAGAAACATAATTGAGGAAAATTTAGAGTTGATAAAATCCTGTTTGAGAGTTCATAATGAGATGTTACTCAAGACTTGGTGTCCCTTTCTTTAAAAGTCTATTTCTAACGTTTAGTTATTTGTTTTCCTCACTTCATTCATAGTTGAGTTTTAGTTCCTTCTAGCAACTAAGTTAGTTTTATTAATATTCTGTACTACTAAAAAGAACAAAAAATTTGAAATTTATTTTTATCTCATAATGATTTTCGAGCAATTAAATCTTACTTGGGTTAAGGCCTTATTCCTTAACCATTGTTGGAGCTCAGGTGCATATTTGAGCAAACATCACTGTTCTATTTTTATTTCTCACATTTAACAATCCAATTAAACCATTTGTCTTGGTCCTTGTGAAATCAACTTTGGGGCTCCCACCATATTTGAACAAGACACATTTTGCACTTAAGAGATAAAATTCTAGGAAGAATTAAGTTTTTAACGTCGTTGTCGAGAACTAAAGGCAAATTGGAACTGGCAAAATATGGCAAACATGATGGGTGATTCAATGTGAACCTCTTCACACTTTAGTGTTTATAATTCTAATTCCTTTTTCTATTTGTTTAAAATTTATCTATTGTGAGTTTATTTTGAGTGAGAATTGTCTGTTGGAATTTACTAGTTAATTATTGTTACAATTGTGCACCAATTTTGGTGTTAGTGTGGCATTATTTGGCTGAAACTTATATGTCTATTTGGAATAAAGACCAATCATCTAGACTAGTAAGAATGTGATATATGTCACACTCAGATTCTCACTCAGATTTTGAATCACTCTCATTTGAGTCATTCTCTAAAACATTCAACACTATGACTGAAGAAGAACATGAAGAGAGAACGGTAGTCAATCATAATAGGACTCTCAAAGACTATTTACAATATATTAGGACTAGGTCTCCCTCATGCATCATACAACCTCTTAATGTCAATAGTTTCAATTTTAAACTTGACATGATTCTATTGATTCCCCACTTTCATGGGAAGGAATTAGAGAACCTATACCTGTACATCATAAAGTTTAAGGAAGTTTGTTCTACCTTCATGGATAGAACTTTTACTGATAAAATAATTAGGCTCAAATTGTTTTTTTTTTTCATTAAAGGACAAAGCTAAGACATGGTTAAATTCTCTTAGGCCTAGATCTATTGGGACATGGCAAGAAATGCAAATTAAGTTTCTAAAAAAAATTTCTAAGCACAGGACCAATGCAGTTAAGAGACAAATAATAAATTTTGCCCAAAATGACACTAAGACCTTTTATCAGTGCTGGGAGAGATTAAAAAATTTATTGAATGCTTGCCATTATCGTGGGTAGGAAAATTGGAGAATAATTAATTTTTTTCTATGAAAGTTTACAACCCAAAATGAGACAAATTGTAGAGACAATGTGTAATGGGGATTTTTTAATAAAGAACCAGAAGAGACATTCTAATATTTTGATTACCTATTTGAAAATGCCCAGTCTTGGGCTGTTTCAAATGTTTATGATAGAATTAGGCCCTTAAAGGCCTTGACTCAAGAAGGAAAATGCACTTTAAAAGAGGTGAATGACTTGCATGCAAGGCTGTCTATGATTTTTAAGATATTGGACATTATAGATATAAACAAAGTGAATGAAATTCAAGTTGTCCAAAGAATACTAGAGAAGTGCAATATATGTGAGGATATAAAACATTCAATTAATGACTGTCCTAATATCCCAGCTTTCAAAAAAGTTTTGTTAGACCAATCTAACTCTGTTAACATGGTTGCTAAACTTTATGCATGTCCTTTTTCCAACACATACAACTCCAGTCGAAAAAATCACCCTAATTTTAGTTGGAGGAATGATCAGTCATGATACTTGGTCAGGTCTAATTTAGTAATTGTTTGGTCTATAAAATCTAATTTATTTTTTGCACTTAAGACCATTCGCATGGCTCGACTCTAGGTGGAGTAATTGTCCCCAGTTAATGAACAGAAAACTAAAATAATTTATGGATTATCTGAACTATGGAAATGTTATGAACTACTAGTATGGTCAATCATAAAAGAGTTTTCGACAGACACGTGGATTTGCCATGGTAAATAAGAAGAATAAAAGCAAAACAATGTATGAGGAAAAGAAGAATAATAGAATCAAAATTGCTCTAATACCATATCAAATGTATCTTTCACATATGTTCATTGAAAGTTAAAGATGAATATATATCTATAATATATATATATATATATATATATATATATACGAGTTTGAGAAACGAGTTTGAGAAATAAGTCCCATATGATCAGATTACAAAAAGGAAACAAAAACTATACAAGAAAATTTTAGAAACTTTCTATAATAGAAGAGAATGATTATGAACAGGGTAATTTACTATGAGATAAATCAAGGGAAGTAAATTCTCCTAAATGTGTAGCCATTAACAGGGAGATTCAAATAATACTGGTTGCATTATTTCTAATCATGACTTATTTTTGAGAAAATTGAAATATAACATTTTTTAAAGTTGACAAAATTAGTGGGAACATAAAAACTATAGATGTGATTGTTGAGAAAGTGCATACTTTTATATTCGAAAAGACTTGTAGTTCCAATCATCTCAATGATAACATTTAACAAGAAGTAAATAATCATTCACCTCATGAGAGAAACATTGTTGAAGAATTGGCCGTGGAGATGTCGAAAAGGTAATCTCATGCAATCTTCTTGATTTGCTATTAAATTAGATTACATTTTGTGTTTTCAAAACTCAAAGCTTGACAAATCAAGATCTATTTATGTTTTTACAAGCTGTAGAAAGAAGTGATTATATTAAAGATCAGTGCATTAAAGAGCACTTGAAATCCACGAATAAGCATAAAATCGATAATTCTTTCAAATTGTTTACAAAATGTAAAAAGTAGAATGTAAATGGGTTTTGCATATCACAAAATCTTGGCTTTAAATACAAAATTGAACGATATAAAATTATACCTGTAGTCATGAATTTCACTCAAATTGATTAGAAGTAGAGATTTATAATAAACTTGAAAATATTTATTTAGGATCATTATGGTATTAGTAGCTCGTTGTGATCTAGTGTATATTAAATGAATGTGAAAATTATTCTAGAGCGAGATTCTAAATTATGAGATATATGAAAAACAATAAAAAAAGACTACTTAAAAAATGTAAAATTTTAAAATTGTATTTGTAGATTGATAATAACATCACTACATTTAGGTTAAAGCAAAATACTTTTTAGATTAGTGGAAGAAGGTTTGTATTTATATTTAGGTATGTATACATGTTGGCAAGTATAGATCATGGTTTATAGTATGACATAAAATTATATTTCTAAATAATTATAAAATTAAAATTTATAAATTGGCATCTTTCATAATTGGGAAAATTGCTAGAATTATTTCAATTAAATTGTATAAAATTTTGACGAACTTTGCATGAAAAAATTTTGGTCAATAAATGTTTTAAAATTTCAATATTTTAAAATATTCTCAAATTGATTAAGTTGTTAAAAAATTATAGATGTGATGGTTATAAGGAGTTTGATGGTTATACAAACTTGTATAGGGCCGAACATCAATTTTACAATTGGCATCCTTGATTATTGCTAAAATAACCTAGGAATTTTTGACCTAAAAGTTTTGAGAATAGTGCAAAGTTATTTACAATAATATTAAAGACTATATTGTTGTCTTTAGAAGAACATGTACTTTTAAGGTAACTAGATATTCAAACTTTATTTTTGTGGGTTTGTTCTGATGATAGAAAATATAGTTATGATTATGTATTTTGCCATCTAGTAGAGTTATTTGATGAGAAATTATGAAACAAATCTCTTACTGTTTCATGTGCAATAGAAATTGAGTTTGTGGTATATTTTGAGACCACAATATATGATATATAATTGAAAAGATTTATCTTAAAATTTGGAATCTTTATAGAAAAATCGCTAAGAACGTATTACAAGAATTGCTCAAAGTATTTTTCTCCAAATAATGAGTATTAATAAAATTTTAAATACAAATATTAAGGAGAATGTGCATAAACAAATAATGACCATATAATATATCAATACAGCATTTTAAAGAACATGTTAAAAAGATTGATCTTATACCTCTATCCACGATTTGGACAGATTGACGATATTATTGATATGCTGAGTATTTTCTAACTGGATATTGAGAGATATCTATTATGATGGTTGATGTTGTCTAATCTTTCCACTTTATATTTACATTGAATAGTGTGGAAGAATAATGACAAAATGATGGTCGCAATGAACATGATTTAAAACCCAATACATTGT
The DNA here is from genome assembly GCA_036898215.1 of Platycarya strobilacea. Taxonomy (NCBI): domain Eukaryota; kingdom Viridiplantae; phylum Streptophyta; class Magnoliopsida; order Fagales; family Juglandaceae; genus Platycarya; species Platycarya strobilacea. The sequence continues at coordinate 45,493,930 of CM072550.1, forward strand.
CATACTAGCCTTAATTGTCCCTATTAAAAATTATCTTAAATTAAGCTATAAGTATTCTAGTACATGGAAAAAATTGTGTTGGTTATATAACAAAAAACCATCATGATTCGTAGTGGTAACTGATTTGATATTGATATTACAAAACTCATGTAATGTATTATAAGTTAAGAAGATTTTCTAAAAATGAATATGCATAGTATGGCTAATTTCTTATAATAAACTTATGAATGGAAAATATTATTTTATGAACATGAGTCAAGTGGGAGAATGTTTGAGTTTTATTAAAACTTGATATCCTACACACTTGTATCTCTATAAGTTTAAACTATTTGATATCCTTAAAATTTTATGATGACCAAAAGTCTACTTATAGCACTAAGAGGTTAAAGATTCTCACCTATAACATATGTGCATTTAGCCATTGAGAGACATATTGAACTAAAGTTGTTAGAATAATCATTCTCTCATAACCATTTAGATATTTATCAAATTATAATGGAGAGGGGTACGTTTTCTAATTGTCATTATGTAACGTTATGGATTATGGAAATATCCTTATATTTAATGTTTCATGTTAAAATATTTTGACATCCCTTACTCATTTCTAAGCTTCATTATCAGATATGGATCATCTTCTAATATTTTTATTATTGTTATCTTTGAAGTGAATCCAATCCTAGACTACTCGCTTTCAATTTGTGTGCAGGATTCGCACGCATCACATTCTCTCGTCCAAAACACCATCCGAGCCCCCATTGCCCCCTCCCTTCATGACCATGCCAACCTTGCTCCGCTGTCTCTCATTGTCCCAACCACCTCATCTTCCATCTTGACAAACCGGTATGTAGACACACGAACCAATACCTACATATTAGGTCACCATATGCTACAACATTACCTCTCTGAATCAATCCCACATCCCTACATACCCTTTTCCTATTTATGAATATTAGTTTTGTTCTATTAAACTCGATACATTTATCTCTATTGAGAGATCTTCTTGACAAAAAGTGCAACCCAATCTATAAACGGTTCCTACAGCCATTTTTAGGACGACCATCCATGGAACTTGGCCATTATATTTCTTTTAAAGTGTTAAATTGTATCTAATCTTTTAGATTATTTTATAGTGTCTCCAACCTTCTTTACATGGTTTTTCTTTAAAAATGAATTTGTCCAACCATAAGAGAGGGGGGAAAAAGTATTACATACTCCGTGAGGTGCTAACCAATAAAAAAATTATTAACTGTTTTCATAAAAAGTAAAAAAGAGAAACTTCTTACTACAATTTTAATTTTTTTTATTTTTTATTTTGGAAATATCTCGGCAAATATCCCCAAAACTAACTTCTATTGCAACTCAATTTTTTAACTGTCGGTTCAGACATGTTTGGGTTGGCGATTTTGTTGGGCTTTATTAAATTATTGAGAGAATTTTGTAGCAAAGAATAAGATTGCTTTTTGTGTTTTATAAAAATGATGGGCCTGGTTAAACATTTTCTTAATTATGTCCTTTTGGTGCTTGTGAAAGAATGGGCTTGTTGAATATGTTTGAATAAAAATTGTATAATGGTGTTTTCTTAAAATATTCGTGATAATTAATTTGAACATTATATTTTTTCTATTACAAAAACTGAGTAAAAGTTTATCGAGATTTTTTTGAGTACTTAATTTCCTCTTCAGTCCTTACAACCTAGGTTTCACTTTCTTATTTAAATTATTTAGAAAAAACTTAAAAAAAATAAAGAAGAAAATTAGATTTTGATGATTAAAAGGTGTTTGAATTAAGTTTCCATTTTGATAATATCCAACAAATTTTATTCACTTAAATGCTATAAGATATGGGTTGTTATTGTACCTTCGAGCAGATCTTTATTGATAACCATCACTTTTGGCATAACACCACATTTTACAAAGAGAGTATAAATTTCATAACAAAGAATTTTGCAAGAATATGTACTAAAATCTAGCACTTAAATCTATACCCAAGTATATATCAAGTAAAGATAAAGACACTAATCTAATGCCTAAAATGCCAAAAACCAGTTTTGTCTAACATGTATATACCATAAACCTAGAAAAAAAAATGTATATACCATAAAAGGGTTTTAGTAAATTTGAAAAAAATTTCACGCCAATGGCGGTGACGTTCACGCATCATCCAAATTATTACTCAATTTTTATTTTTATTTTTTAAAAATAAAATTATAGTACCGTTCTCTCGAAGTAAATATATGTATGGTAGGATAAAATCCTTTTTCCATTTTATTACCACAAAATGACCAAATTAGCCTTGGCATTGAAAATTCTTTCTTACTGTTGTTGTAAGGGATCACCGCCGCTTTACCAGTTCCTGGAAAATTTTCAAAGAAAACTTAATGGTATGTTTGTCATTTAACAAAAAATTGATCATTAATTTCTTCAAAAGAATGTTAGAATGAGAAGATGCTTTTTCCTTTTTCCAAAATATAAATTCGAAGGAGACTCCAACTAAACGAAGCAAACCTCTTTAAAGCAAGACTTCGTCACTGGGAAATCTAAAATGTGAACTGTGAGAGGGAGAGTCGAGACCCTCTGCCAAAGCATCTGTGTGTCAATGTTTTTCGGTTTTCCTGCCACATTGTCTTAAACAGCCACCAGCCCAGATGTGTTGCTTGGATTTTCCATCCGTTTAAGCGCATATAGTTTCTTCATTTCTCTTTCTCTTCCTATTTCATCAAGCTTCCTCTTTTGTTGCATGCTTCAAACACCTATACGGACCTAAGCACGCAAGCAGCTATTGAAATTTGAAACACAGCAACTAACGGTCTCTGTCGACAGCTTTCCTTGCATGTTACGGGCCACTTCCTCTCTCATCATTGTTTCGTGATCTTCCTGTGCTCGTGGTATATATTATTGTATTATCACGACTGGGTATTTTTAAATTCTTTTTTGGTGAATACTTGTACAGTTATTTTATGATTGTGGTTGTTTGAAACAGGTGGGTTTCTGGGTTTTGATTCAATTGGGTTGTTTTCCGCTGATGGGTCCTGTAAGAGGGTTCAGAAAGAGGAAAAAGACAGAGAAGAAGCGTGAAGAAAATGCTTCTGCTTCTGGGTCCCCGGAGGAGGGGCCTCTAGATTGGTGGGATGAGTTCTCAAGGAGAATCGACGGTATATGTTCTTTGAGATTATGATTGACTTGCTATTTCTTTTCTTCTTCGGTTGTGCTATGTTGATGTTGTGCTGTTGATGATCGTTCTTGGTATAATGGGTATGTAGCTTTCTATTTATAATTGATGGATTTTGGTTGGTGGGTTGAATTTAATTTTGTCTAATTCAAATGGGTTTATGCTTTATTTCTCATACGGTTTATATACTGACATACCGCAGATATAGTTGTATGTTAGAAGGATTCCTAATCTTAGTTTAAAATCATCTTTTTAGCATCTGAAATCACTTCGGTCAGCAGCAGGGGTCTCAAACATCCGCGGACATTCTCGTTTGATTTTCTTATAGAATGTAGAAAGTAGAATAAAACTAAATCAGATACTAATGATCCTGTCCAAGACGAGAATGATATCTTTCTTGTTGGAGAATGCTTGTGGATTGCCTTTTGTTCATTTTAATGAAATTTAATGCTTATAAAAGAAGATATATGTCAAAACAGTAATCTTAGGTGTGTTATCTAATTTGTAAATTCGAGGAGCATTGTTATTATCTTTTAAATGATAATCCTACTTTACCATGGAATAAATTCAGTCCCTTTATGCCAATTGGAGAAAAAATAGGGTATTTGAATGATGAGAGGGTTGACTGTCTGGATTTTGGAGAATTCTTCAGAAAAAACTAGATTGTTTATGTTCAGTGTGGTTGCTGACTCACTGCTTCCATTATATAGCCAGCCCATGTTATAAGCTTTAATAGTAAAGTTGCCTCTTCATTTATTTGCCTATTTCTTCTTCTTTTTTTCAAATTTATCATATGATTGTGTAAGATTTTTACTTAGAGACTCATTTTTTTATCTTTTAAAGCAAATTTTACGGACCAATACTACCGAGTCTTACATCAAAAGAGAAAAAAATTCTCAATGTTTCCATTAGAGAGAGTCGAAAGCAAAAATTATTTTGAGAATTACTTGAAGTGGAAAATCAATTGGCACTCTGCTACTACAGATAGAACTGGTTGTAAAGAGGCTCATTCTAGCAACTGGAGTAGGAAAAAGTTCAAAAATAAGAATCAATATCTGTTGTAGTCAAGAGAGTTTTTGTTAATTATACCATCCATGAGTTGTGCTGCCGATGGTCTTCAGGCCATGTTGCCTAAAGAATATGATGATTGATCTTTTGCATGGGTTTGTATAGAATGGTCGAGAGAAGGATACATCTGGATTAAATAGTGGTCAAATAGAGTATACTTCTCCTAAAAAGAGAAAAAAAGGAACTTTTCACCATCAACTCTATACACACTCACACATGCACTCATTAAGTTTCGAGCTTCGAAGTTTGTAGATTCTCAAGACTTGTACGACCATGGGTTTAATATGATTGGTTTTTTATAAGATTCTCAAGACTTGTAGATTCTTTGATGCATAAATGTAAAACAAGTCTGGCTTTCCTTCCATCTTCACTTTGTTCATTAAAGTTGGTGCAAAGAAAGAAGCCAGCTTGTTTCGTGCAGCAATATGGTTGGGTTGTTCATTTTTTTTGGTCATGATTTTTTGATATTGATTTATTCATATATGCTAATGAGGTCATCCTTTCAAAGAAAATTCAACATAGAGTTTTCTTCATGCATGATATTAGCAGCTGCATTAGACTTGTTTCAATCATCTCCATGGGTTGGGTATATTTATGAATGTGTTCCTGGGTTAGCTGCCCAGCTGTTACATCTCAAGAAATGTAAGATCATATTGGGGCAGCAAAGGTAAGTAGTAGCAGCTGTTTTCATGTGTCACATTTGCTTATAAATATAATTTGTTGTATGTAGACTAAGTGATGAAGTTTAGTAATTAACTTAGTTTGATTTGTAATGGACGTCATTCTGATTTCAATATGTATTGATGAAGGTAGTAATCATAGACATATTACCTTTTAAGCATTAATTCAAAAAACTCACAAATATTCTATGTATTCATAGAATATGATAAAGGTAGTAATGATGGATATATTACCATTTGGGTTTTTTGTAAACACTGTTCCACTTCAGGTGAATCCTTACTTTAGTTGAGATTAAAGCCAAAAGAGTCAATATAAAAAGATGTTTCATGTATGAATTCAGAATGTGAATGAATTTGATAAATGCAGCTGTATTAGTGAAGGTTGTGTGGTGTATTGCTGCTATAGGACTTTCAAATTCTAGTTTTGGAATCAGTTACTGGCCGCTCAACATGGTCTCAGTCAATGCTCAAATAGAGTACAAATTGCAGTTCTCATTAGGTTTTGAAACTTGGGTACATTTTAGTTTATTCATAGTGTACACCGTAGTTTTGCATTCTCTATAATTTGAAGCTTAACATTGATTCCAGTATTTGCTAAAAGTTAAGTTTGAAGGTTACTTAAAGGCATTTGTGGCTGTGATTTTGCTTCTGCTTAGTGGGGAACTAGTGGTTTTACAAAAGCTCGAAACATTCACTAAACCATTAATAGCAGTCATGCAGGACAAATTGCCACGTGAGGCTAACAGGTTGGGAAATTATTAACAAATGAATATGCTTTAGATGATTATATCCACTAGTAGTGCACCCGTGACTAATATTTTTATTGACATGACCTTTCAAATTATTGCAATCAGATTGAAAACTTCGAATGGAGGTATTTTTCCAGGTCCATTGATAGCAACAAGATACGTTTCAGAGGTAGACTAGAAATGAGCTAGCTCTTGCTCTAAATTGTTTGATTTCATTCACATTTGATAGTTTTATGTTAGGTTATATGAATGTAAAACATGAATAGGTTTATAACTCACTCAATTTATTATTAATTTATTTTTTTATCTCTCTCCTTAAAATTTTAATTTTTAATTAATTTATCTTTGTTTGTGAGAAGTATGTGTACCTTCTACTAAAATTTTGGACCTCAATACATTTTCTTAAAATACTCGAAATAATTTTGGGATTTGGAATTTTTCCTTCATACTTTCTTTTTCCTCCCTTCACCTGCAAAATTGCAAATCAAACAATGAAAGCCAGAACAATCCACTTATTTGCTCTTCCCTTCTCTCCGTCTTAGAGAGTATTATGATCCATCTACACTTGAATGGACTGCATCCTATAGGTACTGTAGCTCTGGTCATTGACAGCCAATCGTGGTTGTTCCCCTTAGAACATTTCAGTTTGATAGGTCTGGTCCCATCAAAAAACATTTCAAAGTCGTCTAACAAGTATCACTCATTTAATATATATTTAGACTCCAAAGCCAATCTAACACTCCATGATCTATATTTGTCTTTGTTTGGGGACAAGGTTGGAATGGGTTCTGCTTAAGCTGAAATGAGTTCACTATAGAAAATTGGTTTGTTCAAAGTAGCTCTCAATCTTATAACTGCAAGTCACATCTAAATGATCTTGTGGTCAATGAGTGCTGTGAAAAGATTACTTATTATATTGGTCAACAATCTTATCTTATCATGCATTTTTCTTAGTTGTCTTCTTGTATTTAAGTTTCAATCTTTTGCATGTATGAATTAACACAATAAATTAGACATGTGATCTCGACTCTTCGGAAAAAAAAATAACACAATAAATTGATTCTTTTTGGCTGCATCACATTCTTATTTTTATTTATTATTTTTTCAACACCTTAGTTTTTGAGAATCCCTTCTGATTGTACAGCAAGCAAAATTATACTCCACATAGTATGTTTTTATATTTATGCTTTTTACGTCATTTGTTACAAAGTGACTTTGCTTGACACTTGAGGATTGAGACAGTATCAGTTCTTTATTAAGTATTTCTAAATCCTACCAAGAGTGCTGGGGCCTAATTTAAATGCCTCACAGTTGTGAGTTGTGACTTTCTCTTTGCTCCGCTTCTCACTGCAGGTCTTCCATCTCCCTCCAAGGGTATAGATAGGTTTGCATCTGTTTTTAGGGTGTCCAGAAAAACCTTTGACTACATATGCTCACTTGTGAAGGAAGATATGATAGCTAAGTCTGCACATTTTGTGTTTGCAAATGGCAAGCCTATGTCTTTATGTGATCAAGTAGCTGTAGCTTTAAGAAGACTGAGCTCTGGTGAGTCACTAGTGACGGTTGGCGATTCATTTGGGTTGAACCACTCAACTGTATCCCAAGTGACCTGGCGTTTTGTGGAATCCATGGAAGAAAGAGCGCTTCACCACCTGAATTGGCCTTCATCTGATTCAGAAATGACACAGATAAAATCTAAATTCGAGAGAATGCGAGGCCTCCCTAACTGTTGTGGTGTGATTGATACCACCCACATCATGATGTGTTTGCCTGCATCGGACCCCACAAGTAATGTGTGGATCGATCCTGAGAAGAATCATAGCATGGTGTTGCAGGCAATTGTGGACCCAGACATGAAGTTTAGGGACATAGTCACTGGATGGCCGGGAAAAATGAAAGACTGGTCGGTATTTCAGAGTTCAAACTTCTACGAACTCTGTGATAAAGGAGAGAGATTGACTGGAAAAGATTTAGAGCTCTCTGAAGGATCAGATATAAGGGAATACATAATTGGCGACCTGGGCTATCCCTTATTGCCATACCTTATCATCCCCTATGAAGGCACAGAACTCCCAGAGTCAAGGGAAGAGTTCAACAGGCGGCATCAGGCCACTCTGATGGTGGCACAAAGGGCATTGTCAAGGTTGAAAGAGACGTGGAAGATCATCCAAGGAGTAATGTGGAGACCCGACAAGCATAGGCTGCCGAGGATTATTCTTGTTTGCTGTCTACTTCATAACATTCTTATTGATATGGATGGTGTGCGGGATGAAGCACCTTTGTCTCACAACCATGACCCGGGTTACCACCAGCAGATTTGCGGAACTGTCGACATAAAGGGTGTGCATCTGAGAGATAAGCTGTCAATGTACTTGTCTGGAAGGTCGCCTCCCTAACTAAATTTTCAATTTCTGGTATTTGAATTAGTTAGTTAAAGATTATTACTTTTAATCTATGTAAAAGAGGTTCCGGTTCGGGTTCTCCTTAAAATTACATAGGTAAAGACTAAAGTCGGATTTATTTGTTTTAGTCCTAAATTGTAAACTGTTTTAGATAGAATTGCATTAAAGGGTAAGATTTTCAAGTAGTAATAACAATAACAATGTGCACCATTACGGGACTTGTTCAATGACTGCTAAAGAGAATTGCATTATCTTCGCTTTCTTGAATCTGATGTTCTACTATTTCTGCATTGATATAGCTTCTTCGTTTTCTTTGGATTAAATAATGAAAACGGGTTTAGTGTTCTGAAAGTCTTGGAAGTTGTGAGAATTCAAAGAACTTGCAGGAGAGGTATGTTTACAAGGGGGAGGCCAAGGCTTATGTGCCTTATTATGCCCACCATTTTCTTTGCAAAAAATTACTTGCATTGCACCTTTGCACTGGGAATCTGACATGGTGGTGAACAAACGTCATTTGGCTGTGTTAACATCAATGCTCAGAGCACTCATGATTAGGGTCTATTTGAATCCATAATTTCATCTCATCTTATTACAACTCATAATTTTATTACTAGTCACAAACAATCTTAATTCATTTCATCTCACTATATAAACGAGCTCTAAGAGTGACAGAGCATTTTATCTGTTTGGATTCAGAGATGATATGAGATAAGTTAAAATGAGTTTTAAAAATTGAATAAAATATGATTAAAAGATTATTTTTTATTAGTATTATTATTTTAAAATTTGAAAAAGTTGAATTGGAATTGGAAAAAGTTGAATTATTTATTATATTTTGTATGAAAATTTAAGAAAATATAATGATGAATTTAAAATGGAATGAGATCAGTTCTGAATACAAAGGGAGTATTAGTTCCAACACAAAAAAAAAAAAAAAAAGGCAAAGAGATGAAAAAAGAACACAAATTTTAAGCAGTTCTTAGTTCTAGAGTCTTTGAAGGGCCTCTCGACCTCTTGACAGGGAAAAACAAAAAGAACAATGGAAGGAGAATTCAATATTCATTCCTAATTTAAAAGCTTGTTTTAACCCTAATCTTTTTTTTTTAAAACTCTCTTCATGATATAATTTCAAATGAAATGAACTTTACCTTCTCTATCTCTCTTTAAGAAGACATTTTGAGCTAGTCTGAACACTGAAGTATTATTAGATATTTTCTTCTTAAACATCCCTTAAATACAAAATATTTTTTAATTTTTAACTTTCAACTTTTTCATATAATCATTACCTAACCATTATTCAAACCTAAAAATCCAATACAATTTTGTTAAACTTCTAAATAAAACACAAAAAATAATACAATTTTATTAAATTTTAAAACAAAAATTATTTCAAACAATTTTTAACTTTTAAAATGTTTTAATTCTAATTTTTCCTTTTTTATTTTTCAAAATTCAATAAAACATCTTAACTCAAACAATTTTACTGTCGTTCACAAATTATTTCATTACTTTTTATAAATTTTTAAAATATCCCAATTGTCCGAACGGAGAAATATTTCATATTTGATAAAGGTCAAACTTAGATGTAGAGTACGATAGGTTAATTTTGATAGTTTAGATGTAAAAAATTATCTTATCTATAAGCCACAGAAAAAGAGACGGAACTTCTAGATATAAACAAATAGTCTTATGATCTATATACAAATGTTTATGTTTTAATCTCATCCCTATAAAATTCTAAAATGGGTTGAATTAATCAAAATTAGCGAAAATAATGATAATGTTGTGATTAGTTTTGATGTCTAGGTTCAACCAATTGCTCAAACTAAAAAACTTGAGAGTCAAATTGCATAATTCCCCGTAATTAACTTTAAGGAACGCGTCGGCATCATAATTGACTTTATAATATCATTTGAATGCAATTTTATTTTAACTGTTTAGTAAGATATATATATATATATATATTAATAAATCCAAAGAACCTTCCACCAGCCTGGAAATTTGGATTTGGTACACAGCTTGCGTATAATTATCTGTTTCCAATATTTTATAAAAAAAAATATTTATAAAATTATAAGATATCAAGTCTCGCATACTTTTTTTTAAAAAGAATAATAGATTTAAAACTCAAATGATAAATCTGAAATTCAAATAAAAATTTTTACTTTTTAATGTTCTGCTTAACTATTTTTCAAATATAAATTAAATAAAAATTCTCTACGATTATATCTAACATTACTTATATTTTAATCGTTAGATAACATATATAAATCTCAGATATATACATATTCATATTGAGATTTATAATATATTCATATCTGAGATTTATAATATTTCATAAATTATATATTAAAATGCTATGAATTCATGTTATACTATATATCTATTTCTTTTATAATATAATTTTTTTGCAGACATATTTAATTATAAATAATTTCTATAAAAGTTTGTAAAATTTTCTACTCGGATCCGAACATCTTGACACCAAACTCATCTCGATCATCAGAAACCAGAACATCTAATTACCTCCATTTTTGTAACAAATAAAAATGGAAACAACCTCCACAATAATTCTTTTTCTCTTCGTATATATTTTTAATAATAGACTACTTCCACACCTAGTTTTCAATCCCAAACATATATTAAAGGATTTCTACCACTTTTACAAAATCCTATATTACAACTCTACCTTTTAAAAATAAAAAATAAAAAATAAAAAATAAAAATAAAAATAAAAATAAAAATAAAAATATTACGCCCAAATAGATTGTAATATGAAAATAATTTGAACCGATGATAAAAGTTTTATTTTTATTTTTATTTTTATTTTTAAAGAAGTGAATATTAGGAAATTATTTTGTTTTTGTTTTTAAAAAATATTTAAAGATATATAATAATGATTGAAATAAAAGAGAAAAAAAAAATTGCATTTGCACCTATCGGTGACTTACTTCAGTTAAGCATCGGTATTCGAAGCAGTCCCCATGGTAATACCGTCGGTTCGAGGTAGGTAGGCACGTTTCAATTAGACGGTACTGATCAAAGGTAAAGCGTAAACACGAAAGATGCGATTCGATGCAAGTATACAATCTTTTTTTGAAAAGTGAATAAATAAAGAATTTATATAAAAATAAATCATTTTTAATAATGAATCCTTATTTTTTTGAAAAGTGAATAAATAAATAAATATATAAAAAAATTATTTTTTTTAATAATAAATCACACTCTTTTTTTTTAAATAATTATAAGACATTTGCATACTATTCCACCAACGAATATAGTATTATTTTTATAATTTATAAAAAAAAATCTATCACATACTACTCTATAAACATATATAATATTACTCTTATAATTTATGCCATCACTTTATTTTTATGATTATGAGATTTCTTTTTATGCATGGTTGTAGCAATACTTCCGTTTAAAAATTAAGGGCCATGCATATTGAATACTGGTGAGATCATCATTTGGGGATAAGGTTAAGCAAAAATTGATAAATAATGAAAGTTCGAGATGCTCATGAAGTTCTGTGTATTTTTTGTGAATGTTGTGGGTTTTACTAAATCTTTCTAGAATTAGTACTTTGATTTTTTTTTTTTTTTTTTGAGGAGTAGTACTTTGAAATTAATCTGCCCAAAATTCCAATTTTCTAATTTTATTAATTAATCGTGAAATATCCAAAGTTTTGATTATCAAGACATGAGGTAGATCAAGAATTTAAAACTCCTTTAATCTTCTGGTAATAATCTCGTCATAATAATTATAAAAAAATCATTAGCAATCATAAATATTCCTTCATATAATTACGAAGTTATAATCATTATAAAAAAATGTATTTATTTATGATCAGTTATTTCCTATAAAAATAATTATTTTTTGTCAAAATAAATCTATTTTGATTACAAAAAGTCATATTAGCTAGATAATTCGTAACAAATACTCATCTTTTTTATAGTGAATATATCTTTTAGAAAAATATATAATTTAACCTATAATACCAAATCACATAAATTTAAAAAATAATTTATTTTATTTCAAACTTTGGCGCAGTACTAGTATACTTTTAGCTAGCTAATTAGACGTCATTCATAAAATGTAACATTTCCACGCACGCATATATCCATGCATCATGTATATCTAAAAGCCCTGATCAGTTTCTAGAAGTAGTGGAATTATTTGGCCCAAAGTTTCTATAACCTTCTCGTCCCTGCAATATTTTGTGGGAAGTATTCCAAAATTGGTTGATTAGTTGCTGTACGCGGTAGGCCACAAGGAAAAGTAGTAAATTCTCTAAAAAAAAGATTAGAAAATGTACACCAAACTATATATATATATATATATATACTAGTTGGACCGCAACGTGCAACGCACGTTTTCTAGTGTGTCTATCAATACAATGTAAATGAGGACAAAAACAATCATATACTACACATTAAAAAGAAAATCCTAAAAAAAATCTTATAGAAAACTTATAAAAAAACTCAAAAATGTCATTAGGCATATATATATATTTAAAAGATCATTTGTAGTATCGATCTGCTTAATGAAATCCCTATTATTTTTTTATGATTCCAAGGAAAATGGGGTAGCAGACCATGCAATGCATGATACCTCTTTGTAATCATGTAAATTAAGTTGTGGAAGATGCATGACTATTTGAGGTCTCCTATTTCACTTTCAGGCTTTCAGCCATTGAGAATTCTCATCATCAACTTTCATTTAACACCCTGCAAATTTAATATGCCATCAGAAAGGTCAGGTCATATTCAATATAAATTCATATATGAGATTAGTTCAATTCCTGAAATCTTTCTACGATATTGATAATCATTGGGCACATGGTTATGAACTTTGAGTCAGATTAAGTACTGAATTTGAGGCAAAACTTAACCTAATGCAAAACACCAAAAAAGAACAAATAAAATCGAAGTAGCTGAAATTTTCACTCAAGTACATCAAAAGTTTTAGGAGATTTTACAATTATTTCTAGTTGTTGTTAGTTAAAAATAATTTATAGGAATTAAGTATCAAATAGCAAGAACGATGACATAATACAAGTTTCAGTTTATACAATTGAATGACAGCACACTTTCGAGAATAAAAAATTTTAAGTAAAAATTAAAAAATATGAAGAAATCAAGTGAACTGGGCTACCATGGTTTTGTATTTCACAATATGACCCAGATATTTTAATTTGGTTGGAGCATATAAAGATAGCAAGATATACATCACTTTTTATTGGTGGTATATACAAATGCTACAACTACATATTTTCATCTAAATCATACATAAGTATGCAGGTGTTGAGCAAAAAAAAAATTGTATCTATATGCCAAAAATACCCAAATTTATATAGTTTAATATTTAGTAATTGCTTGAAGTTTCTATGATGAATTATTGATTAATTAATCAATTGGACCCCTAAAAAATATAAAAAGAAAACAAGCGCCCCAAGTTGATTTGCATAAGTTTAACTACTTGATTCCACAAAAACTTGCCAAAAAGAAGAGGGAATTCTGCTGCCGCAACAGAAATGGTTTACAGAAGTTCCAACATTATAGAGCTTTGCAACTAATGTATTTATTTTATAGATACAATTAAATTTCCAAGAACGTTCAGAAGTCAGAAACATATATCAAAATTATATGTTCTTATATATACTTCATATTAAAAAAACAATGTACACTTTGTTGTTAAAAGACATAAATATCTCAAACTGGATATCCAAAAAAATCAGTTGTTCTTAAAAAGAAAGTTCTGCTCCAGTAACCAAGTTCACAAGGCAAAATATGCAATGTTGGCTCTCTTGTAAGAGTGTCCAATAAAATATAACAAATGTGAAACATACAAGATTAACAAGAAAAAAGGTACAAAAACATATTCTTAGAATTATGTACATAATACATACATACATAAAGTTTGAAGAGAGTTATTAATATCTTGCAAATTAATATCATAAATAGAATGTAAATTTATCTTTGGTAGATTTATAGAGGGCAATTATTTCGTGGCTCTCATTGTTTTTCACTATATTAAATTTGTACCTCTCAAAACAACTAATCCTATTAAATTTATACCTCTCAAAACAACTAATCCTAACATTTTTTTAGCATTTTCTTATAATTAACAAAAGATTTATTACATGAATAGGCAAAGATGAAGTACAACAATTTTTTAGTATTTTATTTAATAAAAAAAATACTTTGTAGTTTTATAAGATATTCTCTCTCTTGAAAGTTTAACATTTGACCATAAACCAGGAGAGACAAAGATTTACAAGATTATATGAGATAAAGGTACTTCTATTTTTGTATATAAAAAAATATACAATTACTACAATTACATTTTTTCCTCCAAATCACCCATAAATATTTAGCTTTTGAGCAAAAAGTATTTATATCTATATGCCAAAAACACCAAACTCTAGAAGTACTGTACAAACTATGCTATTCTACAAACCAGTCAATACAAGAACATATCCAAGGCTACATTCTATTATAAAATGAAACTGCTATTAAATGTGAACCTAATACTTGGTACGGTTTTTAAACCATTAGGAACATACCTCAGGACAAGCCAATTATTCCATCATGAGTCATAATAACTGCACAAAAACATTCGTGTATTGTCCATCAAATACAATGATTTTGACAATAGACTGAAAATTTCAAGTTCCCCACAAACAAATGACCACATTGCTACATAGGACTCCACCTTTGACAAACCATTGAAGATTTTGCAAATCTGTCCTTTTTTTTTTCATTAAGCAGATTTTGCAAATATCAACAGCCAAACCTACTTAGTCAGGTCATTATCTCTTATCAGCCACTGAAAAAGAAAAGTTTCAAGGAGGGGTAACAGAAAGAAAAAGAAAAGAAGTGACAGACAAACTTTTTTTTTTTTACCAAGCATGATGTCATAAGGGGGAGTGAGGGTCAGATCCCTAATCCAAAAGTGAGGCCCAATTCCTTGGTATACAATCATATATACTTGGTATACAATCACTTCAACCAGAAGTGCAACATACAAAATCACTATCTACTGCATCAATTACGTCACCCATTTAATCTACCCAACTCTTTGAACTGCCTGTACATCACAAAATTACAAGATTTTTAAGCACTTACATGCAGATAGTAGCTTGAATGGGAAAATAAATATGCTATAATAACTCTGGTTCTCAGAAGCATAATAATTTAATCTATCTATAACTTCCTTTTTTCTTCACATTTTTTTTAATGAACACCAAGGATCCAGTCTACAGCTTATGCAAAGCCACATCCGTGGACCCCCTGTTTTATAAAGTTATGAAACCAAACAGTCACCGAAAATAGCCCATGCCTAAATTCAAAGTCACCAATGCCAAAACATATTAGAAATGCCACATCTCCAATCTAACATTGGAAAACGATGATCACAACAATATCTTTGTATGAAGACACACACATCAAAAAGCCCACAAATTATGTCATTTATAGTACAGGCATATACAAACATTTAGCTTGATAGTCTTTATAGCCAATTCATGACAGATCTCAATAAACCTGATCTATTTTTGAAAGGAAAAAAAAGTTACAAAGGCCTAGAAATTACTAACATCATGGAGCAGATACAAGTGTTAACTAAAATATTCTTCTGTCCCAAACCAATTTATAGTATCAATAGCCAATGATTTTTAACTTAAAGCAATGTTTATTAATAGGTTTTAATAGAGTGTCCTAAGCCATGAGAAGTAATTTGTGCCTACAATATATGAACTATGGATTCATCTCCATTCTCTAACAAATTTAAATTACCTCCATACCTTCTACATGAAGAATAAATGATAATAGAATGTAAAAATCATTTATTACAAGCCAGAATATAGATACGATGAAGCATGAGAAGAAAAAAAAAACTTACAGCTGCTGACAATCTACTAATAATTCAACATCCCAGGGCATAATTTTCAGATATCTTGAGAAGGTTGTCATGAATAGAAGGAACAATACCATATTCATACAACTAACCAAACAAGAGATTGCATGCATACACACAAAAAAATTAAACAAAACAAATACACTGAATATATGATTATTCCAAAATAAATGATTATACCTTGTTTTAAACCTCCTCTAGTTAGTGACCAAATGAGTCTCGCCAAATTTGGCAGTTACCATTCAGTCAGTATCTAGAAGAAATGATACAAAAGGAGAAAGAAGGAAAGGAAGAAGGAAACTCACAAATCGGCTAGAGTTGTCATTCCTAGATATTTTTTCATTCCCCAATGCTTCCAGTATATAATTAGTCTGAATGATCTCATATTCTATCTCGCAACTGCCACCAAGATCAATAAAAATAAGTAAAAAATACAAATCATCACATGAAAAACTAAAATAAATCTAAAAATAACAAAGAAAGAAAAAACACATATCAAAGAACACAACTACAAGATTTAAAAATTGTGCTCTTCTTCATTCTCTTGAATTTATGTGCAATAAAATAGGGAAAGGTAAATTATTTACTTTTAAAAACAAAGCTAGACCATCAAAGAAGTAAAACAAAGGTTAAGAAAAACCTACGTGAAAGACATTATTATGAATAAACAATTATAACTGAACAGAAAAATGTAATATCAAAACTGGACTTCACTAACATAATGAAACAAACAACCCAACAAGAAACTAATGCAAATGAGACTAAAAAGTTGCAAGTGTGGTTGTGGAACTCAATCACCAAAAATATTCTAGAGCAGTAAAATTAACCGACATCTCATAGCCATATTTTAACGGCAACTGCAGAAAGAAAAAGAACATGAATATGACCAATATTGTACCTAAACATGTGTGCATATGTTATTAAGGATGTTCTACCTTAGCAAAATTTCCTAGGCCTGCCATCTCAAGAAAAAGATGTGGACATAAGGGAGAAAGTACTTCAAAGCCAGTGCCCAAGTCATAGAGCACATTAGCTGCAAGATGCAAGGTTCAGTCCAGTTATACAACTCATAAAAATAGTAGGCCAGACCTATTGAAGAAGAAAAAAAAAACCATCAAGCCCAGAATTCAAAATAAAGGAAAAAGAACAAAAACCCTAAAACCAAAGTTGTAGGACCAATATATGCCAACCTAGAATCCTCTTCTATGTCTGCTTTCAGAAGCTTCAAGAATAGAGACCCTATTCCACAAATATGATATATGTGAGACACAATGACAAAAAAGAAATCTATGCAAAGTTTACTCCTTTTTCCGTCATTCTTGTTTATGCCAAACTATATATGGAAATTCATTAAAGGACAGACTGCAGCCCCCAGAAAGAGCAACAATATATAATTTTTTTTCTCAAATCTGGAAAAGGATATGGAAAGAACATTTGGCCATTGAAACAATATGTTCAAAACACTTTTCTTTATAAAGAATCAAACACAATACCTTAAATCACCAACACAACAAAATATTTTTTGAAGTCTTGGAATAGAACATGCAGATAATATACATATGCCTGATCTATTACTAATTCATGCATGAACTTTTGGAGAAATATGAGTACTGTGTGAGGCATGCATGAATAATTACGTACCTTGACTTCCATTATAGCAGGATTGTACTGCGGGTCTGCTTTCTCTTTTTCTTTGTTGTAACGCCCAACAATAGATTTCATGCTAATGATATACATGGCGGCCATTAATTATGACCATGATTAATAACAGAGAGAGAAAGAATTATCTCATTATTCTTCATTCGACACAAGACTAAATTAATATCATATACCATCACAGATCATGAAAGCACTATAACCTAATTTTGTAATTGGCTTAATGTTAAAAAATTGAGGAAACAATATACTACAAAAAAATAGGCCGTTTGCGATGCCATATTTCATAACAAAAAGTAGAAAAGAACGTCGTAAAAAATTATATCCAGCAAAAACAGTCATTTTAGTTGCAAACGTTTAGTCACTAATGCTCATTTTTCTTATAGTTAATTAATATGCAATTAGATACAGTACTGGCTGCTAGAACTGTTGCTAGGTTATAATCTTGTTTACTATTCAGTGGAGGTAAATTAGTTTTGATTACGTATATTAATCAATATTGTGGCGTGCCTATTGATCATGATCATGTAGTACAGTTAGCAATCCTTACCTTAATGTGTCTACGTACTAAAGTCTTGATCAATTCGATTAAGCCAAAACTGATGATCTAGAGTTTAAAGAGAGACACAGAAGAGATATATAGTTAAGAATAATGGTGCAGCAATATATGGCTAAGGAACCTACCTGAAAAATTCGAAAGCATTGAACCAAAAACGAAGGGATATAATTAACTATTGCATGCATATGATCTCGATCCCTTTTCTGAAATAATATTTGCTTTAAACGATTCATAATTTGCTGTCATTGTGGTCGGAAATATATTATGGTGTTTACTGTTGTGGTTAGAATTGTTATCGGACTTGTAATATATATCAAAATGCAGCTTCAGCTAGCGTAAGTTACAAATTACTAATCATGATCTATATATCTAAACTCTTGAATTTTCTCTTAATTTGTGTATAACCTTTTGTGAAAATAATCTTACAAATATAAAATGCACCAAAAATAGCATTATTATAAAGATGATCACGATTATGCTTTTCGAAATCAGCATTAATATAAGTTTATTGACAACATGCATGATTAGCTGTATGATGGAAGATAATACATTTTGTTCCTGAAATTAAAAAAAAAAAAATCAAAGACATTAAACCCAAAAACCCTAAAATGCAAAACTATTTAAACAAACCCAAATGCCCGAAACATAAGTCTGAACTCGCAAAAATGCAAAAATCCAAGATAGGGAGAACCAAAATCAGGATTTTATAAAAAGTCTGAAGACAGAAAAAAAATACAAATTTGCAAACAACGAAAACAATAGACAAAAGTCACAATATGCAAATCCACAATAAACAAATAATTTAACATACAGAAGAAAAGAACTATTTTTTTAACAAAACTGCAAACCACAAAACCAAACAAAAGCTTCATCACAATTTGAACATACAAAGACACTAAATCATACAAACCTATTTAAAAAACAAAACTGCAAATCTACAAAAAAAAAACATCTAATTTGTTAGAGAAACTGGAAAAAAAAAATCATACCAGCTTCCCCCGTCGGCGACCTGTTGTGCCGTCGACCACCGCACCAGCTTCCTCCCGTCGGCGAGCAACCCCAGCCACCGTTGGCAGCCTCTCCGTCAGCCACACGCAGGCAACCCGAAATGGGTATCCTGTATAGCTTTCAACGTGGATTGAGCCCAGCGCCGGCCACCACGAGCCACCACCTCATGCCGGCCACCTCCTTGGACCACCTCCCTTCACCGACGACTTCTAGCCACCCGACCCAGCCACTGCCGAGCATCCACATAGCCCCCAACTTAGAAACCCGAAAATGGGTATCCAGCTCCCTTTCAAACCGTAGCCCGCCGTACACCGCCAGCCACGACCTCCAGCCACCACCATCGTCTCCTCCACTCACCGGCGACCTTTCCATGCTCGACCATGGCTCAGCCGAATCCCTACCTCTCCCACAACCCCTCGCTCTCGAGCCCGCTCGCGGGCTCCCTCTCTTACTCGAGCACATGAAAATCCTTCAGGAAAAAATAACAAGCGAAGTAAATGAAGTGATAACAAAAAGCACGCGGTTAGGGGTAAAATTGGAACTGGAAAACGCTGAAATTACTATTCATTACTGTTCATCAGCGTAGACGCTTATATTATAGTAGTTAGATATATATACTAGATAAAAGTAACGTGTAAAACACAAACACGTTTATCTAGTTTTATTTCTAACAAAAATTAGAAAATTATTCATAATTAAATGGATGATAAATAATTACACGTTTTCATATATTATAAAAAAAGTATTAATAAAAACAATAAGATAGTCTCATAAATAAATATAACCTATAGTTTTATCAAATTTGTTTGAGATAATTTTGATTGAAACTTTAATAAAAGATTTGTTCAAAATATTATATTTTTATAATTCTAAGACGATGATCTAATATTTGTAGTCATTTTGCACAGCCTCAAAAGAGATGACATTAAAATACATATGTTTTTAGTCTTTGAGTTTTTCTAGATTTACATAAACTTGAATCATCCACAGTTTTTTTAGTTATGTGATTATTTTTATAAAATAAATTATGTATTTTATAATTTATGTAAAATAATGTTATATTATAATTTAGAACATGAAATTTTAATCTTAAATATGTAAATTTATTAGATCATATATATTTCAATTCAATTAAATTATGTATTTAATTATATTTATTGTCTATTATTATTAATTTAATATAATTATAGTTAATTTTATATACTATATATTTATCATCTCAAAAAAAATAATAATACATTCATTTTAAAATTATAAAATAATTTTTAAAGAATGAAATTATTAATCATATAATAGGAATAAATTTTCATGAATAAAATTAAACTCTCTAACATATAAATTAACATCTCTAAGTGAAGATTGCATTGTGATATTGTTATGAATGATTTATTTATATATATTCTATACTATTATCATGTCATTCTATACTATTATTATTATTTTATATTTATTTTATATAAAAAAAAGTTTTAAATGAAAAATTTATCGTTATAGAAAATTGAAGTGGTGTAATTAAATTTAATGTCAAGAGCATTATTTTGGTAATTAATAGAATTAATGGATTGTATTTAAAATAATATTTCTCATTAAATGCAGTATTTATTTTAATAAAAATGGATGAAAAGTATTAACTTTAACAGAAAAACAAGATTTTTCGTTAAAACAAGATTTTTCATTAGATAGCTACTTTATATATATAAAGATATATAATATATATGTATAATTTTTGGAATAATATATGGGAATTAGGAATTTCCTGGAAAATTAAAGCCTCAAGAAAAAAAAAGAGTAGTTGAACATGACGGCTTCTCGTGTGTAGGACTGCATGTATATAGACATATTAACATGCTAGATTGTATACTTTTGATCAACTTAAATTAGTTTGGTCTTTTTAAAACTTAAGAGAAAAGAATTATAGCAATAGTACAGCTATCTGGGAATTGTCAAGAACTTTCCCTGCCAGCCTTGAATTCCGAACAACTAGTATTAACCTTGACCAACTTCATGTAGCAGAACTAATGAACTTAACCAAATTTTCATATACACACTCTATGTGTATATATATATATATATATATATATATATCTGTGTGCATGAATAATATTAGATATAATCTTAAAGCATGTAAAATTCGCGCACTTGTTTTAAAATTAGTTGAATCTTACATTTTAAAAAATAATTATTCACTTTTTTTAAAATATATATATATATATATATATATATATGCAAGATTGACAGTACGTCTTAAAACTTCAAATATCTTTTTTTAAACATACTTACAAATGTCATAAATATATATATATATATATACACAAATTAATGTCCTTACTTCCAGTTATAATGACGTTGACGCTCAGTTTTGGTCAATATTTTGAACGCTTTGAGTCATTAAACAAACAAAGATGGAAGTTTCTTGGTCATTGGATGGAATGGAGATGTATAGATATTTCTCGATATCTTTAATGTCAATATTTCTCGATGTCTAGAAGATCATAATTTTCCTGAAGGGGACTGGGAGTGTGCATGCAAACATGAAAACGGGATCGCATGTCTGTGCCTTCTAGAACGTATACGTCCAATGAATAATTATGAACTGATATATATGAATACGTGGCATGCACGCACGTGTGAAAGTAGGAATTTAAACAAACTCAAGTGCCCCGTACCGTGCGTACGGATTCCGTACGCACCTAGACGTACTACAACTGATAAGAGTAGTCTTAAGACAGACACACCAGTCGAATTCTGTGACATATATATTGCATGATGCATGCACGTACGTGTGATCTTCTAGAGTACTATTTTTATTTCTAATATTAGCAGACACATGGCAGCTAATCACTCATGATGGCCTCTTAAACGGGAAAAAAAAAAGGATGACGCTGGGACCGCACCCAAGCGTAATTTTTATAAAAATATAATAAAATGAAAAAACATAATAAAAAATACAAGAAAAAAAATAAAGACGAATTTTTAAGAAAGATTTAGCGTCAGCCCGTTTATCGTCGGTATACGGATCTATTTTCGAATTTAAGACTGTCGGGAGTATACTGGAAGTCACCGGGACTCGCCATCCCAGGGGTGAGGTCGCCAGCTCCCTCCGGTCCCATTGGGATGGACGGTGTCGCCCACCTCCGCCGGAGACGACAAGGGCTGCATTTGGGGGGATTCGGTCCCGAATTCCAAAAAAAAAACAATGAAAATTATTTTTTTTATTTTTATTCAACAATGAAAACTAATTACATGAATGGTTAGTACTCTAAAATTAATGAAAATAGGTTATATTAAAAATGTTCCTCTATCTATTTAAAATAGAAAAAAATATATATAGTTACAAAGAAATCTTATAAAAATAAATTGATCATAAACTAACATACCTACGTAGTACTTTACAATTTAACATGCCACGGAAAATTACATCAATTAATGAATTTATTTTATGAGATTTTTTTGTAGCTAAATCTTTTTTCTCATTAAAAAAATAGTTAGATCAAGATAATGAAAAAAATTTGCAACTCAATCGAATAAAAAAATATTGGGTTAGTAATTTTTATCCTAAAAAAATATAATTTTAAAATAATATTTGATATTTATTTTTACAACTTGAGATTTTTATTATATTAGCATTTTATCTAAACCAAAATACTTTGTAGACTTTCTACCTTTTGCTTCAATATTTATGATACATGTTTTTTATTTTAAATTTTCTCATATTAATTGCACTTTAAATAAATAGTTTATCAATAAATATTAATAACAAAAAACATATAAAACAAAAGGCGATATTATTCGAATAATGAATTCAGGAAGGGAGGAGGTGATAGTGATCCATTATCAAGAAATTACGCGGAAAGTGGTAGAATCTTGAGTAGAGTAATTGTACGCGCCTTGAGTACTCGTGAGCCATCTAAAGACTCTTGGAATTCCATTCGAAGTCAGCGCGTTTATACGTAGCAAGTTAACAAAAGAAACTCTGTCCCAGTACTGCCATAGCCTCGGACGTCACTCGACTCAAGTTACGCGGTCCAAACAGAAGTAATTTACACTTCCAACCTCAACCTAAACGTCAAAATTACGTCCAACACCATGTCTCTTGACTCTCTTCCCCACTTGTTCCCCGTTCCCCATGAAATCTAAGGGCAGATTTGTCATCCCAACTACTCACAAGTTAACTCATACTATATTATATATATATATATATATGTAACCAACCACCGCAAATCCTACTTCGTTTCCAGCAGATTTATCTATCTAGGCATTGAATTTCTGAGATCCATGAAGAGAGACAGAGAGTACGGAGATGAGCTTGGGACGGCAAAAATGGCCGCCAATTTCTTGATTCTACTCTCCAGAGTCGGCGAAATTGGCGCCACCGAAAATAAACGCAGTAGTAGTATGATTACTGCTCGTGCTTTTGTTTGCAAGACTTGTAACCGGCAGTTCCCGTCGTTCCAGGCACTGGGAGGGCACAGGGCGAGCCACAAGAAGCCGAGGCTGATGGCCGGAGACCTATTTCACCACATTCCGACATCCCCGGTGAAGCCGAAGACGCACGAGTGCTCCATATGTGGGCTCCAGTTCGCGATCGGACAGGCGCTGGGTGGCCACATGAGGAGGCACAGAGTAGCCATAAGTGAAGGCTTGGTGATCAAACACACGCCGGTAATGAAGAAATCAAGTAGTAAAAGGGTTTTGTGCTTGGATTTGAACTTGACGCCGCTGGAAAATGATCTCAAGTTGTCCAGTTGGTAATGATGGGTATAAATCGGATTGTTTTTGTCGAAACTTTTCGATGCATATATACGGTTTAGTTGAGTTGGGATTTAGTAGCCAGTTTTTTTGGTTTTTTTTTTTTATTCTTGTTCTTATAGAATTTGATTTTACTTCGAACTTTTTTTATTTTGTTATATATGAAGTTATTGAATAAGTCTATATGTCCACTCCATTTGACACAATGGTACTTCATGTATATTAATTTTTTTAGCTTAATGATTGAAAAAATAATTATTAATATATTGATATTTTTCATATTTTTTTAAAATATTTTAAAATGATAAAAAAAATTAACTTGGACGATAAGCCCCAAGCCCCATCGGTCAATATATATGGGGTGGCATTGTAGCACGCCCTTAAGTTATTTGTAATAAAAAAAATTATCACAACATAAAATATTAGGTATAGTTTGGATAATGATTTTACATTAAAATTAAAAATTGAATAAAATATTTTTAAAATATTATTTTTAATATTATTATTATTTTAAAATTTTAAAAATTTTTAAAAATTTAATTAAGATTTGAAAAAGTTGAAAATTTTATAATAATAAGATGAGATGAAATAAAGATATAGATTTAAAAATAATATTCTTAACTTTATATAATACGAAATTATTGATCGGTATTTATAACGACAATTTTCACATTGTTAACATTGTTAACATCACATAATCTTATATGAAGAAAATTAAAATTAAACTTGTTATAAATCAAATCTTGCCTTGTATATATACAAGGTATGATAATACACTAGTTTGCACAAATATACTTTTCCTAATATATCATTTTTAACTAATTAATTATTATTATATGTCACATAATATCTCGATACAACTTTATTAATTGTACTTTGGGAAGAAAATTAGTATATGCAACTAAGCTGATGTATTGGATCTTATCCATGAGATTCATGGTATACAGAATCTAATTTAATATAATTTAATGTTTTAATTGGCCGCCTCCTTTTTGTTTTCTTAAGCATTTGTAGTTTTGAAAAATAAGCCATCAATTTCATCATATACTTCATGTTTTAGAAAGATTTGAAGATGAAGTTAAATTTTTCAAGACGTGATCACATCTAAAGATTATTTTTTAAGTTTTCAGACATGATGCATGCCCTGTTTGAATTTATAGTTGAGATGAGATTAATTTTAAAAGTTGAATAAAATATTATTGAAATATTATTTTTTAAATATTATTATTCTTTAGAATTTGAAGATTTTCAATTAAGATTTAAAATTTTTGAATTGTTTATTATATTTTGTATGAGAATTTGAGAAAGTGTAATGATGAGTTTGAAATGAGATAAAATGAAATGGGTTCTAAATACATATACTACAAGAAAACTGTTTATTTATAGTCAGTTAATTATAGTGTAATAACTATATACAATCAAAACTACTCATAAATAAATTTTTTATCACAATTAATTGATCACAAAAATATTTTTTTTTTTATAATGACAAACGGAGTCTTATTAAGTTTTACTATAGGCAAAAGAACTTTTTATTAGAATATACATGTCTAATAAAGTGTTTACATGACATAATTTAATTTAGAAACAAGATTTTAAATTTTTTAAATCATTTAAATGATCTGAATGATATATGCTACACATATATCGGCTTCATGAGAATAAAATGCTAAACAAAAAAAAAAATCAATGTTCATATATTAAAATTTCAAACCGAATCGAGTATAATCCGACTTAAATAAACAGGCCTAATTACACCACTAAATCTTGTGGGTATATATATATATGTCTAAAATAATATTACCTATCATCCTTTAAATCATCGATCTATCTCGTTATTCCACAAAGTAATAATTAATGATTAAAAAAATAATATTACCTATCATCCTTTAAAATTTTAAATCATCGATATATCTCTTTATTCCACAAAGTAATAATTAATGATTAAAAAAATAATGTTACCTATCATCCTTTAAATCATCGATCTATCTCGTTATTCCACAAAGTAATAATTAAAAAATATTTATTGTATTTCATGACTTGCTTTACCAATCATTTGATATCCACACAACAATAAAATTAGTTTTTTACAGCTAAAATCATTTCCCCAAGACACTTCTCATAAGAAATGCCTATTTCTCGTGCTATTGGCATCGCACTTTTGCCGATTCATTAAAGTGCAAGAATAACTCACTTATTCTAGCAAAATTAAATTCTGTCCTAATAAAGGTCGTCCAGCATATTAAATTAAGACAGTGCAATTGTTTATTATGGCCACATTTGTCATCAAAATAACGATTTACCTCTTAATATTTTTCCTCAATTAATATTATCTATCATTTGCCCCTTATTCCTCATGAAATACAGAGAGCCCCTCAAAAGGAAAATACTAGAAATTTTCATGCCCTAGCCTCTCTTATGCCACTGTTCACTGCCATCCAACCACCGTAACCGTCCATTTTCTTCATAAAGCCTTTCATCGGACACCTTCATTCCCCCACGCGATCGAGCCCCCTTATGAGTAACCCTCTAAGCAAATGTTTCAATACTCCACTCGATCCTCTTTATTAGATGGTTTAATCGAACCACTTGAGAGATAATCTTTATTTTTTGGCCATACATCAAAGCACGATTCTCGCTTGTGAGTCTGTGGTAAATCTTCCTAACCAAAATCTCTGAAATTAAACATCAATGGGTTGGTCCTGGCTGACTATTCTAAGGCAACAAAAAGGAAAGGCATATATATATATATATATTTAACCGTAAGTTTCTTTCCTTGATACATGCCCAATTTCTTTTTCAATTTCAGCATGCAAGAGGGGTTTATTTTTGCTTTTTTTTTCAGTGCGACCTAGCATTTTCCCAAAATCTATTTTAGATTCCAAATGGTTATTGACTCTCCCCATCCATTCTAGCTAGAATAAATTAACTAGCATTGTATAACTGGCCCAATTTCTTCTTCACTTTCAGCATGTAAGTTTCTTTTTTATATTTCATTTGGTATTTTAGCATGGGATTTTTTTTTTAGATATTTTATACAACTCAAGCTTTATTTTTGGATTTTTTACTAGACAGTTTACTAATTTCAATTGTTTATATGGATTTAGACATTTAGATGCAAGTGAAGTTTCACACTTAATTTTGACATGTGCATCACATGATTAATTTGAGGAAATATGATATTAATGAAATAAAAGATGAGAAAGGGTTCGATTTCTCTTTCCAAAGGTTGTTTCTATTTGTATCAGGGTGAATAATTTTTTAAAAGACTTGAACTTGTTCTATTTAATTTTATTGATTTAAAAATTTCTTCTGTTTGCAAGTTGATTTATTCTCTTGTTGATTGCTTTCTTTTAAAATTTTAAGCCTTTGATGTCACTTTGTCTGGATTGGTTAAGATATACTTGTAAGGATAAATTTCAGTGAGTTGCTTTCATTTTTTTCAACTATTAGAAGTATTACATAAGAGACCAAATGATAGTATACAATAGGTGTTCCATCTCACAATAGATTGAATTATCCATCCTCATTTCTAAAAGAAAAAAGAAAAATAGCAATTCCAAATCTAGATAGCTGTTAGATGCCAAAATTTCATATTTCCCTTGTTCTAACCATAGTTACAGTTGTAGCATGCTTTAAAGTAGTGCCACCAATGACGAAACTTTATTATTGTCTCCTTTGGTTGTGATTCTTTTCCAATCATTGGGTTCTTAATCTAATCTGTACATTAATGATTCTTGTGTTTGGCACATGTATGTATATAAGGGTATTTTGGAATATTCTTACAAGTATGATTAACTATCAAATAAGACGGATACTTCTTATGGATAATGCTTGCATATGGATTAGGTAAGAAACAATAAACAAGTCTCATTTCTCCTGTTGCTTGTTAAAAAGTCTACTTTCACTTACTTTGCTCTTTATTATTATTATTGTTTTGCAAAGTAACCTTGAATATCCTTATTTAACAATAAGACTTCATACTTATCATGAAAGAATACTAGGTTGAATAAATTATACACATAATTTTTCAGTGTCTATCATCACACATTCCTCAAGACACTGCCCACATAAGATCAATTTCATGTATTATGTTGTTGTGTTTTCTAAAGTATTGTTGATATTGGGGTTATGTTATATGGCCCACCAACTTAGCATAAGAAAAGAAAAACTTGTGGACAATGGCCTTTTGTAAGAAGAAGATTTAATTAACGAGTTTGCTTAATGTAGAAGCTTGTTATATCATTTAGGATGACAAAGTATGTAGTTTTGACGTTGTCATCATTATGATGGATCTCATAATAAGTAGTATAGTACATATGAACTTGTAAGTAGCGAAACAGGAGTAATGAATTAGGAGCAGCCTCTCCACTATGAATGAGTACTTTGTTGAGGAGAAAGAATTGACCTTAATTTCTTTTATCTTTTCTCTTTGATAATGCAAGCCTAGCTTAGCATGTTTATAGCCTCTTTTAGAAAGCAGATACCTTGTGAGCTTATAGAGATCATTGAATGTAAATGTTAGGGTCAAATAGTGTTCTTGCTCTATTCTTTAAGAGTGAAGGGTTGTGTTTGATTGAATTACCATGGTTGTTCTTTTTTTTTTTTTTTAATTCAAACCAATCTAATTTATTGAAACATTACATTGTTTCTATCTTTGAATGAGGCATATTCCTTTGACACATTCTACTAACCAAACAAAAATTTGGCAAATATCATTTCCATCAGTTCTGATCTGGCTCTTAAGTTAGAAATCAGATGAGTTTCTTTTTCTATTCCAGTATTGTGCATTTTATATCCAAATTGAACAAATAAAGGAAACTAAGAAGCACCCTTAAATAAATATAAGAACTTAATCAATGACTGCAATCTTTCTTTATTCTGGTATTATAAATTTATTGTATTTTTTACATTAAGTTTTAATTTTAAATTTTGCTTCAAGTTCAGTGCTTAATCCGACTCAAAGTTCATATCCTTGTGCCTAATTGTTATCAATATCATAGAAAACATTTCTGGATTTGAGCTTATTTCATCTATGGATTTATACTAAATATGACCCTGCCTTTTTACGGCATATTGAATTTGCAAGGTAATAGATAAAAGTTTATTAGAATTCCAATGGCTAAAAATGAAATAAGAGATCTCAAACTGCATCTCCAATGACTTATTTACATGATGATCAGAAATAGGTGCCATGCATTGCATGGTCTGCCACAAATCAACCAACTAGTACTTTGAACTTATCTTTTTGTTAAACTTGTATTAAACAAATTTAGGAAAATAATCATAATTTCTTGTATATTGCTTTCTTTTGAAAATTGTATCAAAATCATATATGATGTAAATACGAGATCTCAAACTCTATGTTCATATATGACATAATTGATATGTATATTATTTTTTGCTGCATGCTTTCTCAATTGGCATTTTAGAAAACTAGAATTTGTTAATTCCTATAAAATATCGTGGCCAAAATTGAGTATATTCATCCAACTTTGCCCTATGCAGTATATTTATTTTGGTAGCAAATATCATCATTTTTTATTATATGGTAATGTCAGAAATACTAATATTTCTAGCAATGAAAGAAGTGGCCGATTAAAAATGCATGTTGGATCAGTTATTTTTCAGGATCTACCTGCAACTTCAAAATGTCAGAAAAAGATATTATTGGCAGCAAAATGGAGTATTTTGGACAAAGTATTGCTAGAAAAATAAGTCTTTCTCTTGTAGTGATCATACCACAACATCTTCAATCAAATGATAATAAATATAATTATATATATTTGTGTGATTTCTTTGTGATTAAATTATTTCATATATATATATATGAGAAAAATTAAATATATATTTGACAGAAAATGAAATTTATAATAGTTACGATAGGATTAGAAAATTTTCGCAGCAATTGTGGTGATTTTTTTATGAGATAAAGAATTCATATTGTTTGAATATAATTAATTTAGATAGACAAACATGTATAATAATATCTCATGGGTCACGTCTCACGTTATTTGAGTCCTACACGCATAGCATTCCATATTATATCAAGAGCGGTGCTACACGCATGGCCCGAATATCTCTCGAAAAGATTATTTTATTTTTAATGATTTTTTTGACAGTTTTAAATAATTTTTAAAAATAAAAATAATTCATATTATTATTAAAAAACTTTTTTTAATCATTTAATAAATAAATAAAAAAACAATTCGAGTAAAATATATAGCATTTCTCTTATATCAATCTTGATCTTCCAAATCATGAAGTAATCGGCCGGTTCTAATTAACAAGTAACTTAGAGAGCTGCTTAATCTTGTTTTATGAATATTTGTCAAAATTATTTGAAGTCGCGCGCAATATCTTGATCAAAATTATTGTAATTTCTCGCCAAATGTCAATGTGTCATGCATCCATAGTAGTGATGATTGAGATCAAAGTGGTGTGAATCATGCACTGATAGCAGCCCAAAAGGTGTGAGCTTAAAATTGTGCGATTCATTCATTTCTCACCAAATTTACTTAAGTTGGCTTGTCTTTTGGAGTAGTACTATGATTTCCCATCGAGAAAACTCTTTGATGATTTGTCAATAATTACGTTTGTCTTGCTGATACACATTGTGGAACATGACTCTCTTGGCGTGGCACTACTATGTAGTGTCGCGTGATTTATTAATAAAAAAATAGATAATGTATATTCAAACCAAAAAACATCAAGAAATACAAAAAGAGAAATATTGAAACTCTAAGTTCCTTCTACCCTTTCGAATTTGTATTTTTAATTTTTTTTTAATAAACTACATGGCATCACATGATGGTATCGTATTAACAGAGTCATCTGAGCGGTAAATTTTTTATGGCCAAATAACATTTTTCATCTAAAAATAATGATATATATGTAACTATATTCAGAACCCTTTACACGATCCTGCATTAATTGAGGGGTGTTTTATAAAATAATTAAAAATGAAAATAAAAAAATAACATTACTTTGTAGAAATTATTTCAAATTCTTTCTTTAGAATATTAATTTTTTAATCAAAATAACATCATTTTATATAAATTCTTTTAATTTAGAATATAATTTCATCAAAAAATTTAAAAATAATTATATTGTATAATTACCCTCTCGAGAATCTCAACTCAAACGTATCTTAATATCTAATATCTATCGAGTAATGATACACTTACATTTTATTTACCACTAGTTTATCATTCATAGAGTATTTATTTTTTTATAATGTTTTTAAGTATTTTTTAACTTTCTTAATTATTAAGAAAAAATTTTAAAAATATATATAATTTTACTAATATTCACTTTTTTAATCATTAAGTAAAATAATTTTTTTTTAAAATTAAAAAAAATAAATTAGTGATAAATAAGACGTATACCTATTATTATTGATATCTATTAGACCGATATCCTCATCGGTTGATTGCGACCCTTGCTCTGTCAGGGGCCTCGCCTTCCTTCATGGGCTCTCTTTGGACTTTCACGTCCTTTTGGGCCCTCCTCGGTTTGGACCTATGCCTGCTTGTTCCACCATAATAATTATTCGTATTTATTATATAGGAAATGCTACATATATTAATGTGTGAATATATACATTTACATATATATATATATATATAATTATATATTCTTTCCTATTATACACACATATCACATCAAGAAGTTATATATTCTTTCCTATTATATATTCTTTAAACATGAGCAAATAATATTTTCGTAATTTATAGAAGGAAAATTCTACACAACCTCTCCAACCTCCAAACACTACTAATTTTTA
Organism: Platycarya strobilacea; assembly: GCA_036898215.1. Classification (NCBI taxonomy): domain Eukaryota; kingdom Viridiplantae; phylum Streptophyta; class Magnoliopsida; order Fagales; family Juglandaceae; genus Platycarya; species Platycarya strobilacea. The sequence continues at coordinate 45,525,675 of CM072550.1, forward strand.
ATTTTTTTTAGTTTTTTAATATTTTTATTTTGAATTTTTTCTTTTTAAATTAAATTAATTTTTTTAATTTATTATACATATATCAAATATATAATAAAAAATAAAATAAAATAAAGTGTGGTGCGTGAAAGTTATGTGAATAGTAAGAAATTATGAAGATTTTTTCTTTATATAATATTTGTAATTATTAGAATCTAGTAATTGTTTATATAATTTAAGTAATACAGTCATAATAACGATATAAACAAATTTAAGGCCCCGCTTGGATTCGGAGATGAGAAGAGTTGAGATGAGTTTAGTTTATTTTTTAATATTATTATTATTTTGGAATTTGAAAAAAGTGTGTTGGAATTTGAAAAATGTGTATTGGAATTTGAAAAATGTGTATAGGAATTTGTGTTTTGTATAAAAAATTATAAAAATATAATGATGAAATGTAAGTGAGTTGAGATGAGCTCAACCCACTTCCGAATCCAAGCAGCCCCAAATATACAAATTCCGTGCAATAGTTTTACAAAGATGTAAACTTACAAATTCCGTACAAATTACGCTTTTTTTTTCATGTTACTATAGAACAACTTTGTATGAAAAATGCATTACTGAAAAATCACGTAACAGTGACTGAATTTTGCAAAAAGACTAGAGTATTATTATATATCATACTTTCGTGGTAATTTTATCTTATTAAATAAGATATAACATATTTATTTTTATTAAATAATAAAAAAAATATAAAAATAATTATTTAATCATGACAAATATATCACATCTTACTTAAAAATACTAGTTAGAAATTTAGATTATGTTAAGATTCGAAGATGAGATAAGTTGAAATGAGTTTAATTTATTTTTTAATATTATTATCATTTTGATATTTAAAATATATATATAGAAATTTAAAAAATGTATATTAGAATTTAAAAAAATTATATAGGATTTTCTATTTTGTATAAAAAATTAAAAATATATAATAATAAAATAAAAATGAATTAAGATAGTTTTAAATTTAAACGGGCCTTAACTTTCTTTTGCAAAATGTACAACGTGTCGAGAGTGGGCTGGTTCCCTAGCGCATTGACTTTTTCTTGTATTTACTTTTCATAAATAAAAAGCCACCGGAATCTTGCCATGCGTACAGAGAGCTCAACTCCACCTACGCACCACCCGTTTCAGATTCCCTACTTCGTATGAAACTAAAAAGACGAAAAGGCACCTCAATCAAGTGGCTCCTACTAAGTTGACGGTCGAGATTTGTTTTCCATCCCACACGTGTATGATCGAGATGAGTGTAACCGTAACTTCTGGTCATGCGGATTCACCCAATTTTTTATATTGCTTTCGGAGAAAAGATCGAGTGCTCCTCATACACCATAGTCAGAACCAATGGGTCTTCTCTGAAAACTTCGCTGCCAGTGTGGCTTCGCCGGAAAATTCATAGCCTCCCAGACCGGAGATTAAACTTCTGGCCAGTTTCCCGGTCAAGGTACCGATTTTCAGATTCTCCGTTTTTAGGGTTATAGAATTTCTCTTACTCGTATTGAATGAGGTTGAATTTCGCGTTGAAACTTTTTCAATTGGAAGCATTTTCTTCTTTTTTGGAGTTTCGGGGTTTGATTTTGAGTCAGGGTTTGATTTTGAGTCATGACGATGAACTGTCGGAGATTTTGGTACAAAAGATATTTTCGATGTTTTTTTTTTAAAGTCTTTATTTTTTGTTTGTTTATTTATGCGTGGTTGGGATTTGTGGACAAAAACGGTATATTTATCCGTACGCTAAAGGCGTCTGTTTCTTTTCAGAAGTTTATTCGACTGAGTACTACTGATGTGTCTCAGTCCGTACACACTTCATTGAGAAGCAAGGAACGAGCAGCGAAAGCGAAAGTTGAATCAAATACTTTCCTTTTCACTTTGGAAGTAGAAGAAGCAAAATGGTAACCATTCTAGACTCTTATGTTGCAACTTACTCTTATCGGTTTTTTTTTTCTTGTGTTTTTTTTTTTTAATTCGTTTTGTTTTTTGGGGGTTTTTTTTTTTTTTTTCTTTGGGGCGCCCGTCGGGGGGGGGGGGGGGGGGTTGTAATCAAAATGGTGAATAGTGGACTAAGTTAGAGTTTTGGGCTTTTCCGGTTGTTATTTAATATGTACTCGAACTGACATGATTGAATCCAGTTTTGTTAAGTGTTCATTACATGTGTTAGAGATTACTATCATATGCATATTGGTGATTTTATGAACAGAAATTAAAACTTTTTCATGGGTGAGGTGAGAAAGGTGTTTTCGAAGGCCTTCTAAATCTTGAGATGAGCTACTACGGTTAAAACTTGAAACAACTGCACAGAATGCATGGAGCTATGTTTCATGGCCTTTGAGAGGGTGATCTTCTAGGAGTGGCTCACGCTTTCACTTTTTCTCACTAGGTTTTTATTAGTTGTCTTTGTTAATTCATCCTTTCAAATTTTATATCTTCTTTGTTTCTGGCATTCTTCTGAATTTTGGTAGCTTATACTGGCTTAAGTGAAGGCATTGGAAAATAGTTAGCTTAATCCAATCCCTCGCAAGCCCCAAAAATATTCAAGAATATTTGTGTTAGTGCGGGAGAGCTTGATTGAGTGTATAAACAGGGGTTGAACCTTCTGGATTTCATATGAAGGTATTCTGGACTTCAGCTTGAGCTATGCATTGTGTTTGGCTAGAACTCCCTTGTGAATTCTATACTTTTTGTGGTGATTACTAAGAGGGCTTTACTAAAGAAAAAAGCGAAGGGCATGGGCTTAATGAATTGGAGTTAGGAAAGTGATATGTATAGAGAAAAGTATGATAATGCTGGTCCATTGCTCTTCGTGATCATGGACCATGATGGTGCTTTATGCTAAATAGCATAACAAGCAATGCGGGAGGTATTGCTTAATGCTGGAGATTTTGTTATGTTCCATGGTGGTTATTTTTTGCAGAGGGAACAAGAATAATTTTTGTGGTTTTGTATTTGATGTGCTGTGGAATAATAAATCTAATCTTTTAATTCACTTCTGGTAAATGAGGTGTCAGGTTCCTTCTGTATTCTATGATGATGGATTATTTCTATACCTTGGAACCTGCAAATATCACTTTTTAATTTTTTTAAAGACAAATAAAAAACCCCAAGGGATTGGCTCAAGTAGTAAAGGCCTTGGGTTTGGGCTTATGCTCCCCTAGGTGTAAGGTTCAAATTCCCTTGGGTGCAAATAATCTCTAAGGGCCATCGGACTGAGGGATTTCTCTTGAAATACCTGAAGTGTACTTGGGAAATACTCCTTGTCAAGGGTCTATGCACCCTGGGGATTAGTCGGGACGCTGTTCCTAATACCTGATGCCAATAAAAAAAAAAAAAAAAAAGACAAGTAAAATTATGTCAATTCTTTGAAAAGGAAAATAGTAGTTATATGGAGAGTGGTCAAGAGTAACTGGTAAGGAAAATGACTTACAAATCACAAATCAGATCCTTGAATTAAGGCATTAAACCCTTTACCTTTCTTTCATGTCCACCATGAGGAAGTGTGTGCATGTTTCATGTTCGAGTCCATAAAGGTTGAATAATTTTGTTTGGAAATCTTTTCAGAACAAGGATTTTTGGACGGAAAAAGGTGCTGGACAAGTACATGATGGAGACTCAACATTTGATAATACTTCCAGAACTGAACCAAAACGATCTCATCAATGGTTTGTAGATGCTGCTGAAACAGAGCTGTTCCCTAACAAGAAGCAAGCAGTGCATGCTCCGAACAGCAAATTTAGTTCCGGAATGTCAGTTGCAAGTATCCCATCTTGGGAAAATGCTTCCAGTTTTAATTCAGTTCCAAATCAATTTGTCAGTCGTTTATTTGGATCTGATACAGCAAGGTCTGTCAACTTTGCTGAAAGGACTATATCTTCTGCTGGAACAGAGAATTTGAATGTGAGAAGAAAGGGTATGGATGACCAATTTGGAGAAGATGCAGCCATTGGTTTGGCCATATCTCATGCTATGGAAGATCCTGAAATATGTCTTACCTATGGTGGAATAAGAAAAGTCAAAGTCAATGAAGTTAAGGATAGTGAATCTGGTATGCATAGTCAAAAGGGACATTGTTCTAGTGGGGAAAATATCAGTCACCTGTCTCCAGGTCAGGCTTATGACAGAGAAAGTGAAGCCGCTTTTACATTAATAGGGCAGTCCTATAACCAAGATGACTGTGTCACTTTAATGGGTCACACCCACAACAGGGGAGATGCCAATATCAGAGTGATAACTCCCACATATGGCAACGGAGATGGCACTTCCATTTCAATGAGTGATACCTATGGTAAGGGGGAAGCTAATATTTTATCTTTTAGTGGATTCCCTGATGAACAAGATATCATCCCTGTGGGCAGGCCCGTCAGCGGCTATGATCTATTATTCAATCAGCCTTCAGTTCAAACATTAGAAACATCCTGTGAGAAAGCTCTGGACACAACAAATGCCACTGCCGTTCTGAGTCCAACGAGGGCAACTAAATCAAGACCTGAATCTGTTTCTAAGAATAAGCCAGAATTCAGAACATCAAAGAAAGAAGCTCCAAATAGCTTTCCCTCAAATGTTAGAAGCTTGATATCAACTGGTATGCTTGATGGGGTCCCTGTGAAGTACATTTCCTTGGCACGGGAGGTAAATTCGACTTTTCTTGATTTCTTCAGGCTTTACTGTTTTGCTTGAATGACATACAATCATATTCATGCATTTAACAGGAGCTTCGTGGGATTATAAAAGGTTCTGGCTATCTTTGTGGGTGTCAGTCATGTGACTATTCTAAGGTAAGCCATTCATTGGTGTTCCTGGTATTTAACAATTACTTTTGAGCTAACCGATGATTTCTTCTTTTATTTTTTTATTTGTTAAGGTGCTGAATGCATACGAGTTTGAGCGCCATGCTGGCTGTAAAACAAAGCACCCTAACAATCACATATACTTTGAGAATGGAAAGACTATTTATCAGATTGTACAAGAATTAAGAAGCACGCCTGAGAGTTTATTGTTTGATGCGATTCAAACTGTTTTCGGTGCCCCAATTAATCAGAAATCCTTCCGAATTTGGAAAGGTAACAACACTAGCTATATTTTCAATTGTCATTCTCTCTCCCTGCGGGGGCCAGGATTTAGTTTAACTTTTATAAACTGTCCCATTTTGTGTTCTTTTTTCACCTGCTGAAGTGCCGTGATTTCTGATATTCCTTGTTTCTTCTGTTTTTCTAGAATCATTTCAAGCAGCAACTCGTGAGCTTCAGCGTATATATGGAAAGGAGGAACTGAACATATAGCGGTATTCGGGATGAGCCTTAATCAAATCGTAAGATAGTGTCAACTCATGTGTATAGAAACGAGTTAACACCTTTTTTATGGGGGGGTAAATTAAATTATTAATTATGTTCCCTCTTTCCGTTGTATAACTTGTATTGAAGAGTGAATGGTTTTTTGTTATTTTGGTGCACAAATGCATTTCAGTTGTAAATATGGAAGTTAGACTTCGCCAAATTCTCATTTTCAGTATTAAATCCTAAGAAATGCGAATTGATGTCTAGAAGGATGTTTTCCAAAAATTATCGCAGCTGTTACAGGAACATGTACTCAACAGTAAGCCGATGCTTGTCATCATAAATGCAGTTTGGGAAAAATATATTATAACATTTTTTTCTTGTCTTCACACCATAAATCATAATGTCGATTGGCCCATCTTTCTTGGGTTTGATATCCAAAGAAATTATTCTAAAGAAATTATTCAAATGTTTATGGTTGATAAGCCGGTTTTTTAATAACGATTCTTGTTTGTTTATGTCTTGAGGGTTAATAAGCGGAAGCATGTGAGTTGGAATGCACTATCCTCTTATTTGGCTTTGGGGTTGTTTTAGTCATTATCACTTAATCGGATCTTCCTTTATTTTAGTAGGCATCAGTCTTCTTCATCGTAATATGGATCAAAATAATCCCTTGGTGTACATTCTGAGAAATGATTCAAATGTCCAACGGTAGATTAATGAGTTACAAGAGTTTCTTTTCCCTCCTTTCACTCTTCTGCATATACTTTCCATAGCAAATCCCCAATGCCGTTCAAAGTGATGCCTCACAATTTCGAATCAATCAAGCAATTCTCATCAAAGCTGATCTAGTCTGATACCATGTAAAATTATCACTTGTCTCAAAAGATTAAGCCAATAGGAAAAGTTATATTTGCATTACTTATTTTATATCTTAACATATACATCATAAATACCGAATGAAAAATTCAAAAGAAGATAAATATATATATATATATAACCAGGCTGACACAGTAGGAGGATAAAACTCAAATGAAAAGTCACTCATATACATAATAGGCAGCAAATATGCATGCACCATATAGTAGTACTACAAGCAATACTCATCTAATTCACACGCAATATTTCTTCATTTTACACAATAATTCGATGATAATACTACTGAGAAGCTGCCAAAAGTGCTTGGGATTGCTTCTCAAAGCGGAAACCGTTTGCCTTGGAGTCATCTGCAGACCAGATAAAGATACCATGAAGTTGCTGCTGATTCCTGAGCCTATTGCAGGCAGTAAAGAACCCATTTTGTGGGGATAACCCTCCACTTCCATCACTAACAAAGCTTGCCAAAACCTTACCACCCTTGTATTTTGAGCTTTGGGTGTGAAAATAGTCCATAAATTGAGACACAGTAGTTCCCTTATCATATGCATAAAACTGGAAGTTGATATAATCTATTTGGTTCCCATATTTATTCCAGAGTGCCAAGTAATGTTCCTGAACTTGATCATCGTCGAATGGAGCTATCGAAGCAAATGAGATTACCTTATTCCTCTTCAGAGTCGATATAAGCCGTCCGATGCACTCTGCATAGGTATCAGGATCACCTTTGAAGTGTTCATAATCAATGTCAATTCCATCCAAATTGTACTGCTTTATGATTGTTGTAAGTGATGAAACAGCATTAGACACCCAAGAATCTACTGAAGAGGGGCTGAAGAAAGCAAAGCCATTGGCAACACTATCTCCTCCTAAACTCAACCCAACTTTGACATTTGAATGGGCATTCTTGATGGATGAAACTTGGGAGGGGCTAAGATTCTGAGAATCCCAGAAAATGTTGAATTTTCCATTGGTGGGAGAGGGGGAAGTTGACGTGTCATAGTCAATAGCAAAAGAGAGAAGGAAGTGGAATTCAACACCTGGGTTTATAGGAACATCTGTGAATTTGACATTGTTGAATTCAGCTCCTATATATTCTCTGAAGAGGTTTGAGTTTGTGGGTGCTGCTTGGGCGGCTTCCATTTGGGGGATGAAGAGGGCTTCAATAATGAGAAGGGTAATTAAAAAGAGCTTGGGAAATTCCATTGCCACTGAAGACTGAGGAGTACTAGATTTGTGGCTTAGGATTTGAGTGAAATGAATACTCTTTGCATGCCATTATATACTGAGTTTAGACCTATTTAAGGACATTGAGGAAATCAAGAAAAAAAAGTTTTGGTTTTGTGCCGTTTCCGTACGTTGTTATTATGCATTGATGTTCTAGTCTTGTTTCCATTGAGAAAATGACATAGGCTAGTGTGGGTTGAATAATGCTCTTAATTTGGTTCTTGACAGAGCGGCTTAAATGAAAAGCCGCTTAAGACATGATGCATCAACTAGTATGATTGAAGATGATAAAATTTAAGATTAAGTAATAAAAATAACAATTATATTTATCAAACAGAAATATCATCTGTAAAAAGCAAACCAAACACACAATAGAACGAAACCGTGTGGTTAAATTAATTAAAAAACCACTTAAAAAAATGCCACATATCCGATCCACTAGTGTGATTAAAAACAACTAAAAGCAAGATGAAAACAAACGTGTAGGCTAGGGGACATGATGAGAGTAATGTTAGTATGGTTGTAGAGTGTGTAAGTGTCATACATTTATTTTAAAAAAGAGTGAGATTTACTATTAAAAAATTAATTTTTTTTTATATAGATTTCATATTTATTCAATTTTTTCAAAATGATTATACAATATTTACTCACTTACGACTGTAATTATTATTTTTCATGTTTATATATATAAAAGAGCAGTTCAAGTGTGGGTTGAATGGTCTTTTGGACTGGCTTTGAATAAACAACCATGTTGAAGATCTCTTTGGATGGTAATTGGTGAGGGAGAGTAAAGGGAAGGGCAAACCCTCCAGCTTTCCGTGCAGGGACCAGTTTTCTTGACTCATAAATTATACCTTTGTGGGATCTAATAAATTATTATATAATTAACTCTATCTGGGTGTCTCAGAACATATTCCTTTTGGATAATGGGGACATATGAAAGAACTAAGAAGATGTGGTTAGGTTCAGTCCAAAAGGAGATAAGAAGGTACTGGATCTCAAACATCATATATGCACATAAAAAAATATAGAGTAATGGTAGGGATTCTTATTTTTAGATTCCTATTTAGGGATTCCTATTTGGGATTTTTTTTTTTTTTAGTTTTTTATTTTGCATGATTTTTAAATAAGTATTTTAAAACAATATTGTATTTTTTTTTATATTTTTAAAAAATGGTTTAAGATGTTAAAAAAATCATGTAAATGAAACATACATCTTAAAATACTTAGATTTTTAATTTTTTTACATGATTTTTTTAACATCTTAAAACCTTTTTTTAAAATATAAAAAAATCACAACATTGTTTTAAAACACTTATATAAAAATCATGTAAAATAAAAAACTAAAAAAAAAAAGTCTCAAGTAGAAATTCTCAAGTAGGGATCCCTAATATTTTTTAAAAATATAACAAGTAATTCTGATAAACATTTTGAGTCAGAAAGGGAAACAATATTTAGTCTTAAGAGTGTGCTAGTGTCACACAATTTATAAAAAAAATGGATAAATTTAGGGTTTATATGTTAAAATTATTTTTTTGATAGTGTGCTAGTATCACGCAATCCCTCTAAAAGAAGTGGATAAATTTAGAGTTCATATGTAAATATTATTTTTTTAATAATGGATCCTAATATTTTTTTTAAATTAGTGTGCAAGATTTGCATACTTTAAATTGCATTTAATATTATTTGATCAGAAAACTGGTTTGGCTTTGATTTTGAAGAGTATTAACTTGTACAGTTCTTGGACTAATATCTTTCTTTATCTTAAAGTTAGAAAGTGGTTCAAAACTATATTTAGATTTCAAAACAATTACAGATATATTCATATATTTTCAATCCAAATTGAAGCACAAACCAATCAAATGATAGTTTTTTTTTTTTTTTTGTGGAGAAACCAAACAATAGTTAGAATTTGTAGTTAGTGACTAAACAAAATAACAAAAAAAGGGCATTCCTTTCTATCAAAACTAAACCTTTTAAATTGGAAATTATTCTTTATCTTTAATAAGAGGATTTAATTTTTAATTTAATTTATTTATTTAGGTGAATTTAAAATTATTCGATTTGTATAATCATCAATTACTGACATTGATAAACGATACAAGGCAATTTGATTATAATTTAATAGTCATAAGTAGAAAGCTCATATTCTTCAGTCATTGATAAATAATTTGTTGCATAATACTCAACACAATTAATAAAAATATACAAATTCTGAAATCAATTCTGTAATTAAGCAACCGTTTCTTTTAAATATTAGTTTCCAATTTTCAATCAATAACAGGTGTATATGTGTGTGTATATATATATGTATATATATATATGTATATATATATATATATGTATGTGTGGAAGAATTAGAGATCTATATAACGTTGAAAATATTAAAAAAAATTTGGAGATAATGGTATTAAAAGATAATATTAAGAAAATCACAAATTTGAGTTGAAACATAGAAAAAGTAATCAAAACAATAAAATAACCAAGAGATTATTAAAAAATGAGATTTTAAAACAGAGAGAATAAGAGCACATATTTAAAGTTCAAAAAAAATTATACAAAAAATTTTAAATTTTAAATTTTAAATTTTAAATTTTAAATTTTAAAATTGCATGGATGTCATCTAGATTTAAAATTTATAATAATTTTATCCGAATTCCAAAAAAAACAATTAAAATGGAACAGAATGTAGTCCAAAATGGATTAGAACAAGCTGAAATTTAGAACAAAACAAAACGAGAAGAATGTATAGTGCATAGTTTTAAATTTCATATCGTACCGGCCGGTAAGGCATCTGTCCGGTACAGAACAATGTGATATTTCGTATTGGCCGGTACAAAATATTTCGACCGAAATACTGGCCAGTACTAGCTGATATCTATGTTTCGAGCATGCCAAATTTCGGTCTTTTTTTTTTTTATTTGCTATTTATTTATCGCAATTTAGACTAAATTAATTATATATAATTTATTCATATATTGACTATTATTTTAATATATAATTTATATATGTATTTATATATATTATTTATTTATGCATAAACTATTTTCAAAAGGTACATAAAATGATACCAGTACCGAAATATTTTATTTCAATATCCTGACCAGTACACCCACTGATATGATATTTAAAATATTGATATAATGTGCTATAGACTACACCAGAACAAAAAATTTCAACTTTTCTGGCCGGGGCAAATCGGAATTTGAAACTATAATAGGATCCCCTCCACACGTCATTTGAAATCTAATTGGTAGCAGCTCATAAATTTATAACCACTTTTGTTTCTACTTTCTAATCCATCTTAGTTTCACGTGGAAAATTTTTGTAATCGAGAAAACAAAGACATCATTCTACATTGGAAATTGCATTTAATGTAAATCTGTTCATGTCCCAAGATGCAGATAGGAACGGGGGAGAAAAGAAAATTAAAGCTATTGTTTGCCACAATATACGAATCCAAAGTCGGCAACAAAATAGAACTCTCAAATATAAGAAACTACTCTTCACACACTAAAACAAGTTTAAAAAGAATGAGTCAGAAAAATTACAAGCACCCATTATATTGTTATCACAAATTAGTTTTTTGCTTTTGTTTGCCCCCTTTTGCAGAGAAGTGTCGCCTTCATTATCTGGTGATCAAATAATTGGCTCCTAAGAACCACAGCAAGCTGATCTTTGGGCAGCTTGGCCAACTCCAGGTGCCTGGTCCGGTTGATTGATCTTAATCGTCGAAGGCTGCAATGACAGAACCATACCAACATTTTCAAAAACAGATACCCGAGGAAGATCTCTAATAATTTCATTGCACTTCTTCATTCTTATTTAAGACAAGATGGGAAATTTGTACCTCAGCCCTAGAGTCGGTGTCTGCAAGCCTTTGCTTTATATCCCTTGCTATTGAAAAGAAAACTTGCTCCACATTTAGATTTGTCTTTGCACTCTGCAATGAACAGTATATTTTAGTACTTACGATACCGATTAACCAGCTTCCATAATCAGTAGCATTACTTACAGTCTCAAAGAATTTGATACCATACTCGTCAGCAAGTGCTTGGCCCTTGGAGGTAGGCACAGCCTACAAAAAAAAATGATATTGACTGGGTGTGAACATTGATCTTATAAATGCATGAGGGGAGAGATAGTGCGGTAGTCAACAATTAGAAGTCCCCAAAAAGACACAATGAAGGAGCTCAAAGCATGGACAAAACTAGGTACTAGTAGGTTTTCTTTTTCAAACCTAAAGCAAATCAGATTTAATTTAACGGAAATACCAGCATAAAGAAACATACCCTCTTGCTTTCATCCATGTCAGCCTTGTTCCCAACCAGTATCTTGTTCACATTATCTGAAGCATGCTGTTCAATGTTGCGAATCCAGTTCCTAATGTCTGCAAAAAGTGAGAAGCCAGGTCTTAATAAAGCAGTAGAAATCCATAAATGAAGTTTTATCAATCCAAGCAAGGAAATCAGAAAGAGCAGGAGGGGGCAGGGGGGAAAACATACTGTTGAAAGATGATTCATCAGTCACATCATAGACCAGTAAAATTCCCATGGCTCCACGATAGTAAGCTGGAAATGAACATACAATAATAAGGAAAAAGAACAAGAGTATTATAGGGAAAAAGAGTGTTCTAAGTTATTGTGGCAATACAAAGCAATGACGACAAAACCAAAGACCAAGACAGGAATACAACAATTTATCAGCTGACCTCCCAGTTTTAAGATCAAAATAAACAAGTTAATGACATCTAACTATAGAGCATTTGGACTATTCTAGAAATTTCATGTATCAGTCACTTGGTGGAGACCACTGGAAACCCTTGGAAGGTTCCATGGGGCTGCTGGTTAAACTCTAGAATGTTCAAATTAAAAAAGAAAATGAGGGATTTTATTCTGACGTTTTGTTGGGTTCCTCTTTTCAGAGATTTGGACAAGCCAAGAGATAATCAATCCGCCTGAGCTCAGGTTGGCTCAAGTAGAAACAAACTCCACAGTATTAACTTGAGCTTAGTTGAAAAGCCTTGCATTTGACCGAGAGGTCAGTGAGCCACTCTGGGACTCCAATGATTTTATTGTATTATAATATTAACAACAGGAACAGACAAGCCCATCAGTTGGCCCAAGTTTACAGAGAGCCTCTCTGGTATTTATACCATATGATTATTTGATTGAGTAAAACAGTGTTAAAACCAAAGGGATCCCTAGAGTCCCACAATAGAAGACAGAGACATTAGTATTTAAGAGCAACTTTTTTTCACCAGTAGATTGCTTATAACTGGCCTACATTGAGCCAGTTCACAAGCATGTAAGCAAACTTTAATATGTTAAGACCTGTTTTTCAAAGTAATTATGACGAGACTTTAAACTGGGCTTCATTTCATAACAAACGAGCCAAGTGAAGCTTCCTCTAAAGCCAAACCCAAGATAATTGCAACTCTGCAAGTAACTCAGCTCATCTGAGCTGACTACTTTATACCTGGAACTCCAGTTTACCACCCAAACAATAAATTTGTTCTTTAAGTTCCCTTGTCAAACTGCAAGTTAAATAAGCTCATCCGATGAGCTTGTTTCAGCATGGAAACTCTACAAGGTGAACAATGGAAGAATAACCGTTTGGTTGACAGACTCAATTGAGATCAACTCAGTTCAGTCTAATTTTAAGCTAAGTCTAACATTCAAATACTCAACTCTCAAATTACTAAACTCATGTCAACTCAAAACCTCTTTACACGTGGAACCCACAACCTTTTTCAAATCAATACTTCTTTTCACGCGGGACCCACAACCTTTTTAACTTTTCATAAATACATCTAAACTTATATTAACATTCAAATATATTTAAACTCATTTTAGTCATACCCTACAAAACTCACTCCACGATCTTAACTCACTACTATTCCAAAAGATTTCAACTCATCTCAACATCCAAATGCAGCCTCAGATATCTCCCATGTATCAATTTTCCTCGTTAAATGATTTGAGCAACAGAAGGTAATGGCCAGAGTCAAGTCTTAAGTTTTTTTTTTTTAAATAAGTACCATACTATCTGAGTTTTTCTGATATAAAATGCCTGTAAACAGATATTTATAGGGGAAAAAAAAAAGTTTACCAGTTGTGATTGTTCGGAACCGCTCCTGGCCAGCTGTATCCCATATTTGCAGCTTGATTCGTTTTCCATCTAGCTCAATGGTTCTTATCTTAAAGTCAATGCTGTGTAGAGAAGACTGACATAGTGAGATTGGTAAAAATTTTCAAGAACCCAACACTTATTGCAGCAGAGCAACTCCAAAATCCCAAGAATATGTACCCGATGGTGGTGATGAAACTAGTGGTGAAGGAGCCATCTGAGAAGCGTAAAAGAAGGCAACTCTTACCCACACCTATAAAGGGAAACAACAAGAATCATCAAAAAACCCTTGGTCAAATCTTAGGTGCAGGCATTACTATTAACTAGCCTACAAATTAACTTAATGAGATCAATAGCTTTACATTGCCCAAAAAGTAGTCCTTAATTATGACTGGTAAATCCTAAAAAAATAAAACTTCACTGATATGCTCTCCAGAAGTACAGGAATACAAACTAAGTAGGCCTGTTCATCCGGGCCGAGTTGTACCCGGCCCGGTTTAAAATTTTATTTGTTTCTTAACATTTTTAATTTTTTTTTTAAAAAATGTTTAAGGAAATTTTAAATCCGGGTTCCGGATTCCCAAATCTGGAACCCGGATGAACACCCATAAAACTAAGAACCTCCAATGAGGCTAGCCCAATGAGAATTTTGCTGTATTATCAACAAGTTGCCAAACCCATTGGCAGATCCAGCACCAACTCAACTAAATCGCATAAGTGTCTCCATAAATTTAAATTTTTCATATGAGTGCACAATCTTATGATCAACTACTAATCCTATTTGAATGATGAGGACGATCATAAATGCTAGCTACCCTCCCTCTCTGAAGGTCAAGTGACCAACCCTAAGTAGCAACATTCATACGTTTAATATGCTCAATAAAAAAGAAAAGAGTTGTTATTAAACACAAGAATATCCGAATCCATTCATACGTTTAATATGCTCAAGAACATTCGTATTTCCAAACACACTGAAAACTGAGCAGTATAAACCAATCAAGAAATTTAACATCACTTATTGGTCCAAATATCATGAGTAACTTGTGTCAAAATTTCTATTGCTACACCCACACACCCACACACACACACAGAGAAGAGGGCAATAACAAAAACTACAACAACGAGGCTTAAGTATATATCTAAGGCTAGAAGAGGAGTTAAAAAATTCTAACAACCAATCACAAGTAGCTAGGAAAAGTTTTGTTAATTGAGACAACATAGCAAAACACAAAGTCTCAGAATTAATCAAAATTGGATACATGACAGCATTGGCTATTTTTCAAGATGAAACATTATGGAGACTCCCAATATTTAACACCAAAAAACTCCAAAATAGGTCAGGACGAGTATAAACAGGAATCAAATTAGATCTATACAAAGACCACATCACAATGTTTACTAAGCCCCAACAAAAAGAAAATTTTCAAATCCAAAAATAAAAAGTAAAAGAAATAAACACGACAAATCAAGTCAAACCAAAGCACAGGCAAGCTAAAATGCAGAATTAATTTATAATTTTCCGAACTCTGTACCTATCTATGTCCCTGGAACATAATGTTTTGTTTAGTTCTCGTTAAAATAAGAGGGAAAACAAAGGAAACATGCTCCAATAAACGTACCACTGTCGCCGATCAATAGAAGCTTTATGAGGTAATCGTAATCGGCCCGAGCCCTTGCCGGTGGAGCAGCCATTGAATTATTAGTTTAATTTTAATATGAAATATAAATCCCAGCCAGCAATTTACCCTCTGAAAGCAAACAAAAAGGATATAAAAACCAAAATTCTAGTCGAATGCATAGAAAATACGATGAGGACGATAAAAAAAAAAAAAAATCAAAAATGGAAAGAAGAAATACCAGATCGGAAACGAATTGAGAGAGCTTTAGCGATATAAAGTTGGAGAGAGTGATCTTGGAGAGGTCCGAAGTGATAGAGCAAAAGATTTTGGAGAGAGAGAGAGAGAGTTTTGAGGTGAATTCCGCTGTGCTTTGGTTATTATAAGCTGCTCTGGCTATGGTGGGATTCGCTAAAATGCGCACTCTGTTCTTTCCTCTTGCCGCACTTCTGCTCTCGCGCACGTTAATACTTGCCTTCAATAACTGGATTTCAACTAATTAAATTCCGCCACGTGTTAACGAAGTGAGTTTTTCTACTTTCATCCAGGTGTCAATGGTTAAGTGGCTGGATAGATGTGCCCTAAAAAATAGCAGGTGGAGATGCATGTAAAAGATTGGAGCTTGGGCGTATGTGCTGGCATCCCAATCATCGCCTAATTGGTTCCCCCACTTTGTCAAAGCTGTTATGTTACAACTGTCATATGAGAATAGGCTGCATAGAAAAATCTTGTTTGGTTCCCATGCAATCAGAACCATCCTAACTTTATTTTTAATCAGTCAATCAATTTTCATCGTTTGCAAATAAATTGAGAAGATTAACGAAAATATTCTATTCTCAAGAAATATACATAAAGATAATTTTATAAATTAATATTATTTAGTATAATACATCATATTATAAAATTATTTTTATAATAAGATAAATTTAAATTATCTAACAAATCAAATGTAGCTATGTCAATTTATAAAATTATTTTTATATAATTTATTTATAGATATTAGATATAACAACATTTGAAGATTAATACCAAATAAAATTTTAGTATGTATAAATTTCACGAACATTTTTTTTATTATGGGAGTTTATTTTTAAATTTTATATGTAAATTTTATATTTATTCACATTTTTTTTTAAAAATATGCAAAACTTGCACATTTTAGATACGTAAATATCAGTTATCAATACTTTAGAATTTTTAAGTTCTTTATTAAAATGCAGATAAATAAACATATAAGATATATATAAAAATAAAATGATTTTTATAATATGCTTATTGACATGTCAAACAGATCATTAGATTAGCATGAAAATCTGCCGCATTAACTAATATAAAGATGTCTTTAGGTTCTAGTATTGCAATAAGCAGTATATTTATACAACAGTTTGTAAGTAATAGAATTTATGTATAATGCAAATAATAAAAATTAAGAAAATTAAATCAGTCACTTGATAACCTTTTTTTATTGGATATATATATAAGATAACAATTTGGATTGCATTTATTAATTATATTATGGAAATTTCTTATCACAGTAATTTTGCACTAAAATTGTTGTCAAGGTATATGCTTCTAAAATATATTTTTATTGAGTAATTTATGCTTTAAAATATAAAAGAAATTGCTAATTAGTAATTATGTTATGTTAAGTATTTAAGCCAATTTGACTCATATATTTTTATATAAAAAAAAAACTGTTAAAAAAGCCCATCTTTTTAAATATTCCTGATGTCGTAAGTGTTTCGGATAAGAGCTTTTAAGAAATTATTAGTGTTTTATTTTTTCTTTATGTTAGATGGGTTTCACGACAAGTGGTGTGTTATAACACACCGGTTTACGTGTAGCAAAACGTAATCACCAAATACTTAAATCAACAATATTACGTACAGGCGTAGAATATATAAATATCGTTTAAAAATTTTGAAAAAAAGTAAAATTTATTATTAAAAAATTAATTTTTTTAACTTAAAATATATATTTAATCAATTTTTTTAAATAATTATTTGACGTTTACATATTTTACGATCGTATATATTAATTTACTATTTAAATAAATAGTATAATCCGATCCGTTTAATTAAACATGTTGATCATACAGGGTTATATATTCGTCGTACACACATGACTTGATACCCCAAGTTGAGATGAAAAAATGTTTCTTGAAACAATTTCAAAGACTTTGACAACTTCGACCAGGTTGGCCAGAGACCGGGACAAAATTACTTGGACGTGGTCCGAGGTATACCAAGTCAGTTTGAAACCATCCAATTTATGTTGCTTTATGAGTTTCACCAACTGCATATTTATATACGTTGCTTTCACTTCAATGAATTATCTATGTATCCGATAATGTCTGAATATTAAAGGAAATAAAATGATTTAAGTGTCTCCTTCTCTTCTTTTTCAATTGTATTTTCTGAAAATGAATTTAAATACACACACACACAAAAAAAAAACAACAAAACAGCTTAATACTAGTCTTACTAGAGGTTTTAACTTGCTCTGATTTTGAATAAAATCTAAAACTAAATACATACTACCAATTTTACATTTTTTAAAATTGATTACGCACTAATTATCTCCCAAAATTAATAGTATTGGTTTTATCTATTCCGATTTGATTTTTAAATTTTAAATTAATCTATCAGACTACTAGTATATAGATTAGTATTACTAATATATATATCAATACATCATTGATAGCAATAGTATTAGTATATTATTAGTATACTGATCCTAATATATTATTGTTAGTGATGGTATTAGTATTAGTATACTAATAATATTAATAGTATTAGTATTAGTATTAGTATACTAATACTAATAGTATTAATATTACTTTATTATTATTTCATATATATATATATGTAATTATTTAGTATATATAGTAATTTATATAAAAACTTAAATATATTATCAATAGTAATATAGTATTAAACTATTAGTATTAGGCTATAAGATGTAAATTGTAATTAATTTACTTTATATATTAATGTATAAAATATTATATATAATATAAAAATTAATTTAAAATATATATTATATTAAAGCGGTCAAAGTTTGGTTTTAAAAATTTTAGAATTGTAACTGGATCGATACCCGGCCGATTTGAACATTATATAAAAAACCGATTCTAGACTAATACAGACTTAAACCGGACCGATTTTACAAATTTGGATCCATCCAATCCGATTTTCCAAATTTTTTTTTTTAAAGTTCTTTGCACCCCTACTTAATACACTGCATGGACAGGGCGTACATTGTGGGGCTTTCTTTTCTAAATATGATCCATTTTTTTACAAAACGAGTTTATATCTGATCAAATAAATAAAATTTTAAATTAATTTTATAATGTACATGTTTTTTAAAACTATATTTTAATTTAACATTACTGAAAAAAGAAACATGATAGACAGAGGGAGGGTAAGGATATCGGATATCCTTCTATCCTTAACGGAATTAACGCTGATTGTGGGCCTTTGTGACTCTCCCATCCATCATTATGGTTGCTGAGTCGAAGAAGCGTGCAACTTTGTGATAAGTTTTCTATCATCAGTAATCCCTTTTTAAGATGCGACAAAGAAGAAAGAATAACGGGATGACTAAAAAAAAAAAAAAAAATTCTAGATTTAACTCAGTAGCTATTGGAGTAAACGTGTCCCCAAGAGTCCATCATCAAGTCCTTCATTATTATCAAATTGATTTGTTCCAACAAAATAAAGAAGAAAAAATCAGCCGTTTTAATTGTAGCATACCCGCTTGCTGAGTAATTATCATATTTATATGAACTTAAACTACGAATATATGTTCGCTATGTTCATATAATAAGACAGTATGTCATTAAATTTTTGTATTTATGTAAATAATTTTAGTGATATTACATTCCACTAAAGAGAGATCTGGATAATGAGTTAAAGTAAAAATTAAAAGTTGAACAAAGTATTATTAGTATATTATTTTTTTATTATTATTATTGTGATAAGAATTGAAATGGTTAATTATTTATTATATTTTATGTAAAAATTTAAAACAAATGTATTTTTTTTGTTTCGAGAAAAATGTAATAATTAGATAAATTAATAAAATGAATTGAGATTTGGAGTCTCTCTCTGTGGAAGCTATCTCTCTCTCTCTCTCTCTCGGCCTTGCCATGGGTAGTGGACTATGGACAGCATCCGAATAGAAATACCCACTTACAATTGTTGCAGGACTAACTCAAAAGATTTTAAGATTTAAGGCAAAAAGTTAAAATGAGACATTTTACTCTTAAGTATTATCTTCAAATCCCTTTTGTAGGATGGTTTCATTATTGTCATATCTTTTTTGTTTTGTTGTGTTTCTTGATTTATTTTATTATCTTTTAGTTTTTTAGGTGTAATTTTTTTATTATCTATAGATGTGCAACTAAATTTTTTTCTATTTTTTGTTTAATATTAATAACAAATTTATTTATAGATCTTCTTTGGGATTCAATCAATTTTTATATTCTTCTTTTATTTTTTTGAAGTTTTTCATATCCAAAAACATATTTTCTATTAGACATATTTTATAGTAAAAAAGAACAATATCTACCATATAAATTTACTATGCTTATGAATATTCTAGAATAAAATAAATATTAATATCAAACACCTAATTTAGCAAATGGGCTTCACTTTAATATAACAAATGAGCTTCACTTATATATAAATTGTTATTATGCATAATAAAATAAAATATATTTATATTAATAATCAAAATCAAAAAAATAAATTAACATTAGAAAAATTGGAAAAAAAAGATTTAAAATAAAATAAAATTAAAGCATAGCTATTAGGGTTGTGCTCCGACTTCGAAATGGAGTTCGAGTTCGATGAGTTTGATCGGAGTTCTGATCGACTCCGACTTTTGATCTGAATTCCGAATCGGAATGAGCCAAATTAGGCCCGTTCCAAAACCAAATGGGTCATTTCGATTCTAAATAGGCCCAATTGAGCCCAATTTTGAATGTAAGCTCCCACAACTTTTATCTTTCAAGTTTCATTGCTAATTAGTCTTAAACAATTAAATAAATAATACAAATTACAATGCTAATTGCTAAGTCTAATAACTTAATACAAAAAAAGTCCAAACCGAATAATACAAAAAATAGTACAATTTAAACCTTTCACTAGGACCCAAGGTTACTTATTAAAAAAAAAAAAACCGTTGCAACAAAATAGTTTGTACGTTATAACTTTGTCATTGGTCATACCTAAGATTAAAATAAAATTAAAACGTATTACTATCAATATAAATTAAAATGAATCAAACAAGTAACCGTAAATTAGAGAAAAAAAATATACGCAACAATCAATTGTTTCATTAGTAATCAGTAACTATGTTGGGGTTGATAACTAAATCTATAAAATTATAGACAGTATAAATTAAATAGATTTATGAAATCATAAAAAAATTGAAATAATTATATAATTATATAAACTCTGTTACTTTAATAATAAAAAAATAAGTGAATAAATTAACTCAATTTTACTTGACTCAACCCTATAGCTCTCAGCATCGATGTCAATGCTCTCTAGTTCAGAAAGTATATCATCAATTCAGTTTTGTGTGCAAATGAGGGCCTCAACGGTTGACGGTGACAATGAACTCCGGTAGGCATCCAACACTTGACCTCTAGTGCTAAACACCGGTTCAGATGCAACCGTAGTAATAAGAACAGCTAACACATCTTGAGCAATATGTGAGAAGATCGGGTACTTAATAGAATTAGTCCTCCACCAAATCAAAATCAAAAATTCATCACTAGGTTCTTCGACTTTTGCCAGTAAACACCACTCAACCTCATTCATACACTGTAGTGGATTTCTCGTCGATCGTGCATAAAATGACGTCATAACGTTGAAGTCTTGGGATCGACTGGGTGTACTGGACTTACGAGTACAGACATAGAAAGGAGGTCTCGAGCTTGAGCTTGAGTGTGAGGAGCCTGCGGTTGCTGAGGATAAAGCCTGACTAGTGATGTTGTAGTGGGTGTATAAGTTGTTTAGATCTGTCTTGAGCGCTATGATAAACACCGAAGCCTTCACTGTCAGCAAAGTTATAAATACCGTTCCGTTCCGGCCGGAATTTTTTGTTCCTCTACAGTGTCTAAAACAGGTAAGCCTAAATTCCGAGCGTTCCGGATCATTTCGGCCGAAATCTATATTCTAGTCCGAAATCAACGTGTCTGGCTCTCTGGCATTTTAGTAAATATAACAACTTAATTGGCATTTCGGTAATAAAACCCTCGATTTCAATTTAGACCTATCTACTTCATTTCATTTTCTTCTTCAGTATTCGACTCTTCATTGATCATTCACAGTCGACGCCTTCTCAATTCTAAGCATACAACTCCACTGGCCGTCGCAGCTCTTCGGTGACGTCACCACCGACCTAGCCACCTTAGGTCTTCCACTTTGAGTCCCAAGACTCCCGACTCCTTTAGGTATCCATCATTTTCTTCTTCACAGCCGACGCCTTCATCCACGACTCCACTAATCGTCGCAGCTCTTCGATGACGCCACCACTGGCCTAGCCACCTTGGGTCTTCCACTTTGAGTTAGTCGACTCCTCTGGGTATCCATTCCACATTCTACTCTACTCCTGAATCTGAGTTTTCACTTTTTGGAATTTTCATTTCACGGTTTTCACTGTTTCATGTCTTTGATTCTTTTTTGCTTTTCTCTTATTTTAAGAAATTATAATTATTGATTACTATGATGTATGATCTACTCTATAAATTAGTGATAATTTAGATTTTAAATGATCAAGATTTTACATTTACTTGGGTTGGGGAATGTTGGCAGAAGCAATACATAATCTATTGCTCGATAATACAATAATACATTCAGTTGGATTTTAAATAAAGAATTCTTAGTAAATGATCTGCTCTATAAATTATTCATAATTTAGATTTTAAATGATCAAGATATTAAATTATATAATCTATTTATATATATAATTTATTTATATAATATATATCTCCAAACGGTATCCGAAACAGTACCGATATCGAAATTTTCCGTTCCAATACTTCAACTGGAATGATCATCAAAACGGTATTTATAACTTTGGTCGTGAGAACCTCAGTTTCCCAACATTCTATTACCGCCAATTTCAATCGAGGGTCGAGGATTGGCGCTATGAATAATAGTCTTTTTATCTTCTCAACTTGCCCCCCTAATATTTATCATATTTTGACTGCATCTGTAATGTCATACCAAATAATAGTCCGCTCAGGTCAGCACAACTTTCTTTCAAGTGGTGGTGTAGTATCGAGACTTAGCTAAATCACATGTTTGTCGTTGCATATATGGATCTACATAGTGATGTTATAGAAGATTTGTAAAAAAACTGAAAAACCCCCCACATGCTAGCAATCCATACTGTATGGCAAACTGAGACCCCTTCCTACAAGCTCCATCAGGGCATACTTCAAACCTCCATCCTCGATCTCCAACTGTTTGAATGTTTTCTGGTACTTCTGTGCCACATCCAACATTAGATATGTAGAGTTACATCAAGTATGGACATCTAGGCACAACATTTTTGAACACTCAACCCCGACCTGTGCTGTTATTGCCTTGAACTTCTGCAGCCTTTGGGGAGAATCCCTCACGTATCCCATAATGTTGTGAATCTTGGTGATGGAATCGTGCACATCTTTCAACTCATCACCTCTTTAATTATTGAAAAATACCCAATTATCATAACAATATAAAAAATATCCTAATTTTTGAAGACTTTAATCATAAGAATATAAAATATAAAATACAAAATCAAACCTAAAGGCTCACCAACAACAAGGTTGTAATGTGAGCAGTGCATCAAAGGTGGATATACTGGTAATTTTTAATCACAGCTTCTCTCACCCTTGTATTCCGCATAAATCATTCAATAGCAATCTAATTGGCACTGGCATTGTCAACTGTAATGCATAACATTTTTTGAATACCCCAATGCATTAGACAATCATCAATTTCCGCCCCTATCGATGCACACTTATGATCAATTATTTCTTTAAACTCAATAATCCTCTTTTTAAGATTCCATTCACTCTCAATGTAGTGTGATGTGATACACAAGTACGAAATATTCTGCACGAACATCCATGTGTCAGTCATAAATGGCACTCTCTAGCCGGTGGTGATAAACATCTTCTTAATCTCTACATTCTCTCTCAAATGCCTCTTCATACAATTGTGCATCACTGTATAATAAGATGGCAATAGAAATCTTGGCTCAAGCAGCTTCACAAATTTTTGGAACCCTTTATTGTCAACCGTGGTAAAAGTCATCTCATCATCTATAACCATCTCTGCAAGTGTCTCACGGTACACCTTCTCATTGTATTGAAAGACCATAAATTTCCTCATCTGTGTTCTTGCCCCATCAGTGGGCGTAGAATTCTTATAGCTAAAATTAGTCTGAGACTAACACGCGGCTGCGTTTAATAATTTATTATCAACATTAGGTTTAAGTGAAAATTAAATGGGATTAAATGAACAAAAGCAATTAGCATACATATGAGATTAATCTAACACTAACCTTTTGACGTCATCCCCATCACTATTTGGTATCGCTGGCAACTGTTCAGATGTGATGACAAATAAATAGTGCTTTACCTTTTTTTAATAACACTCAACTCGAGTTCCACAATGGTTGCACTCAGCATAGGGTTGCTGAGGATCCTCACCCTCAACTTTCATGAAATGTTCTCATATCCACGATTTTTTTTATTTGATCGTGGACGGAGTGGCATTGCAGCTGAATGTGGTAGTGGTACATCTGGATCCTAAACTGAATCATCCACAAGACTCATCTCCTCCTCCTCCATAAACTAATCATGATCTTTCATTTCCAATTTTATGTCGACTGGAAGTGAAAATCCACTGCTAGCACACAAGGTTTGTGCTCGTGTGGAGGTGGGTCTTGGGCACAAGGTTTGCCACTTGGGACACTGACGAAGTCCTGGCATCCAGAGTATCATGTGGAGTCAAAGTTCCACTGGCACTGCGTGATGGATCCATTTGTGTTGAAGCCTGAAATTCAAGTAAAATAGAAGGAAAAATGTTAGTAAAGATAAACTTATATATAAGTTATTAGGTTAATATATAAACTTATAAAGCATTAGCCAACACACATTTGCCAAACCAATATAACCCGCTTCTTAAAACTAACTTAAAATGAGGACTGAGTACAACTTCTTTTTTTAAGATTTTAAAATCTAAAACTTCGTTTGCTGATTGTTGTGAAAAGATTCACTCAAACCTGTCAATTTAAAAGAAAAGCAATAAAATACAATATTAGGAAAACGTTATTGTTGTTTAGGATTGTTTCAGAAAGATATCTTTACTATTTTCAGAAATACAATATTCTGCACACTAAATTATTGTTGAAGTTCCATATGAAGCATAGTAATATAAAAACAAAAAACAAAAATCCATAAAAAGCTTCTAAAGTATGTATATGCCCAATATATGAAAAACTGAAGCCCAAACAAAGCATAGATCTGGCTAGTCGTATAATTCTATAAATTTAAAACTCATCTCATGTATACTGATATGGGCTTTAAGATCGATCTTAGTTTCTTGTTAAAAATTTTAGAAGATCCACATTAATTTCAGACCTTTCTTCCTTTTTCTTTTTTGGAAGTAAATGAAAGTTTTCCAAATGGTTCCTAGTGAATTCAAAGTTTACTAGTCTTGAGATGCAAACGATCACAAAATCCCATGCAATTGAAAGAAGGGTTGAACTAATATGCTCTAAGAAGTACAGGACATATTGATCATTCTACAAGGGTCATGCGTGTTATTACATGGAATAAATCATTTAGAGGAAACTTTTGTTAGAATCATGGGCATGAAACTTTTCAGGACCTCTATAAATCATTCAGAGGAAACTATTTTTATTTTTTGAACAAGCTGATAATATATTATAATAAGCATCTAATACAAATGAGTCTGGCCATACAACAAAACTAAGACAAACACAACAAGACGTGATTATATAACATGACTTAATTATACAGGAGGTGAATCGTTTCCACTATGGAAGGTCAGTAATGATGGGGGAATTTGGATAAGAGGGATGTTGCTATTGGCTTACGTAGACACTGCCCACTACACCAAATTATGCTCATATCAATTTTTGGATCGATGAATCTTCCTTGCCGTCCACTTCCTTATGAGACTAAGGTGATGCTTTAAGTCTCCAATGATTAGGCTCATATTCCAATCCTGCATTGCTTTTTCTGCGGTAATGGCTTGGATAGTAACCTTGGAATCTTCTTCTAAAATAATATTCTTCAATTGTCTATACGTTGCTTCCTTGATCGCCATTAAAGTTGTTGCAGCTTTGCCTAAATTTGGAGAAGAATTGCATATAAAATCTGTCTTGGCAAAAACTGGCTCTCCTTGGTTGTTCCAACAGATTGCTGCTAGGATACTGCATAGCTTCTTATTGCTGCATCAAATATGATAGTAAAGAAACCTAGTGGGACCTGTTCCTCATAATGATTTACTTGGGTTGGTCTAATCTCCCAAGCAGTGTGATGCTGGTTGAAGATTTTGAGTATGAACTCAACAAACTGCTTTGGTGAAGGGTTGTACCCATCATGAATCTTTTTGTTCCTAATGAACCAAATATTATCCATGGCTAGGAAAGCAAAAAGCTGGAAAGGATGATGCTCTTCTTTTATATTTTTAGATAGACTCATGGGCTTAGGATGTTTGTTATCCATCTACTCAAATCTTGATTTCCAAAACAAGAGGAATCTATGGGCCATTTCAAGGATCGCCACAAGATTCTTGAGAACGAGCAGTTTAGAAATAGGTGTGGGATTGTTTCAGCTTCAGTGTGACTATAGAACCCAAGGTTTCAAGTCTCGTATCTACGTATAGATTTTGATGATAACAAAAAAATTCAAAGACTCAAGTTCAAATTATTTATGCATGAAAAAAACTAAGCACATCAAAACATGAGCAAGAAGAAAAATAAGTCTAAAAATGAATATCATAAAATAATTTTTGTACATCTTTTAAAATTTGAAATTAGATTAAAATTCAAAATTAATATTTTCTCATCAATCATCAAATTACATTTTTTACATTTGCATAATTTTATTAAAATATTTAATTTTGAAAATTATTAGTATTCTTTCACATATGCATAAAGATTTGAATTTGTAAGATGATTGATTGTTATCTTTGACATGTACATGTTTTGTTTAAAAATCTTGAAGGGTGGTTGTATTTTTTTTTTTTTTACAGATGCAAAAGATAAATAATTTGTTTGAAAATCTTGAATGATGGTTGTGTTTTTTTTTTTACATATGCAAAAAGAAGATGATTTGGTTTGAAAAATAAAATATTAGGCTTATTTTTTTGAAAACTTAATGGAGTTGTTTTTTATTTGAATCTTTTGAAAAGTGAATAGTACTCTTATTTGACATGTGAATATTTTCAAATTTGAATATTAAGACTCATTTGCCTATAAATAGCTCACTTGAGTTTTACAAAAATCACAACAAGAGTTTACACATCAATTGTTAAGTTTTGCATTATTCTTTCAAAACTCTCATTTTCTCTTCTCTAAGTTTTGTACCTTAATCCTCATTCATTTTGAGATAAATATAAGTTGCGCTGTATTGTTCTTATTTCACTCATTGAAGAGTGTACTCTGATAATCTACCAACTATTAGGTCTTATATTTGTAAAATGGTGTATATAACCCTTGTGTGTGTAGAAGGTGTTCTACATAGGGATAGTTGAATCACCAAGTGTGAGGTGATTGCAAGTGTAGAAGGTATTCTATACGGATTCTTTGTAGCGATGTTGCTCAAAGGTATAATAGGTTTCTATCTCCACCTTAAGGAGGTTGAATAGTGAATTTAGGATCTTCAAGGGGTAACTTGAGGCGAGGACGTAGGCAGTGAGCAAGAATAAAGTATGAGCAAGATTTAGGATCTACACATGGATTTTGATGATAACAAATGAATTCAAAGAATAAAGGAGTCTCAAGCTCAAGTTGTCCACACAATACAATCAAGCACATCAAGGAATCAAGTATGAGCAAGAAGGGAATAAGTTCACATTAAAGTCATAGAATAATATTGTAAATCTCTTAAAAATTCGAAATTAGGATTAAAACTCAAAATTAATATTTTATCATAAAGTATTAAAATACATTTTCCACATGTACATGAATATTTTGAAAATTAAATTTGAAAATTTTGAAAGATGATTGATTGTCATCTTTCACATGTGCATGACATGATTGAATGTTTGAATTTTGAAAATATTAAGATGATTGATTGTTATCTTTCACATGTGCATGACATGATTAAAGGTTTAAATTTTGAAAATATTAAGATGATTGATTATCATCTTTCACATGTGCATGTTTTATTTGAATATTTTCAAAAGTGATAGATACTTTTCTTGACTTATGCAAAAGGTAGATGTCTTTGTTTGAAAATTTTGAAAAATAAAGTGTGCTCCTTTTGTCATATGCAAAAAGTAAAAAATTAGATTTGAAATTTTTGAAAAGTAAAGTGTGCTCATTTTATCACATGCAAAAAGTAAAAAGATTAGGTTTGAAATTTTTGAAAAGTAAATGATGATGTCTTTGATATGTGAATTTTTTTAAATTTGAATATGAAGTCTCATATGCCTATAAATAGATCATTTGAGAGCTTCACATTCACAACACCAAGAGCATACAACATTCATTCAAAACTTTCATTCTCTCTTCTCTAAGTATTGAGCCTTAACCCTTGTTCATTTTGAGAGATATAGTTTGCGCTGTATTGTTTTTATTTCACTCATTAAGGAGTGTTTTTTGATAGCCTACCCACTATCAATTCTTGTATCAGTAAAAGGGTGTGTATAACCCTTGTGTGTGTAGAAGGTGTTCTACACGGAAAATAGTTAAATCACCAAGTGTAAGGTCATTAGAAGTGTAGAGGGTGTTCTACACAGATTCTTTGGAGCGGTGCTGCTCAAAAGTGTAATAAGTTTCTATCTCCACCTGAAGGAGATTGAATAGTAAATTCGGGGATCCTCAAGGGGTAGCTTGAGGCAAGGACGTAGGCAGTGGGGCCGAACCTCGTTAACATACTGAGTTTGCTTCTCTCTTACCCTTACTTTTTATATTTATTGTTGTTTCATATTTTGTTTATATATTATATTATATATTTGATTTATAATTATTATTTTTTTAAATATAACTCAATTTACCCCTCATCTTGTGTTAGTCATCTGGGCAACAGACTGATTTAGAAAAAATTATTGAAAATTTTACAAATGGAAAAGAAAATTTTAAAAAACTTCTTGATAGTTAAATATGTGCTTTTGATAAGGTAGGTTTGGGATAATGTTTTTCCTACACTTGGCTAGTGGCCTGCGGCACTACAGGGGCATTTTTGTAAATATATATGTTTTTTTTGTTATTAAAATAAGTTATATGTATTATATTTTATCTTTAAAAAAGTATTATATTTTAAGATGTCTACTATACATTACTTTATATTAGTTTATTTTCAAATTAATAGATCTCTATTAATTTAATTATCTATCTATATTTACTTGGTCACTTGGCCTGCAATCTTGCAGGACAATTTCGTAAATATATATTTAAGATAGAGTAACTTAGGTAAGTTATTATTTTTCTCTATAAAAAAAAAGTATTATATTTTAAGATGTCTACCATACATTACTTTAATTTAATTATCTATTTATATTTACTAGAACTTAGGATTTAGGATTTAGAATTTAAAATTTAGGGTTTAGAATTTATAAGTAGATTATAATTTATATGGAAATAGTAGCTAATATTATTGTTAAGTTTTAGTCTTATGTGATAGTCTCCCCATCATTAGTATTACACTTAATACTTATTAGTAACTTATAACTTACTACTCTATACAAGTTATTACATTAGTAGTTGTTTATTATATTATTAATTATTATATTAGTAACTTATAAGTTTATATGATTTATAAATTAGTAACTTATAATACTCATTTTTTTTAAAGAATAATGTATAACACTTACACATTAATATTATAACTTATTACATTAGTATATGTCATGATACAATAGGATATGTCTACTATCTTATAAATTATTATATTAGTAAATTATAATTATATTAGATGTCTACTATATTATATATTATTATATTAGTAACTTTACTAACTTATAATTTTATATAACTTATAATTATAACTTATTATTAGATGTTTATTATATTATAAGTGGATTAGTTTATAAGTTAATTTAATTATATATCCTATTTTTTTATATAAATATGATATATCTATATTTTTATATTTATATGCAAAATAACGGAGTCGGAGTCGGAAGTTAAGTCAAAGGCGGAGTTGAATGTGGTGAGTCGGAGTCGGCGAAGGTCTCCCCTCCGCCTCCGACTGCAAGAGGGAAAAAAAACTCCAACTCCAACTCCAACTTATTGGAGTCGGAGCGAAGTCAGGCCGGAATTGATATCGGAGTCAGTAAGTTAGATTTCTGCTCAGCCCTAGAAACTTTTGAACCTTTAATTTCCCATTTTCCATGTAATACCCATCATATAACTTGAACGGATGTAATTACTAGTTTGTCGGATGTGGTGATACTCTAATATGAAAGAGGCTAGTGGTTGAGAAGGAGCAACTAGAGTCACGTTGGCTACTCAGTTCCACTACAGAGTTGAGGGTGTAGAATTGGTAAAAGCACATGTTAAGAGGCCAACAAAATTAAATTAGAGGTTAGAATTTAAATTGGGAATCTGTTGAGGGCTGGAAGTGTCAGATCTATAGGCTTATTATAATGCTTCCAGTCAGAAATATGGAGAACGGCAGGACCTAGCTTGATTCTAGTGTTTGTTTTCTCACTAAGGCTACGTATGCATTAGTATGAAAATTGCTAAAACCGTACATGATTGAAGCACTAAAGTTCCAGAGTTTAAATTAAATGAAACAATTAATAAAAAGCATTAAATAAGCAGCCTATAAAACAACTTAAGACCCAAACAACATAAAACTCCCAACAATCAAAGTATCTACGTATCCAGGTGGGGTTCGCAGCATAATCACATTCCAATTTGATATAAGAATCTTCTTTTTTTTTTTTTTAATACAAGAAAGGAGGAAAAAAAAGAAGGCCGTGGAGGCTAGGATTTATTGTCAAGACATTGATGTTCGACACTCTTTTCTATATATTACAATCAACCATTGTTTTCAGTCCAATTTAATTAGGTAATAAAATTTTTGAAGTGTTCAAAGTCATACGTTGCAGTAATATTATTGAAAAGTCTACTTCTAATTTCTTTTTCTCATTTTAATAAACACGTTACACATAATGTCCAAGCACGTACAATATATAATCTTTGGCTATCATTTCGAGCTTTCCTCAATACAAAAGCACACACAAGCCAAACAAATCAAATGATCAAATTAAAATAACACTTTTAATTAGTTGTAATTAAATTTCTAAATTTAAAATTCAAAACCTAGAATTGTTAATTACTAATTAATCTTGGACCAGCGGCAATTGGGACAACGTCACGACAGCATGACTCATGACGGTGAGGCAACCGACGACAACGTGAGAGCTGAAGGCGAAAGCAGTTGAGGTGAGGATTGGAGAACTAAAGATTTGGATTTTGGAGAAGAAGAACAGAGATGAGAGAAAGAAGAAGAAGAAAGAAGAAAAGAGAGGAATGGGTGATTGGGTCTTTGATCTTGAAGTAAACGTCGTCGTTCCTATTTAATTGAAAAAACATCTGGCTTAAACTTTAAAAAAAAAAACACAGATCGTTTTGCATTTTTTTTTAGAAAAGTCAGAGTTAAGAGTCAAAATTCGAAACTATCATGGGCTCCAGTTCTAATTTCGAACTCCGACTTTCGATTTCGATTGGAGTTAAAATCGGAGTAAAGTTTGGATGAAAGTCAAAACCCAAAAATTTTGCCTGGCCCTAATGGCCTTGTCCCATTGGCCATGTGAGTTGTGATTCAATTGCATGTAAACTGGCGTCCAACTAATAGAACTTGAAGAAGACAAAAAGAAATAAAATATATGTTGCGTAGACGTATTACCACGGACGAGTAGATTGTAGTCTACACAGTGTTTGCATATATGGCTATTTTATTACCACAAACAAGTTTTACTGTCGTCTATCCATCAACAATGTATATATAAAAATTAAAATAAAAGTTTAAACTTTCAAAAACTTTACCTTCTTCCGCCTTGACGCGGACACAATAGCAATACAGAGATGAGAGTTGCTCCAGGTAAAACCTCAAGCGATGCAGCGATGGGAGAGGCTTTCAGTGCCAAATACAAGCTAGCAAGATGGATAGAACTTTTTTATTAAATTGACTAAAAGTTAAATTTAGGCTCCGTTTGTATTCGAAGATGAGTTCAACTCATCTCAACTCATTTTCATTTTATTATTATATTTTTCTAATTTTTTATATAAAATATAAATTCTTATACATCTTTTTCAAATCCCAATACATCTTTTTTAGATCTCAGTACACATTTTTCAAATCCTAAAATAATAATAATATTAAAAAATAAATTAAATTCATCTCAATTTATCTCATCTCCGAATCTAAGCGGGGCCTTAACGAGAAACTAGACATTAAAATTCATTTTAAGCCCACAATAAATTGTTCAAAAACTAAATAATTTGATTTTACAAACAGTAAAGCCAAAACTATTGCCAAAGATGGTCAATCGGTAGAAATGTCAAATTTTTATTTTATTTATTTTTCTCTACTTTCTTTCTTACTTTATTTTCTCTTTTATTTTTTACTTTAATTTTGTAAACTCATAATTTAATTAAAATATGATTATTAATTTAATATATAATAGATAAAGTAGTCAAATATAATAAAATTAATACAATAGTCAAATATGATCAAATTAATTAATTTAATAATTACAAGTAATTAAATATTTTATAATTATTAATTAATTATTATTATGTATTTTCATAAATAAATAATTCAATGTAAAAATTAATGTGAATTGCTAAAGCCAAATATTAGTTATATTATTTTATTATTCTATTTTGAAAAAATAACTATTTCAATATAGGGACTTATATGTCAATAGAATATCCAAAAATTAAAATCTAGGTTATATTAGCTAAAATTGTATATTAGCTAAAATTGTACTTTATCAATGGTCAATCCAATAAAAGTGCTCTTAGAATATTCTCATTGAATTGTTTAAAATTATTCTTCAAAAAATATAAATTTGCACATTTATCAAATAATTTTGGTCATATTTAATCAAAAATTCGGAAATAAAAGTGAAAAAATAGAATAAAAATACTTTTGTGAATAGTAAAGCAAAAACTTTTCCAACAAAAGTCAAATTCAAATTTGTACTTTTTGAAAGATAGTTTTAGACAATCCAATAAAAATACTCTTAAAGATAATAGAGTTTGAAATTAGAGATTGAAGTCGAAAGAGACGAAATAAATTTTGTAAATTTTAGATATAAAAAGAGAGTTTTTATGTTCAAAAAATTATTTGACAGATGAATTGCAACGTTATATTAATTTATTGTGACTTTAAGTTTTCCCAAGTGAAATTGTAGAGTTTATCTAAAATTTATTGGCTATGACTATTAACGACTATTAATTTTTACAGAGTTGATAATTAATCTTCTTTTAATTTTCAAGATTAATATGCTTAGTCTAGATAATTTTTTTAGATTTTTTTAATAATAAACTTGTTAGTATTTTTTGAAACTTTCTTTATTAAAGAGTCTTAGATAATCACCTTACTTGGTTAATGGATCAATCGGCCCATATCAGGGAATCGAGATGAGGCTTGTTCACTTGGACGGTGTGGATAACATTCCTACTTCATGACTTTTTTTTTTTTTTTTAATAACTTTTATGGATTTACCTGTTTAAAACTTAGTTCTCGACAAATGGCAAATGTTATCAATGTGGACTTGATCATAATAGCATAAAGATAAGTCGCATGTAAGATGATCGCAAGTCACAACTTCACCAATAGCAAACAAAAGTTGAACAGTTTAAAAGGCCATATGCGCTTCTTTTTTTTTTTATGTCCTAAATTATTATTTGAATAAAAAGTGCAATTATAAAATTAGAGCATTGAGCATAACATCACACTTTTGGCAGTGAGGTGTCAGACTAACGGGCTTTAGTGCTATTGGAGCTTTCCTTCAAATTTAAAAGAAATTTTGATGATTTTATTTATTTTTAAAGATAAAAATAAATTTTAATTTTTTTATACAATTTTTCTCCTTATTTTTAATTAAATATAACTAATTTTTTTAATATATATACAAAAAATATAAATTTAAAAAAAAATTGATGAATCTAATTAAATTGGACCTTGTAATGGGTTCGTTTCAAAACTTATTCACTTTACTTACAACATCTTCTAAATTATTTCTTTCGGATTGGTAAGACTCAGATGCCAATCTTATGCCAAAACAATGAGAAATTAAAAATATACATAATTTTGGAATAATTTAACGCTCTCACTTCACTATAATGAGGTGGTATTGCCTATCAGTCTTTAATTAAAATCTTCTTTTAGAAAAATAAAAGTTTATATAAAGAAATGATAATGGGATGAGGTGTCGTATGCAACATTAATCTAGCGTCAAAAAATTTTGAGAATGTGTCTAATATATTTATGATTTTTCGATAATTTTAAAATTTCATCTCTCTTTTTTACGAGGATATTGGAGAGATTTCCTTTTTTTCATATATACACAATAATTACGAGCTACACTAAATTACATGTAAGGAAGTATTTCTAAGTTTTGGATAAATGAATTCCAAACTCTTGACAATGAGTTACTATCAATTTTTTAATTCATTAATTGCATGAAATTCATGCCCTAAAATTATAAATTCTTTAAAATTTTCCTCAAATTTTAACTAAAAATCTCACTTCGGCCTATAAATTTTTCTTAATTTTTATTCATTTTCAAAAAATCTCCTACATCGCTCATACCTTATATTTTTTCTCATTTATTACAATAACATTATTCTTTTATTTTTTATTACTTTTCTACTACTTTATTTCACATTATAATACTATTCTCAATAAAATACAATAAATAAATGAATAAATAGTATTTTTAAGGATGAATAGTAACTCTTCAAATATGAACATTTATCCACATCTCAACCTAAAATATGAGCATAGGAAACTGGATAGAGGGGTGTTTTGCGATAAAATCTCAAAATACCTCTCATAATATGAGTATTAGATACATTTGATGCACTTAATGCGGGTACTCTAATAATAGAAAATATCAAAGTCATTAGGATTTATACAAAATTCAAGTAATTTGTATAATATATACACACACAGGTCTCGCTTAGATTTGAGAATGATATAAGAAATTTTTGTATAGTAGTGAAATGGTTTATAAATAATAATTGAATTGTTTGAGTCAAAATATTTTTATGGGATTTTAAAAAGTGAGAGAGGAAAATATGAATAAAAAAATTATAAAGTTCTATTCTTATAAGTTATAATAGATATATATTTAATATTATTTTTATTTTAGATTTTGGAAATTTTGAATTATTTTTTATACTTTATTTAGAAATTTGAGAATAATGTAATGATTAATGATGATTAGATAAAAATATTGAAAATTTGAAATTGAAAGTACTTATACTATTTAGACGTTGAGATGAAATGCGATGAGACTATCTTACAATCCAAATGTGGCCTAAAGTTCAACTGTTCCTTCTATCAAGTGTACCACAAGAAAAATGTTAATTTATTGTTAGTTAGTTATGTGCTACAAAAATTTCTTACTTACATAAGTTAATTTTCATCGTAAATAATTTGTTATAAACACTTTTTTTTCATGGTGATTCCTAATTCCAATATAATTAACTTAAAAGAAAGAATTATCAGACTGTATTTGGGTAGTAAGAAAATCTTTGATAGTTTATAAATATTAGTAAAAAATTAAAGTAGTAAAAAAATATTGAATAATTATTAATAATAATAATAATAAATAATAATAAAATATTCTCAAAATACCCTAATACCCAAACTGATTTTGAAAGGACAAAGGACAATAGTTTAGACTTTAGTTACATCCACGTACCCATTATAATTGTAATCAAAAAGTAGGAGGAAAAAGAATGGGCCAGAAAGTGGATGCTCCAAGCATATGCTAAGAAGATCCTCTCCCCCCCCAGAAGCACAAATACTCCCTTTAAAGCTTAGAAAACTCCTCTGCACTCACCCTCTAACATCATCCATGGCCTTTATCTAGCTACCTACGTGTCCATTGCAGTTCCACCTACATGTATACGTAAATGGCGACAAGGACATGTAGCGGCGAGATCTTCAACGGCAGCAGCGCCAACGATGAAGACGAGGAAGAGGAAGAAGAAGAAGAAGATCACAATTATGGGAAGATGAATCGTGGCCGTTGAAGTTTGTGGGACATGCTTGATCAAGTTTTGGGCAACTAAGGATCCTTTGGCAGTGCATCTCTAGATCATCATGAATGAGATGTCATTTGTGGCTCCAAGTAATTTATAATTAAGCTTCGTCTCATGTCAAAATGCTTTTATGAGAAACATTTTATGATCTAATTCAAACACTATAATTAAATATTACTATTAGGGTTAGCTCCTGAGCTCACTAGTTATGTTCATGTTTGTGATCTTTGTTTGTCGGGAGCTGGCTATATATCTTGTCCTAAGTTTAATGTTTCTATGGCGACTTGGCCTGTTCGCTTTCTATATATATATATATATATTGGTATTATATTATCTCTTATATATAGGAAATATCATGTTATTGTTTAATTACTAGAACAAAATGCTAATGACCATGAGGAATAACTCCATTTGCCGTGGAGGAATCTAATTGTGCTTGTTTCGATGTAAAATAAATATTTTATTATGATCATATGAAAAAAATATATCTAATTTCATTTTTAAATATTTGATTGATGATATTAAAAATTATCATTATCTACCACCACATTGAAATAATTCAAAACAAAAAGGTCACTTACAATGATCTTTGAAGAAATGATCATATAGACAATGGAAACAATTATCTAGAGTAAATAAGGTCGACCACCACAAATCTACATGGTATGCACAAAACGATAGAGTTCACACCCAACCACTGATCGATGGTGGCTTTCTCTCCCACATAGTTAGTGCGGGGTATGAAAAATGATACATACAATCTTTTTTTTTAACTTATTATATAACTATGATTGTAAATTAACTTATAAAAGTAACATCACTTTACATAATTATCTTTATTTTAAAACATGATTATATAAAGGATTATAAAAAGGATTGTATATGTATCATTACTCTTTATCTATAATGACTATAGTGAATTTTTTCATGTTTACTCCACTGCAGTCAATTATCTTTGTCTGCCAATTCGAACGCATTGAATCAGTACTGTTGATTTGAACAGAGATATTCTAGTGCGTGAACAGGTGATTGAGACATGAGAACGAATCAATATAAGTTGACACATTAGATTAAAATAACAAGATTTTAATCTTAATACGACAACAAAATGCATTTCTATTTCATAAATATTCAAATTTAAAAAGGTCATCTTTTAATTATAGGAAAGTAATCGTTTTTGAGCTTTTACTTGTTTAGTCATGCTTTTTCTATTTTTGAAAACTTATACTTTTCGTAGGTTGATGTAACACACTTTAAATGACAAATAAAATAAGTGGGATGTATATACAAAAATAAGAATACTCTAAGTTAGACATTAAATAAGAGAAGAGAGTGCAAGCTTTTACCAAATAAGAATACTCTAATCACAAAATTATTAAACAAAAATAATCTCATAAATTAATAGCTTAAACAAATATAGCTTGATGTTATTTATGAGATTATAAAATTATAATTTGACATATTACATAAAATTACATCAATTTATAAAATTATTTTTATATAATTTATTTATAATTACAGCACCACTATTTAGCAAAAGCGGAAACAAAAAACATAACGTCTGTAAGGACTCAACTTAAAGTCCAAATCACTCAAAATGGTCAAGAGTGAAGAGAGTTGAAAAGGACCAGTGATAAAATAATAAAACCCTGATTCATTTACCTGCCGACAAGATTGTACCAATGGACAGAAATACAATGGCATTATGTATATGTTCAAGAATGCAAATATAATTTGCACCTCAAACTCAACTTTTTTTCAAATTGCACCACTAGCCCTAATTTGTGTACCATATTGTCAATAGAGTGCAAATAGCTAAAACGAATCTATTCGAAGTGCAACAGGCCTAGCTTGTAGCACAATTATTCTCATCTTATTTAATATCATTATAATTTTTTAAATATCAAAATTAAAAAATTAAAATATATATTCTAACAATAATTTATTCAACTTTTGATTTTTATCTTAACTCATCTCACTTTATCTACAAAACAATGAAGAAATTATAAACATTTTGGGTTGAGAATTCTGCTTTTTTAATTAAAAAAATGGTAAGTTGGGGTCGCAAACTGTTGTCCCATAAATGACTAAGGAAATTATAACGAAAATGCTAGTTCCTCACATACTGTGGTGATTTGATACAATAAATCAAATCTATTATAGTAAAGGGACTTTACATTTAGTATATATCATCAAGCCACATTAATTTATAAATTTATTTTTATAAAATCACTTATCAATTATATTTGGTAACTAATGAGATTTTGCATTCATGAAGATAATCATTTGTCACCAAAGCATTGGAGACGGTAAAGTTTCTCAACCCTATTCTGTCATCAGGGGTACGATCGAACTGAAAGCTTTAAACTTATATTGGCAACTAAAATCTTCCACCTCAAAAGCTCCGAAAAATACTCCATCAATAAAGACTAGTATACGCTGCTTGGAGCATATGGAAAGCTTCTCATCAACCATCACTGATTTTTTCAATTTGAAACTAAACATCATGAATTTATGATGCTAAGGGACAGAGAAGTATTGAGTAAAAGTACTCGGCAGGGTGACAAAAACTCCAAAAACAATACGACAGAACTATCAGTTCCATCAACTAAACTTGTCAAACTTGCAGCAACATCCCATTAAACCAAAATAAAATATGCAAGTACAAAACTGAAATGATAATTTGGAAGAAATCACATCGATTTTAAGTTACTTTCTATTTTCCAGGAAATTAAAGATACCGCTCAGCCAATAATCCAAAATTCCAAAATGGATCTTTAATACTCTTTAATAAAAGAACCCAAGTACTTTGCCACCAGCATTCTTTCTCCTTGCTTCTTCATGATCCATGATTCCCGCAGAAGTGGTCAGCACAATATACCCAAACTGCAAAAGTCATAGCATATATGAGCAAACACATAATTACTTTCCAAAAAATGACACTTGGTTAAATACAAATCAGAATTTAACGAGTTCACTAGTACGAACATTATCACATCCCATGACATATTGGCCAAGTATAGTATAATGACCCATCATTTTATCTAAACGGTCTCATCACACATGTTCTCAGCAAATCAAACATCCACCCAATATCACTTCCCTTGTCCTACCCCACATAAACCCTTGGCATAAGAGAGGGGGTCCCTAATTTATAACTCCACATCACCTTATCAGAGCTCTCAAACTTCTTACTTCTTGCACAATAGATTTCAATATACCATAATTGTGCATAAAGTCCCTAGGTAACCCATGTATTTACAATAAGTTTTAAATTTTGCAACAAACATCTGCAAAATCATGCCACGAAATGTAGCATGCCAAAAGTATAATCTTATGTTTGATTTTCATCCAAATTCATTTTCCATTATTTCCACCGTGTAATTCACCTTAATCACAGATAACAAACCATGTGTTAACCATAAGTCTTTTAGTTCAATCCAAGTCATATAACAAAAAAAAAATACATTGTGAAATGTGACGTTATGCAGGTCTTTAGTGAATTTCATTCTTTCCAAAAGTTTGAAAAATCCCTCAATGCAACATTTATTGCCCTCATCCCTAAGAAAATGGGGGCTTCGGCTATTGAGAAGTTTTGCACTATAAGCATGATCAATAGTGTTTACAAAATCATTGCCAAACTTCTTGCCAACCATCTAAGCCCTGCGTTGGAACAAATCATCTCCAAATCGCAGAATGCCTTCATTCGTGGAAGATAAATCTTTGATTCGGTTCTTATTAGAAATGAACGTCTGGATTGTAAATTGTGAAAGGGGGATGCAGGCATTATTTGCGAACTTGACATAGAAAAGACCTATGATCATGTGGATTGAAAATTTCTCCCATATATGCTCAAGAAGTGTGGATTTCGGGGTGGGTGGATCTCCTAGATGCGTCATTGTATCTCCACTGCATGATTCTCGATTTTAGTTAACGGCACACCTGCTAGCTTCTTTGAGAGCTCCCGGGGTTTGCGTCAAGGAGACCATTTTTCTCCTCTTTTGTTCATTGTCATGAAGGCACTTAATCGGGTGGTGACGGCCACAGTTGGGGGTGGTTTCATTTCTGGCTTCCATGTGGAAAATGGCAATAATTATTCTGTTAACATCTCACATCTCTTATTTGCAAATGATACACTAATCTTTTATGAAGCAGACACTAGCCAAA
This sequence comes from Platycarya strobilacea, assembly GCA_036898215.1. Taxonomy (NCBI): domain Eukaryota; kingdom Viridiplantae; phylum Streptophyta; class Magnoliopsida; order Fagales; family Juglandaceae; genus Platycarya; species Platycarya strobilacea. The sequence goes on from CM072550.1 coordinate 45,565,489, forward strand.
TCCAAAGTTTATGAGCACTGCTACTTTGCTTTGAAGTAGTGTCAGGGTTTAAGATGAATCTTAGCAAGTCCGAGATGGTTTCAGTGAGTGCAGTTCCACATCTTTCCAGATTAGCAAGCCTCTTGTATTGTACAGTACCTTCTCTACCAATGAAGTATTTGATAGGGGTATCAAATCGTGTTAACGGGTCGTGTTCGTGTCATGTCAAAACATGTATATTATACTATATAGGTCAACCCTAACCCAACCCGTTAAGCTTATCGTGTCAAAATCTCAAACCCTAACACAACCCGTTAACATAACGTGTCGTGTCGTGTCGTGTTAACCCGTTATGACCCATTAGTGAATATTACGAAATAAAATAACACGACAAAATATTATGTGGTACATTTGAGCGGTGAGAAACGATCGTTTCTTTGAGAACAAGGAAAGCACACTAGCGGAGCTGCAGGATTTTTTTCATTCACACTCTATTGCTGTGGCGTTCAGCTATGTATTAAATAAGAATAATATCCACTTCTTACAATGTATTTAAGTGCTCCTATGTATACTTCCTGTATACATGGGCTATACAGATTTCATTCTCTTTAATAATACTCGTTACTTATCAAAAAAATTTAAAAATATATATATATAGGTAAGGAAATTCAAAGGCTAACCTGTCTTGAAGGAAGCAGCCTGGCAGTCCAGCCCTCAATCTCTTTGACACCAACATCAAAGCGTGGACTTATAACCCCACACTTGTTCAGCCTTCCATTTAATTCCACCACAATCTTGCCAGATCTGTGATCATCAACATACTCAAATTCCCCAATATAGCCTGTAAAAACCCAGAACGATTAAAAACATTAGAACACGTTGTGCACAAGCGAAGGGGAAGGAGGGGATAACTTCGTGCAAGCGGACAAACCATGCTTCTGCATGACTAGAAGAAACTTGATGATCACTTTCGAAGACGGCCTGATCATGACCTGTCGCTTTCCCCTCTTCTCTGCATTGTACATGCTCTTAAGAGCATCATTCAACACGCTGATTCTCACCATCCTCCCGAATTCAAGCTGGTCAAAAGGGTTACAGCAAACATCCAATCATTAACAAAACTAACACTTACTATTACGTTACAAATGAATAGGCGAGTATTCTCGTAATCGGCATACAAAGACTACGACGAAATATTACCGGGATCAAGTAACAAACCCATCGAATGGAAAAAAAAAAACCCAAAACGAAAACATCTCCATCAATGGTAGTTGTTACTCGTACATTAATCAGTCAATTGATGCAAAATATCAAATCAAAAAGAAAAACAGCGGTATTCTTTGTATATAATATTGTTGTAGAGCGAGTCAAGCTCCACCATGAAGCTAATAAATACGTTACACATCGAAGTAATCAAGCAATTCTTATAGGATTCATATTACAAGGGGTCAAATCAAAATCAGAGAGAGAGTCAGGTCTAACTATTTAACGGTTGTGTGAGATAGGCTTACCTGAGAGCAGAGATGGCGGCCGCGTCTGGGAGCTCGAGAGCGGGAGTGATGGTACAGAACAAATGGAACTAGGGTTTTGGCTTGATATGGAGGTATTGTTTTTAGGAAAATATCTTAGCGTCCTGGGCCCTCCTTTGTTCTATAATACTCGGGCCAGGCTAAGTTAAAAACGGGCCGGGAGTTTGTTAATGAACCCAAAAATACTGTATAAAATAAAGTATTTCTAAAAAATGATAAAATTGTAACACATGTTATAAAATTAAAGGAAATCACTATTGTAAAAAAATTGTAAGAAAAAATATCTAAAACTCTTTTATTTATTAAGAAATCAAAACTTATTTTCTTAAACATCAGAATACATCTTATATAAATAATCGTAGTTCTATATATAGAACTTAAACTAGTTGGATGCTATAATACAATTGAAGTTGAGTATGCATGTATTGTTAGTTGAGATGGTTATTCACTCTTTTAAAATGCGGTTTACAACAAATTATCTGCGGTCCGATGGTTATCATCCACCTGTTATATAACAACACAATCAATATTTGAATTTTCGCACATTTACTTAAAGTTTATAAATAAATCTATTTATCATTTTTTTAAGATATGATATTAAATAATAGGCCCATAATTATTACATAATAAATTGTCTTCAATTATTTAATTTAACATCATAAAATAATAAGAGAATTATAATAAAATAGATAATGAATAACATTACTCAAAATTTATATTAAAACCCTTGATTTTCTATTATAAGATTTTAATTAATTAATTTGCTTCATCCAATTCTGATTAAGCTCATTAGCAACGTCATTGCGATGTTTTTTTTTTTTCTTTAGATAAATATCAAAAACTTAATTGGTAAAGTGAAACTACAGGAGAAAATAAATTAAATAATTGGGACATACTCTAATATGGTTTATCTAAAACATATTTCTAGATTTTTTTTATTCTGAAGTTAATTATATATTTCAGTCCCTACTGATTTTTATAATTTAGCTGTTACAAAATATTACTTTGGAAAAAGCAATTTTTTCAAAAAACTATATATATTATTCTTAAAATCGTAATAATTTTGAAAATATTATTGTATCCGTAAAAAATTATTTTAAAAATTATTTTAAATATTTACTAGAGAGAAGCTAAGATCCTAAAGGGAGTTACACAAAATAATAATAACATATTATTGAATGGAGGTGTGGAGGTTTCCGAAAGATGACAAAATTTAGGAGAAAAGTTGCGCATCTATAGATACTCTGTAACTCAGCAATCCAAATGGCCTGTTCAAAATAGTATTTTTTATCAAATATAACTTAAAATCATTAAATACATGTTCTAATGGACTCTTTATAATAAAGAAATTATGAAAATATGAATAATACTTGCATTATATGTACTATTCACCTTCAAATATTTATTATTATTATTTTTGTTTACTACCGTAGATTGTCTTCAAGCTCATAGGTGTCGTCTTCAAGTTTTGACCCACCGCCAGTCACTAACGGCTATACCATTGACATCACTAACATCAGATAATACTAACGACCAACCCCCGACGATCTCAGCTCCAACAACGGAGCATTAGTTCCCCACGCGCAGATCGAAGTTCGAACATGGGTTTCAAACTATTTGAAACTTGTTCGACCTATCGCCGGCCACTATGAGCTACACTATCGGTATCACCGGCAATGCGTCACGCCGGCGACCAACTCCTGAAGATTCGATCTCCGACAACTGAGTTGTCATCTCTCACGCGCCATTCAACAACTCTGGTATGGATTTCCAAATCAGACCTTTTTTTTAATTTGTAAAATAAATCTTATTAAAATAAAATATGAATATTTTAAAAGATATAGAGAAAAAATAAAGATGCTAATTGATGGTAAAATATAAAAGACATTGTGCAATTGTAAGGCCAGGTGGAGTATGCGGCTCCTAAGCCTGTGAAAATCATGACGACTGAGGAAGTTAGTGGTCCCGAGGGAAACACCGGAAGAGATGGCAGTGGGGGTGCCTCTTCTTCGCCAATTCTTGCTCAAGCTGAGGTTGTCACCGAGATGGCCAACCAGCTAAAGGACTGGTTTTATGCGGTATTTCCTTAGCTTGTCTTCGTCGTTCACCTTTTTTCTTTGTTTTCCTTTTCTTTTCTTACCCGAGCTCTTTTTCTTCTTAAAAGGGTGTCGACAACCTGGCGGCAAGGATAGTGGCTAACTTTGTTCGACGGGAAGAAGAAATTAAAGGGAAGTGGCAATTGAACAAAAACGAGTTGGAGGCCCTGGTCGAGAGGAACAGGGAACTCGAGTGCCGTTTAGATCAGGTGGAAGGTTTCGTCAACTCTCTTCAAAGGGAGTTGGAGTTGCGTGATGGCGAGGTCCTTGAGTTTCGGGATGCTGTTCACCTTGCTGAAGAGGCGAAGATCAAGAACGACTTCTCTCACTAGATCTTGCAGTCTGAGAGACATCTGGCGCGGGCACAGCTTTCCGAAATCTAACAGGGCTTCAACGTTGAATTGGCCTGCCGGGACTCAAAACTCATTACCTGTAGTGGGGAGTTAAACTTGGTCGAGGAGGAGCTTTCCCGTTCTCAGGAACGGTGTAGCGACCTGCTGAACGCCCCGGAGAAAGCGTGCCTTACCGCTCAAGATCTTTCCGAGGCACAGGGTTCTCTGGCTGAACTCAGAGAGTGCAATCAGAAGTACAAGGCGAGCCGTGCGAACATAGACGAGGAGCTTAGGAAGGCCAAGCTGGTTTGCTTTGGCCAGGGATGAACAGCTAGTTAGGAAAATAGATCAATTGGCTGCTGCTCAGGCGGACGTCATCCGCCTTCAGGCCCAATTGGCTTTGGTTCCTCAGGTCAAGGACGCGGTCTTTACTTATGGCCATGGCACTGACATTGTGTGTCTGAGGAACCGTCTCTTGGTTGACCCTGCTACGGACCTCCAAGCTCTCGATATGAGTTTGTTTTCTCCTGAGGTGGCTGCCTGCCGTCATGTGGGCATGTTCAAGTGCAAGAAAGTTCTAGACGCCTTTTTGAACGTGCCTCTACTGTCTACTCCTGAAGAGGGCGACGCCCCCTGATTCAAAGCCGCAATTTCTTGTGTATTATTATTATTATTATTATTATTTTATTATGGTTGCGCATTGTAATCTCGAACTGTAATCAAATTATTTTCTTGTAAATAACACATATTAGTTGCTTTAACATTATATTCTTGATTCTTTGCTGGACAGTTTTTGAGTGCTTGTCTCGGTCATTGTTGCGTTCTGCTTTTACTCTTGCCTTTGATTTTGTTTGGATTATTTTTGTGGTCCTTGACCTATTCCTCAACCCCGCAAGCTAGATAGCTTGCTGTGAGTTTTTTGTTAGCTAGGCGATCCCTGACATTTCCCTCTCCTCTCTGTTTTTTATGGCATCACGAGCATTGAGACTTGTTGTTTGTATTTTAGAGGTAAACGGGGTCATTTGCCTCTGCGCCCCCTTTTTTCTTGTGTGACGCCTGCGAGTGCTCTACTCGTCTTCGGTGTTATAGTTAGGCGGGGTCATTTGCCTCTGCGCCCCCTTTTTTTTCTTGTATGACACCTACAAGTGCTCTACTAGTCTTTGGTGTTTTAGGTAGGCGGGGTCATTTGCCTCTGTGCCCATTTTTTTCTTGTGTGACACCTACGAGTGCTCTACTCGTCTTCGGTGTTTTAGGTAGGTAGGGTCATTTGTCTTTACACCCCCTTTTTATTGGTTTGGGCGGTCCGTGACTCTTCCCTTAACCCCACAAGCTGGATAGCTCATCGTGGGTTTTTATTAGCAAGGCGGTCCTCGACCTTTCCCTTAACTCCACGAGCAGGGTAGCTCTTCGTAGTCTTTACTAGTGAGGTGTTCCTCAAGTGTGATAACTCGGTATCGGTGTTCAAGGGCGACGTGGTCTATTGACCTCTGGTGCCCCCTCTTTTTGTAAGTGACGTCATAAGTAATACGAATACTTTAAAGAGGGCATGAGAATTAGTGGACGGAACATCGGGATTCTCGAATCAATGGATACAAATATGATAATTATAATCTTTCAAGAATTCAATTAAAATAAGAATAACGAAACAAAGATTGCTGCAATGAAACAATACTACTATGGGAATGTAAAGACAAAACTGAACCAACAGTGTTGGCGATACTACTGATAAAACTTCTTTAAGTGCTCTGCATTCCATAGATGAGGCAATTCCTTTCCTTGACTATTTTTTAGCCGGTATGACCCGGGCCTGTTGTTTGTCACTACCAAGTATGGGTCTCAATTTTCCCTGGTTTTGGGGTGTCACTTTGCTTTTCTTTAAAATTAGATCCTCGATTTTGAAGGTTCTGGATTTCACCCTCTTGTTGAAGTATTGCTCAGTTTTGACTTTTTCATGCTGCATCCTGGCCTCCGCAATTTCTCTTTCTTCTTCTAATAGGTCTAGATTTTTCTCTAGTTTGCTGTCATTTTGGTGGGTGGAGTAGTAAATTGTTCTGTAGCTGGGAACCCCACTTCGACTGGTGGTATAGCCTCAGTCCCGTACGCTAGTGTGAATGATGACTCTTCAGTAAGTGTTTTGACTGTTGTCCTATACGCCCAAAGCACCCCCGGGAGCTCGTCCGCCCAATCTTTTTTTTTCTCCGCGACCCTCTTCTTCAGAATTGAGAGCAATGTCTTGTTGGTTGACTCAGCCTGCCCGTTAGCCTGGGGGTGACCTGGCGAGGAATACTTGGCCTTGATTTTTAACTTAGCGCACCAATCTCGGTACTGGTGGGAGTCGAACTGCTGCACGTTATCTGTTACTAGGTTGTGGGGGATCCCGAACCTGCAGACAACATTCTTACATAAGAATATCATCACAATTTTATTCGTTATGGTTGCCAATGGTTTCGCTTTCACCCATTTGATGAAATAATCCACAGCGACTATCATGAATTTCACTCCGCCTTTCCCTGGTGGAAAAGGTCATACCAAGTCCACGCCCCATTGGGCAAAAGGCCATGGTGCTGTAATGGATGTGAGTTCTTCTGGTGGAGCATGTTGTACGGGTGCATACTCTTGACATTTAAGGCACCTCTTAGTGAACTCCCGTGCATCCCTTATTGTATTGGACCAATAGTAACCTGCCCCAACCGCTTTCCAGGCTAGGGCCCTTCCTCCCGAGTGGTTCCCACATATTCTTTCATGAATTTATACTAGGACGTTTTTACCTCTTGAGGCGAAATGCATTGCAACAAAGGGGAAGAGAAACCCATCTTGTAAAGAATCCCGTCGAGAAACAGGAACCTGGCTGCCTTTCTTCTTACTTTCCGAGATTCTTCTCGCCCTTCTGGTAGTTTACCTCCCACCAGATATTCTACCACTTCACTTGCCCATTTAGGAATATTGGGACCCAGCATTACCACCTCCATGCCAACGGTTGGTACTTCAATAATTCTTTTTTCAACTGGCCAGGGAAAAGGCATCTCTTCCATTCCAGACGCCATTCGAGCCAGCCTGTCTGCCACTTCATTATTTGCCCGAGGTATCTGGGTTATAGTGATGTGTGAAAAAAGATCACGTACTTTCCAGACCCGCTCCATATATCTCTTCAGCTTCTCACTCTGGGTGGCGTACAAACTTAATACTTGGTGGACAATGATCTGTAAGTCAGATCTGACTTCTATCTTAGTTATCCCAATCTGAGCTGCTATGGAAAGCCTAGTTATCAATGCTTCATATTCGACCTCGTTGTTTGTCACCTTAAAAGTTAGCGTGACCATGTAATGCCTTTTTTCATTGTTGGGACCTAGTAAATATATACCCAGGCCCCTTCCCGCCTTACAGGATGAGCCGTCTATGTGTGCTATCCACGGCTTGCCCACTAGTGCTGTTGTGGCTTCTTGGGAAAATCTGAGAATTCTGTCACGAAATCTGCTAGTGCTTGTCCTTTGACTGCTTTCCTTGGCTCGTACTTTAAGTTGAATTCACTTAACTCGATTAACCATCCTATTAATCTTCCCGTGCAGTCTGGCTTCCTGAAAGCTTTCGTTAGCAGCGCTTCTGTAAGGATCCTGGCTGCCATCACCAAAGCGAATGCTAGCAGCTCAATTTTGGGATATCTTACTTCTGCTCCTCTGAGGACTCGGCTTACATAATATATGGGGTGCTAAATGGCCCCTTTTTCCTTTACCAAGACAGCTGATACTACGTGTGGGGAAGCGGCTGGATACGCACAGAGTACGTCGCCTTTTTCCTGTTGCTTCAAGAGGGGTGGATTGGTTAGATACTACTTCAGTTTTTGGAACGCCTCATTACATTTCTCATTCCATAGATGTGTTTTGCATAGCACCTGGAAGAAGGGTATACTCTTCTCAGTAGATCTGGCTATGAATCTGCCTAGGGCGGCTACCCTTCCTGCCAACCGTTGTGTCTCGTGCAAATTTTCCGGTGGCTTCATATTGACTATGGCCTTTATTTTCTTGGGGGAGGCTTCGATTCCTCTCTCAGATACAATGAACCCTAATAACTTTCCTGACTCGACCCCGAAGGCACACTTGGCGAGATTTAACTTCATCTTGTACTAATGTAATACCTCGAATGCCTCTCTCAGGTTGTGGATGTGTTTGGTAGGCTCCTTGCTTTTCACCAAGAGGTCATCCACATAGACTTCAATGGTTTTTCCTATCTGATTTGCGAACATTCGGTTGATCAGCTTTTGGTAGATCGCCCCTGCATTCTTTAGCCCGAATGGCATTACTTGTTAGCAATATAGCCCACGATCTGTTATGAATGCCGTCTTTTCCTTATCCACCGCATGCATTTGTATCTGGTTGTAACCCGAGTAGGCATCCATGAAACTCAGTGTCATGTGTCCCGCTGTTGCGTCCACAATGAGATCAATGCGTGGCAGAGGGAAGCTATCTTTTGGACAAGTTTTGTTGAGGTCAGTGAAGTCTACGCACATTCTTCACTTTTCGTTCGCCTTTTTCACTAGGAATACATTAGATAGCCACTCTGGATATTGAGCTTCTTTGATAAAGCCTGGCGGCGAGTAATTTTTCAACTTCCAGGCGGATGGCGGCATATTTTTTCGCGCTGAACAACCTCTTTTTCTGTCGTACTGGCTTATGTGCGGGGTCCACCCCTAAACGATGCTCGATGACAGCATTGTCCACGCCAGACATTTCTTCATGTCTCTATGCAAACACGTCTCTGTGTTTTACTAGCAGCTGTCTTAGACTTTTCCTATCTGCCGGGGGAGCATTTGTACCAATCCGCATGGTTGTTTCCAGGCGATTGGGGAATAAGGTTATGAGCTCTAGGGGCTCGTTGATCTCGGCGTACTGCTGACTCTATTCGTCTCTGGTCTCTACTTCTTTTCCCTAGGCTCCTACCATGGGTGGTGGAAGAGGTGGCGTGGACGTTTTCTTTATCTCTTATACGGTACATACTTCGTTCTTAGGCTTCCTTAGTTCTTGCACATAACATTCTCGAGCCAATGCCTGTTTGCCTCTTAATTCTTCTACTCCACCGTCGGTTGGAAACTTCATTTTGAGGTGATATGTTGAGGTCACTACCCTTAGACGGTTGAGTGTTGGCCTCTCCAGTATAACATTATAGGAGGATGGAGCTTTGAACACCAAGAAGTCTGTCATGGTAGTCGCTGTTCGCCTTCCATCTCCAGCGGTTACTAGAAGGGTGATGGCGCCAATGGGTTGGATTGCTTCGCCCGAGAAGCCCTTCAACAGCATTGGAAAAGGTCGTAATTGATCAGCCTCAATTCTCATTCTTTCGAATGCTTCCCAAAACAGTATGTCAGCAGAGCTTCCATTGTCAATCAACACATGCCTAGTCACATAATTGGCTATGACAAGAGTGACAACTAGAGCGTCGTCGTGTGGGTATAGCACTCTCTCTCTGTCCGCCTCTTCGAAGGATATCACTATCAGGTTATTGTTGAGTTTTTACTGCTTGGGCGCTCTGTCTGCCACATAGACTTCCTCATACCTCGCCTTTCAAGCATACACCTTCCGATTGGATGTGGAGACATCTCACCTCCAACAAAACCCCCTGCTATCGTCCGGATCTCCCCAATAGGTGCTCTGTTCCGATCATCTCTTGGTAATGACCTGTTCCTGCAGCCTATTTGGGGCGACCTGCTCCTGTTGCCTCTTCTAGGCGCCCTGGATCTATCTCCGCCTCTTTTTGATGTCGTCTGGTTGCCATTATTCTGGTGGCAGTTTCCTTGGCGCCTTCTTTTGGGGCTGGCACTCCTTTTAATTTCCTATTCGTACTCCTGTCACTTTCTGGGCTTCGAACACTCTGCTACCATCCGCTCCAGCTCTCCAGTTCCTGCTAGTTCAGTGACCCTTTTTCTCATGGACATGCAGTCCTCTATCCAATGTGAACTCGTCCGATGGTATTTGTAATACCGTCCGTCCCTCTGATGTTATTGCTTTTCATCCCTGTCTCTCTCCTCTTATCTGACACTCAGGTTGTTATGTACAACCTAGTGTTTCGGTCTGGCTGTCTTTCTTGCCTTCTTTCTCGTCAACTTACTCCACTTCTTTTATCATCCCACCTAGTTCTCCATTCTCTTATTCTACTTTCATTTCGTGGATCTACCAAGGCTTGCAATGTGTCTTCAGCGTTGATGAAAGTATCCGCCTGGTCCATGAATTCCCAGAGGGTGGCTGGGGTCTTCTTGGCCAGCTCCATCATGAAAGAGCTCTGCGGCCAGATTCTGCCCAGGAGAGCAGCCATAGTAATCTTCTCATCCTGATCGTCTGTTATCAATCACTCCTTGTTGAAGCGAGTAAGATAGCTCTCGAGATCTTCATCTTCCTTTTGTTTGACCGTGAGCAAGTAGGAGGCTGGGCATTGGTGCCTTCTGCTGGGCATGAACTGGGTTATGAGTTGTTTGGCCAAGTCTTCAAAGCTATCAATCAACCTTGGTTTAAGAGTTCCAAACCATCCTCTTGCTGTCCCTTTTAGAGTTAGAGGAAAGGCTCGGCAAGCGATCTCGCCCGGAAAATCGTAAAGCGTGATGTGGGATTTAAAATTTTCTAGATGGTCCACTGGATCCTTAAACTCATCGTACAGATCTATTTGGGGAACTTTGAATTTCAGCCGGAGTGGGACCCCCATGATTCGCTCGTTGTATGGCAGGTCAATCTGATTAAGTAGGCAGTCGGCCGACGAAGATCCACCCATCTTTCTTGCTATTTCCTCGTACTTTCCCGCGTGATCCTTCAATTTGTCGTGCATCTTCTGTTTCTCTGTGCGTTCCCGTTTGGTTTCATCGTTGTTATCCGCCTCTTCTTCACCTTGCTCATTGTGAGTAGGTTGGGCGGCACCCTCGGTCTCAACATTCCTCTGCCGTAATTCCTCGTTTTCTTTCTGCAACTCTTCCAAAGTATCTAACGCCTTCTTCAGTCTCTCATTGGTTGCTGCTAATCGTGCTTCCATTGATACTTCTGTTGTTTGGCTTGCTGCAGAACGAGTTACAGTAGGCATGCGGGAACCACGTTAATAGTTCGTAAAAGAATCCCACAGACGGCGCCAATATTAAGGACGTGTCTCGCTCCTATCCTGCAACTATTTACCTGCAAGAAATCGAAGAGGTCCGGCGATTTTCGCTTGAGAAAGCTCTGATGCCTAAGTCAGTAATCTTACTAATTATTTTAAAGTAAGTTGGAGGATCTAGAGAGAAGTCCCCCTTCCGTAGAGGGTTATCTGGTTTATATAGGCATCGTGTTGGTGCTTATCTTTTGATGTGATTTCTGTTTACGATTTATCCTCTCATAACTGATATGATTACGTATCTGTATGAAATCCCGTAAAATATGCTGAAAGTTGAGTATTAGTTTATGTACGTGATTTTGCAGGATTATATCCTTATTCGCCTTTTTGGATAAGTTATTGGACCCATGGTATTAAGTTTCTTCTATTCGGGCTTTTATACTAGTGGGCTTCCAGACTCTTTGACTTAAATAGACCCTACATTTAAGATGTTTGTCTTTTATTACTCGTCAAATATTTGTTAGGATTTACATTTTTTCTTCTATTCATTACATTATTGATCAAAATTTATATTTTTATAAAAACTATATAATTTCTTAAAAATAACCGTTTAATTAAATTAGAAATATATACTTTGCACATTACTCTTCCTTAATATACTTAAAATACTTTTAAAATTAATTAAAGAGCTTCTCAATAAAAATTTTAAGCCTGTTTGAGATTGTGGTGGGAGGTCTAAAAGTGCGATAGAACATTCTAAAAACAGAATTTACTCCTTTAGTAGTTTTACATCAAAGTACTTCTAATTCAAGATAAAATAGAAGAATAATCTACTATATCTTTCCATTTTGTGTGATTGCTTCCTATATATATTTGATTAAGGAAATGATTATTAGTGTAATAGTTAAAAAAAATTAAAAATAAGAATAAGAATGTTTTTAAAAAAAATAAAAAAAAAAGTGAATTTTGCTTAAGGTAACCCTAGTGATCGCTGTCGGGTGGCAGTCTAGCAGCACTCAAAGTAGAAAACCACAATATAACAAAATGATGCTTTTTGTCATAAGCGCGTCAGCGAAATTGATCCCTATTTTAACATGATGACAGCTTTGCCAATCAATATTTTTCCAACTTCTCGTATCCTCTTCTCTTCAGAAGTCTATTGAGCCAAAACGATCTAGTCCTCCTTCATTCAGAAGTCTTTTTCAATGCAATTTACTCCTCGAAGTAGTAGATGATCAATGGGTGCTTATCATGGTTAGCTACTCCCTTTAGAAGTCTCCATAGTTATAAAAACTTACGGGCTGTTAGCTATCCATTTTTTGTTGGGCATTTTAATCAACTTAGTTAGCTGAAAGGTATGAACAAATTTTTGTTAACCCATTTCTTGTTGAATATTTTTATTTTAATATAATTTTTTTGGATTTTTTTTTTCTATTCTGTAATTTAAAAGCTAATTCGACAAATTAGTTGTCCATATCCGATAATTGAAACCAAGAAATTTTTGTATAATATAGTTATCTTTCTATTACTTAGTTTCCTTCTCAAGTACGATCTCCTTATGAATATCCATAACTATTCGTTCGGTGGTATTGTTACTGTTGTATTTCAAATTTAGCGGAGTGTTAATCATGAATCCGCGGGTGGAATCCAGGTATGTTGTGAGTAATTCGTACTTTATCATTTATTTCTTATATTTGTTTGGTTTGTGATAATAATAATAATACCTTTTACGTTTACCTGTCTTTTGTGTTGAGAATATCTAATGGCATAAGATTAGAATATCAATATTAGTATTAATTCCTGCTACTACTGCTTGACGGAGATCCAAGCAAGATAGCTAGCATAATAAACAAGCTAGTGAAAGTAATTCTTCTATCACCCCCTACATGGCTTGCCTCATTGCTTGTATAATTCTTCTTCTCTTGAAAATAAGCTATGTCCTATTAATATATATATATATATATACATAAATTTGCATCATAGGTTCCTCATTTGGCAATACTAATACTGTTTCTTTTCACTACAATATTGCCTTCTCCAATCTTATCACATTAGCATTTTATCATTTCAAAAAATGGATGATATAGGACTAGTTTGAATTGCAAGGTGAGTTTAGTTCATATTAACTCATCTCAAATTTATCATTACACTTTTTTAAATTTTTATATAAAATATAAATTTTAATACACATTTTTCAAATCTCAAAACAATAATAATATTAAAAAAATAATATTTTATTCAACTTTCAAAACTCATCTCAACTCATCTCATCTTTCAATCCAAATCACCCAATAATGGAATCTGCAATCCCTAGATTACAATATTATCTAAAATAAAGAGATCCTATTGGTTGCTAGCAATAGTAAGTTATTTTTTGACCCTTTAGGTGGAAATATAGAGATCCAAAGAAAAATTGTTATGCATGTCGTCACATCTTGCATCTAAACTATCATGCAGCCAAAGCACTCTCACATTTTCTCAGTACATTATGAAAAGAAAACATCCAAACACATCATCTCAGAATCAAATTCCCCTTCCTTTACCAGATGATTGTATGAAGGAATTGTGATTTCCATACTGCTATGCCTTTTACATTCAACCAAGGCACTAAATACAAGCAATATGCTAATACAAAGGTGCCTTATTTAGTCACAATATCTTACCCTTACTTTTTTAGAGCATATTGAGGATACTTTGTCTTTCTTACATTTGTCTTTCTTAAGATTGTCATGCTTTGATATAGATATTATACCCTTTCTAGAAAGAGATTGTCCCTATTAATAAATAAAGCGAGGCCATATTGGAATAGAGAGTATCAATAACGTGGGTGTCCTTCGTTTGTACTTCGTGTCTTTCTAGCTCTTGAATTTATTCAATAGTTTATTAGAGTAAAGGTTGGGTTTCACTTATCAATTATGTTTGATTTGTTTTTTATTACAATTATGTAAAGATTAAACCCCTGTCGATGTATGAAATCTATGAACTTACTTTTTCTACACTTTCCAACATATAACAAACATGTCTAAAAAAATCAAAATAATATTGTTGCCGCTATACAATTGCAAGATAGCCAAACAATAAGATTAATTTAGATATATAAATGCTAGAAGATTATGTAAATATATGCCAAGATTTATACTGGTAATTGTCTAAGAACCCATTTTAATAAGGTAAGGTAGAATAATGTGGTTAGTAAATTTAGCCCAAAAAAAATGCTATAAACAACTTAAAAATAAATATCATAGTTTAAAAAACGATTGAAACATTTGGACGAAACTGGTTGCAAAGGAAACAGATCTTAGATGGGATAAGATGAGGAAGTAACATTTTAGATTGTTTCTATTAAAAGAATAAAAAATAAATCACGTCAATATTGACTACATGATGTCATTATAAGGATTTATTATTACTTTCTTTTTCGAATGATTTGTAACAACTATTTTAGAGATGGTTTAGATTTAATTTTTTTATTATAATTTTTTGGGTAAATATTGACAATATTTTTTCTTGTGATGCCTGTTTTTAAGCATTGCATCATTGTTAATTTCTTTTTTCATATTTTATCTTTTTACAAACATGAAAAATAATGGTTATGACACTTGAGATTACACAAGTGATGCTGATGGTGAATAAGGAGAAAATGAGAATGATATTGACTTAGTGATGACATTACAATTCTGATAACTTCAAAATATTACGCAACATATATGTAAAGGAATATTGTAGAACCTCTCCACATATTGTCAAGCGTTAGTAAGGATAATAACGTCGACCATCATTTGTAAAATAACCATTAATACACTATTAAAATGCTTAACAATAATCCATCCTAAATTGAAATCGCCATTCTATTCCCAAATCCATGGCCAATTGTAATTAACAAAATTCTTACCATTTTTTCAATGGTTATATTTAGGATAAGAAATACATGTTTTTCATTATAAATTATTGATGACATCTATCATGATGAGCATTTAGAATTTTCTTAACAAACTTATGATCAAGTTAATATCATTCTCATTTTCTTTACAAGGTTCCTTTACAATATATATTTTGTAATATTTAGAAGCATAGCTAATTGTAATGCTATCACAAAGTCAATATATTCTCTTTTTCTTTTTTTCCCCATTATTAGTTTCGCTTGTGTAATTTTTAGTGTTGTAACTATTATTCTCCATATCTATAAAAATATAAAATAAATATATATATATAAAGAAAAATAAATAATAAAGATGCAATGCTCAAGAATAAGCATCCTTAGAAGAATTTGGTCAAAATTCACTAAAAGAATATGATAAATAAAATTAATTGTCAACAACCTTTAAAATAGTTCATTACAAATCATAATGAAAAATAATAATAATGAATCCTCAAAATGACATCATGATAATTAACATTGACTTCATTTTTTTTCATTCGTTTAATAAAAATCAATTTGAAATGTTGGACCATTTAGGATGATAAACATTTATCTATGTAATTTAGAGTACCTCACTTGCATTCCTAAAGAGTCTCATAGTCATTTTCTATCTTTAGTAACTCTTGTACAACAATCATAATCTTGTAAATGCTACGACCAAATTTATTGGAGGAAGATATTGTAATCTACCTTTCAAGTTCATCACAGAGGTGTGTGAAATGTTGATCAAATATTTGAACTCATTCTTGTATCTTGAACTACAAAACTAACTCGTTTATTTTCTTTCGTCTGAGTGTTTAAATTAGTCTGAATATCAACAGGTTCATCATATGAGTCATCAATCTCCTCTACATCTATAATACATTATTATACTAGTCATATTTTATTGCATCTTCAAAACTCAATCCATATGATGGTACCCAAGCTCGCTCACCAGTTGCAGTTATACACTTAAACATTATATATAATTTAGGAACATGAGCCAAAGCTGCATTTCAAAAATTAGTTGATTCTGAATTTTTTTTAGTACAATATAATTAGTAACAGTAAATATTAATTGATTATATAGAAGCAAATAAATAGGTAAAAAGATAGTATCAGTAACATTTTCGCCCATCACTCATCTGTAGCATCAATTTTCTTCTTCACCAAATTTCATTTAAAGCTAGTTTCCTTTCTAACCAATTTCATCCAAACGTTCTAATCTTTTTTTAAACTATCCCACTTGTTCTTAAGTTGTTTATATATATATATATAAATTTTAGTTTTCTTGATAAACTTATTAAACACATTTTTCCATCCTACCTTATTAAAATAGATTTCTGGATGGTTACCAACATAAATCTCACTAACACATATGTGTACATAATCCTGTAATATTTTATCTATCTAAAATAACCTTGTTGTCTAACTATCTTGCATTTATATAGCACCAACAACATTATTTTGATTTCCGTTAAACATACGTGATATATATTGCAAATATAAAAAAAAGTAAGTTTATAGATTTCATGTAAGATAGGCTTTAATCCTAACATAATCATAATATAAAATAAATCATACATAATTGATAGGGAAAATCTAATATTTATTCAAATAAGCTATTTATTCAAATTTAGGATCCCAGAAGTTCTAATTAAAAAATTTCAATATTAATTATAATCTTAATTCAATATTGAAAGGAAAATGCTAAAATATTAAACATAATTATAATCTTAATTCAATATTAAAAGGAAAATGCTAAAATATTAAACACACCATAAATTCTATGTACAAAGTTTTACTAACTGATTTAAGTAATTAGTTATGAGTTGGTGATAGATCACCAATATATATAATAGTATATATATATATAATATGTCATAAATTTTATCTCTATTTGCTTCCCGAGAATAATCGAGATAAATACTTTATACGAGTTGGGCCTAATGAATCTGTCGATTGAGTTAATTTGAAATCCTTGATGAATTAAATTGTATGTTATTATGTACGGAAAGTTACATTTATAGACCGCATGTGATTAAATTATATGTTTAAGTTTGTTTGTTTGCAGAACTTTTTTTTCTATAGAAAAGACTGAATTCCGTACCAACAAATCAAGATAACAATTGTAACCTGATGAAACAGGATAAACTCAGATTACAAGTCAAACTAACCAAATTAATTGAAGTATCCACACAAATTTTTTTATGACGAACATCGTCTAACCCTTTATATACTCTCAAGTGATAAAACTATTAGAAACTTCTATCTTAATTTGTCGGAGAGTATGACGCTTTGTAAAAAGATAGCATAAACCAAATTTCACCCACCACCATACTTTAAAGGAAGAGAGGGGATCAACATCATCATCTTCTAAAATAAGAGTAGGACAACCGGAAGAACAGTCATTCTCTTTTTATTAATACTAAATACAAACTACAACACAAAGCAAAGACCAAACAAAATAAACAATAAATCATAAATCACTAAAACGGAACAAAACGCGGTTGTAGTGGCACGTGTAGAACATGTGCTACGTTGGAGAAGTCCAGGAAGACTGCATGTGGCAGCAACAAAAGCCTCTTTATGAAAGCACATTGGCTCCACGCATAAATGATTATCCGCGCATGCGCTGTACGCACGACTCTGTACGACAACTCCTTTAATTGGTTGGCAAATTGGTGGCAAACAAAACACCCAAAGGGGTTGTGTTGACGTCAAAGGCCGATAGAGAGTCTCGAAATCACTACACTATGTATGAAAATTAAACCCAAACAAAATAAAAATAAAAACACTACACAAACGGCAGGAGAGAGGGAGAAAGGGGAGGGAATGAGAGGGGGGCTAAGACTCCCCCACCTCCTGCAATAGATCTAATGCTTCACGATGATAGGAGGAATCAGTTTTGATGGAGTCCGAAATCGCCAGAGCAAGGAGAGTGAGAGAGAGAGAGAGCTTTTGTTTGCAAAACTTTAGTCAAAGAGTACTATAATCTATACTGGCTAGGAAAATTCTAAAGCTCAATTGCGGTCTTTATAGGTAGGCAACTCATGCCCTTTTTTGTTTTATTTCTAATGTATAATTTTGTTAATTTACTTATCACATAAATAAAGTGAGAAATACAATTTCTCTAGATAGGTCTATGTTTGCTAGTGATAATTATGCTAGATAGGCATCTGTTTGCTAGACAGGTCACTTATCACAAAGAGAAAATATTATGAACATTTAACACTCATAGCACACACTCACATGAACAGTACTCATAAAGTACTGTTATGAGTACTGTTCATGTGAGTGTGTGTTATGAGAATTAGATGTTCCCTAGTATTACTCAATTAATCTATGTAATTGGTTATAAACACACAAAACTTACACATTTAACATTATTACAAAATAAGAATACAATGTTATATACTAATCAATGTTCAATGTTATTTACAATATATACATAATCTCGAATCGAACAGAAAGAATATTGATTAATAAAATGAAAATTACAAACCAAGTAAATATAATAAATAAATGATAAAGTGTGCAATAACCCACAACATACGTAGATTCCAACTCACTGAATGGAAGATTATAATCTAGTTTGCATAATTAATAATAAAATCAATCGAGTGTTGTATAAATAGAATATGTCGAGAGGTAGACTTTTAGTAAGATGAAAAAAGGTGAGAACTAATTGGATAATCTTAGATATTCATAAAGAAATTGTATTTGAGAAGAAAATCAAATAATAAAAAAATAAAAACTATTAAAGAGATCGAGAAGAATGATTTTTTTTATTGGCACAAAATTTAAAGAAGTTACTCACCAAATCTTTCTAAATAATCAATAATTAATTTCAAATTTTTGAATTTTTAAATATAGAACTAAGTTGTAAAGTAGCTAAAAAACAAAGATATATTATTATAATTAAAAAATAATACATTGCGACAATTTTGCTAGATAGGTCTATATTTCTAGTTAGGTTACTTATTACACAAATAAAGTAATAATTTTGCCAAATGGGTCTCTGTGTCAAAAGCTTTCCGTGAGAAGTTTTCTTAACCGAAGAATTCCAAAGCCCTCCGCGACAATCTCTCTCTTTCTTTCTTTCTTTTGAATATTGTATTGAGGCGTATTGGTTACATCATCGAAATAAAATATTTTAATATTAATATTATTTTATATATTATTTTAAAATAATTTATATAAAAATAAATTATATATTATATTTCAAAATAATAATTAATATATGAATAAATTATATATAAAAATATATAAAGTTAATTTAATCTAAAATAAAGTTAAAAATAACAAAAAAAAAAAGAAAAATCAAAAATCAAATCCAATAAAGCCAAAATACGAACACCGGCCGATACAATCGAAAAATTATTCAAAACAAAACACTTTTTATTTTTATCAAACGAAGGTTGGTATGAAATTTTGACCTTAATTTGAGTATAAGCACAGTGTGCAGCGAGACAAATTTTTAGGCGTTCATCGACGAAAGCGTCATTCGTGATTTTATATAAAACTATCATTTCCCAACATGTCAATCTGACATGCCCATCAATAAAAGTCAAACAAATAAATAAAAAGTTGATTATCATTTCAATGTTCAATGTTCAATGTTCCCAACACTGTCAATCTGATAACAAATTTAAAAGACGATGAAAGTTATAAAAACATTCATAATTAAAGTCATCAACCTATCAAAATGACGAGAGTTATAAACATATAATGCGTTAAAATATGAATCAGTTTTTTATTTTTTGAAGTGCTTCTGACAAAGCATCAAAAAGAAGTTTTTATTGAAACGTGATTTTCATTTTTTTTTTTTGTAGCTTAAAAGTACTTTAATATAAAATTATCAAATACGTAAATTTTTTCATTCAAGTGTCCTATTGTACATTTCAAGCTTTCCATTGCAATTTTAAACAGATTCTAAGTTACAAATCTTGAATTAAAATCAATATTTTCACTATAATTTCAAACATACTCTAAATTATAAGTGTTAAGTTAAAATTAATATTTTCAACACAATTCAAAACATGACTTCAATTTAGTGTTTTTTTTAAACTCTTTTAGAGTTCTTAAAAAAGTGAATCTTGAGATAAAAATGATGCTTATTGAGTTTTTTAAAGATTATGACAATATCTTGAAAATTTTAAAATTGTAAATACTTTAAAATTGTATGGGTATTTTTGCCTATTGACAATTTTTATTTTTAAATTTAAATTACATTCTACATTATTCTTAAAAGTAAATTTGAGGAAAGATATCAAATTTGACTTATTTGAAATTAAAAAGTATATTAGTATGAAACATCCAAACAATTTAAATTTTTTATTAAAGAGTTTTTAAGATTATTTAAACGCTCTTTATAACTCTGATGCAACCTCAAACAATTGTTTAGTTTCAATAATAGCTATGTAATAGTTTCGCAATTTCAACCTTTTGTTACTAAATTTAGGAGTGTAACTGATCGGTTCGATCCAATTCTAAATATTTTTTAAATCGGATCGATGTATGCTGATTTTGGTATTTAAATAATTGATACCGCATTAATTATATCTCTAAATAAGTACTTTCAAATTTATTGATTTCGATCTAATTTGTTTGATAGATTATAATATATATAATAAAGTGTATTATAGTACATAATGATATAGTGATAATATATTGCATAATTATAATATAGACAATAGTAATATATCGTAATATATATTGTATAATTATAATATAGACTATAGTAATATATCGTAATATATAATATAATGATCTGTTATAGTATAATTATTAGTATAGTAGACTATAGTGATATAGAATTTTGAAATTAGAAATTATCATATAATATAAAATTACTTTATATATAATTATATATTAAAAAATTATATATAATTTAAAAAATCTTATAAAAAAATTTTTACAATATAAAAATTAATATATATATATAAACTAGTCTGATCTGGTATTAGAAGGGGAAAAATAAAAATCGGATCTTTTGATAGAAATGAAACCAGTATCAAATCAAACCAAATTCGATACCAGACCTAACCATCAGTTTAGTTAGGTTTGGTCCAATTTGATTTCTCAAATTTTTTCATTCGTACCTAGACTTCCTATTATAATGTCTCATTGGTTAGAGTATTAGCATCGATTTAATCAAAAAAATTCTTTCAAAATTTGATGGAAAGTAAAATTAATAAAAAAATCACGCGCATTGATAAGAGTATTGATATTGATTTCATCAAAAGCCAAAAGCTCAAACTTTGAGGTAAGTATTTGAGTATCATAATTTATATTTGAAGAGTTACTATTTACAAGTCAAACAATTATTTAGTTTGTTTTTATCTTTCCTACTTTATTTTTCTCATTTTCCACCAAATTTGAAGAAATATTTTTGATGAGTCGAATGTTTGATTATTTTAAGTGTTAACTTTTCAATAAATTTATAATTTCCATCAAATTTATGAAATTAATGCTAATGCTCTTACATAAATAAGATAAGAGAAGACGAAAGTTGAAAAATTAAAATATAATTTTTTAATAAACTTGAAATAGTTAAATTATTTATAATTTTATATATGGAAGTCTTAAAAAATTATAATAATTAAATAAAATAAGATTGTTTGGATATCCAGACGAGAAGTAAAGTTAAGGTTTTGTTTATTTTTAAAGATGAAATGAAAATTAAAAATTGTATAAAATATAATTAGAAAATATTTTTTTAATATTATTTTTATTTTAAAATTTGAGAAAATTGAAGTATTTTTTCTTTTTGAGAATTTTAAAAAATTATAATAATTAGATAAAATAAAATAAAGGAAGAACACTAGCATTAGATCTATCAAAATTTCATTCAAAATTTGAAAAAAAGTACTACTTTGATAGATCTATCAAACCTTTAAACCTATAACTCTATATTGAATTCATTATTAGATTTATCAAAATAATAATATAATAATATTTTTTTAATAAAAATATATTTAAATATATTTTATAATATATTTTATAATTACATTAACTATATATATATTAATATTTTATAATATTTTTAAATACAGCTCGAAGTCCATACGATATATCTTCATTCATCAACCAACGCTTCAAATGCTACTTTGTAAGTTATAAAATCCTATAACATATTTCAACAAAAATAGCAAAAATGACCATTCTCACTTCTCAAAATATTCGGACATCATCCTCAATGATAGATGCTTGGTTTGGATATATCCTGAATGAGTATTAGCATCTCCCTCCACCTTATAAAATTGAGGCTCGCTTGGATTTGGAAATGAGATGAGTTGAAATGAGTTTGGTTTATTTTTTAATATTATTATTATTATGAGATTTGAAAAATGTGTGTTGGAATTTGAAAAATGTGTATAAAAATTTATGTTTTGTATAAAAAATTATAAAAATATAATGATGAAATGGAAGTGAGTTGAGATGAGCTCAACCCACTTCCGAATCTAAGCAGGGCCTGAATCAAATTCCAGTAAAGAAAAATGCTACGGAAAAGGAATCAAACCTGCAGGAAAAACAAGACATGGGGGATAGGGATCCTTTGGTGTAATAAAATAGGGTGAAAAACGAGGGTAATAAGGTCATATTTGTTTTTAAAAATTAGATGAGATAAAAAAAAAAAAATTTTGTAAGATAATTTTTTTAATATAAAGGCTAGTTTGTTTTGAGAGATGAAATTAAAATTTTTAAATTTATCTTTATATATTTTTAAATTTTAATATAAAATATAATAAAAAATTTAATTTTTTCAAATTTTAAAACTATTTTTTCAAATTTTCATATAAAATTAATATTAAAAAAATATATTATAACAATATTTTATTACTTTTTTAATTTTTATTTTATTCCATCTCTAAAAGCAAACAAGATTATTTTTATATGAGAATTTGAAAAAGTTAAATTTTTTTATTATATTTTATATGAAGATTTGATAAAGTGTAATAATGAGTTTGAAATGTATTTTTGATTTTTATTTCATCCTTCTAAACAAACAAGATTTAAAAGTAGTGGAATAAAATATATTAAGTATGTGTTTAATATATAAATAATGATTTTTTAAATATGAAAAATGAAAAATATTTATTGTAATTTAAAATTAGATATTAAGAAATTTGATAAATTTAAAATAGAAATTTTTAATAAAAATTATTAAATTTATATTTAATAAATTATTTGATAAATTCAATACTATACTAGTGCTGTAAGATAAGACACGAAAACAAACTAATTTCCGTTGGATCACTGATGCCGTAATTTCAATGCGAAAAGAATATAAAACAAAGAACGAAAACAATTTTAAAAGGCGCTTCCTCGAGTCATTTTTCAAGGTTGCCGCGCGAGCGAAACACGTCACGAATCTGAAAATTTTCGCAAATCTAAAAGAATCTTGATCGTTGATTTGTGAGCCCGCTCGATTGCCATTAACGGCCAAAACAATTGCCAGCTCGCTGATCTGCAACTAACCCACGTCACCAAATTCAAGCACCGCAAGTTTCAACGATCCTCGGCCGTCAAGTCAATTTATATTCAACGGTCCAAACAGATGCCAAATCACCGATCCGTGAGAACCTATTTTCTCCAATAAAAATCCACTTATCCTCTCTATATAAACTCTTATTCATCAGCCATTCTATTTCCACACAACCTCAAATATCCGAGCTTTCCCTGCTTTCTTTTCTTCTACGTTTATCATCTCATTGCCCTTGATTCGTTATGGCTCCCAAAGCAGAGAAGAAGCCGGCCGAGAAGAAGCCCGCCGAGGAGAAGAAATCGACGGTGGCGGAGAAGGCTCCGGCCGAGAAGAAGCCCAAGGCCGGAAAGAAGCTCCCGAAGGAAGGGGGAGCCGGCGCCTCGGACAAGAAGAAGAAGCGGACGAAGAAGAGTGTTGAGACCTATAAGATCTACATCTTTAAGGTGCTTAAACAGGTTCATCCCGACATCGGGATCTCCAGCAAGGCCATGGGAATCATGAACAGCTTCATTAATGACATCTTTGAGAAGCTCGCCCAAGAGTCTTCCCGGCTCGCGAGGTATAACAAGAAGCCCACCATCACCTCTCGGGAGATCCAGACCGCGGTGCGTCTCGTGCTGCCCGGTGAACTCGCTAAGCACGCCGTTTCTGAGGGGACCAAAGCGGTCACCAAGTTTACTAGCTCTTAGACATAGGTGGTGTCGTTTGATGATGGAATTGCTGGCTTTTTGCTTTTAGGGTTAGGGTTCGTAGATTAATTTATTGAACTCCTGTAACTTTTGTCTTCTTTTGTTTTGGTTTTTTGTGCAGAAGTTGGATCTACTCGATCCCGTTTATCTGTAAGGTAGAAATGAATTCGATGGCTTTTCTCTTTTTGGCTCCCTGCATAAGTTTGTCGTTCCATTTTGGAGCCAATAGATTAATTTGAATGGTTTTTGCCCCGATTGATAAATTCTGAGTTCTTATTGATTATGTGATTTTAAATTAATTCGCTTTGTTTTGAGTATTGAAGTAAGATAATGGTAACAGCTTATACCCCAATCTTCGCAGTCCATAGACAACCATTTTGTTAATGTCTTCTTATAATGAAGAAATTGCTTGGGTGTTGTCTCCACCCTTGAAATTGCATGTTTTCTTTCGAGATGGAAATTTGGTGGCTTTGTGGGTAATCTGCTGGAAAAAAAAAATTGGTAGCTCATGTGGCTCTTGCGGAGAACTAAGTGACGACTCAAAGCTGTTTTTGGGTTTATTTTTGAGTATCCGAAATTCATTTGATTTTTGAGAAGACCAAGTTCGAAAATAATGTAATTCAGTAAATTGGAAGAACGGGAACTTCGTGTGTAAATTATATGTTTATATTTTCGTTCATTTTAATTTCAAAACCTCCAATCAATAATTAAGAAGGGAAGATTTTGGAATTCTTTGTTTTATCAATTATTCGTTGATTGCTTGGGGTTTTCATAAATGATCGCACGGTGTAGAGTCATTCACTTACTAAGCCTCTTATCATTTAAATTGGTTTAAAAATCATATGTGAACTCTGTTCTGAATACAACTGCTTGGTCATAACCTCTTTAAACCCGCGTCCGAAGTTTGAACTACGTCGACTGGTATGTTTTTTAACCAAGCTCTTGAATTCTTTCTTGGCTATCTTTCTGGTTCCTCACATTTCCGCTCTTCAATTTCAGTGCCGCTGCAATATTTTCGGGTACTTTTCATATCAATTGAATTTCCAGATCTCTTTGAACAGAAAAATTCCAAATGGGGAGGCTCTATCTGATTGAATACGATAAGATTCCTGGCAAGAAGTTCTACTTGTGCCGTTTATGCCAAACCCACCTTGCAGTGGCCACTGATGTTCTTTGTAACGTAACAACTCTCTCTCTCTCTCTCTCTCTTGTTGGGAATTTTTGTGACCTGCATTTTGGTTGACAATATAGGCGTTGTAATCCTTCCTAATTATTCTGGACTCTGGGTTTCTTGGATAGTGTTATGCGTACCAAGAAAGGTCATTGAAATGAGATTTAAACCCTTGTTGGGATTCTTTCTGTGAATTTGATTCTTCGGACATGTTAGCAAGACACGATTTGCTTTTTGGAAATGCATCATAGTTTCCAACCGTGTTTTGAGGATGCCAATCTAGTGTCTTTATACTTGACGTAGTTACTGTTATCTTGACCTACTTTTCAACGAGTTGGTCGAATTGTAATCTAACCTTGAAAACCAATCCTGAATATTTGTAAATCTAACTTTGGTCTCTGGCAGTTCATTGAACTTTGAAAACCAAACACTTGCATTCTTAGAATACTATATATTTGTAAAGGAATATGGTTATCTTTTCTTTTCTATCCTCTACTTTCTAGCATTCTTAGAATACTAGGCAAACAAGCCTTGTGTTTTGATCTTCCTCTGAGAAAGAAAAGTCTGTCATAGTGTATAGATGACATATTATGACGAAGAAAAACAACAGGAGATATGCACATAATTTGTTGTTAATAGCACGGCAAAAATAATCAGAGACACTGTTCAACTTGGAAAACCCCTTGTGAGAATTTGACATTTGAGATTAAAATGACTCGGAAATGGTGCTAATGTCAGAGGAACCGGAGAAAAGTCCAATGCCAATAAAAAGTAACCCATCCAATGGTATTTAGCATCCAGAAGACTCCCTATCAAAAAATTAAAAAAATCCAGAAGACTGAAACTAGAAAATAAATTTGTTCTGAAACTACCAAGAGAAATAATCCTGTAATTGGGTTATAAGTTGGGGATTTTTTTGGTAGAAATTCTTTCTCGTATTCGACTGTAAAAAGTTGATGTTATAATGTAATAATTATTATTTTCTACCCCGAGTAGTTTGCCTTTCTGTGATTTGTTTGCTGTAATCCTGTTTCTTGTTTACCTCACCACACATGAATTACTGTTTATTTAAAAATAACCCTGTTTTGAAAAGCAGCTCCTTGTTATAAAACTAAAAATAAAACTACTACTATTGCAAGAGAAAAGAAACTCTTAAGAACTGAAACTTTCTTTCTCTCTCTATATTTTCTTATGAATTTCATTACAACTGAAGCCCATATTTATAGGCGTTGAAATTACTATGCAAGTCACTATGCAAGTCACTATGCAAATTACTATGCAGATTTAAAATAATAGTGGTGGGGTCATTCACATAATTTAGTGGTGGGACATAGGGGCGGCGGCCGACGTTTTGTTTATAACACTCCCCCTTGAATGACCACCCATAAAGAATCTGCCTCGTTAAAACCTTGCCAAGGAAAAACCCAGTGGGAAGAAAAACCAATGGCGAAGGAAAAAGAGTACAGTCTCTTTATGTATCCACAAGTGCTTTAAGATTGCCTCATTAAAACCTTGCAAAGGAAAACCCAATGGGATAAAACCTTAGCGAAGGAAAAAGAGTACAATCAGCACAAGTTTTCAGGACTTTTACTCCCCCTGGAAAGTGCATGACAATAGTTTTTGAGTCTTCACATTTTAATATTCTGCACAATTTTCTTAAATGTCGCAGTTGGTGATGTCTTCATGAATAAATCTGCCAGATTATCACTTGATCGTATATTTGATATATCCTTCTTTGATTTGAGCGATACAAGTAGTATTATCTTCATATAAAATTGTTGAGTCATTGATCTCAGCCAAATGTACTCTTGACTTGTTTCATGAATTGAAATAATCTCTGAGTGATTTGAAGATGAAAAATAATATCTGGTTGACAAACTTAATAGAAATCTGATACCTGCAGTAATACTTAAATTCCCCCTTGATAATATGCGTTAGTGTTTCAAGTAATAAGCAAATATGATTTCAGTATATATAACAAGTTAAGAATTCAAACATGATCTCCAACTAAATAATGCATTAGAGAGAGTATGATAATATTTTCATGTAAAATTTTCTCCCCCTCATTCGGCGTTATTAGGAAGAACTTGTTTATATACGGCGGAAATAATATTGGAAACCATCTATGTATGATAAAAGCTGTAAAAGTTTTGAGATTTAATATTATCGGTTCGGCGGAAAATTAAATCCGCTTGACATTGTGGACAAACGAGATCTTGAAGAGATTTGAAGGCTTCGGGTTGTTGTTTTAAATATAACCAATTTTACCATTGGTTTACTCCAGCAAAAAGATCTCGCATTCCTCATAGATTCAGTTGTTGTTCATCCAGAACAATATTATGTCTGATAGAAATTCTAATGTCCCAGATTTAAACCATGAACCTTTTATACCTCAACCACTTATATTTTCTCCTGAGGCTGTAAACACCATGATAGGAGCAGAGATATATCTATCTAGTAAATCTGATCCTGAAATTGTTGCAGCATCAAGAACCCTCAGTGCTCAATATGCTGCCTCTCTTACAACCATGTCTCAGAGGCTATTGGCGAGAACGAGTGAGGTTGATCATCTTAAAAATCAAATATCTGAGTTGCATCAAACGCTTGCAACTAAAGATAGAAAAAATAAAGATTTAAAACAAGATAACAAGGAGTTGAAGAAACTTGTAGACTGGTATTCTCTTGACCTGAAAACACGAGTAGAAGAGCTGGAACGAGAAAGAGCTCAGATACAAAGTCAACAACAGCAGCTAACGGCAGAGGTTCAGCGTTTACAAGAAAATAGGGATAGCTGTAATTAATCTCGCTGGCTTTTGAAATTATGCATCCAGCATATCTTGTAAAGTGAGATTTGAAGAGATGATGGTTTGTCTTGTTCTTATTTCCAATTCTATAAGAACCGTCTTTAGTTTCATTTAGTACGCATCAAATCTTCTTCTCATATCTATAATTCATCTGTATTTGTATTCTTATTCTACAAATTTCCAATGGCTCATCAATTTCCTTTTACTATTTCTCACAATCAACATATGAGGTATCCTTCACCTCAATTACAAGTTGATCATGCATCTTCCGCAAGTGCAATGCTGCAGCAAGCAAATGATCTGGCTAATAAGTCAGATCGTGAAGCTGTTTATGAGCTGGTGACTCTCGGCACCCGATACTCCTCCTCTATTGTTGGATTTTCCAACCGATTACAATCCAAAAATCGTGAGATTGAGGAGCTTAACGAGAAGGTTTCTGTACTTCAACGACTCGTTCAAGAGTCTGACAAAAAAATTGCAGACTTAAAGCAGGAGAATAAGGATTTAAAATCCTTACTTGCCTCTTCATTTCGACTGCCTAATCCTTTAGATAAGGATTGTACGTTACTTTATGAAAAGCAAATGCATTTGAGAGATGAGGCTAGAAGTCTCAAATTCTTGTAACTCATCTATGAATTGAATAATAAGATTTTTCCTTTTCAAATGCATTCCTTGAATTTATAGCAACCCTTGTGATCTTTTCAAGAGTTCTAACAAGGTAAATCATCAACGTTAACTGCAATAATGACGAATCCAGATTCTGATAAAACACATGAACATATAGGATTATTCTTAAATCCTTCTTTCAATAAATACTCGTTGATTCAATTATACAACATGTGTCCGGATTGCTTTAACCCATATAAAGATCTTTGAAGCTTTATAAAGTACATACTCCTAAATGTACTTGGATTAGATGCTTCAAGTATCGTAATAATCTAATGATGCTTATAAATATGCAGTGACCACATTCATTAACTGCATATCTAATCCTTTTGCAATAACCAAATCGATTAAAAATATGAATGTGATTGCATTCATAACAAGGAAATATGTTTCCTCATAATTGCTCTCGGGTTTCTACAGGAAACCTTGTGCGACAAATTATACCGCATAATTTCATTTCGTATTACGCTTTCGTATAAATACTCACTTATATCTGACAAATATTACACCCTTTGGTGTTTGGACAACAGGTCCAAATACATCTCGCTTCACTAGCGAGTTTAATTCAGTTTTAATAACTGCTTTCCATTTTGGCCAATCATTTCTACGTCGACATTCTTCGACGGTTTTTGGCTCATTACTTCTGGTAATATCAAGTGTTATCATATATGTTGTCGACAACAGTTTTATTTATATCCATAAATTTTCCAGTACTCATGAAATGTATTGAGATCTCTTTGTTCCTCTCCAGGGGAAAACATTTCATGAAACACCTCTACAGGAGGTTCCTCTTCAGGAGGTTTATACTCTTCAGGAGTTTTCTCTTCAGGAGTTATACTCTTCAGGAGTTACACTCTTCAGGAGTTACCTCTTCAGGAGTTACCTCTTCAGGAGGTTTCCTCTTCAGGAGGATTATATTTTGTACAGAAAATACGGTCTCTTCATGAGCACCGATTTTTATTTTTCTTGTGCACCAATAAGTCTTCAACGCTTCAGGTGTATCTTAGACTCATTTATTTCTGTTTTAACAACTCGTCCTTCAGGGACTTCAATTCCTGCTTAAGCATTAACAGCAGTAATATATGATTTTACAACACCTTTAGTGTCAGTAAATACATCATGTAATTGATTTGCAACATTTTGCAGATAAATAATCCTCTGAACTTCTGGTTCACATTTATTTGTAAGAGGATCAAATTTAAACAGGACTTTATCCCAAGTAATTTCTTGTCGTGCTTCAGGCACCGATATTTCATTATTTCAAAACATGATGAAATATTAATAAGCTTATATATAAAAACTTAGTATAAATAAATCAAATGCTTGACCGTACAACAGGTACGTGACTACTGTTTAGTCATATTTCATCTATGACAAACATTTTCACTTTTATGAAAAATTATTCTGAGAGTATTTACCCTTCTCTGAGTTTGATCACTTCTGGTGATACGATATATTTTTATCATTTTTAGTGTTGTCGCTTTTGGGACCAACACTTCTATAATTTTTCTACCACGTCTACGCCCTTAGTTCCCGTTCACTTCTGGGAATTGTGTAAATTCGATATCATTAATAGGACGTAACTGGTGTAACAAAAACTCATTATTTAGCTCAATCACTGGAAGACAAAATAAAAGTTCAGAATATTTGTTGAACTTTCACTCTCGATATTGCTACTGCAGGAGCACATTCGAGGTATGAAAAATAATGTCTTCTTTTATATATCATCATCAGTGACATTTTCACTGTATAATTTTAATATTGAGCTGGTTTTAAAGAGTGTAGAATATTCAATACCACTCTTAAAATCTTGCAACTTCAGGTGCAATAAATCATAATGATCCTTTGAGAGGATTACATCTTCTGGTGCTTATATCACTCTCTTAATTTATTTCACACAGTATGATGATCTTTCATCATGAGATACACAGCACGGTCCTTCAGGGACACATGAATTCCTTCTATGATTGTATCTTTCAAGTTCATCATCATATCCAAATAGATCTCATCAAGGATCTGGATAAATAATATTTTTCAGAAATGTCAATAGTAATAAATCTCAATATTTGACATTATATTACAAAAATAAATTTGTGAATTTAATAAATATATTCACATTATCATGAGAATAAAAATAAAATTTTATCAAGTAATATTCAGCAATATTACCTTTAATATTTATCTCAAGGACTGCAAATAATATATTGAAAAACTTACTTGAAGTAGAAGACCATTAGCTTCAGTATCGGTAGAACCTCGTGCTGATAACGTGTTATAAAACTAAAAATAAAACTACTACTATTGCAAGAGAAAAGAAACTCTTAAGAACTGAAACTTTCTTTCTCTCTCTATATTTTCTTATGAATTTCATTACAACTGAAGCCCATATTTATAGGCGTTGAAATTACTATGCAAGTCACTATGCAAGTCACTATGCAAGTTACTATGCAGATTTAAAATAATAGTGGTGGGGTCATTCACATAATTTAGTGGTGGGACATAGGGGCGGCGGCCGACGTTTTGTTTATAACACTCCTTTTTTTTTCATTCCCTTCTTTGCTATGAATTTTTGCAGGCTATTATGACGAAATTTGGCGTCTTTGAAAAAGTGTAAGATATTCATAAATCATTCAATGCAATTAATCTATCTATTTTGATCACCACTGTGCTGTTCATTCATCTTTGCACATGCTTTCATATTCAAAATGTCTTCTGCTGTCTATATTTGCTTTAATTAAGACTTTTCATCCGTTTGGAAGAATTATATTTTCTGTTACAAACGCAGAAGCTCTAAAAATCTTACCAGATGCAAAGAAAGCTGTCCTAAGATACAGTGTTAATAGCTTGAACAAGTCTTCTTCGGTCTATTTACAACCTTAACTATAATATATAGCATTAGTTTCTGGAGAACTATAATTTTTGCATCACAAGAGCAATTAGGTTAGGAATGTTAATACACGTTGAACATGTTATGTCTCGTTTGGATAGTAAGATGAAAAAAGATAAGATAAAAGTTGAATAAAATATTATTAGATTATTATTTTATATTATTATTGTTTTGAAATTTTAAAAAATTGAATTGATATTCAAAAAAGTTTTTGTTTATTGTATTTTATGTAGGAATTTGAAAAAAATTGAAATAATGAGATGAGATGAGATAAGTTGAGTTTAAATGATTTTGCAATCCAATCGGGGCAAGTCTTGCCACTGCCATCTCTGGAGTTTTGTCCATGGTTATCTATTAAGTTTGGGGATATTGAAATAGGCCTGTGTATGACACAATCTGGTGACATTGAATACAAACAATGCCCTCTAAGCTGTGCTAAAATCTTGGATACATTGGTAACAACTACAACACTTAATTTTAGATCGAAAAAGTTTCCGAAAACTGGATTTACACCTTTTATACCTTGAAATTTGAATTACAAACAACAGCATAGCTTTGTAAAATTTTATCTTACATGCCTTAATGTCAAATTGACGACACTTATATTTGAGATGTAGTGTTAACACGCTGATTGATGGCCCAGTACATCACAATAGTTCTCTGAGTGGCACAACAACAGATGTCTTTTGTACGAAATGCAATGCGGAGTTGGGCTGGAAATATGTAAATTCATATTTTTTTTTCTTTTGGTATTGTTTTGATTTCTTGATATGACTGCTGCTAACCGATTCTTTATTTTCAGGTTCAGGTTGACGAGCCCACCATGGATATTAGAGAAGGAAGAATCGCACTTGATTTGTAAGTTCTCCGAATGATTATGACATTTAGGGGTCTATAGAATTTATAGATATATTTGGGGGTCTGATCCTAGAATTTTTGTGCAGGGACAAGCTCCTGTTTTGGAATGGATATGAGGTAGTGGATGGATGAAGAGACGATGTTACCACCCAATAACATTAAAATGGGCAGATTAGACAGATTACAAGAACATTGTATGAAGACTTCATCTAAAAAGTCATTGAACATGCAGTTACTGCATATGTGCTTCTCTGTTTTTTTTTTTTCTTTCTCTTTCTATTTCTGCCTGCTCTCATTCTGGTTTGGTAATGAAGTTGCATCTTCTCTTATACTGTTTTGGATATGATGAAGTTGCATCTGCTCGATCTGGTTTGTGTACGGTAATAATGAGATCGAATAGCTCTTTTTGCCCTACATTTTAGTGTTCTGTTCAGTTTTAGCGTGAATTTTGTGACTTGAATTATGTGTTTTCCCAATTGATAATTTCTGATTGGTAATCTTATTTGCTTGAGGTGTTGGTGTTTGGAACAATGTTGTCGAGAAAAAGAAATTGCCATTAAACTTGGTCTTTTATGAAACTGATGGGTGGTTTTTGGTAAGAGGTTGGAATTTGGTGTTGTGGGTTGCGAAGATCCCAAGTTCCAACTATTTTCTTAATGAGTTTATTTTATTTTTTAATATTATTATTATTTTAGAATTTGAAAAATATGTATTAGGATTTAAAAAATATGTATTGAGATTTGAAAAATGTGTATTGAAATTTGAAAAAGGTTTATAGAAATTTGTGTTTTATATTAAAAATTATAAAAATATAATGATGAAATGAAAAGAAATTGAAACTTGAATCTAAATGGGGACTGATAGTTTCGCTCGAATATGAATTTGGAACCGTAGAGAATTGACTGCTTCATCAAAAGCGGGAAATTTTGACAGTTTCATTCTACCATGTCTACCATGGCTACAGCCTACATATCTTGTGCTGAGCAAAGAGCAGAGCTGGTTTTGGGATTTGAGTTTCTGAATCTCAAGCTTTTGTTAGTCCTAAATGCATCTGTAAACGGTGATTTGGATGTCGATGTGGTACTCAAGCTTTTAAGTATTTATTGAGTTTTAAAAAAAAGGAGAGAAAAAGATAAAAGGAAAAATATTATCAAATTAAAATATTATTTTATTTTAAAATTTAAAAAAGTTAAAATTATTTTTTATTTGAAAATTAATTTAAAAATATTGTAATAATTAACTTGAACTTGTTTGTGTTTGAATAATATATATGAATAAGTTGAGATAAAATAAGATGGGATAAAAACTATTTTCAAACATGCATTATAAGTATTCTTGATTCTAGGATGACTTGTTCTGTTCGGCATAATATAAAAAAAAAATAGAGAAATATTATATACAATTATAGAATACACAAACATCATATAATTGTTTTAAAGTAAAACTAAACTTATTATTAAAAAATTATTATTAATTTTTTTTTAATATGACTCATATTTACTCACTTTCTTTTAAATAAGTTAGATAACACTTACGCATTTGGTGGCCACAAATATCATTTATTAAAAAAACAACACAACTTTCCGGGATCATTTACAGTCCAGAACTTTTACCCTGCTTTCTTAAATTAGGCTATATACATGTCTAAGTGTGGAAGTAGTGCGTAGGCCTCTGTCCAATTCCAATACGAGAGTTGGAAGGTTGCAATTGGGTGAACACTTACTGAACAACATAGCCTGGTATTGCATAGTACTCGATCACAATCTTGAATTCTTTCTTACCATTATTTCTGGCTTCAATATTTGCAGAGAAATATGCTCTTTGTTTTTTTTTTTGCTGAAGTACTCAGAAAACTTGCAGTTTCAAAGCTCTTTGAGCAAATAGGTTCCAAATGGGGAGGCTCTCTCATTGAATACGATCAAACTCCTGATAAGAGGTTCTACTTGTGCCGTTCATGCCAAACGCACATTGCATCGCCCCAAGATTTTCTTTCTAATGTAAACAAAACTCTTCCCCCCCTTTTGTGTTTGTGTTGATTTGTTTGCCACTTTTTCGTATCTGTCTCATTCAATGTCTCTGAACTTTTGAGAAAGTCTGTTATCGATGTATCTTCAGGGTTCTCTTTCACAGTGATACACATTCAAAGAAAGGTCTTTGAAAATGAGTCTTTGGACCATTGAAGGATTCTTTCTTTCTTTTTTTCGTTCTTTTTTTTTTTAAATTGATGGTTTTTTTGTGTGCATAATTTAGGAATAATGTTTGAAATGCAAGTTATAAAGTTTGTTATCTAACTTTAAAGCACATACTGATTATGGGTAACCTAACTTTGATTTCTCAGAGTTGATCAAAATTGAAATCTAACTACAATAATTAAATACCCACATTTTTAGAATCAAAGATATATATATATATATATATATATAACACTGTAATTATTTTGTTTATTTTTTTGATTATTAGAAAAGGGAAAGAAAAGAACTAGAAAATACTGTTTGTCATGGAACTAGTGAAACCTTTTGGTGTCAGTTATGTCTTGCTGTGTAAGAATTTGGAGTAATGTTAGGGACATAAGTTAATTGATATGACATGATAAATAAAACGCACCGTTTTCATTTTCTTCAGTATCGGATCCATTTATTCATTTGTCAACTTATATATATTGTATAGCGCATAGCAGACATCAAGCACCACAGGTTATCAGTTGGCATTTGTCCTTGACATTTGTCTCTGGCATTTTTTAAGAACTTAATATCATTAATGCAATCGTTATTGGTATAATTTTAATGAAAATGTGATTCATCATCCTTTCAACTATTAATATTTTGTCATCTCCTAAAGTGACATCAAACATTAGCATCAACGGATTTTGAAATATGATGATAAGTAGCAAATTTCTTTTTTCACTTGTATCAAGCAGTGTTTTTGTGACTTGATCACTATGATCATGTATCTTTGTTTATTACACTATTTTGAAAAGGACTTCTTTTGTCTTACTGTTGTTCGCTTTCTATTTCGCAGACTCTTGTAAACATCTTCTTCGAGAAAGTGTAAGTCAATGCAATTAATCTTTGTATTTTGTTGACCACACTGCTGTTTGTTCGCCTTTACATAAGCATTGGGATGAAATCTGAGTCTCCTTCAGTCTATATGCATTCTTTGATTTAATGACTAATTCTTGTTTGCTGAGAAGACTTATATGTAGATTGAATCTTTGCCATCCTAGGGTTTAGATCTAGGGTTTAGGTCAATGTGTCACAATTCTGTAAGGTCGATAGCAAACAATATCCTTTAAGCCGTCCTGAAATCTTAGCTACAGATGTAATAACTGCAAAACTTATTTTTTAGAGGAAAATAAAATCCTGGAAATGAGCAGGGGTTAAAGGAAGATCAATACAACTTTCAACACAAAATATCAATGACATGCAGGAATATATTGTAGAAGCTTTTACCCAAAATATATTGTAGAAGGCGGCACTCACACGTTTCTATAGCAACAAACAGGAATCCAAATATTGAATATGATTGTGACACTGTAAAAACTATTGTAAACCCTATTATGAGTATTCTAGCAGCATGAATAGAAACCATTTTCTATGGATATAGGGTGCTACAATGGTCAGTCAAG
The DNA here is from genome assembly GCA_036898215.1 of Platycarya strobilacea. NCBI lineage: Eukaryota > Viridiplantae > Streptophyta > Magnoliopsida > Fagales > Juglandaceae > Platycarya > Platycarya strobilacea. The sequence continues at coordinate 45,601,576 of CM072550.1, forward strand.
ATAGAGATGAGACTTCCCTCTATCAAACTCTGGTCTCCTCTACCCGCTCTTTTTACTTGGCAAAGTGAAAAAAGAATAAGAACCTTGAAAAATGTTATAATTATTTGTCTTGGTTTGCATTTTCTATTGATGTAAATGTGAATTTTATAAAACTTCTTTATTTATGTTTGAAAGCTAAACCTAACTCTAATAAGATGGACTCTTGATCAAACTTCTTTTGATCAAGGACTCGTTCAAACTCAACTCTAATAGCACTGACTGCCAAGCCAAATATTTCTGAAGGATGGCTCACCTTTTCTATGGTATGCCTTCAAATTAATAGTCATGAGTTTCTTGTTTGATATGTAGTGTCAACGTGGTGATTGATGATCCAGTACATTATTGGAGAGATTTGAAGGATAGAACAGTGGCAAATGTCCTTTGTATCAAATGCAACATACTTTTGGGCAGAAAATATGTAAATCTCTATTATATTCTTTTGAGATTGAAGAACCCACCCTGGAAATAAGGGAAGGAATAATTTAAATGGAACAGTAAGTTCTAAGCGTCACCCTGAAAATTTATGTATTCTGTAGGAGGCATAGACACATTTGAGGTCTGATCCTAGAATTTGTGAGCAGGAAAAAGCTCCTGTTTTGGAATGGAAAAGTGGTAGTTGATGAACTCCCAATCCCACAATCCGAAGCCTTCAGCTAGAATTCATTGAAGGTGCAGTTAATACCAAGGGTTTTCAGTTTGTGATTAAGTTTGATTCTCTAAGTGCTCTTCATGATTGGATGAGATGTCAAAAATGGCTGTTGGTCGGTTGTTTTCACTTTGTGTGTTGTTAGTTCTGTAAAAATTGCTGACAGATTGGGTGGTGGTAGAATATTAAGCGGTGAGGTGTCTGTTTTTTCATTTGTTAGTATCATTCTAACACTGCAGGTCAATACTTGTAAGCAGCACATGCCAGGTGAAATATTAATTAAATGGAGGTAAAGTGTGGATTTGGGGTTTGAATTTGACCTGTTGTCTGATATCATTTTAAATCACTATTTGTCTTAAATGCTTAAACTAATACGAAAACAATAAATGAATTTAAAAATTAAACTTGTCTTCTGAAAAAATATATGTATGTGAATATGCCTGGTTACTTGTTTTAGGCCCATAAAAGATAGTTTAGAGCCTAACGAATTGGACTAGCAACTTTTCACTTACAGAGTAATACTACCTGCTACGACTGCCGCAACTACCACCCAATCATTTTAATAAAGAGTGAGGGTCACTATTAAAAATTTAGATTTTTCATATGAGTTCTATATTTACTCACTTTTTTCAAATGAATTGTGAGGCGCTTGCATACTGCAAACATTATTTCTCGTTTGTAAATTGTGGTCAACTTCGATTGGTTATTCCATCCCTTATCTCCAGTGTCTTCCAAGGACCTGACTCACTCTATATACGGAAGAAAGTGTCTGTGGTTAGCACAATCCTGCACTCTGCTTCAGACTTAAATCAAGAGAGGTGATATTTATTATCCCTTAAATCATTCTCTCAATAGTATTTTGGTACTTCAATTAAGGTATAGTTAGGGTTGTTCACCCGACTCGACCGACTCGATAATAGCAGTTTCTGACCCAACCTGAAAACCTTTCTATGCCATTACTGTTACCGATAAGCAGACCGATTCCCCGCTACCATTACCAGTTCTACAACCCAACTGATTTCAAAGAAAAAATCGCAACCCAATTCTAACTCGTTCTAAATCCTTAACAGATTTAAACAAAAATTAAATTACAAGATTCTCAATCCAGTTTTAAATTACTGTAAATCTCTAATTGATTAAAGAAAAAAAAAAGATCTCAACTCAATTCTAAATCGTTTAAAATCCCAAACACATTTAAAAATAAAAAATAAAAAATCTCAAATTCTGAAACCAATTCTAAATCCCTAACCCATTTTTACCGGAACAAAAGCCAACTTTCTCGCATAGAAATCTTACCGAGAATTCTATCATTATCGTCCACGATCTTCGCATGAAGACTATATGTGGTAGGGGCCATATTCCGAACCATGAAACCACTTGACATCCACCCCTCAACTCCCTTTCCTGGAATGATGTCGACTTGAATGCCCATCAACGCCGACTGTTGGAACCCGCCGGGAAGACATGCAGCTCCGATGTTGTGCCGAGAGAGAGCTTGAATCGCGACTTGGACGAGTGGATTTGAAAGTTAAAGTCGAAAAGAGCTAGAATTTGAATTGCTGCTTGTGTTTGGGGTTAAAGTCGATTTTGAAGGTTAAACCAGCAACAGGTAATACCCGTTATCGAATTAAAACACTAACGAGTTGGAAATTCGGGTTGGGTTATTCGGAAATTCGGGTCGGGTCTAAAATTCGATTTATTTTATTTTATTTTTATTTTTTATCACCCCTAAGTAAAGTTGATTGGGTGATTTGCACAGCATATTTTCCATGCAATTGTTTTTCATCTTGTAAATTATTGAATATATAACAGCATCAAACAATATAAGAAGTTTATTGACCGAAGGTAATGGCACAAGTTTACTGACTAGGCCCTATTTATATTAAGAAGTGAGCTCAGCTCATCTTAACTCATCTTCATTTTATTATTATATTTTTATAATTTTTTATATAAAACACAAATTCTTATACACATCTTTCAATTTCCAATACACATTTTTCAATTCTCAATACCCATTTTTATGTACAATGTAATATAATTCAGTCCTAGACACAAAATAAAAGTATATAAGCCAAATAAAAATTAAAAAATAAAATCAAAATATGAGAAAACTGGATAAATAATATTTGTAAGATATTTTAGAAAAAAATAAAATAGAGTTGTTTTAAATGATGAACAATAAAAAATGGAAATGGAAATAAGGGAGTAAATGAAGTATAAATAATTAAAAAATTATTTGAAGGATGAATAGAAACCAGCTACATGTAGAGGGTTACTGTAGCAAGTTGTATTTTACGTGTTTTATAGAATCGGATGGAACTTATTTTTTGGACAATTCTTTAAATAATTTACATTTTTTGTTTATATATAAACTATTGAGAATGCTCTAAGTATGCTCCACATTGCTTCCCTTCTCTTGCTTAAGGTGGCTAATACTAGGGTTGGGGGCCCCGTTGCCCCTCGTGTAGCGAGACAGATTACTCCTTCCCGCAGGAAAGGGGGTAGGAGTTCGCCACCCACATTTTGCTACTACGATGGGGGTGGAGTGGGATATGGTGGGACCCCACCTAGCCTCACCCTGCCTAATTACATATGATTATATATAATATAATATATAATCTATATTTTAAAAAATCTCAGGTGATCGGAACGAGGTTGTTTTGAGGTTTTTTTTTTACTAAGTTATTAAATCTAAAATGACACTGTTTTAGGTTTACCAACTTCAAACAACCCACCTCGAAAATTTGAAATCAACCAGGCCTCTTTCTTCATATCGTCTTTCCCCCTTTGAGGCTTTGACCCCTAGCCATTGTCTTTTCCTAGAATGGCAGAATCCTAGCACTCTATTGTTGTCAAGTCACAGCCCCTTATCGCCGCCGCAGTTGATCTCGTTGCTGTCTGTCACCTCGCATTATTTCCATCTTTCATTTTTTTCATCGCCAAAAGCAAGTTCGATTCTCGAATATCTCATCTCCTTTTTTCGTTTTTTAATTTTATAGAGAGGGGTGGGAGCAGGATAGGGGTGGCCCTGTCCTGTAAAGGGCGGGTAGCACTCCTAATACTACAATCTCAAGCCTTTTCATTGGCAGCTGATAGGAGACTGCCCACGCCACTTTTTACAGCGGCAATGACACCTCTAGAACTATGGATAATTTTGATTTCTATATTATGTTGAACTTCTTGCCATTTTAAATGAGGTCGTTTCTTTATACCCATCTCCCTGCTTTGTTCTTTGCTACTTATATCTACCCAAATCATTCCTCCACCTTGTATTTTGGTAATTTTTACTAAAAAATAGGCACCAAGAATTCCTAGTCTTGTTATGCAGGTCCAATGGTTCCAAATATTATTCTTCCTATTTTGTTAGATCCTACAACATAATATGTAGTTTTTCAAATTCTATAGAAAAACATCCAAGAGAGGGACCAAAAATCACGTAGTCGACTTAAGGAGAGAGAGGAAAGAAAAAATAGTGAGAAGGGGGAACCTGGTGGTGTATGGAAGACCCTCACATGCAGTTGGTTCTATTTTTTCTTGGTAGAAAACATGTGTTACAATATCATTAGATGGTGTAAATTATCTCCATTAGACACCGTATTTGACCCTAGCGTTTCTCTTTAATTTTATCATATTTATTCAATTTATTCTCTTTCTTTTTTCGAAATCTAATAAATACTTAACTTAAACTATTTTATTATTATTTATTAATCATCTTATTACTATTCATAAAATTCTTATCTAGTCTCATTCTCCAAACATCTTACTCGTGGTTTGGAAAATTTGAAGTTCTTTCCAGGCAAATAGATTTGGAAATATTTAGGGTTCTTAAGTTTCAAAGAAGGATTCTACTTAAGGGTGTAAATGGTCCGGTCCGGTCCAATTCGGTCTAGAAGGGGTCTGGTCCGGTCCAGGGATACCCTATATGATTTAATGAGCTAAATTTAATCCAAAATATTGTAATAATTAAATATATTTTTTTGGTCTAAGTCTATAAATTATTAAATATATCCTAGTACTACTTTTGTTGCCCAGATGACTAACACAAAAAGGGGGGTGAATTGAGTTGTATTAAAAAATTAACATTTATAAATCAAGTATACAATATAAAATATAAACAAAATATGAAACAGTAATAAACATAAAGAATAAGGGTAAGAAAGAAGCAAACTTAGTATGTTAACGAGGTTCGGCCCCACTGCCTACGTCCTCGCCTCAAGCTACCCCTTGAGAATCCCCGAATTCACTATTCAATCTCTTTCAGGTGGAGATAGAAACCTAGTACACTTTTGAGCAACACCGCTCCAAAGAATCCGTGTAGAACACCTTCTACACTTCTAATCATCTCACACTTGGTGATTTAACTATTCCCCGTGTAGAACACCTTCTACACACACAAGGGTTATACACACCCTTTTACTGATACAAGAATTGATAGTGGGTAGACTATCAGAAAACACTCCTCCATAAGTGAAATAAAAACAATACAGCACAAACTATATCTCTCAAAATAAATAAGGGTTAAGGCTCAATGCTTAGAGAAGAGAGAATGAAAGTTTTGAATGAATGTTGTATGCTCTTGGTGTTGTGAATGTGAAGCTCTCAAATGATCTATTTATAGGCATATGAAGCTTCATATTCAAATTTAAAAAAATTCACATGTCAAAAACATCATCATTCACTTTTCAAAAATTTTAAATCTAATATTTTTACTTTTTGCATGTGACAAAAGGAGCACACTTTACTTTTCAAAAATTTCAAACCTAATCTTTTACTTTTTGCATATGACAAAAGGAGCACACTTTACTTTTCAAAATTTTTAAATAAAGACATCTACCTTTTGCATAAGTCAAGAAAAACATCCACTACTTTTGAAAATATTCAAATAAAATATGCACATGTGAAAGATGACAATCAATCATCTTAATATTTTCAAAATTCAAACTTTTAATCATGTCATGCACATGTGAAAGATGACAATCAATCATCTTTCAAAATTTTCAAATTTAATTTTCAAAATATTCATGCACATGTGGAAAATGTATTCTAATGCTTTATGATAAAATATTAATTTTGAGCCTTAATCCTAATTTCGAATTTTTAAGAGATTTACAACATTACTCTATGATTTTAATGTGAACTTGTTCCCTTCTTGCTCATGCTTGCTTCCTTGATGTGCTTGATTCTATTATGTGGACAACTTGAACTTGAGACTCCTTTATTCTTTGAATTCATTTGTTATCATCAAAATCCATGTGTAGATTTACACGAAACTTGAAACCTTGAGTTCAACAATCTCCCCCTTTTTGATGATGACAAATGCTTGATAGAACCTGAAACCTGTATTAATAGTTAAGCTCCCCCTGAGAATGTGCGTTAGTTTTTCAAGCAAAAATATAAATATAATTCCAAACATATATAACAAGTTTAGTAAATTAAATAATGTTAATATTCTAGTCTAAAACTTCTGCCCCTTTTGACATCATTAAAAAGGAATCATAATTAGCTCAATAAGATATATTCCTACAATAACCAATAGACAAATAAAACGTTGCGTTAGTAGAGACTGTAGAGAATTCGGTGCGTAGCCACACGTGTTCGACAAAACCTGCAAAGGCTGGAGGTCTAGTTTCGGTAATTCGGTGCGGAAGGAGATTTTGTAAAGAGCTGAATAATTGAAACCACCCGTGCCCGACAAAACCTGCAAATGCTGGAGGCGTACCTCTGGCAATTCGGTGCAGAGATTTGATCCGCTTGATGTTGCTAAAAAATGAGATATTATCATGATTTGTAAGCTTGTCTTGTTCTTATTTCCGTTTCTATAAGAGCAATCCTTAGTTTTATCTATTTCGCATCAAGTTTTCTTATCATCTTTGTAATTTGCTTGCATTCTCATTCTACAATTTTTCAATGGCTCGTAGATTTCCCTTCAATGCTTCTCTTGATCAAGATTTGAGGTATCTTTCACCTCAGTCTCAATCTATTTATGCATCTGTCGTGGGTGCCATGAAACAACAAGAGACTGATTTAGCTAATAAATCAGATCATGACGCCATTTACGAGCTTGTGGGTCTCGGAACTCGATACTCATCATCTATCGTCGCGTTTTCTACTCGATTGCAGTCCAAAACTCGAGAAATTGAGAAGTTTAGCGAGACTGTTTCTGTACTTCAACGACTTGTTTATGAGTCAAACAAAAAAATAGTAGAGTTAAAGCAACAGAATAAGGATTTGAAATCCTTGCTTACCTCTTCATTTCGATTGCCTAATCTTTTAGATAAGGATGGCATGATGATTTATGAGGAGCAAATGCATTTGAATGATAAAGCTAAACGTCTCAAGTTTTTGTAGGTCATTTAAGATAATGAAATAAAAGTATCTAGCAGATATCCATGGCATGCATCATTCCTATTTCTCTTCTAATCATGCATAGTCTATCTTCTGGTAAGGGTTTTGTGAAAATGTCTGCCAATTGATCATATGTACTAGTGAATTTTAATACAATATCGCCCTTTTGCACATGATCTCTAAGAAAATGATATCTAATTTCAATATGTTTGGCCCGAGAATGTTGTATTGGATTCTTTGAAAGATTTATAACACTTGTATTATCACATTTGATTGAAATGTGATTGTACATAAGTTTAAAATCCTCAAGTCGTTGCTTCATGTAAAGAACTTAAGCACAACAACTACCCGCAGCAACATATTCTACCTCAACAGTAGATAGTGCAACATAATTTTAATTTTTACTAAACCAGGAAACTAGTGCACGACCTAAGAAGTGACATGCTCCACTAATACTTTTTCGATCTATTTTACAGCCAGCATAATCTGCATCTGTGTAGCTGATTAGATCGAAAGATGTGTGCTTAGGGTACCATAACCCTAAGTTAATTGTACCACTAAGATATCTAAGAATGCACTTAACTGCAATTAAATGTGATTCTTTTGGAAATGATTGAAAGCGTGCACATAAGCACACACTAAACATAATATCTGGTCTACTGGCTGTCAAATATAATAAGCTACCAATCATACCTCGATATACCTTCGAGTCAATTGGTTTACCGGTTTCATCTTTATCAAGTTTAGTGGATGGGCTCATTGGTGTTCCAGTTTCCTTAGTACCTTCCATCCCAAACTTTTTCAGCAATTCTTTAATGTATTTTGATTGATTGATGAATGTCCCACTTTTTGCTTGCTTAATTTGCAATCCGAGAAAGAATGTAAGCTCTCCCATCATACTCATTTCAAATTCTTCCTGCATAGTCTTAGCAAAAACGTGACACATATATTCATTAGTAGCACCGAATATAATATCATCAACACAAATCTGAATCAAAAGAATATCATCATTTTCGTATTTAATGAAAAGAGTTTTATCAAATTTTCCTCTTGAAAAGTCTTTTTCAATCAAGAAACCACTAAGTCTCTCATACCACGCTCTAGGAGCTTGTTTAGTCCATATAGTGCTTTTGTGAGTTTGAAAACATGATTTGGAGAAATATGATTTTCAAAACCTGGAGGTTGCTCAACATATACCTCTTCATTTATAAAATCGTTTAAGAAAGCACTTTTAACATCCATTTGAAAAAGTTTGAAATCTTTATAACAAGCATATGCAAGTAGCATTCGAATAGTTTCTAATCTTGCGACTGGTGCATATGTCTCATCATAATCGATTCCTTCTTCTTGATTGAAATCTTGGGCTACAAGTCGAGCCTTATTTCTAGTAATGACTCCAAACTCATCTTTCTTATTTCTAAAAACCCATTTTGTTCCAATAATAGTATGATTTTTGGGTCTAGGAACAAGTGTCCAAATATCATTTCTTTCAAATTGATTAAGCTTTTCTTGCATAGCTAGAATCCAAGATTCATCAAGAAGTGCTTCATCAATATTTTTAGGTTCAATCTGAGATAGAAAAGCAGTATGATTGCAAATATTTCTAAGAGATGATCGAGTGCTTACACCTCGTGAAGGTTCTCCTAGAATTTGTTCCACTGGATGATCTTTCACAAATTTCCACTGTTTAGCTGCGTCTTGCATTAAATTTTGATGATATTTCCTGATGTCTCCATGTTGGACTTCCTCTATTGTGTTCTCTTTGTTGAGATTGAGACTTTCCGTATTATTTATACCTCCTGTTTCTTCATCAATGGATTTCTTGGAGAGTAGAGAATTAGATTCATCAAATACAACATGCATAGATTCTTGTACAGTCAAAGTCTTTTTATTGAATACTCTATAAGCTTTACTATTAGTAGAATATCCGAGAAAGATACTTTCATCAGATTTTGCATCAAACTTGCCTAAATTATCCATGTCATTTAAAATAAAACAATTGCATCCAAGTACATGAAAGTAACCAATGTTGGGCTTTTTCTCATTTCAAAGCTCATAGGGGGTTTTATCTAATTTGGACCTTAGCATAACTTTATTTATAACATAACATGCAGTACTTACAGCTTCAGCCCAAAAATAACTAGGCAAGTTGTTCTCATTGAGCATTGTTCTTGCCATCTCTTGAAGAGATCTATTTTTCCTTTCTACTACTCCATTTTGTTGAGGAGTTCGAGGAGCAGAAAAATTATGCACAAAACCATTTTCATCACAAAATGTTTCAATATTTTTATTAACAAACTCTTTTCCCCTATCACTTCGGATACTTGAAATAGTATAACCCATTTCATTTTGAATTCTCTTGCATAACTTGGTAAAGGCATTATGTGCCTCATCTTTATGAGTAAGAAAGATGACCCAAGTATATCTAGAGAAATCATCAACAATAACAAATGCATAATATTTTCCTCCTAAACTTGCAACTCTATTTGGTCTAAAAATATCCATGTGTATCAGTTGCAGTGTTCTAGTAGTAGAAATATGTTTCTTGGTTTTAAAAGAAGTTTTTATTTGTTTACCAAATTGGCATGCATCACAAATTTTGTCTTTAAGAAAATTTGCCTTTGAAAAACCTCTCACAAGATCATTTTTTGAAAATTTAGAAATAAGTTCCATGTTGGCATGACCTAGTCTTCTATGCCATAACCAATTAGTTTCATTTTGAGTTGAAAAACAAATAAGATCTTGTGAGGTAATTTCTTCAAAATCAATTGTATAAACATTGTTGCTTCTAAAAGTAATAAAACAAATATTACAATCATGATCATTCAAAATAATGCACTTATCCATTTTGAAAGTAACTGTAAATCATTTATCACATAATTGACTTATGCTCAAAATATTATGTTTTAGACCTTCAACAAGTAAAACATCTTCGATTATGAGAGAAGACTCATTACCAATTTTACCTATTCCCACGATCTTCCCTTTTGAGTTGTCTCCAAATGTCACGTGTCCTTCTTCTTTAGATCTAAGATCAAATGACTTAGTTTTGTCTCCCGTCATGTGTCTTGAACATCCACTCTCTAAAAACCATTTATTTTTGTTTGTGGAAGACTTCATGCACACCTATAAAAACAATTAAAATGATTTTTCTTGGTACCCAAGTTCTTTGGATCCTTTATTTATTAGTATTAGAAGAAATAAGATTTTTAGGTACCCATATGACCCTAATAGTCATTGTATGTTTTCTTCTAATAGGACAAGCAAAATAATTATGACCATTTCTATTACAAAAATTACAAATAGCAGTGACATATATGAAGAACTTAAGTGATTATAATAGTAACATTTTTTAACAAAATTATTTTTATGAAAAGAATTTTGAATATTGGATTTTGATGTAGAAGGATTATCAAAAAAGTTTTTATAAAATTTGTATTTTTGTTTTGGCATATATTCCAAGCCTGCCTTGTCAAAAACACATTTTTGACTACTAAGAAGTTTTTCAAAATTTCTTTTTCCATTCGTAAAGTTTTCAATAATATTTTCTAAATCAGTTTTCTTTTTCTTCAACTCAAGATTTTCATCTTTCAAAACAATACTTTCTTTTCTTAAAATATCAATTTCGTTTGTTAAAGAAGAATTTTTCTTTTTCAAAGCAGTATACTTGATACCCAATTTTTCAAATTCCTCATATACCTCTTCTAAAACATTTTGCAATTTTTCATATGAAGGATTTTCAATATTATCAAGATTTGTTACCTCAATGTCATCTTTAGTCATAAGACAAAGATTTGCTGATTCTCCATTGCTTGCTTCACTATCTGAGCTACTTGAATCATCATCCCATGTAACTTTCATTACTTTTTTTCTTTTGTTTCGATCTTTCTTTAGCAGAGGACAATCTGACTTGATATGATCAGGCTTATTGCATTTATAACAAATTAAAGTATCATTTTTATCTGAATCTTTTTTGGAAAACTTTTTGAAGAATTTCCTTGGAGGAGTTTTATTTTTCTTTAAGAACTTCTGAATTCTTCTTATTATCATCGCAACTTCTTCATCTTTGTCGTCATTTTCCTCATCTTCATCACTTTCACTTTCATATGGAACAGTTTTAAGTGCCAAACTCTTCTTTGGCTTTCCTTCTTCTTTTTCTCCTCTTTTCAATGTGTACTCATGGGTGATAAGTGATCCGATGAGTTCATTCACTTCGAGCTTCTTGAGGTCTCTAGCTTCAAAAATCGCTGTCATTTTTTACTCCCAACGTTTTGGTAGAGAGTTGAGAATTTTTCTTACTATCTCCATTTTGGAATAAATTTTGCCAAGAGCTGTCAAGCTGTTTATGATGTTAGTAAAACGAGTGTGCATACTAGAAATAGATTCATCATCATTCATATTAAACATTTCATATTCATGAGTAAGAATATAAATTTTTGATTCCTTGACTTGAGAAGTTCCTTCATAAGTAACTTCCAAGTTATCCCAAATTTCCTTTGCTGTAGCGCAAGTCATTGCTCTATTAAACTCATTACCATTAAGAGTATTATATAATAAATTCATAGCAGTTAAATTCAAAGTATAAAGTCTATCATCTTCACGATCAAACTCTTCTTCTTCCTTTTTGACCTTTACTCCATCAATCACTTTTGTTGGAAAATAAGGTTCATTTACAATGCATTTCCAGATTTCTCGACCTTGACCCTGAAGGAATATTTTCATTCTAACTTTCCAGAATGAGTAATTTTCTCCGCAAAAGAGTGGAGGCCGACTGCTGAATTGACATTCACCAAATGAAGCTGCAATGTTAGCCATAAGATCTTAACTCAAAAGATAGTTAATCTTATAATAGAACTCTAACTCTGATACCAATTGTTGCCCAGATGACTAACACAAGAGGGTGGGTGAGTTGAGTTGTATTAAAAAATTAACAATTATAAATCAAGTATACAATATAAAATATAAACAAAATATGAAACAGTAATAAATATAAAGAGTAAGGGTAAGAGAGAAGCAAACTCAGTATGTTAATGAGGTTCGGCCCCATTGCCTACGTTCTCGCCTCAAGCTACCCCTTAAGGATCCCCGAATTCACTATTCAATCTCCTTCAGGTGGAGATAGAAACCTATTATACTTTTGAGTAATATCGCTCCAAAGAATCCGTGTAGAACACCCTCTACACTTCTAATCACCTCACACTTGGTAATTTAACTATTCCCCGTGTAGAACACCTTCTACACACACAAGGGTTATACACACCATTTTACTGATACAAGAATTGATAGTGTATAGGCTATCAGAAAACACTCCTCAATGAGTGAAATAAAAACAATACAGCACAAATTATATCTCTCAAAATAAATAAGGGTTAAGGCTCAATACTTAGATAAGAGAGAATGAAAGTTTTGAATAAATGTTGTATACTCTTGGTGTTGTGAATGTGAAGCTCTCAAATGATTTATTTATAGGCATATGAGACTTCATATTCAAATTTAAAAAGATTCACATGTCAAAGACATCATCATTCACTTTTCAAAAATTTCAAATTTAATCTTTTTACTTTTTGCATGTGACAAAAGGAGTACACTTTACTTTTCAAAAATTTCAAACCTAATCTTTTACTTTTTGCATATGACAAAAGGAGCACATTTTACTTTTTAAAATTTTCAAATAAAGACATCTACCTTTTGCATAAGTCAAGAAAAGCATCCACTACTTTTAAAAATATTCAAATAAAACATGTACATGTGAAAGATGACAATCAATCATCTTAATATTTTCAAACTTCAAACCTTTAATCATGTCATGCACATGTGAAAGATGACAATTAATCATCTTTCAAAATTTTCAAATTTAATTTTCAAAATATTCATGCTCATGTGGAAAATGTATTTTAATATTTTATGATAAAATATTAATTTTGAACCTTAATCCTAATTTCAAATTTTTAAGAGATTTACAAAATTACTCTATAATTTTAATGTGAACTTGTTCCCTTCTTGCTCATGCTTACTTCCTTGATGTGCTTGATTCTATTGTGTGGACAACTTGAGCTTGAGACTCCTTTATTCTTTGAATTCATTTGTTATCATCAAAATCCATGTGTAGATTTACACGAAACTTGAAATTTTGAGTTCAACAACTTTCATATAAAAATAATCATTTTTGTCAATTGTCAATTTCTAATCTCATATGACTATTAAACAAAATATATAGTTATAACTTATAGTCTATAGACTTAATACTTATACTATAAGTTATAACTAATATTCTATATTATATATAACTCATAGGTTAATTAGTTAATTTAATCCTTATAAGTCATATCAATTAATCAATTATATTAATGATCATTGATCATACTTTATATATAGTTAAAAATAATATTAATAATTAATATTTATAATTGCTACATGTAATTATAAGAAGAGTAATTATTAATTAATTAATAGTGATACATCGTAGGTTAGTTAACTATAACTAATAATATTATTACAGAATTTACATTAGTATATTAGTATATTATAAATTTATATGTTAGTGAATAGTAATAAATTAGTAATAATATTTTAAATAATAATAATACATTTATTACTTATAAGTTATTATTAATACTCTATATAGATATATTATAATTTATACTTTTATACTATAACTATTATAAATTATAATATGTTAATATTATAAGAGTACATATATATATAAATATATATGTATGCATTAGGTCCGGTCCAGGGGGAGAAATGTTCTCCTTCTGGACCGGACTGGAAATTTTTGATCCATAAAAAATTGGATCGGACCGGACCGAATTCCATCTAGTCTAGTTCGATCTTTTTATAGCCCTAATTCTACTTATCATCTCACACCACACTTTACATATTTTAATGTTATTTTTTATTTTTTATTAGTTATTCTTTTTATTATTTTATTTTATTCTTCTTAAACTCATTGAGTTGGTTTACTTATTATCTATACACCACATATTTATAATAGAAAAAATAAATTAAAAAATTAAAATAAGTGCGATATGTGGTATTGGGTGTGTGAGAATGATGAATAGAATTATTTTTCAATTTAATATCCTCACCAAACCTAAGGATCAATTTCAACCTTGTCAAATATCAAAACCACCCTTCCACATCCAAAAAGGCACTAAGTTGTATTTAATATATAGATATGGGATGAGATGATTTTAGAAGAAAATTGAAAATTAAATAAAATATTATTATTATTTGAAAATGTGAAATATTTATTATCATGTAAAAATTTAATACAACTAATTTGTAATAATGAGAAGATATAAAATACTTTCACTATCTAAACAATACCTAAATCATAAAAATTCCTCCACAAATCTGGCCTGATTATACTTAACTACTTGATGTTTAGATATAGATCAAAGTCCTCTTGAATTTGGTTCTAGATCGTTTAAACTAATGACAACAAAAATAAATATATAATGTAAATTCCACTTTCATATATTTAGGTTGCATTTAGATATTGAACTGAGTTAAATTCTTTATAAATAATAGTAAGTTGAGACGTGGAGCAAACCTTGTAGAACTCACTTAAGACGAGTTTACATGGATTTTAATATTAAAATGAATATATATATATGAAAATTTGAAAAAAAGTTGAATTGAAAAGGATTATGAATTTACGTGTAATAAAATTTTAAGTTGCACTGAATGTAGAATTTGATAGCTAAATGTTTAAATGTTAAACTCAGTTTAAAATTAAAGTGAACTAAATTGATCTTAATACTATCCAAGCTATCCAATTATCAAATGGGGCCCTACTCTTTGTTTGACAGAAGGTTTGAGAGAATATTTTCCTCACTATATTGTATTGATAATAACAATGTCTATATATAGACCTTTACAAAGGATGAACGAAATGTATGTTGTAACCAACTACAACAAAGAAAAACAAACATTACAGCAGAGAATTAACAACCAAAAGATATTTACAAGAATATTCTAAAAATAAGAATAAGAGCTAATCTGCTATTGTGAAGTGTACGGTTATGTTGATAAGCTGGAATCCGTGATTTTATCATCAAGGTTAATACGCCCCCTCGAATCCAAGGGGATATCAACCATATTGAGAGTCATCTTAAAATGTAGATATATGTCAGCAACCAAGGATTTTGTAAGAAAGTTTGCAATTTGATCCTTTGAGCTAATGAACGATACCCAAAGCATATTTGCAACAATCTTATCTCAGACAAAATGATAATCTATGTCCATATGTTTAGTTTTTGAATGATAAACAGGATTGGCAGAGAGATAGGTCCCTCCAAGTTTGTCACACCATAGAGTTGAAGATTGAGGAAGTTGAATTCGTAACTCACGAAGTAGAGTTTGTATCCATATAAGCTCGGTAGTTGAAGCAGCAACTGCTTTGTAATTTGCCTCCATTGAAGATCTAGACACTGTTTTTTATTTTTTTGAGCTCCAAGAAATGAGGTGCTTGCCAAGGTATATACAATAGCCTCCAGTTGACCATCAATCGTTTGGATTGCCACCTTAGTTGAAATGGCTTGAAGTGTAAAAGCAGTCTGAGGCCAAAACAGAAGTCCATGATTTATAGTGGCCTTAAGATATCAAAATATACTTTTGACAGCACTCCAATGTGTAGCCTTCGGTGTATGAAGAAATTGACATACTTTGTTGACGGAAAAAAATATGGTAAGCCTGGTTAGAGACAGGTACTGCAAGCCACCCACCAAACTCCAGTACAAAGTAACATCGTCAAAATCAGGTGCATCAAATTTGGATAGTTTGAGGGAAGCAGCCATAAGAGAGGACATTGGTTTGGCATGGAGCATTTTGCTACAGGTTGAAAGATTCTTGATGTACTTGCGTTTGTTGTGTGTAATCAACCTCAAGTCCAAGGAAGAAGGATAACTTGCCCAAATCTTTCACAGGAAATGTTGTACTGAGAGAATGTATCAAGTGATTGATAGTAGAGGAATCAGAGGTTGTGATAATTAGATCATTAACTTATACTAGTAGAAAGATGGTAGTCTGATTATGTTGAAGAGTGAACAGGGAGGGATCAGCCCGTGAGGCCTTAAATTCAAATTAACTAACCACGAACTCAACTGGACAAATCAAGATCTGGGAGCCTGCTTAAGGCCATATATGGCTTTGTGAAGCTTGCACACGTAAGAGGGTTGAGCTGGATCAATAAATCCTTGAGGTTGCTGCATATGGACTTTATCTGTGAGAGTTCCATGCAGAAAAGCATTTTGGATGTCTAATTAACGCAATGGCCAGTTTATGGTTACAACAAGAGACAAGATGAGTCGAATTGTAGTCGACTTAACCATAGGACTGAAAGTCTCATTATAATCAATTCCAGGTTGCTAATGAAATCATTTAGCAACCAGCCTAGCCTTTCGTCTTTCAAACAAACTATCCGCATTGGTCTTGATTTTATAAACCTAGCTGCAACCAAGCACGTTAGAAATATTGACACGGGGAGCCAAAGTCCATGTATTATTTTGTAGAAGCACAACATACTCTTGAGCCATGGCGTGGTGCGATTTAGGAAACTTGGCTACAACAGAATAACTCAAAGGGTCATCATGTACAATTGTAATGGTGAGAAAACACTCCCATGAAGGATACATAATAGTTCCATCAATAGCCACACTGGGTCTCAGGGAATTGGTAGTGGAACGAGTGATGATCAGAGATATAGTGAGTACAAGAGGGGGAGAGGGAATATTTTGAGTAGGGGAAATAGGAAGAGAATCGAGAGATGAGGAAACAGGGGAGTCGGAGGTTGAGGATGGTTGTATTGGACTAGAAATTGGAGAAGACGAAATTGAAGTAGTTGGCCTAGAGCCAAGTAATGAAGGAGTAGTTGGATCAGGGCCTGAGGAGATAGAACCAGGAAATGGGCCAAGAATAGAGGGGGAAATGATAGGTAAGGAAGCTTGGGTATAGTGAGACAAATTAGGAGAAGTGGGCTGAGGCATGTTTTTGTATGGAAATGAGGCTTCATGAAAACAGACATCTTGTGAGATGTAGAGCAGATTTGTATAAATATCTAGGCACTTATATCCTTTGTGGGTATTATTGTAACCCAAAAACAAGCAAGACGTGGAGCAAAAACTCAATTTATTAGTCAAGTATGGTCGTAAATCAGGAAAACATTCACAACCAAATACCTTCAAAAAATTATAATCGGGTTCTCTTTTATGGACCAATAGGATGATTTATTTTTAAGAGTTGGGAGAAGATTAATTAAATGAATAGCGGTTTCAAAGACTTCAGCCCAAAAAGTGAAAGGTAATGATGCTTAGGCCAAGAGAGCAAGTCCAGTTTCTATTATGTGACGATGTTTTCTTTCAATAAATCCATTTTGCTTATGAGTATGGGGGCATGAAAGACGATATTTAATTTCAAGTTTTTGGCACATGGTGGTAATGGGTTTAAATTCATCACCACCATCGGTTTGTAATGTTATTAACTTGGTTTTAAACATTCGTTCAACAAAAGGTAAGAAAGTAGTGAAAATGTGAATTGCATCAGACTTAAGTTTGAGAGGAGAAATCCATGTAAATCTTGTAAAATGATCAACAAAAGATAGATAATATTTAAAACTCATTCTGGAAACAATGAGAGCTGGGCTCCATAAGTCTGAGCAAACTAATTCTAAGGGTCCATTATAGGTAGCCTCATTAAAAGTAAAAGGTAACCGGGAGGACTTTGTGAGTGGACATTCTGGACATTAGAAGAGAACATCAGTGGGGAAAAATGGTAAATGCCTGGAGTGCAAAATGCGAGATACTTGAGCTAAAGAGGGATGCCCCATTCTTCGATGCCATTTGTCAATAGAAGCACGTTCACCAAGATGGATTGAGGGAGAATTGAAGCTGGACGCTGGAGTGGGGAAAATGTAGAGACCATTACAGGTTGGTCTAGTGAGGAGGATTTTTCTGGTCTCAGAGCAAAGTTATAAATACCGTTCCATTCCGACTAGAATTGTCTAAAAATTTCATTCCGGAATAGTGGCTGGAACGATGAAGGCTTGGATTCTAGTCATTCCATTCTGGATAAACGCATTTTTCTTTTTTTTTTTAATTTTTTTTATTTATATTTCTGGGCTACAACATTATTTCAATATTTTTTCTCCATTTATTTGGTTGTTTATTGTTATTAATTCTAGACATCTTTGTCAATCGAATTAATTTTATTTTTTAATAATTATTTTTAATAAATCTGAATTTTTAAATTTATTAAGTTTATCAGATATGTGTGTTTTAATTAGATTTGTATTAGTTTATTTTAAAATATAGTTATTATATATATAATTTATTCATATAATATCTATCCCAAAACGGTATCCGAAATAGTATCAATACCGAAATTTTTCGTTCCAATATCTCAACCGAAATGATCACTAGAACGAAATTCATAAACTAATTATCAACACAAAGAAGTGAGTAGAGTGAAATTCAAAATAACAACAATTATCAACACAAAGTTTGAGAACATAAACAAGATTCTTAGTAATGGAAGGGATATGTAACAAATTTTTAAGAAGAAATGAGAGAGACGAGGTGGACAAGGAAGAGTCACTATAGGCACTGATGGGGAGACCATTAACGTCACCCACACGAATTGTTTCATCACCATTATGTTGTTTTGATGACAGGTTCAAGTCATTCATATATTGATGATATGATGTGTAGCCGCCAAATCTATGTACCAAGAATTGTTTGGGGGATGATTTAGAGCAGTGTAGTTAGCCAAGTAATTTATCGAAAAATTTGAAGAAGGGGCCTCATATTGAAGAGTTTGGTTAAAACAGTGTCTACACTGAAAGGCAACATGCCCAACCTTGTTACACACCTAGTACGTAGGTCGTGAGTTATTGTACTAGGAAGAGGAATTGTTGTATGAAGAACCATGACCACAACCATTTCGAGCACCTCGTGAAAAACCACAACCCCTCTGGTCACGAGGTGTGGATGAGCTGTAATTTACAAACATTTCACCACTAAAAATAAGGTTGAGATCGCATTTGAAACTCATTAGCTTGGGAGTGAGATGAGAATATGGAAGCAAGCTTGTTTCAGAGATCACAAGTCATAGTGGAGGAAAGGATGCGACCAAGAATAGACTCAAATAATGAGATGAGAACACTGAGAACCAATTAGTCATTAGTTTTAATAGATTAGTCAAGAGGCTCTGGATACCATATTTGACAGAAGGTATGAGAGAATATTTTTCTCATTGTATTGATAATAACAGTGTCTATATATAGACCTTTAAAAAGAATGAATGAAATGTATGTCATAACCAACTACAGCAGAGAAAAACAAAAATTACTATACAGAATAACAACCTAAAGATATTTACAAGAATATTCTAGAAATGAGGATTTTTAATGGAGTAGCTAAAATTTTTCTTTAAAATTGTATTTTTTACACAACTTTCCAAAAATTTTAATCATATTTGATCAAAAACTATTAAAAAAATTGTAAATAGAGGTCAATGTAAAGAAAATTTTAACTTTACTATTTACTTTTAAAAATAAAATGTACTTTTTGACTTTTTTCTACAATTCTTTTAATAGCTTTTAAATTTTTTTCAAAAAATACAAATTTAATTTGAAGAAAATTTTAAATTTATTATTCATTTTTGAAGAGTAAAAATATTTATATTCTATTTTTTCACTTTTTTCTACCTACTTTTGATCAAATATAATAAAAAAAATTTAATAAGTGTACAAATTTGTATTAAAAAAAAAAAAACTTCTAATCAATCTAATATTAATGCTCTAAGAGCTAATTTGCTATTGTGAAGCGTACGTATATTACGTTGATAAGTTGGAATCCGTGATTTTATCATTCAGGCTAATACTCTTCATCCACTTTACAACTTTCAAATTCAAACAAGATTTGAAAAGTTTTGTTTTTTAGGATTTGGACATAAACCCATATGCAAGTCAATGCCAAAAAGATCAAAGAAAGAAAGGGAAAGAAAGAATTTATCCCCTGTAAAAGAGAAAGAGAGAATAAAGCACATGGAAGCCGTGATTGTCTTCCAAAAGGAAAAGATGCTCCTCACTTTTTTTTTTCTTTATGGGAAAAATTCATTAAAAAAACAGGAATTACATCAAGTTCTAATCCAAGCAAATAGCTTGGAAAATAGGCATGGAACATTATCCCTCCACATTTCAAGGAGCCAAGCAATAAGCAACCTCATTGCCTAATCTACGAACATGTTGAATCTTACAAACACTGAACATCTTCATTGAACTGTGTTTCCTTCACTAGATTATGTATTATTTGAGTAGGAATCTGCTTGTTTTTGAAGTTTAACTGCTGCAGGTTCTGCAACTTCATGCTCCTCACTTCTAACTTGCAGCTCCATTAGCATATACATTGTTATCATTTCAAAGAATAAATATTATATTTAAAAAGAAAAAAAATTATAAATTGAAGCAAAACACAAATCATTTACTGCTATTAATCACTGAATGGGAAGCAATAGAAACTAGAGGTCTCATCCATTAATTTCTAGATGACAAGATATTTCGATTACATCAGTTTACACCTACAATGCAAAACACAAATTCAAAAAGAAGAAAAAAGGGATCGATCCTAAAATCAGGATGCTACATACAGATGGAAAAAGCGGCGTTAAATTGGCAATCAATGATAAAGCAGCTAAGCCTTCCTGGGAGATTTGGTGGCCTTGGCGGGAGACTTGGGCTCTTTCGAAGATTTGTCCGTCTTCTTAGGCAATAGAATCGGGTTGATGTTCGGAAGAACACCGCCATGAGCGATGGTAACGCCAGAAAGCAACTTCCCCAGCTCTTCGTCGTTCCTCACTGCCAGCAGAACGTGCCTCGGGATTATCCTATTCTTCTTGTTATCGCGAGCTGCATTTCCGGCCAACTCCAGAACCTTCACACGCACATTTACACCCAATTACTTCAAAACACAGAGAGGGGAAAACAGAAGATAAAAGCAATACATAAGAAATTAATAACAAACACATAAAAATGAACATAAACGGCGGTATCACTACAGTTTGTTGTTTTCTGAGATTCAGGAACGGTGGAGCCCACTGTTTGGTTGCTAAAAAAATACATCAAAACAAAATAACATTGACCTCTCAACCCTTTTCCGGTTTTTCTTAGAGAATTTCGAAATGAGTACTGAATCGCGCTAAGTATTGCATTCATAGAAAAACGAGAATAGCAACTACCTAGCTAAACACAGACCGCATATGATCAAGCAAAGTGACAGATCTGAGCGACACGGAAAGAGTACTATGTTCAAGATAAAACAAAGTTATAGCCACGCAGAGGCAGAGAGAGAGAGAGAGAGAGAGAGAGCAAATGTGGCATACTTCGGCAGCTAGGTACTCGAGCACGGCGGCCATATAAACCGGAGCACCGGTCCCAACACGCTGCGAGTACCTCCCTTTCTTCAGGTACCGACCTATCCTCCCGACCGGGAACTGCAAACCAGCTTTGACGGAACGGGAAACGGGCTTCTTCTTGGGCCCTCCACCGCCTCTCCTTCCTCCCGCGCCCTTCTTCTCCATCATAAACCTGAAAGATCGAAACGTCGCAAGTCCGACCGACCGAGCGCTCTGACCGGAAAATAGAACTGGAATCAATGAAAGGAATGGACAGAGTTTAGTTGGCTGAAAATTTTATAGAGGGCGTGGGGTGACAACTGACAAGTGCGAACCATGTGGGTGCGTGGATCAAAAAAGTGGGAGGGTCGTGACTGTTGGATTAAAGACCTTATCGACGGCTGTCGAGGAAGAGTGGAAATTTTTCCTCCAATGGGGATTTGAGACCTTATCCGTGTCTTTTGACATCAACCAATGGGGTGCGAGTTTGAATTTGTGGAGAATTTAGGACCGATTTGTTTTTTTTTTTTTAAGTAAAAATAATGTTAGGACCGATTTGTTTTGGAGGATAATCAAAAATTTTAAATTTATTATTATATTTTTTAAAATTTTATATAAAATATAATTAAAAAATTAATTTTAAAAATTTTAAAATCACTTTTTTAAATTTTTATATAAAAAATTAATATTAAAAAAATATTTTATAATAATAATTTTTTTTAACTTTTATCTTATTTCATCTTTAAAAACAAATAAAACTTTAAATAAAAGCGATATGCTAGTGTCATTTTTGGACACTCTTTATAGATTCTAATGATATAATTAATTAAAATAATTTATTTATTTTTAAAAAAATAATGCAATCCATTACAATAGTAAAATGAATAAAATATAAATAAAAGTGATTGTATATAACATTTTTATTTAAAATAAGAATTGATATTTACAGCCTTATAGTGTACAACTTTTTGTATATTTCTTTTAAAAAAAAGTATATAAATATAAAATTCACATAAAGAATTATTATTTTTTAATATTGGACTCTATCCTTTTTCAAATAGTGTATGTAGGATTTACCCAACTTAAAAATGTATATGGCATTACTAAATAATTGATGTTTTGATTTTTTAAAAGCTATAATAGATTCCACAATAAGTGATGTTCTAATATACTGCATTTTGTATAAGTTGAGATGAAATGAATTAAAATAAAAGTTAAAAATTGATTAAAATATTATTAAATATTTTTTTTAATATTATTATATTTTAAAGTTTGGAAATGTTGAATTCTTTATTACATTTTATATAACAATTTTAAAAAAATAATATGATGAAATGAGATCAATTAATATCCAACTTAAATCCAAATGAGACATAAGTTTCACGTCTTTTTAAAAAATAAAAAAGAATTACAAATTTCATGTCGTCATTAGAGCTTGGACACATTCTTTACTTGAAAATGAGAACTATGGCCTTGGGTGAAAAAAAAAACATTTATATTTGATTATATAATTAAATACTTTATTTAACACAAATGTTAGACTTATTTAAAGTAATTACTCTAGCCTCTTCGGATAAAAGAATTATTTATAAATCTTTTTTTTTTAAGTCATAAGCAAAGAGATCTTTGACATTCTTTATTTTCTAATTAAATTCGGACATTTTTTCTTTATTTCTTAAAAAAAATAATAAAATATATTTTCACGTATCTTACTTGGAATAGGATGGAAGGGGTGGGCAAAACTTTTACGGGGTATCCCTACCCATAAAAAGTTTTTATGAGTTGTTGATAAAATATAAAAACTTTTTATGGGTAATGATACCCTTAAATTTTATCAACAATCCTAAATTGACCTTTTGTTTTTTTGGTGTGTTTTTAACACAATTGGTGCCTTACATTTGAAATTCAAAAACTATTTAGAAATGTCAGAAGCCCCTCCTGTGAGGTAGTGAAGATGACCCACTATATCTATTTTTTTTTTCTTTATCCTAAATAGTGAAGTCCTCACATGACTCATCAACAAGGCAAAAATAACAAAAACTTGAAAGGGATTAACACCGCAAGAGGTGGTTTAAAAACATCATCTATTTTGAGAAAGCCACACCTTCCACTGTTGCAGTTTTTGCTCATTGTATGCATACGTACTACTCTTGGTCAGGTCATTAAATCTATCAAAACAAATCCACCATCCATTTAAGGAACAACACCCCTTGACCATAAAAAGAGAGATAAGAGACTTCCTCACTTTCAAAACTAATCCAACAAAACTAAGATACCTGGGATCACCCCTAAGTTACCTTGGGGTTCCTACCCTCCATTCTTACATCTCCATGTCGAACCCAACCATTAACTGGATTGATCTAAATCTAAGAATAGTTGAGCTCACTCTTGAGAAACTTAGAAATGAAATACAATCCTTCTTCAAAGTCTTTTTTTGTAATAGCCCAAATTTGTAGGATATAATATTTTTTTGAGAATTTATTTTAAGAAATTTGTTGGAAATAATATTTCATAGAAAAAGAATAGGAGACTTAGATGCATTCTAAGGTAAATGTTGGATGGACTTTTGAGAATTTTAGCAATATATCAACTAGAAAATTTTAATTTAGACCTAAAAAGAGATAAATTTTTGAAATTTGAGAAAGAAATTTAAAGAGAAGTGAAAGAACAAAACATCAAACACTTGGTGTGCCAAAACGGATTATCGGACTGGACCATCGAATTTTTGTGTAATAATCATAACTTTTTCATATGAGATCCAAATAAGGTAATTCTAATTCATATAGAACCATTAGAGAGAGATATAAAACTTATATGTTTTGAGTTTTTGAAGATAAGAAATTTATCAAGGACTAAATCTAGTGTGAAGTGGACGGACAGAGATAAGAGTCAACTGGTAACCGACTTAGATGAGTTGTCTTAGGTTCAACCATGTGACGAAAATTAAGATTAGCTACCATATTTTCTGAAGTCTTGACATGTGTGAGAACATGTGGCAAGTTGATAAGAATTCATCTAGAAGTCTTGGTGGGTAAGAAAACAAAGGAAAACAAATGGAAAATTCGGATTGGATATTCTCGGGTAAGTTTTGACATGTTTCAGTAAACTAATCATATCTCTCTCATATGATATCGTAATAAGGTGATTCAAAATCCTGTAGAACCCTAAGAGGATTATCTTAAACTTTCATGTTTTGAATTTTGGAAAAATTAAATTTTATCATTGACGTATTAGGGCTGGAACGTGGCTAATCCCTTGGAGAGGCCAAGTGGCCAGATGCACCCCTTAGAAGATTTCCTATGATGGTATTTTGTCTTCACCCCCAGGTATTGGAACTCTTTGAACCCTTGATCAAGATCATTTTATAGGTGTATTCATCTCAACCATGAGATTAAAATATCAGTAAATCCTCATAGGTTTAGGGGTGATCATGAAACCACAAGTAGGGGACACCTCACCTATGTAGCCAAATGGAGTTGCTGAAATGCCCAAGCCTATTATCCCTATAAATAGATGCATGGGCTCCTCTCCTTTTCCCATGAGAGATACACAAAAACCCACTCACATCACTTAAGTGTCAAAAGAGAGCTAAGTAAGGGCCTTGGAGAGAAGTGTGGTGCAAAACCAACTCAAGACTAATCATTTAGCTTTGGAAAAATTTGTAAGTGCATATATTAACTTAGTCTTGGCAAATAATAAGTGGTTTGATGATTGGATTATGTTTGGTATTTATTTGAGCTTAATCTTTGTCTATGTGTTAAATTGAAGCCTATTGAGTTTTGGAGTGGTTTTTGCTATGATAAAATGCTAAAAAAATTATGAGATCTTAGAAATATATTATATGATGATATATTAAGAGGATTATGTGAAAATATGAGATCTTGATTTGGAAAAAAATTGATAGATCAATCCTATCAACTTTCGGACTTAAAAGGGGTTAAGTTGATAGATTTAACATCTTATGGTAAAATGGTCATAACTTATTAGTGTGATATTGGAATTGAATGATTCAAGAGGCTATGGAAATTTAAGACAAATATATACAACTTTTATGTTTTAAGTTTTACGAGATAAGAAATAAATAAAGGAACAAATCTAGATTTAGTTGACAGAACGAGATTTAGGCAAAAATTTGGCTCGACTCTTGATCAACGTTTGGCTCGAGCGAAATACCCTATTATGTTTGATTTTGAGATTTTATTAATTGAAGAGTTTATGATTCAAGTAAAGAAAAATAAGATTTTGAATTTATAAAGTGATTGGCCATCCATGATTTTATGATAATTTGTTATTCAAGTATTATTTATTATGTTATGACACTATGAGATAATGATATGAGAAATAATAAAATGATAAGGCATGGCCCTTCTATGGGTAATAATAATGATATGACTCAACCACGGGTAATAATAGTGGCATGACCCTTACTCGGGTAATAATAGTGGCATGACCCTTCCACGAGTAATAATAGTGACATGGCCCTTCCACGGATAATAATAGTAGTAAGGCCCGACCACGGGTAATAACAGTGGCATAACCCAACCACGGATAATAATAGTGGATTATGATAAAAAGATATGAAAATGATATGGCTAATAATGAAAAGTCCATGCATGATATAAGTTTATGTAAGTCCACATAAGAGATAAGTTTAATTCATACATGAGTCACATGAATCATATCATAAACATATATTTTGATTCTTATATGTGACTATTTCACGATGTCTGTACTTTTATTAAGTTAAATGTGTACTTACTGAGATTTTCCTAGAAATCTCATCTTGTATGGTTCCTTTTGGAATATAATTTTCATTGCAGGATTGGATGACGGTCATGGACTAGACCCTAGTTACTCGAGAGACCTGGAGAAACCCTGAGGGTTCCCCGGAGTACTCTCTCTCCATAAAAGTTTATGACCAGTTGGTAGTAATAAGGACCAGCACGGGCATGAAGAAAGAGTTTTCCGAAGTGAAGAGGAAGAAGCCTAGGCTGCTTTAAGACAAAATTTTTGATAAATTTGTATTTCGACTAAGAAAACTAACTATGTTATGCATGTAATGATACAATGATATTTTAAAAATGGATGATATGAATACTAAGGTTTTGTGTAACCATGTGATCTCTATAATTTTTATTTTTACTTTTTTCGCTGCGATTTGCCTCACATTTCAATAAGTACGGGGGTGAGTAACCAAGTGTTACTAACTCTGACACTTCAATTTGCGTTGAATTACGAATGTAAATTGGGAGCGTCACATTTTTCCCCAGAATTTGCTAGGAAAATCTCAAAAATTCCTCTTCTCAACTACACATGACATAATAAAGTGAAAACATCAGTACTCTAGGATCTTTTCAGTGAAATCAACTTATGTTGCAATTCTCATCCCTTTTACTGACTGAGCACCTGAAATTCCTAGGAAAAAAAGTATGGAAACTCCAAATGTAAAACAAGTTAAAATGCCTCCTCTGGCAAGTTGCCCAAAATGTCCTCTCCACAAAATCCTTGCTGAAGAAGATCAAAACTTTGATAAGGACCAATCCCTTTGTCCCATATGCCACATAGAGGAAGAAATCATCTAAATGGACAATTGATATCACAAAGTTCAACTAATACCCCATCGTGGAATGGATAAAAACCATCCTTGCGCCTTCAGCCTCATTGCAGATTCTTGAAGAAGAATCACAATCCTTCCAAATCTTTGCAACTTTAGCCATTGACAACATCTAGTTTTTCCAAAACCAAGTCATCCATGACTCCATTACTCCCTCCCCAACTTGGCTAATCACTTCAGTTTTAAAGCTACTCCAGGACCACAATACAACCTGGGAAGAACAAGTAAAAGCCTAGGAAGTCTCTCAGTATCACAATCTTGAAGAGCATTTCATCATTCAGTTTGATGTGGCAGTAAGGCTAGGTGGCACAACAACAACAAGTATCTACATGACAGGACAAGGGAAGCTCATATTCGCTTTCACCAGCTTCATTCTCAGCACAAACCCAAATGTTGGAGAAGCAACAGTAGCATTGTTGGGAATTCAAGAAGCCAATAATCGAAACTTGCAAAAAATACACATAGAAGGAGACTTGAAGCAAACCATCAATGAAATATGCAATGATCCTATAGCAATAGATTGGGAAATGCAAACAGTTATGTTGCCCAGATGACTAACACAAGAGGGGGGGTGAATTGAGTTGTATTTAAAAAAATAACAATTATAAATCAAATATATAATATAAAATATAAACAAAATATGAAACAATAATAAATATTAAGAGTAAGGGTAAGAGAGAAGCAAACTCAGTATGTTAACGAGGTTCGGCCCCACTGCCTACGTCCTCGCCTCAAGCTACCTCTTGAGGATCCCCAAATCCACTATTCAATCTCCTTTAGGTAGAGATAGAAACCTATTACACCTTTGAGCAGCACCGCTCCAAAGAATCCGTGTAGAACACCCTCTACACTTCCAATCACCCCACACTTGGTGATTTAACTATTCCTCGTGTAGAACGCCTTCTACACTTCCAATCACCTCACACTTGGTGATTTAACTATTTCCCGTGTAGAACACCTTCTACACACACAAGGGTTATACACACCCTTTTACAAATACAAGAGTTGATAGTAGGTAGACTATCAAAGTACACTCCTCAATGAGTGAAATAAAAATAATACAGCGCAACCTATATCTCTCTCAACAAGAACAAGAATTAAGGCTCAAAACTTTAGAAAAAAGAGAACGAGAGTTTTGAATAAATGATGCAAAACTTAACAATAGATGTGTAAGCTCTTGTTGTGAATTTTGCAAAATTCAAGTGAGCTATTTATAGGCAAATGAGTTTTCAATTTCAAATTTGAAAAGATTCTCATGTCAAAAACATCATCATTCACTTTTCAAAAATTTCAAATCTAATCTTTTTACTTTTTGCATGTGACAAAAGGAGCACACTTTACTTTTCAAAAATTTCAAACATAATCTTTTACTTTTTGCATATGACAAAAGGAGCACACTTTACTTTTCAAAATTTTCAAATAAAGACATCTACCTTTTGTATAAGTCAAGAAAAGCATCCACTACTTTTAAAAATATTCAAATAAAACATGCACATGTGAAAGATGACAATCAATCATGTTAATATTTTCAAAGTTCAAACCTTTAATCATGTCATGCACATGTGAAAGATGACAATTAAGCATCTTAATATTTTCAAAATTCAAACATTTAATCATGTCATGCACATGTGAAAGATGACAATCAATCATCTTTCAAAATTTTCAAATTTAATTTTCAAAATATTCATGCACATGTGGAAAATGTATTCTAATGTTTTATGATAAAATATTAATTTTGAGCCTTAATCCTAATTTCGAATTTTTAAGAGATTTACAATATTACTCTATGATTTTAATGTGAACTTATTCCCTTCTTGCTCATGCTTACTTCCTTGATGTGCTTGATTCTATTGTGTAGACAACTTGAGCTTGAAACTCCTTTATTTTTTGAATTCATTTGTTATCATCAAAATCCATGTGTAGATTTATATGAAACTTGAAACCTTGAGTTCAACAATCTCCCCCTTTTTGATGATGACAAATGCTTGATAGAACTTGAAATCTGTATGAATACTTAAGCTCCCCCTGAGAATGTGCGTTAGTTTTTCAAGTAAAAATATAAATATAATTCCAAGTATATATAACAAGATTAGCAATTTAAACAATATTAAAGTTCTAGTCTAAAACTTCTCCCCCTTTTGGCATCATTAAAAAGGAATCATAATTAGCGCAATAAAATATATTCCTACAATAACCAACAGATAAATAAAACGCTGCGTTAGTAGAGACTGTAGAGAATTCGGTGCGTAACCACACATGTTCGACAAAACCTGCAAAGGCTAGAGGCCTAGTTTCGGTAATTCGATGCGGAAGGAGATTTTGTAAAGAGCTGAATAATTGAAACCACCCGTGCCCGACAAAACCTGCAAAGGCTGGAGGCGTAGCTCTGGCAATTCGATACAGAGATTTGATCCGCTTGATGTTGCTGAAAAATGAGATATTATCATGATTTGTAAGCTTGTCTTGTTCTTATTTCCGTTTCTATAAGAGCAATCCATAGTTTTATCTATTTCGCATCAAGTTTTCTTCTCATCTTTGCAATTTGCTTGCATTCTCATTCTACAATTTTTCAATGGCTCGTAGAATTCCCTTCAGTGCTTCTCTTGATCAAGATTTGAGGTATCCTTCACCTCAGTCTCAATCTATTTCTGCATCTGTCGTGGGTGCCATGAAGCAACAAGAGACTGATTTAGCTAATAAATCAGATCATGACGTCATTTACGAGCTTGTGGATCTCGGAACTCGATACTCATTATCTATCGTCGCGTTTTCTGCTCGGTTGCAATCTAAAACTCGCGAAATTGAGAAGCTTAACGAGACTGTATCTGTACTTCAACGACTTGTTTATGAGTCAAACAAAAAAAATAGTAGAGTTAAAGCAACAGAATAAAGATTTGAAATCCTTGCTTACCTCTTCATTTCGATTGCCTAATCCTTTAGATAAGGATGGCATGATAATTTATGAGGAGCAAATGCATTTGAATGATGATGCTAAACGTCTCAAGTTTTTGTAGGTCATTTAAGATAATGAAATAAAAGTATCTAGCAGATATCCATGGCATGCATCATTCCTATTTCTATTCTAATCATGCATAGTCTATCTTCTGGTAGGGGTTTTGTGAAAATGTCTGCCAATTGATCATGTGTACTAGTGAATTCTAATACAATATCGCCCTTTTGCACATGATCTCTAAGAAAATGATATCTAATTTCAATATGTTTGGTCCGAGAATGTTGTATTGGATTCTTTGAAAGATTTATAGCACTTGTATTATCACATTTGATTGGAATGCGATTGTACATGAGTTTAAAATCCTCAAGTTGTTATTTCATGTAAAGAACTTGAGCACAACAACTACCCGCAGCAACATATTCTGCCTCAGCAGTAGATAGTGCAACAGAATTTTGTTTTTTACTAAACCAGGAAACTAGTGCACGACCTAAGAAGTGACATGCTCCACTAGTACTTTTTCGATTTATTTTACAGCCAGCATAATCTGCATCTGTGTAGCTGATTAGATCGAAAGATGTGTGCTTAGGGTACCATAACCCTAAGTTAATTGTACCACTAAGATATCTAAGAATGCGCTTAACTGCAATTAAATGTAATTCTTTTGGAGATGATTGAAAGCGTGCACATAAGCACACACTAAACATAATATTTGGTCTACTGGCTGTCAAATATAATAAGCTACCAATCATATCTCGATATATCTTCGAGTCAACTGATTTACCGGTTTCATCTTTATCAAGTTTAGTGGATGGGCTCATTGGTGTTCCAGTTTTCTTAGCACCTTCCATCCCAAACTTCTTCAGCAATTCCTTAATATATTTCGATTGATTGATGAATGTCCCACTTTTTGCTTGCTTAATTTGCAATCCGAGAAAGAATGTAAG
Source organism: Platycarya strobilacea (assembly GCA_036898215.1). Taxonomy (NCBI): domain Eukaryota; kingdom Viridiplantae; phylum Streptophyta; class Magnoliopsida; order Fagales; family Juglandaceae; genus Platycarya; species Platycarya strobilacea. The sequence continues at coordinate 45,632,508 of CM072550.1, forward strand.
CTCTCCCATCATGCTCATTTCAAATTCTTTCTGCATAGTCTTAGCAAAAACTTGGCACATATTTTCATTAGTAGCCCGATTATTATATCATCAACATAAATCTGGATCAAAAGAATATCATCATTTTCGTATTTAATGAAAAGAGTTGTATCAATTTTTTCTCTTGAAAAGCATTTTTCAATCAAGAAACCACTAAGTCTCTCGTACCACGCTTTAGGAGCTTGTTTGAGTCCGTATAGTGCTTTTGTAAGTTTGAAAACATGATTTGGAGAAATATGATTTTCAAAACCTGGAGGTTGCTCAGCATATACTTCTTCATTTATAAAACCGTTTAAAAAAGCACTTTTAACATCCATTTGAAAAAGTTTGAAATCTTTATAACAAGCATATGCAAGTAGCATTCGAATAGTTTCTAATCTTGCGACTGGTGCATATGTCTCATCATAATCAATTCCTTCTTCTTGATTGAAACCTTGGGCTACAAGTCGAGCCTTATTTCTAGTAATGACTCCGGACTCATCTTTCTTGTTTCTAAAAATCCATTTTGTTCCAATAATAGTATGATTTTTGGGTTTAGGAACAAGTGTTCAAACATCATTTCTTTTAAATTGATTAAACTCTTCTTACATAGCTAGAATCTAAGATTCATAAAGAAGTGTTTCATCAATATTTTTAGGTTCAATCTGAGATAGAAAAGCAGTATGATTGCAAATATATCTAAGAGATGATCGAGTACTTACACCTCGTGAAGGTCCTCCTAAAATTTATTCTGCTGGATGATCTTTCACGTGTTTCCACTATTTGGTTGCATCTTGTACTAAGTCTTGATGATCTTTCCTTCTATTTCCATGATCTTTCATTTTGAATTGTTTCCAAATATCACACATCCTTCTTCTTTAGAAGTGAAGTCAATGAATTTAGTTTTGTATTCTGTCACGTATCTTGAGCATCCGTTGTCTAAAAATCATTTATTTTTACCTGTAGAATACTTCATGCATACCTACAAAAGCAATTAAAAACAATTCCCGGTACCCAAGTTCTTTGGGTCCTTTATTTATTAGTATTAGAAGAAATAAGATATTTAGGTACCCATATGGCCCTAATAGTCATTGTATGTTTTCTTCTAACAGGACAAGCAAGATAATTATGACCATTTCTATTACAAAAATTACAAATAGCATGTGACATATATGAAGAACTTGAGTGATTATAATAGTATCCTTTTTTAACAAAATTATTTTTATGAGAAGAATTTTGAATATTGGACTTTGATGTAGAAGGATTATCAAAGAAGTTTTTATAAGATTTGTATTTTTGTTTTGGCTTATATCCCAAGCCTGCCTTATCAAAAACACATCTTTGACTATCAAGAAGTTTTTCAAAATTTCTTTTTCCATTCGTAAAGTTTTCAATAATATTTTCTAAATCAGTTTTCTTTTTCTTCAATTCAAAATTTTCATCTTTCAAAATAATATTTTCTTTTCTTAAAATATCAATTTCGTTTGTTAAAGAAGAATTTTTCTTTTTCAAAACAGTATACTTGATACCCAATTTTTCAAATTCCTCATATACCTCTTCTAAAACATTTTGCAATTCTTCATATGAAGGATCTTTAATATTATCAAAATTTGTTACCTCAATGTCATCTTTAGCCATAAGACAAAGATTTGCTGATTCTCCATTGCTTGCTTCACTATCTGAACTACTTGAATCATTATTTCACGTAGCTTTCATTGCTTTTTTGCCTTTGTTTCGATCTTTCTTTAGCAGAGGACAATCTGGCTTGATATGACCAGGTTTATTGCATTTATAACAAATTAAAATGTCATTTTTACCTGAATCTTTCTTGGAAAACTTATTGAAGGATTTCCTTGGAGGAGTTTTATTTTTCTTTAAGAACCTCTGAATTCTTCTTATTATCATCACAACTTCTTCATCTTTGTCGTCATTTTCCTCATCTTCATCACTTTCACTTTCATGTGGAATAGTTTTAAGTGCCAAACTCTTCTTTGAATTTCCTTCTTCTTCTCCTCTTTTCAAAGTGTACTCATGGGTGATAAGTGACCCGATGAGTTCATTCACTTCGAGCTTTTTGAGGTCTCTAGCTTCAAGAATCGCTGTCACTTTTGACTCCCAACGTTTTGGTAGAGAGTTGAGAATTTTTCTTACTATCTCCACTTTGAAATAAACTTTGCCAAGAGCTGTCAAGCTGTTTATGATGTTAGTAAAACGAGTGTGCATACTAGAAATAGATTTATCATCATTCATCTTAAACATTTCATATTCATGAGTAAGAATATAAATTTTTGATTCCTTGACTTGAGAAGTTCATTCATAAGTAACTTCCAAGTTATCCCAAATTTCCTTTGCTGTAGTGCAAGTCATTACTCTATTAAATTCATTACCATTGAGAGCATTATATAATAAATTCATAGCAGTTAAATTCAAAGTATAAAGTTTATCGTCTTCACGATCAAATTCTTCTTCTTCCTTTTTGACCTTTACTCCATCAACTACTTTTGTTGGAATATAAGGTCCATTTACAATGCATTTCCAGATTTCTCGACCTTGAGCCTGAAGGAATATTTTCATTCTAACTTTCCAGAATGAGTAATTGTCTCCGCAAAAGAGTGGAGGCCGACTGCTAGATTGACCTTCACCAAATGAAGCTGCAATGTTAGCCATAAGATCTTAACTCAAAAGATAGTTAATCTTATAATAGAGCTCTAGCTCTGATACCAATTGTTGCCCAGATGACTAACACAAGAGGGGGGGTGAATTGAGTTGTATTTAAAAAAATAACAATTATAAATCAAATATATAATATAAAATATAAACAAAATATGAAACAATAATAAATATTAAGAGTAAGGGTAAGAGAGAAGCAAACTCAGTATGTTAACGAGGTTTGGCCCCACTGCCTACGTCCTCGCCTCAAGCTACCTCTTGAGAATCCCCAAATCCACTATTCAATCTCCTTTAGGTGGAGATAGAAACCTATTACACCTTTGAGTAGCACCGCTCCAAAGAATCCGTGTAGAACACCCTCTACACTTCCAATCACCCCACACTTGGTGATTTAACTATTCCTCGTGTAGAACACCTTCTACACTTCCAATCACCTCACACTTGGTGATTTAACTATTCCCCGTGTAGAACACCTTCTACACACACAAGGGTTATACACACCCTTTTACAAATACAAGAGTTGATAGTAGGTAGACTATCAAAGTACACTCCTCAATGAGTGAGATAGAAACAATACAGCGCAACCTATATCTCTCTCAACAAGAACAAGAATTAAGGCTCAAAACTTTAGAAAAAAGAGAATGAGAGTTTTGAATAAATGATGCAAAACTTAGCAATAGATGTGTAAGCTCTTGTTGTGAATTTTGCAAAATTCAAGTGAGCTATTTATAGGCAAATGAGTTTTCAATTTCAAATTTGAAAAGATTCTCATGTCAAAAACATCATCATTCACTTTTCAAAAATTTCAAATCTAATCTTTTTACTTTTTGCATGTGATAAAAGGAGCACACTTTATTTTTCAAAAATTTCAAACATAATCTTTTACTTTTTGCATATGACAAAAGGAGCACACTTTACTTTTCAAAATTTTCAAATAAAGATATCTACCTTTTGCATAAGTCAAGAAAAGCATCCACTACTTTTAAAAATATTCAAATAAAACATGCACATGTGAAATATGACAATCAATCATGTTAATATTTTCAAAGTTCAAACATTTAATCATGTCATGCACATGTGAAAGATGACAATCAAGTATCTTAATATTTTTAAAATTCAAACATTTAATCATGTCATGCACATGTGAAAAATGACAATCAATCATTTTTCAAAATTTTCAAAGTTCAAACATTTAATCATGTCATGTACATGTGGAAGATGACAATCAATCATCTTTCAAAAATTTCAAATTTAATTTTCAAAATATTCATGCACATGTGGAAAATATATTTTAATACTTTATGATAAAATATTAATTTTGAGTCTTAATCCTAATTTTGAATTTTCAAGAGATTTACAAAATTACTCTATGATTTTAATGTGAACTTATTCCCTTCTTGCTCATTCTTACTTCCTTGATGTGCTTGATTCTATTGTGTGGACAACTTGAACTTGAAACTCCTTTCTTCTTTAAATTCATTTGTTATCATCAAAATCCATGTGTATATTTATATGAAACTTGAAACCTTGAGTTCAACAAGTTACAAGGGACATCTTGTCCTTACTGCCTTCTTTTGATGCATGGACAGTAGTTAAGATTCGTCGATTTGGGATCGATGTGCATACAATCTAGTGCAATAAGCAACATCCAATTCCCATTTTTGAAACATACCCCTCTCCACTACTCCTCTGCATTTTGCCATTTCAAAGTGAAAAAAGACCCACTGTATAATATTGTGTCTGTATCATAGAACAATATGTCTCCGCCTTAGTTTCCAATATATATCCAACTTGCCGAGAACAAAAAAAAAAAAAAAAAAAAAGTATGGTAGAGGATTCAACACAAAAAAGTATGGTAGAGAATTTTTGCACCAAGCCTAGCATCCTTTCCCTTTCACATTGCACCTTTCATAATGTAGCCACCATTTATTGGCAATGTCCTAGGTGAGATATTCAATGAATCCTCCTATTCGCCTCTCGCCCAAACTAATTATCTCTCTCTCTCTCTCTCTCTCAAGCTCACGTGTCGCATTCAGGCCGAGCTTGCTCTTCTCCCCTTCTTGTCAGGCCTCCTGTAGTGTGGCTACTGTTCAACAACACTAACTTAGGTGAGGACATCCATCGATCCCTGTCCTTTGCTCTCTCTCCCACACTATTTTGTTTGGATAGTGAGATGAGATGAGATTATTTTAAATAAAAGTCGAAGTTGAATAAAATATTATAATAATAATATTTATTATTATTATTTTATAATTTAAAAAAGTTGAATTGTATATTATATTTTATATGAAAACTTAAAAAATTTGTAATAATTAGATGGGATGAAACAATCTCCATATCCAAACCATCTCTCTCACAAAAGCCCCCGCGTCGAATCTAGTTCGAGCCTCCTCTCCCATTATTTTTTGGAATATTACAATATATTTAATATGGATATAAATACTAAAGCATTTTACATGTCATATGGTTGTCATTATTTTAACCTTATTATATGTAATATGATTAATTCTTATCCTAAAGATATATTATTTTTTGGACTATTACAACATATATTATCTTAAGGGATGCAAAATTTTGCAAGGTAATGTGTCGAGTTTAACTTTGAAGGCACTCTCACAAAACATGTTGGGAAAATTAAATTAAAAATATCAAAGTAATAAACTAAACTCCACAAATAAGAGAAGTTTTATTTGCAACTAACAAATACAAATGAAGATCTTTAAACAAAAAGTAACGCTAATTATTTAGTAGCATATAAAATCAAGAACTTTAAATTCATATTAAGCATAACCATATGGTATGGTATGGTATATTATTTAGAGTCAATTTTGTAAGTAAAAGTTTGAAATTTAAAGATATGCATATAGATGTTGCTATTGATCAGTTAAGAGGTTTTGTTTTTTTCAAGATTATAGAAAAATGGATTTGAAATTACTATGATTTCATCATATAATTTATAGAAAATTGAACGGTTCATAAAACCCATATTAAGAGTCATTGAACAATAGCCACACTGCAGGAAGCGTGACATGAGAAGTAGATGAGGCTTGGCCTAAATGCAATGCGAAAGCTTTTATGAGAGAGAGAGAGAGAGAGAGAGAGAGAGAGAGAGAGAGAGAGAGAGAGAGAGAGAGAGAGAGAGAGAGAGAGAGAGGCAATGGTGAGGGGTTAGCCGCTTCAACCATGGCCACATTGCGGGAGGTGCGATATGAAGGAGAGAAACCTCAACATGGGCGCTACTTGCAGGGGTCTTTTGATATTTCTAAGTCATTTCTAAAATTATTTTTTAATTTCAAAGAAAAAAAAAGGCACAAAACAAAAAAAAGGCAAAAATTATTTAATACATGTTTGAGATTACGATGTGAAATACAGTTTATACTTTTAGGACTTATAACTTTTAATTTAAATAATGACTTTTATACATTAAAAGTTATTTATTTTTTAGCAAATATATATCTAAAATATTTTTAAAATTAATTACAGTTATTTCTTTAAAATATACAATTATATATAAGAGCTTTTTTATAAAAGTTTTAATTTAATATTTAAAAATAAATAAACTTTTAGCTTTTTTAAGTGATTAATGCACCTTTTATAAATTTATTAAACATGTTATGTTTTTTTTTTAAATTTAAATAATCAAAAATACTTTTGAAATTTTAAAAGGCAATCTTAAATATAACCTTAGATTGAATTATAGAGACGCGTTCTTGATAAAATGTAAGTGTACCATTATCCAACTTTTATTACCTATAAGTTTGGTGGAAGACATATTATAATTACAATTTAAAATAAAATAAAATAATACTAATTCTTTATATATTATATTATTTGCTTTAGGAAAATGCTATTTAAAGTTTAAACCTAATGAAATGACAGATAAAACTGATTGGTTGACTTTTTTATTTTATATTTTTTTACAGAATAATTAAAGAAATGTTTATTAATAAATTGATATTTATTTATTTATTTTTTATAAAATAAAATATTTAAATATTTTTTATTTTTTAAAAAATACTTAAATATATATATAATTGATTTAAATAAAAGAGAAGAAATTAAAAAAAAATATTTTGCACTTATACTCAAATTCTTTCAGTTTTTTATCAAATTCACTAGTTGTTACCTTTACTTTATTGATGTATTGAAGATGAATAATTCTATATTTAAGTATATTTATATATTAATTAGTGCATTAATATATATCTATGGACTGCCTTTATAAAATTTGATTTTCAGAATTGCTTTTTTCAGAATTGCTTGCAACCAAATTTTTTTATTGAAAGATATCCCAAAAAAATCAATTTAACGAATAAAAATGGCCTCCTATAAGAAAAAAAAAAGGAAATAAAAATTGCCTACGGAAAAATGGGATGCGGATTCGGATCAAATTGAAGGTCCATTGGGCCATCGCGGAGATTCGGATTAGTTGCGGCATTCAAGATTGTTCAGCCCAGTCGTTATCCAATCTTGTACGGAGACCGACCGACGAAGCAACGTCGCTGCAGGGCCGAACCGTCATTCCACTTTTGTCAAACGCGTCGCAAAATCATTGGACAGACCTACTTTTTGCCTGTTGTCACGCATGCCCAGTATCATTGATATTTGGAGACGAGTGGAGCCACCGAATACCAAGGCGGTCTCTGAATTCTTCTGAAAGGGAAGGAAAAGAGAGAGATAAAAAAAAAGTTCTTTCCGTTTTATCATCTAAGACTGTGGTGTCTCTCTGAGTTCAATCTCTCTCTTTTTGGTTCACTCCAATTTCTCGTCTGCGCTAGATTTTCTGAACCCATTTCTGTCTCGCAACCTTGGTACTTAGCCATGGTATGTCTCTTTTGGACTATATTTTTTTAGTTTGGTGGTCTTTGGGAATTTTATTTCTGTATTTTTGTTTGATCTGTGATGGCTGACTGACCGTAGATGTGCTTATTTTGGGCTCAGTTACTTTGGATCTGACGTTGGATTTCTTTTTGATCTTTGAACTTCGATGTTGATTAAGTTTGTTTGACTACTGGGTTTGATGTTGTGAGTGAATGATGTGTGCTAGGAGAGAAAAACAAAGAAGGTTTTATGTATTTGGGTTGTTGGTTTTATGGATCCTTCGGTAGATGCTGCCGCTTTGATTTATGTGTTCTGCATTTACTTTTAGTAAATTGTTGTCATAAATGTACTTGAAAATTTTTTTTTGTTATAAATGTTAATACCCAGAAGAAAGTTCTGGTGGTGTTTGTTGAAATCTGTAAAGGGGGATACAACTATGAGAAGATCATGCATAAGTTAGATCATCTTTATAGCGCATGCTTCTGTTGATGGGACTTAATTGCTTTCATGAATACGTTTGGGTTTGGTGATTTTGGCTTGTATTACGGAAAGTAACATTTACTATATCGGGTGGCAATTTTGAATATTTTAACTGTGGTTTCAATGTCATTTCCAAATTTGACATGTACTTATCAAAACAAAAACAAAAAATTCCAAAGTTGACATGTCATCTTATAGAGGTACATGAGACTGATTGTTGCGTGTTCCAATTCTAAGGTCACTTTTTGATAGTGAGATGAGATGATTTTAGATGAAAGTTAAAAATTGAATAAAATATTATTAAAATATTATTGTTTTAGAATTTTAAAGAGTGGAATTGTTTATTATATTTTGTATGAAAATTTGGAAAAGTTATAATGATGAGATGAGATTAAACCGTTTTTGTATTCGAACGGACCTTAAAAGTAGTGGCATTTTTTTTATGTGAGATCAATCTTTCCAACCCAAATTGTTGGTGCAAACAACCTATCAAACCTTTCCCTCAGCATAATAAATTATAAAACATATTTCTTTATATTCTAAATCCCACTAGAAGACACATTACAAGCACTTGAATGTTATTCGAATTTATTCTTAGTTAGTAGAAGATATGACGTATTTATTGTTTGTCTTGTTGATCAATTGTTAGCTGCTCCGATATGGACTATAGTTGATCCACTCATTAAATTAGTCAGACTTTGTTACAATTTGCTTCAAGTTTTTCCATCCCAGCTGATGTCTTCGTTTTAAGTTTCATTTTTTGAACAGATGACTAGTTTAGCCAATATTTCTCTAATATACATGACTATTGTTGGTAAGAAGAAAGGTAATGGCCATCTGCTTTCCTAGAGATCCAAAGGTCCAAGTGGTTTACGCCAATGTGGTTAAAATTAATATCAGTCGTCATGGCTTTTTATGTTTTGGAGTATAGCATAACTAACTATGTCTGCATTGAAATACATGTCTAATTACAAAACATGCGGATGAGCCTTTTGGAAATGTTAATCCATATAGTTGCCCTCGTTCTATGGTTTCTTTCAATTCAATATTTTTTGTTAACACAAATATATTTTTCATTCTACAGGCTAATGCAGCATCGGGGATGGCTGTGCATGATGACTGCAAGCTGAAGTTTCTGGAGTTGAAGGCTAAAAGGACTTACCGTTTCATTGTATTTAAGATTGAGGAGAAGCAAAAGCAGGTGGTGGTAGAAAAAGTGGGGGAGCCAACTCAAAGCCACGAGGATTTTGCTGCAAGTCTTCCAGCTGATGAGTGTCGATATGCTGTTTTTGATTTTGACTTTGTCACTGCAGAAAACTGCCAAAAGAGCAGGATTTTCTTCATTGCATGGTAATATAATGTGCTAAAAGCTAGCTATCTCTTTCCTCATTTGAGTACTTCTACATCCACAAAAGAATTATACAAAAGTAATCCTACGAATTGATATGATTTCATTTGATTCATTAGATCTATTTTATAATAAAAATAAGTTTATAGTATGAAAAATCACATCATGACACAACAGTTTGTAAGATTATTTTTGAGTAATTCTTTCCCTCATTTATAAGCTATCCCCTTTTAAGCATTGCTGTTTGCATATGTTTACCGTTCACTTAGGTCCCCTGATACATCAAGGGTGAGGAGCAAGATGATCTATGCAAGCTCGAAGGACAGGTTCAAGAGAGAACTAGATGGGATTCAAGTTGAGCTGCAGGCCACCGATCCAACTGAGATGGATCTTGATGTTTTCAGAAGCCGTGCCAACTAAGACTTGTCTGAGTCTTGCATGGCGGTTTGTCTCTGCTCTCGGTTTTATTTTAAGTGAAAATGTTAATAGTCTGTGGGGCCATGAACCTGAGTTATCATATTGGTTTGTTGTTCAAGTTTTACCTTACGGTCTGGCCTTCAACAAGAACCAAATTTCAATGATTCCAATCGATATCGTGTATGATTTGTTGTGTGGAACTGAAGCAATGAATGTCTCCTTGTAGTTGTTATATCTACAAGCCAAGATGTATATCATCTTGGGATTAGAGAAGCACTCTTTTGCATGTTTTGTGAGACCTCTGAAATGGATTTTTGACCCGTCTAGACCTGCAGGAGATGGACTGCGGTTCAATACTGTTTAGATTGCTGGTGTAGTTGATTTGGAACTCATGGAAGGTTTGTTATCAAGTATATCTGAGACTAGTTTGTTCTTTGGCTTGTGCTAGATTTGAACAGTTGATTTCTTGTCAGACATCCATGGACAACATTATTTCATGTGAAATTGTAAAACAATGTTTTCAAGTTAGTAGAGGATCTTAATCTGAGAACAACACATGCTGCCAGACAGGCTTGCCTCTTGAGAATCTGGTTAGAGATCTTACGTCAATCAATGAGTGCTCTATAAAAAAAAATTATATAAAATAATTTTATAAATTGACCTACTTTATTGTGAGTCATCATATTTTACTTACAATAAAAGTAACTTTATAATAAGACAAATTATATAAGTTATATTAATTTATGAGATTATTTTTGTGTAATCATTTTGTGACTACAATATTTTTCATGTCAATACGCATTTTGCAAATTTAATTTTTGTAAAATGGTCTATACATGCAAGTGGTACCCTTTCCCACCTTGTCCTAAATGGCCATTACACAAATATAATTTTATAGATTGATGTAGTTTATGTGATCTATCAAATTTATTTTATAATTTATTTATATATAAATATATAAATAAGTTGAATCATTTAATCTGAGTTGTCAATCTAATCATAAAATTCGAAAAGAAAAGATGCCCCAAACAAAAAGTACGATTGAAAAAAAAAATCGCTTATCTTAAACGGTTTCAATTGGTGGATTTCTTTCTATTTCAAATGTCAACAATTGAATTTCATCCGCTCTCATATACCTCGGCCAGATGCTCCTTATCAAATCTCTCTAAAAAGAATCACGAAAAGGTTCTTTCTAAACAAACAAAAGGAAGAGCTAGTATCTACACCGACTGCGATAAAAAATGTTCGCAAAATTAGCATGTGCTTACATTACAAGGAGCTCTTGTTCAAGCACACAAAAATAAAGCATTTCTTGAATTTTGAAAATAGAGCAAGCATAAAGATTGCAAGACAATCATATAATGGAATACTGATTCAAATTAGCATATTCAAACTTTTAAGAGGTTGATACTAATAAGAGTATGTATATTTCGACAACCGTCGCATTTTCAAAAACCTTTTGAGTCGATGGCAATTGAGTGCTGGTAGTGTTGACCCAAATCTGGAAAAGTTTCGGTTCTTCCTCCCATTTATGAAATGAATATGTATATTTCTCATTCTAAATTTTTCTTTGAATATAATATGATGAGGGATACTCGAGCAAAGGGCTTATGTTTTTTTCTGTATTTCATGCTTTTCCTTATAATTTTGAAAATTTTCGTTTAGACTAATATGGATGCATGTACCATATATTCAGTACTTGAATGAGTGTTCCATTAGAAGTTGTTGTGCTAGACTGAGTGATTTTCGATGTCTAGGCACGTTGCAGTACTATTAGAACCACATCACAACCTATATTGTGTTCTAAAGTTCATGCAAAAGCAGTTTCTTGCTTAGTATATAATAGATGTGCTTCACTCTATCTGAGACTATTTTCAATATTCTCTCACTATAATCTAAGATTTGGTGATAATTATGTCTTTTGGGAAGGTATGGAAATGATGGAGAGAGAACAAATAAAAGAGATATGTAAAAAAAAGTTTTCAATTAAATGAGAAGTGAACCCATTGATGGAGGATCTTCACCATGTCGTCAAGAACCTCTCTGTTGAAACTTACGCCAAGGATGTCCACTTTCTCATGGAACTCATTTAGGTTCCTCACTCATCCTCTCTCATCACATGCATGGTTTGCTTTTTGTGTGTGTTTGATCTTTTTGAATGCAGTAAATCTGTCATTACTCAATTGCTAGCGATTTTAACCCCCATTATGTCATTGCAATGCAATTTGATGAGGTTTTTTTATTTTTACTTTTTAAGATTATGCTTTGTTTGTTTCAACTTGAAGGGAAGTCACGTAATTTTGAGACGAGAAGGTAAGACAAGGCAAGTAGATTAGAAAATCAGATGCAATGCAATATGCTAAATTGCTAATCTCACGCCATGAAAGAAGGGTTTGTGGGATTCGATAGAAATTAGGTTCCTTCAAATTGGGCAAAATTTAAAATTTATTATGAAATTAAAAAATAAAATTAAGAAAAAGTGAAATAAATAAAGAGTATAAAGCATGTAGTTTAAAATTTTATATAAAGTATTTTATTGATAAAGTATAATTTTTTATGTCCATGCTTCATTATATATATGTATGTATGTATATATATTATCTATTTTTTTAAATATAAATTCATATTTGTATATTATCCATTCAGGTAAATTCATATTTGTTTGACCAGATTTTTATAAAGGGTAATGCTACTATACTCACTCCATTTGATACTTCATATATTTTAATTTTTTTAATTTTTTTTATTTAATGATTAAGGAAGTGATTATTAGTGTATTGATATTTTTTTATATATAAAATTATATTTTAAAAAATATATAAAAAAAAATATCAATACACTAACAATCAATTCCTTAATCATTAAGTAAAATTAAAAATTAAAAAAATAAAATAAAATGCAAGAAGTGTCAAAAAGATGTGTCAAATAGAGTGAGCATAGCAACATTATCCTTTTATAAATTAGTTTGCTTGAGTAGCAGTTTGGTTCCAGTTTGGTAGCAGTTTTTAACATAATTGTATTGTTGTCGTATGAAAATAAATGATAATTTATAACAAAATTCCTATCTTTAAAATGAAGTGAAACAGTGGCCATCATGGAAAATAGTGGTAAAACAAGACCAGTTTATTTGTGCAGTAAAAATAATATATTTGATTATCGAAATCCAGAAACATATTAGACAACAATAACTGTGCATGAAAATTAACCCACATGGGAGGATGGTCGTCATGTTCAGATAATAACCCAAATGAAATTATACATCAAAATAATAAATGAGAGGTTAAATACATTGATAATTTTTGAAACATTGGCTTCATGTCTTGTAGAGGTATAAGTAACTAATTTGAAGGCTAAGATTTGGTACTAAGGGATCTATCACTCTTACATGTATGTTCGATGTTGATCTCCTCTTTTGATGACTACTTAGTATTGTTAAATTAGCTAAGCTCTTTTCTGAAATGCATCGTTATTCTTCTGCAGAAACACTATTATAAAATTATTGAATTTTGCCTTTTTAATTACCTTTAAAAACAAGGTTTTATAATCCTAGGACTTGGCCCATAGATTTAGGGTAGACATGTAGCAAACTAAGAGTTGGTAGTTCAAAAGAAACAATAGGAATATTCTAAGAGTTCATTAATTAGTAGTTTTTTTTAGACAGCTGTCCTCTTCATTTACGTAATTTTATGATTTTTTGCTGTCCTTTCTTAGTCCTTGAAGCTATATATGAATCTCTGATGCACTATAATGAAAATTTATATCATAATAATTTCAAGAAATAGAGAGGACAAGAAAAACAATTCATTTTCTAAAATTATATGTAAAACTAAATGGTAGGGCAGGGGTAACTAGAACTGATTTCTTATCATGGAATAAAGATTAACAGAAATTATTGTATTTTCACCTTTAAATTTAAAACAGAAATATATTAATCAGATTTATAACAACCAACATTTGATTATTAACTGTCTTGCGCCAAAGACGAATATTGATATAATGAGCCACTAATTTTCTATAAGAATGCTTCATCATTTTGGCATCAAAACCAACATAATATCAATAAACCATTATTTCTTGATTTGATGACATTTATGTTAGCTATATAATTTTCCATATAACAGAAAAGTAATCAATATGTTTGGTTCCAAATTTATACAAGACATGCATTTGTAAACATATAGTTGTCCAAGTGTAGCAAAAGCAAAGCAAAGCAATCATGCAAAATCGTACAAGTTTATTAGAAATATGATCAAGTATTCTGGATAATATGATTTACTCAAAATCACTAGGCGGAGAGATCAAACGTACAAGCCCTAGGTTTATTAGACCTGATTTACTTAAGCAAAGAAAAAAAATAGACATATGATCAATGTTTGACTTTTGTTCCAATTCGTATTTAATATTTAGTTTTGTTTTTATTTTGTTATATTCTAGAGAACCATATATTCATTTTATACTCACATCATGCTTAATTCTATATCATATTTTCTTTTAAAAACTTAAATTTTGAAAGATATGAATTTAAATGGTAAAAGACATGCTATTATATAAGGTCCAGGTATTGTGCCAGCCTTGGATTTTGGTTTATTAGAGTCCGTTTGGATTCAGAGATGAGATGAAATGAGTTATGAATAGTAATAAAATGAGTAGTTGAGATAAGTTAAAAGTATGAAATGAGTTGTGAATAATAGAACCTAATTTTGAAAACAAGCACTCATATGTAGTTATATATAATATATGTAATATATGTATATTTAATTAGGATTAAATTATTGACTTAAGGTAGATGTTTCAGAATGCATCTTTAAATATATGCATCTTCCAGCATATGCCTCTTTATTTCTCTCTTACAGGTTTATTAATAGACATATGATCAAGTATTCAAAATCTATATTACCAAATATTAAATAACGGTACCAAACTCTTGGTAATATTATAATATTATTTACTTATCTTTTTGAGAAACCATAAACTTGCCACATTACATTAATCTTTCAATTTTAGCTCTAAAAAAATAACAAGGAATGTAAGTAATTTCAATACAATCTGAAGCACAATTCTTATAATAATCCACATTTTGGCTCTAGACATTCTTTACAAAATTCAATGAAATTATGGATAGAAATATTGTTTATGTAATTGTAATAAACTTGTTATTTCAAAATATTTTGAAGATATTGAATATTTCAATCTTTTCTTTCATTATTGGTTTTCTTTTTTAATCTTCTTTGTAGTATGGTATAGGCCTTAGATGTCATCGGTGTAATCCCAGAATAACTATGGACCTTAACTTGCCTTATCACTTTGTATGGTATTTTCTCTCTCTATTATTTGCTCTCAATTCTATATGTTTCTCCTTTCCTATGAAATTGTGTTTGTAGATTGGGATTTCAGGAAAATAAATCCTGGATATTCTTAATTGATTGTAATGTTAATTTTAGTTTATTTCATTATCAAATTTGACAGTAATGAAATTGCTTTATTTCGACTGAATTTTAACAAATAGAGATTATTATTCATGAACGGATAAATACTTTTTATAAGATAAAGATAACTATTGAATTGTTATAGAGTGCTTTATATATATATATATATATATATTAATATTTTTTACTCACATACGTGGTCCTTCACTCAAAGTTTTAAATAAACTATACGAATGCTTCATTTTAGGTAGACAGTCGTTTTCTTTAACATTTTCACGTATTTATATATTGACCAATTTTTATAATTTTAAATTTGAATAGTGTAATATTATATATAGTTTATATTAAATAAAATGATTCTATTTGAAAGCCTTTCTAAATTCTACCAGACATAATTACGTGGTATAACTGAAATTTGATCCCCGAATGTATAAAATATGGCCAGAAAAATAATATTGTTCAATGCATATTTGATCTCAAATGTATAAAATCAACGACAATTAAGAAGGTAAAAAGAATTTTATAATTTGATATTTAATCTTAATTTCTATCAAATTCTATATTTTTATAATGGTAATATAGAATATGATAGAAATTAAGGACTCCTCAGGACAACTAGCATTATTCAGAAAATAATGTAGGTTTACTAATATTATAAAAATACCAATATATGAAGAACTAAGGCTATTGCTTTGGTGAAACCCTTTTGTAGTTCTTCTCTAATTTCCGAAATCAAGGATTGGCTAACTGATGAGTTAGTACTGACTCATGCAAAGATGCTCCTTTGAAGTTGGAGTAAAGGATTGTCTACCTCACCTCACCACTCCCAAAGAGCAGTGGCTTTGTTGTTTTGCAAAGCGCCAAAGCCTACAGAGAGAGACTCCAAAAGTACCGATGCTCAATCGAAACAAAGAGAGATTAACTATATGCTTTACTCATGCCCTAGGAATCTATAGACATGAGGGGAACGAGCTAATATTTTATTGGAGGGAAGGCTGGGGAAAAGCATAGAGCGTTCGGGTTTGGACAAAGCACGCCGTTCTTTTTTGATCCTATCTTGTTAATTATTATGACCTATTTTTTTATTCGACAAAAGATAGATTTATATACAATAATCACGATGTAGCTAGTATAATTTAGTGATAAAAGTGTGATTTGTTCTATTAATCCCTTCTCCTAATAGTTTAGCACACTTTTTGTTGTTACTATGGGAGAAGCATAAGGAAATTTTACTCGTAAAGATGCTAAACTTCATCTGTTTACTTCGTGTTGATTCCAGTCATCAATCCAATAAATCAAAGGGAAATTCTTACACTTACTATTCAAGTTCCTAGACTTTCTAATTCCATCCAATATGAATCTAGATATCTATTGAAAGAGCTCATTATATGAATTCTCTTCCTCAACCAAAATGTCTTATCAATTGATCCCTAACTTGTTATCAATTCAAGCTGAACTTGAATCAGCTGAATTGAACCATCACTTCGTACCTTGATTTCAAGTGATAAACTGATGATTTAGCTTCACGAGCAACCAAAATTGCACAGATCCTTATTCTTCCTCTTTTTTTTTTGATAGTTATATGAACTTAATTGATCAAAGAATAGGCATAGCCCGATGCATATACAATTACAACGAAATGCCCTAAGAAGGCGTCAAAGAAACTTACCTCAACTACAGAAGGACCAGCAAACAGCTTTGACCCAACAAAAATAAGAAGGGGTGGGGGGTTGGTATCGACTATAAGTAATGCTCTGATAAGAGCCAAAAGTGCAACAAAAAGACCAGGAACCACCACATTTTGAACTTCTAGACACATAATTCTGTAGCGTGCGATGCTCCTATGAAATATACAAGGATACATCTGCAGACCCACACAAATAGATGAATCTTCACCGTTCACATACTCTGTTTGGCCAACTCAACCAATGGGCGCAAATCTTAGTTGTAAATCAGTATTCCAACATTATCAATGTTCAAATAACAATGCTCACAACAATCTGTTGTTAACAGAAAGACAGTTAAAGATTCTTTCATCCATATGTTAGTCAGCCTCAATTTAGTACCCTCCCAGTCCTTCACTTCAAGTTTGCACGCTTAATTATGTACAGAAAAGAATCTTGTCATCTTCAACCATCAGTCCTAAAAAAAATGCTACAACTTGATTCAACACGAAAGCTGTAATCCCCAAAAATGGTTCTTCAATGGCAAATAGAAGGGTCTCTGGTATAATATCGCAGAGACTTTTGACATTATATAACAAAAATTCTTCGCCAACATGTTTCGGTAGAGTGGACTTAACTTTTCAAGCAAGTTCCATGAAGAAGAGGATTATATGTTACCCGATTCAGGGTCACCCCCCTTCTCATCATATCGTCACGCAATTCAAATGCCTTGGTGAGTTCTCCAGTTATGCAGCAACCATATATCATAAAATTATATGCTAATGCATCAGGCTTTAGACCCTTATTTAGCATGGTGTTCCACAACTCAACAGCTTCCTGTAAATTGCCTCTTCTACAATACTCATAGATAAAAGTCGAATAGGTAATACAATCTGGAAAAATACCATTGTCAGTCATTCCAACAAGGAGCTCAATAGCTTCTTGAATCTTTCCCAATTTACAGAAGCCCCGGATAAGTATATTGTATGTCACAGTGTTTGCTAGAAACCCTTTTAACATTGCAGAATGCAGCTGTACAGCTTCCTCCATACTTCCTTCCTTCGTAAGGTGGTCAAGGAAACAACCATAAGTGATCTGATTGGGAAGGGCATTGCCAATTAACATTTCCTTTAAAAGAAGTTCTGCTTTATCCATATGTCCTGCCTTGCATAAGCCGTTGATCAAGGCAGTATACGTCACCACGTTGGGAAAACATCTCTCAGCACCCATCAAATCCCAAAACCCCAAAGCTTCCTTAAGCCTTCCTGCTTTGCTGTATGCATCTATCATACTTGTATATATTACTTCATCAGGCTTCAGCCCTTGATCATGCATCTCCTTCAAGAGACCCAATACTTTTCTCGTGTCATAATGCTTTAGAGTTCCACAAATGAGTACTGCAAAACACACAAGATCCATGTCTATTCCTCTTCCAACCATCTGACGACAAGCATTCAATGCATCGTCTAATTTTCCCTCTTTGCAATAGCCATGAAGAAGTGCACTATAACATATCACATTTAACTTCTGATTCTCTTTGTGGAGGTCATCTACGAATTTTTTGGCTTCAGAAACTTCACCTGAAGAACAAAGACCAGTAATTAGAGGCCTATATGTATATGTGTCTGGTTTAAGACCTTTCTCAACCATTTCATCCAACAATTCAAAGGCTTTTACTGTGTTACCATCCATACAATGTCCGTCTATCATAACATTATAAGTCACCTCATTTGGCAAAATGTTTCGCTCAACCATTTCGCCAAACAACTTACTTGCTTCAGCCATCATATTTGCACGACAGAAACCAGAAATAAGTGCAGTATAGGTGTAAGTATTTGGAGCAATTCCCTTCCCAGTCATCTCATGATACAGCCTAAATGCCTTGTGCAGCTCTCCTTCTTTGCAGTATGCACTGATCAGTGATGTATAGGTTGCAACCGTTGGCACTAATCCTTTATCGATCATTTCATTGAAAAGGAGCTCCGCTTCACTCAATTTGCCAAACTTGCATTGCCCACTTATCAACGAATTGTACGGATACACAGTAGCTCTAATCCTGGACTCCGACATTTTACCAAAATAAAAATATGCAGCGTCCAATTTTCCTCTTCTGCAGAACGAATCGATCAAAATAGAATAAGTGACATCATTTGCAAACAGACCCTTCTCACCCATATTATAAAAAAGTAACTTTGCTTCATCCAATTTCCCGTCTTTGCACAGAGAATTGATCAGCGCGTTATAAACAAACAAACTAGGCAGCACCCCTACCCTCTCCACCCGCTTCACCACATTATAAGACTCTTCAATCTTCCCCGACCTCCTCAATCCCTCTACAACTCCTGAGACAGCGGCTTCACTTGGAACAAACCCCAACTCAATCATTTCATCTATCAGCTCCATCCCAGCCTCATGTTCTTTCACTTTGCACAAACCAAGTACTAATGTGCAATATGTAACCACATCTGCTTTCAGTCCCTTTTCACTCAACAAATTCTTAATCTCAACAGCCTCCCAAGCTCGTTGGTTTTTGCAGAGCCCATGAATCAACACATTATACGTTACAACACTTAAACTGCATCGATTCAACTCCGCCTGCAAAATCATTTCCTTGGCTCTTACAAAATCCCGCAATTCGCACAAACTCCTAACCACCACGGTGTATGTATACATATCAGGCCTAAGACCGGCATTAACCTCCTTATCAAACAATTCCAAAACTACATGAAATTGCCTAATTCTCACTAGCCCGTTTAAAAGAGCACTCAAAGTTCTAATTTCCGGTAATAATTTATTTTCTCTCATGAGCCTCACGATCACCACACCATCCAAAAATCTTTTATTTTGCACATAATTCTGAACTAACAAATCAAAACCCAAACTCGAAGAAAACTTGCATTTCTCATATGAATTCAAAAAATGTTCAAAAACCTCTTCTGAGTCTAACCCACGAATGAAAAGGGTTTGCAGGAGCGAAGAAGCTGGCCAAAAGTGATTGGATTGGACCAGAGCATGGACCAAAATGCAAAAAGAAGTCGTGGAGTGGTTGAAGTTTATGTGCAAGCCCAAGAAATTGAAGAACCTGAGGGCTAACCTGGAATCGTCGATGGTTTGGATCAGGAGCTTCTCAACGTGGTGGGGCCTCAAAGTGCTTGATATGTAGGTGTTGTTAAGCGCCATTTTCCAGCTCTGACTTCCTCGTACTATCTCTCCGAGGATCGACACGAAGTGCGACTCGTTTTCGTCATTATCTTGGGATGTAAATTTGGAGGCACACAAATTTCTTTGCTTTCTGTAAATGGAAGATTTTGTGAGGGGTCGATGAGGACGAATTAGCTTCATTCTCGATTTTGGGTTCGAAAATGAGAAAATCTTTTCGGCTGTGAGCCATTTGAAGTTGCAGGTTGCAGAGGTTCGAGCTAAGTGAGGAGTGAATCGACTGTGAATGGATTGGGCTGAGGCCATTGTTAGCCAAAGCCCAAGTAAATAAGCTAAAACAAATTGTTTTTGGTATAAATAAACTATGTTTCAAATATTTATAACTATTTTACAACTCTTTCTCAATAATATCATTATTTTATAAAAGTCTTATTTATTCAAACGGAACAAATTGTAAAAGACTCCTTGATATATATTCTTCTTTATAATTAATATATTATTTATGTGAAAGTTTCTCATATTAATTAATGTGAAAATATGTTTATCTTCATTTCTTAATATTTTATGAACTCATAATAATAATTAAAAAATAATATTTGACTCTTCCATTAAAAGATTAAGGGATTGTTTGGAAAATATATCTCATAATTTCTCATAATTTTCTTCTAAATATCACTCAAATATAAACATATTTTGATTTAAAATTTTTAATTTTTTATATAATCATTACTAAGAAAACTTTCCCAAGCTTTAAAAAAACTTTAAAAAAATAACTTTTCTAAATCCTAAAAAAAATATTAAGTTATAACAATATTATATCTTTATAATATTTTTATTCAATTTTTTTCTCCTTTTATCCCAACCCATAATAATAATAATGGGTTTAGATAGCGATTTGGATAGCAATAAAACAACTTACTACAATTTGGATAGCAATTTGTCAGGATCTCCTCCCTGCAACCAAATACTCCTCAAATACAAATGCAAAAGCTTTTCAATTTCTCTTTCATACTATTTCATCTAATTATTATAATTTTTTCAAATTTTTATATACAACATAAAAAATAATGAAAATTTTCAAATCTTAAAATAAAGATAATATTAAAAAATTATATTATAATAATATTTTAATTTCAATATTTATATTTAACCTTTTATTTTTCATTTTCTAAAATCTCGATAAAAATTAAAGCAAACTATTCATTACTATTTACAAATCATCTCATTTCTAATCACAAAATTTTCATTTTATTAGACTATCCAAATGAGATTTTAAAATAAATTATTTTACTATTATTCATAAATTATTTCATAAAAAGAAGCAAATGGGATCCAATCTTCTTTTCATTTTCTCATATGATATGAATGCAGAATGATACTCTTCTCAGTTCATGTACTAGTGAAGAGGTCAAAACTGCATTGTTTCATTTGCTATCCATGAAAACACCAAGTCTTATTAATATGCCTCCTCTTTTCTTTAAAAAAATATTGGCACATAGTGGGTGATTTAATCACAAATGCAGTACTTTACTCTCTTGGCCATGGTGTAGTTTTTGCTTATTTGAATTAAACTTTTCTGAGTTTTTATTCCAAAAAAAAAGCAGCTTGAGAGGATTATAGAATACCACCTCATAAGTTTATGTAACGTGGAATATAAGATAATTGTTAAAGTCATTGCTAATAGACTTAAATCCATCTGCAATATATGATATTTTATAATTAGTGTGCTTTTATATCAGAAGATTGATTATGAATAATGTATTTGTTACTTTTGAGACTATTCATACCATTTGGAAGCAAATAAGAGGTAAACAAAGTGTCATGTTAGGAAAGCTTGATATGAATAAAGTATATGACTGACTAGAATAAGGTTTTTCACAAAAGGTTTTGTTAAAATTGAGTTTTGACTCCAAATGGGTGACACTGATTTGTCTTGCTTAAGTTTAGTTACATATAAGATACTTTTTAATGTGTGCCCTCCTTCATCTTTTGCTGCATCTAGAGGCTTATGCCGAGATGATCTACTTTCCTCATATTTATTTGCATTATCATGTGCTAAGGGATTATCTACTTATATTCAAAATGTTGAAAGTTGTTGATTGATAAAAGATGTTAAGGTGTGTAATGAGACTCTTATAGTTATTCACTTGTTCTTTATATATGATAGCTTAATTTTTCGTTAATCTACGTATGTAGAAAATGAATATCTTAAACACTTTCTTCATGTTTATGAGTCTGCTTCGAGTTAGAAGATTAATTATATGGGGAAAACTAAATTGTTGTTAAGTAAGAATGTTGGGATGAATTGGTTCAAGATATTAAAGCATTATGAAATGTTCAGTTATTACATAAGCATGATCATTATTTAGGACTCCCTTCATTTGTGGATAAATCCAAAAGGAGTACTTTTGAAGAAGAACTCAAAGTACAGATTTGAAGAAAACCACAAGGTTGAATGGAAAAATTATTCCATTAGGCTAGTTGAGAGGTCTTGGTAAAAGTTGTTGCTTAGGCCTTGCCAACATACATTATGAGTTGTTTTCAATTACCTGAGTTTATTTGTAAAGAGCTTAAAGGTATGCTTGCAAGGTTTTGATGCAATCAAGGTGGTGCGGAACGTAAAGTGCATTGGTGTACTAGCATAAAATGTGTACTTCAAAACTTTGTAGGACGTATTCTTCATTGAAGCAAGCCAAGATCAATGGAGGGACATTTAGTGAAATACTCACATTCCAATTACGAATCATGGATGAGCCTCCTCTATGGATGCAAAGAACTCATACACCTTATTTCATGAATGGACAATTCGAGAGGCCTCCAAAGCAATTTGATTATGAATTTCCTATTGAAGAGTTATACTATGATCGCTCTATGGTCCCCATGGAGAAGCCTCTCTGAAAGATGGAGATTGAGGCAATGATACAAGCTACAATAGAGCAGACCAACATGGGAGAAAACTTCTTCCTCATAATGTTACTGTTAATTGTTTGATGATCTAGCATTCAAGAACTTAGAATCAAGTCTTAGTGCACGAAGCTTTCTCTCCTTTTGAAATTGATTAGATTTTAAATGTTCCTTTGATCCCACATGTTTTAGAAGATCAATTGTTTTGAAAGGAAAAAAAATAAAAAGGGCATCTATTATGTTCGATCGAGATATCATTTATTGGTGAATTTATCGAATATTGGTGTCATTATTGCAAATTCAACTACACAAGGTAGAGTTAATTTCTCAAGAACTTTATGGCACTTGAAATTACCTAATAAAGTGAAGAATTTTGTATATAATGATTGTCTTGATAACTTGCCTACAAAGATTAATTTATTGAAGTGTGGTATTCTTAATTAAGCTTTATGCGCCCTCTGTAAATTGGCGCCCGAAACTTGTAGTTATGTTCTTTATTGATGGTTTTACACATGAGTTTTCCAACTTTGATCATTGAAAGGTATTCGTTAGGGTTTATTGGTTTATTTGCTCTCAGGGATAATTTATCTAGTCAGAACTCTTTGATTATAAAAATACAACATCTCCTTTGTCGGTTGGTAGATCATGAAGTTTCTCATGTAGGTTGTGAAGGGAATGGAGCGGCTCACTTATTGCTAATGTTGAAAAAAATTGTGCGGATATAGTAATTTCAAATTTGAAATAATAAATGTGACTTTGAGGCGTGTATAACATTATTTTTAAAGTGATAATTACCCTCATTCAAAAGAGTTTTTTATTGTGTTACAAGTAATTTACTTCTAAAATACAACAAAGTTATCAACTGTAGATAATAATTATGAAGCTTTTTCTTCAAAATTTCTCTACAAAACTGTATAAGTGATTGAAAATGTGTAGTGGACCCTTATATCAAACAGAAAAAACTTCTGGACAATTATTGCAAGGAGGTAAGATAGAGAAATAGATAGAGAGAGAGAGATAGAGAGAAAAGAGTTAAGCAAGCAATTTCATTGTTGGCCTCATTCCCAACTGATAGAGCTTTTATACTGAATTACCTCTGTATGAATATAAAGCTTCAAAGGAAGAAGATTAAATGATGCGTTTAATCATCCATCCACTTCTCCACTTAACGACAATGTCGTTACTCACAAACAAGATCAGCTACTTACAGTTTACTCAACTTATAGCATATTATTAATTGAAACGACAGCGTTTACTTCTAACTAACAAACAGACTCATAACCTTTGAAACAACCCTCAATTTGTACTTAACAGTCTCCTAACATACCCATCCCCTTCAAAAAACCTTGCCCTCAAGGTAGGGAAATATTTTTTGAATTTTCCAATAAGGCTCCCAAGTTGCATTTTTTTTATCAGCTCCTTTTCATTGAATCAACAATTCAACTAATGGCCTGTTATTGGCTTTCCTGATTCTCCTTTGTAATACAACTTTTGGTTTCGGCACTAATTCTCCTCTACTATCAACTAGAGGTAAAGTTGACAAGGGTGATACCAACTGACCCACTTTTTTTTTAAGACAAGATACATGAAAAACTGGATGTATAGATTAATCTTGAAGCAAATCCAGTTTATATGCCACATGTCCTACCTTCTCAATCACTTGAAAAGGGCCATTAAATTTTGGTGATAACTTGAAATTTTTTCTTGCTACTAATGACTGCTGTCTATATGGTTGAAGTCTCAAAAAAACCCAATCTCCTACTTCAAATTGCCTTTCAGTCCTCTACTTGTCAGCCTGATGTTTCATCCTTTCCTGTGCAGTACTTAAATTCAGCTTAAAGATGGATAAAATTTCTTCCCGTGTCTTCAACACTTTTTCCATAGCTTGGTTAGCAGTAATACCAGGTATTAAGCATTGTAACTTGGTAGAAGCTGTACCATAAACCATTTCATAGGGGGTCAACTTAGATGAAGTGTGAAATGATTTATTATACCACTATTTTGCAAGTGTTAACCAGTCTACCCATAATCTCGATTTGTCAATATGATAAGCTGATGAGTAAGACAATATGACTCATTGCAACCTGAAAAGCTCCTTCCAAAAAGAACTAGTAAAAATTGCTCATCTATCCGAGACTATATTAATAGGCATTCCATGTAATTTGAAAACATGGTCAAAAAATAACAATGTCGCTTTAACTTCTGTGAATGGGTGTTTCAGAAGCATAGAATGAGAATATTTTGAGAGTCTATCTACCACTACCATAATAAATGAATAGCCCTTAGATGGTGGTAAACCTTCTATAAAGTCCATGGACAATTTTGTCCAAATTGCTTGATGGCAATAGTTATAGTAAACCAGGGGAATGAATATTCTCAATTTTATTTCTTTGACATGTATCACATTTTTTGATATACTTCTTTACATCTTTCTTCAAACCAGGCCAAAAGAAATCATATCGAGCTCTCTGTAATGATTTCAGAAAACCAGAATGGCCAGCTGATGGATTAGCATGTACAAAGTGTAATAGTTTAGTCTTCAACTCTTGAGAATTAGGCACATAAATCTTGCCTTTTCTGAACAACACTCCATGCTTCATAGAATACTTGGATTGAGTCACATTAGGATCATTAACAATGGCTATTTTTTGCTGGACTACCAAATATGTTGTATAGGCTTTCTTTAAGTTGCTGCCATCTCTTCTTCGATAACATCCCTCCAAGACAAGGTATTAACAACCTTGTTCTCAGCCCCTTTCTTATATTTAATAGTAAACTCATAGCTCAAAAGTTTTGAAATCCGCCTCTGCTGTGCAACAGTTCCTATTCTCTGTTCCAGCAAATATTTTAAAATCAAATGATCTATTTTTATAACAAAAACTGACTCCAAAAGATATGGCCTCCATTTTTTGACAACCAACACCATAGCTAGCAATTCTTTCTCATATGGGGAAAGAGAAAGACTCCTACCCTTCAAAGCTTGACTCAAAAATGCTAAAGGTCTCTGATTTTGCATCAAAACAGCCCGATCCCAACATCACATGCATCACACTCTATTATGAACTTTTGACTGAAATCTAGTAATGCTAAGACATGAGGGTTCATCACGGCTGCTTTCAATGATTCAAAAGCTGCTAAAGCTTCATCATTCCACACAAAGGAATTCTTCCTCAAAAGTGAAGTTAATGGGGCTACAATGCGGCCATAATTTTTGATAAACTTTCTGTAATAGCCAGTTAATCCCAAAAAATCTCTCAAAGCTTTGATATTTTTTAGAATTGGCCATTTAAGCATAGCCTTTAACTTTCTCGGATCTGCCTTCACCCCCTCCTTGGATATCAAATGACCCAAATATTCAATTTCACTACAAGCAAAATGACACTTTGATTTCTTAGCATACAGTTGATGTTGCTGTAAGACATTTAAAACAGTAGCTAAATGTGTCAAATGAGACTCTAAATTGCTGCTATAGACAAGTATGTCATAAAAAAAAACAATTACAAACTTTCTCAAAAATGGCTTAAAAATATCATTCTTAAGAGCTTGGAATGTTGAAGGAGCATTTGTAAGTCCAAAGGGTATGACAAGGAACTCATAACGCCCATCATGTGTTCTAAAAGCTGTTTTAGGAACATCTTGGGATCTCATTCTTATTTGATGATAGCCTAATCTCAAGTCTAGTTTAGAAAAAATAGAGGAACCATACAGCTCATCAAGTAATTCATCAACAACAGGAATTAGATACTTATATGTTATAGTGACATCATTGAGCATCCTATAATCCATACACATCCTCCAAGAGCCATCTGCTTTTCGAACCAATAAGACTGGTGATGAAAATGGTGATTGGCTCGATCTGATCACACCATATTTCGACAAATCAGCCACAATTGCCTCAATTTCTACTTTTTGACAATGAGGATATCTGTAGGACTTTAAACAAATAGTTACAGCTTCATTTTTCAATAAAATATGATGATCCCGAGACCTATGAGGAGGTAAACCTCTGGGTTCTTCAAAAATGCCCGCATACTTGTCCAATAATTTTGCAATTGAAGGATGTAATAGCTGTTGTTTCTTTTCTCCTTCTACATTCATCAAATGCAACCAGAATCCTTTGAATCCTACCCTAGAAACTCTTGTCATTTCCTTGTTGTCCACCAATTCAGATTGAGGGGAAGGCAACTCCTTTAACAATACTTTCTTGTTATTAAAAACAAATTTCATTCTCAACTCAAGAAAATTTAACTGTATGTTGCCTAATGAATGCATCCATTATACACCCATTACAACATCACAACCACCCAATTCAAGAGCTTAAAAATCAGCGACACAATTTACCCCTTGCATCTGAATTGTAACATTGGATATACTGCCTTTGCTACTAATCACCTGACCATTAGCTACTCGAACTTTCATAGACTGGTTTGTTTGAATTGGTAAAGCACACTTCTCTACTACAGACACATCTACAAAATTGTGAGTGCTGCCCGTGCTTATCAAAATTATCATTTTCTTGCCATTAATGTGCCCCAAAATCCTAATAGTTATAGGATGAGGAGTACTAACAATGGCTTGTAAAGAAATCGAAGCGATATCCCCCATTTGTTGCTGTTCTTTGTAACATTCTTCATGTTCTTGGTATGTATTCATTTCATCACCAAGAAAATCCATACCTTCTAAAAGATATATCCTTGGCTTATTGCACTTGTGCCCTTGATAATATTTTTCATCACAAAAGAAGCATAAACATTTTTTTCTTCTATCTTGCATTTCTTTATTAGAAATCTTCTGATAATCCCTTCGACATTCCCCCATTTTGAACAGCACTTTCACCAGCATTACTTTTCCACGCTCTTCACCAGCATTATCGCAAGGAGGAGAGAGAGAGAGAGAGAGAGAGAGAGAGAGAGAGAGAGAGAGAGAGAGAGAGAGAGGAGAGTTAAGCAAGCAATTCTATTGTTGGCCTCATTCCCAATTGATGGAGTTTTATATTGAATTACCCTAGATGCGTTTAATCTTCCATTTACTTCTCCACTTAACAACAATGTCGTTACTCACAAATAAGATTAACTACTTATAGTTTACTCAACTTACAACATATTACTAGTTGAAACGACGACGTCTACTTCTAACTAACAAACAGACTCGTAACCTTTGAAACAATCCTCAATATGTACTTAACAGTTTCCTAACAAAATGAAATAATGAAAATTGTCTTTTATTTATAGAGAATGAAGAGGCACAATGTAAAAAATTACTACTCTTAATTTGTGTTTTCGATCCAAGCATTGTGACTATTCAACCTAAGCATTGTACCTCTTCAGTCTAAATATCGTGTTTATTCGGCTCAAATATTGTTCATCTTCTAGCCAAGCATTACGCCTCTTTGAAATAGTGCTTCAAAAAAATAAATAATAACTCACATTCAATAAAATTATATATTTAATATCATAATTTATAAAATTAAATATAATAAGCAAGACACGTAAGCATGATAATTGATACTCTACAATAGGATCGATATCTAAATTTTCTGATTTCTAGAGTCTTATTAGATGCTGTTGTACAATTTGTGTCTTTTGTACACTTTCTTTTGGTTATGAATGAAATATTTTCTGTTATCGAAATCAAAAAATCATTTTATTACTATTAATATATTTTTCATCTTACCTTATTTTCCAAATAATTTCTAAATTTGAGAAATTTCTAAATCTTTGTCAAAAATATATCGACATTATTTTAAAATTTAAAGAAACCCAATGATAGAAGTTCATTGTATTAACATCGGCTTATGTATTTTTCTGGCTAAAAATTAAAGCATATCAGTTAATTTAATTTATCTACTTCTACATTGGATTATCTATATTCTATAAGTTTTATCAAACCATTCAATTAGTATTTTTGTTATTTTTTGTTTCACATATGCAAAAGTCTTGGTCGTATTATTTATTTATTTATTTTATTTTTTGTGCAAAGGTCGTTTTTTGTAACAATAATCTTAATGCAATATTTTATTTTATCTAATAACGTTGGAGCCAATATAAAATTTAGGGCCTTGCTATAGCCACAAACATGATTGGATTTCCTTCTAGATATATATTTTTTGAGTATTTTTTCATGTATTTTTTTAATAGCTTTAAATATATATATTTTTAAAATCATGTTATTATTAAAAAAAATAATTTATCATTAAATAAAAAAATAAAAACAAAGAGTCGAAATTTTTAAAGCCCAGTTTGGATTCAAAACTTATCTTAATTTCTCTTAATTTTATCATTATATTTTTTTAATTTTTCATATAAAATATAAATTTTTATATATCTTTTTTAAATTTTAATATATTTTTTTAAAAATTTTATTTTAAAATTTTAAAATATTAAAAAATAATATTATTAAAAAATTAATTAAATTATTTTTAACTCATCGCACCTTTAAATTTATACTGAGCCTAAATTGTGGCTTTGAGAGATGAGTTTGGCATTTTTCTAAAATTTATCGAGGAGAATGACAAATTATAAGGAATAGTGATCGAAATGAAGACTATGATCTTTCCTAACCGCCGATCCCCTTTTCTAATCTCAGCGAAATCCGACGGCCAGTATTTTCCACGTCATCTATCTTCGCCGTTAGCTCTACCCCCAATCAGAAAAACCATAGACCGCTTCGCACATCTCATTTCAACCGTCGATGCCCAATTTGTACGGATATAAATCGACAATCCTCGTATTGCCATGTCAAGGATCCGTGGCTTCTCCAAGTGTCCATTCAGAACCAACCTTACATCTTTATAAATACGAAAGAACAACTTCTATAATTTCCATCTCACGTATCTCAGCTAACTCTCTTTCCTTTCTTTGAAGTCTTTGTTTGTTTCAAGAGAAAAACAGAAGAAAATTTCAGATGGCCCCCAAAGCCGATAAGAAGCCAGCGGAGAAGAAGCCTGCCGAGGAGAAGAAATCCACGGTTGCGGAGAAGGCTCCCGCCGAGAAGAAGCCGAAGGCCGGAAAGAAGCTCCCAAAGGAAGGTGGAGCCGTTGCTGGTGATAAAAAGAAGAAGAGGACCAAGAAGAGCGTTGAGACCTATAAGATCTACATATTCAAGGTGCTCAAGCAGGTCCATCCCGACATTGGGATCTCAAGCAAGGCCATGGGGATCATGAACAGTTTTATTAACGATATCTTCGAGAAGCTCGCCCAGGAGGCTTCGCGCTTGGCCAGATACAACAAGAAGCCTACAATCACCTCCCGGGAGATCCAGACCGCGGTTCGCCTCGTGCTGCCTGGTGAGTTGGCTAAGCACGCCGTCTCTGAAGGGACCAAGGCCGTCACCAAATTCACTAGCTCTTGAATTGTACGGTTAAAGGATTAGGGTTTGTGACGAAATTGGGGATGAAAGTTAGGGTTAGGGTTTCGCATTATTCTCTATGCCTTCATCCTTTTTTGTCGTTTGAATCTTTTGCGTTGAAGTAGTAGATGTGCGTGGGGATGTAAGTACTTTTTTATGCTTTAAGATGGAAAGGAAAAGCTTATGATTTTACAAAGTTATCTGTTTGCCTTCTAGTTTATTTAGTTTTTTATGGTAATTTCAGTGAGACTTTAGCTTCTCTAGAATTTATCCCGCTTTGTGTCTTTTGGTGCTGGTCAATGTAAGC
Source organism: Platycarya strobilacea (assembly GCA_036898215.1). Classification (NCBI taxonomy): domain Eukaryota; kingdom Viridiplantae; phylum Streptophyta; class Magnoliopsida; order Fagales; family Juglandaceae; genus Platycarya; species Platycarya strobilacea. Next base: position 45,663,069 of record CM072550.1, read on the forward strand.
AGGGTTCGTTTGATTTTTGGCTTTGTTAATCGTTCTGGGAATAGTATTTGGATGTCCATGATGGGGTTTCGGGAAATGATGAATGGAGTATTCTATGACATGTGTTGAAGTGACTGTGTGTGTGTGTGTGTGTGTGTGTGTGTGTGTGATGAAATTGTGCAATGCTTTGATGAGTAGGTAAACTGTGGACGCCATTTGCTTCTTCAGGTTTTTATAAGGTTTCGACGGTAAGGAAATAATGCTTCTTCAGATTCTTCTGTGCCAAACTCTTGAACAAAAGTACACTTGATCTCCGTATCTATGTTTTTTGTTCTAGTGGCCGAGGATGATGCAATTTACAAATGATAATTACTACTTTTTGATGATTATTATGAAGAGAACCATATGTATGGCCCAAAATGGATTATTTTGTATGCTTTACTTTCTAGTTGTATTTCATTTTGGGATTACAATGAACTTCAAAGTCTGTTTGAATTCCACTCTCTTTATTGTTTGTGAGGTTGCTGTCAGTGTCACTGGTAGGTTAAAATAAGCAGGTATGGACCAATTCTATGATGTGCATGGCTTTATAAACAAAATCCAAGTCGTAAGACAGGTGAGGTTGTGTTGGGCTTCTTTATCACTTTCTGGATTATGATGAATGATGATGTTTGCAATTGAACGTATGTTTCTCATGTCTGTGGCATCTTCCACGAATGTTCTTGCAAGTAATTCAGATCTGGCAAATGGAATCAGGGACCGTATATAATGTAGGCTCTGTTATTCGTTATGGGTTTGCTAGAAGTAGCATTCAAGTTGTTACCTAGTATGATTCCATATTTTTCTTCCATTAAGGTGAAAATGCAAGATGAAGTGGTTTCAGATTTTCAGCCTATAAAATGTGTGTTACTCCCTCCTTCAAATTGCAATGATATTCTTTGTTTTCATTTTTTGGCACATCATCTCTTTACCTTTGCCTTGCCTCGTTTTAGAGCATTGGCATTAGATTAATTATATATAAATTTGATGGTTTTATTTAAAATGATTTTACAATAGATTTGTTAAAATCTACTGATTCAAATTTTAAGTTAATAGTATTTGAGCATCATTTTTTATATTTAAAGGATTATTTTTTACTCATCAAGATATTTTTTTATATGTTGTTGGAAGAATAAAGTATATATCTATTTATTGATTTTATAAATTATAAATTATATTATTATATTAATAAATTTAATATAGAATTATGAATATGAAATTGTTAGTTTTTTATTAAATTTACATTTTTTTATTAAATCTTAAAAGAAATTTTAACGTAATCGATGCTATATTGGACACTTGGGAGTCAAATTTTTTCAATACACCCACCACCACAAAGAAAGTAGCTCTACTGAATCTGGAGGGCTCTCTCCCGGACTCTTCCTAATAAAAGTAAAAAATTGTTTACATAGATACGACTAGATGAAAGCAAAATTATATTTGTGGCACGTACTGATGATGATGTTAAGAACTTAATAGAAAATTCAAGCCTGTGATTGTTTTAAATTATTGTATTGGTCGGTATGGATGGTACGTATCGTATTGGAATAGTATCTAGTATAAAAATTGGATCTATTTCATATTGGCTCAAATTTCAACCGTATCGACCATGTATACTGGTCTGTATCGGATTTTAGGATTTTATTTTATTTTATTTTATTTCATATTTTACTATTTTTTTTTATCATAATTTAGACAAGATTATTTACATATATATTTATATATATAATTTATTCATATATTGATTATTATTTTAAAATATAATTTATATATGTATTTATATATTGATAATTTTTTTATGTATAGACTATTTTGAAATGGTACACGAAACAGTATCGATATTAAAATATTTCATTTCAGTGCCCTGATTGATACGCTCACCAGTACAATATTCAAAACATTGTTATGAACTACTCATGTTTAGGCTTTTCTCGTTGTTTGCTCCTCCTTCAATACACCAAAATTTTAGTTCCAGTTTAAATTTGAAGACGAGTTTATTTTAAATTTATTATTATATTTTTTAAAATTTTATACAAAATACAAATTATTATATAATTTTTTTTAAATTTCAATACAGTTTTTTTAAATTCTAATTTAATTTTTTCAATCTTAAAATAATAATAATAATATTTTGTTCAATTTTTAAAATTCATCTTAATTTTTCTCATCTCAACTCCGGTTGATATATTGGGATGAAATTAAAAAGTTACTAAAATATTATTTTTTAATATTATTATTGTTTTAATATTTGAAAATATCATATTATTTATTAATTATTATATATATATATATATAAAAGATAAAATAAGATAAAATGTTTTCACTATTTAATCAGGCCCCTCCAACTTCCAAGCTAAAAATTATTGCTCTGTCCACATTTCACAAAAAGAAACAACATAACTATGTTCCGAGATTGTAGATATGAGAAATGTTAAATCTATACACGGGAATCTCGATTGTGAATTTTTATTTTTTAATTTAATAATTAAATATGTATTTTTAATGATTTTGTGAGTTTTCTTAAAATAAAAATAAATTTAAGAGTGAAAATACATTAAAGAAAAAAAGAAAATTACACTGGCGAGATCCTAATCAGGATCTCCATGTATAGCTGTAGAGCCACCCTTCTTGATATGCATTTTCATCCGCAACCTTGTCCTAACGAGGGCCACCCATCACCTGATTCTAATAAGTTAACTATTTCAATAGAATAATATTATATATAGTGTTAGGGTTCGTAAATATCACACAATTCTAATTTTTGGATATGAGATATCCATGCAAATCATTTTAAAAAATAATAAGATTTATTATTAAAAAATAATTTTTATTAAGTAAATTTCGTATTTATTCATTTTTTTCAAAGAGATTATACAATACTTACGCATTTCACAATTATAAATATTATTTTTTATTGAAAAAAATTGTTGTAGGTTATTCTTATTTTTTCAGAAAAATAATTCAATTTTACTTATTTACTTCTTCATAAAAAAGTTATAAAATAATAAATTTATAATTTACCATCTTGGTGAGGTTATTCAAGTGATGACCATATAGGGAGCGCTAGTAGTAGGAGAGACTATACGAGGCTAGTTGAGCATATAGAAAGCTGATTTCTTAAAGTAAAACTTATTATTAGAGCATTTTCAATGATTTCTTTATCCTATTTTTAAAATATATCATTAAAATTTAATTTTTCTATTTAACATATTAATTCTTATATATATCATACATCAGCTTATATATATATTTTTATATTTTTTAAATATTTTTTATTCATTTCAAATAAAATAAAAAATAAAAAGTAGAGATAGAAATATATTAAATATTTATACATGTGTGAATAATATTTTATAGATGTAGAGGTGATACCGTAACAATATGTATATTAGTGATAAGATACATAATCTATTGCTAAAAAAAAGAAAGATACATATGACTATATTGAACTATTTTCTTCATATCTCACAAAATCATGGATTTTACATGATCCATTGGGAATACTCAAACAGATAAGTTTTATATTATACATAAGTTTTGTAAAAAAAATTAGAATCCACTTAGAAAAATGTAAAACTATTCTTTATTAATACAATCCTTTATTCTTTTACAAATGACATATGAAATTTGTCTAATTGAGATTTGTATATAACATTACTAGACTAAAAATGGTAAAATGAGACTACCACTTATTACGTATAATATTGTATATAAATTTATATTTTTAAGATTATGGTATAATTTTATTAAGTATAAAATTAGTGCACGTTTGAAATTGTGTTAAGAAATATATTTTATAACTTAAAGACTTATAATTTATAATTTAAATAATAATTTATACTATTAAAAAATTAATTATTGTTTGGTAATTATATATTTAAAGTATTTTCAATCATGTTACATTTATTTGAAAATAAGTTTAAAAAATAATTTCTGAAGTAGAAATAACGATTATATAAAATTCTAAAAAGTATAACCATAATTCTTAAAGCTTAAAATTTGTAATTATCTAAAATTTATATAAATATTTTCATTAATTGACAATCATTTTAAAATTCTGAATTAAGTTGTATGATCCAAAAAAAGCCCTTTTAAGAGAAAAATATGCGACAGACTTGATTGCCCAACTACGGAACGGCAACAGCTTGTTATCAAAGGCTCAGCCTCATGCAACAATTTTGTTACAGCGAAGACTTCACCGCGACGACCTAACTAGATTGCATTGTTGCAATTTGCATACATTTTGATATTTTTTAGGGTCCATCCTCTCTATCTTTCCACTTCTTCGTAACCTCTCTCTCTCTCTCTCTCTCTCTCTCTCTCTGTGTAAAAATGTCGTCGACAGCTTTAGACATGGCCCTAGACGACATCATCAAGTCCAGCAAAAAGTCCAGCGGCGGCAGAGGCCGTAACCGAGCATCCGGTCCTGGACCCGCCCGCCACCTCCCTAACCGCGCTGCCAACCGTACGACTCCTTATGCCGCCGCCGTTAAGGTGACTTAGGTTTCCGATCTGTTCCCTTTGTTTCTCTCTTCTCATGCATCGATTCCTCTGCCTGTAATTTGCTCATAGTTTCGTCCCAAATATCTGAGTTTTCATAAAATTTGTTTTGTTTTGTTTTGTTTTTTTTCTTTCATTCCGTCTTCGCTACGATTTGTTCTTAAGATTCTTCTTTTGGTGAAATCAGGCACCGGAGACGACGTGGCAGCACGATTTGTATAGGGAAGAGAATTTGGGTCGATCTTCTGCCATAGAGACTGGGACCAAGCTCCTTTTATCCAATCTTGATTACGGTGTTTCGAACGAGGACCTTAAGGTAGGTTTTTTTTTTTTTTTAAAAAAAATTGGAATTTCAATTATTGTTGTTAAAATGTGCTCTTGCTCTCCTTCAGTTTTCTCTCTCTTTCGTAGTCTTGTTTGTTTGATTGGTTCAATCGAAAAAAAATGTGTAAAGTACGTTTTTTTTCCTACTTGTGGTATGTTAATAGTACTACCATCCGATCTATTTGCATCCGTTATCATTTTTACAAATCCCTAAGAAGTAAAAACCTCAACTTATCTTTTGGCATTTTTTAATACAAAAATAGCAGTACTTGTGTGTTAATGTTATGTGGGAGCGTGCTGTCCAGGTGGATGATTTGGTTTATCGTATGACTTAATAGTTGTCAGAGTATAATTTAACTACTTGCGATTCTATTGTCTGTGTTTGAAATTTTGTTTAGTTGGGCGATAGTTAGTAGCAAGAATCTTAAGTCATAGTTGGACGGTTTGGTTTTTAGGAAAGCTTCCTTCAAATGATTTTGTTTATTATGTCAAAAACATGGGCATAGGGTATTCTGTGATATTTTTATTTTGGAAGGATTGGCGGAAAACTTCATTTTTGTTTGGTTCTATAAACCTCATTCTTGCGTGCATCGTTCATGTTAAAGAAGGTTTTTGGGTTGGTATCAATGTCTGTTAAGAATCAAGATCATTCTTGCTTATGACCATGTTAATTGGGATTTTTTGTGCTATTTGCTTGGGAGGTACGGATTTGGGGATTGATGGATATCATGGATCAGGCATTGTATATCTACGGTTTGTTTCTCAGTTTTGGTGAATGGAGCACTGGAAAGATTCTTTAACAGCTCTAGGGGACTATGGCAAGGGGTTCTTCTCTCCCCTTTGCTATCTGTTGTTGTTATGGAAGCACAAAGTCTAATGTTGCGAGCGGCGATGAATGGAGGTTTTCTTGCTGGCTTTTCAGTGGGTAGGGGGTTACTAGAAATCACCTTCTCTTTGCTGATGACACTTTCATTTTGTGAGCCGCACAGTGATTATTTGCAGTATTTGAGGACTGTATTGCTTTGCTTTGAAGCAGTTTCTGGCTTGAAGGTAAATCTCTCAAAGTCTGAAATGGTTCCTGTGGGTGGTGTACATAATATCCAAGACTTGCTAATTTCTTGGGTTGCAAGGTTGCTTTGTTGCCTTTGAAATATCTTGGTTTCCTGTTGGGGGCTGCTTTCAAGACAAAAGCTATTTGGGATGGTGTATTACAAAGATTTGAAAGAAGGTTGGCTTGGTGGAAACGACTATATTTTTCCAAAGGTGGTTGTTTGACTCTTATCAAGAGCACTCTATCTAACCTCCCTACATATTTCTTATCCCTTCTTCCATTACTTGCAAGTTTGGCTTCTTGTATAGAGAGAAGTTTTCGCAACTTTCTTTGGAGAGGCATGGGGGAAGAAATTAATTTCCATCTTGTAGGTTGAGATAAAGCTTGCTCACCAATTTAATGTGGTGGGTTGGGGGTGTGCAATGTGAGAGTCTTCAATAAAGCACTCTTGGAGAAATGGTTGTAGAGATACCATAAGGAAGGGGAGGGTTTATGGTGAGAAGTCATAGATGCTAAGTATGAGAGTATGATTGGGGATGGTGTTCTAAGGAAGTTAGAGAGACAAATGGTGTGGGGTTTGTGGAAAAATATTAGAGCAGGATGGGGAAGATTCTCCAAGTGTTTTAGATTTGCAATTGGAAGAGGTAATAGAGTTTACTTTCGGCATGATGCTTGGTACAGTGGAAGGGTCCTAAAGTAGGTATTTCCCACGCTCTACCAGATTTCTTGCGACAAAGTGGCTGCCGTGGCTGACTCATTGGTACTTTCTTATGGTGCCGTCCATTGGAATAAGTTTCTCGAGAGCTTCTCATGATTGGGAGTTGGATATGCTTGCTGATTTCTTTGACTTGTTATATGCAATATCGATGGGCAGTGAGATCGAGGATAAAATGATCTGGTATTTGAATGGAAATAACAAATTTTCAGTGTGCTCTTTCTACAAGGTCCTCTTGGAAGTATCTAATGACCATAATTTTCCTTGGGAGGTTATATGGAAATGTTAAGTACCTTCTAAGATCGCTTTCTTTGTATGGATTCCATCTCTTGGGCAGATCATCACGTCGGATAATTTGAGAAAATGTGGTCTTATCATAACAGATTGGTGTTTCTTGTGCAAGAGTGATGATCAATGGATCATCTCTTGTTATATTGTGAGATGGCTAGTTGTTTAGGGAATGCGATCCTTAATAGGACAGGAGCGGCTTGGGTCAGGCCCAGAAGAGTTGGGGATATTCTGGGGATGGACAGGAATTAGGGGGAATTCACAAATAGATGCTGTGTGGAGAATGATCCCTCATTGCATTTTGTGGTGCTTGTGGCTAGAGAGAAATGAGAGCTGCTTTGAAGACATGGAGCGTTCTTTGGATGAGCTGAAACGATTCTTCTACAATACTTTATTTTCTGGGGCTTCAGCCATTATTAATTTATTTGTAATATGGACAATTTTCATGACCTGCTTGTATCTATCACTAGCACCTGGATGTAATTAGGCATGGTCCTTGTATACTTCTGGTGTACTTTGTTAATGTTTTTATTTCAGTTAAATTTTACCTTTACTTATCAAAAAAAGATGATTATTCTTGCTAGAATATGGACTGCATACTAAATTTGGTCTTCATGGTGTCCTTTAATTTATCCTGCATATCTGAGCCGACCTTTCGCACTTATTTAATTCTTTTCTTTCTCGGGTTCACGTTTCTCATTTAAGTGTCCTGCTTTGGTGGACATCTTTTAGGTCAGATTTTGTTGGCAATGTTTAATGTGTCAATGTTTGCACTGGAGGTAGATCCCTTAAGTTTTTTACCCTTGTGAGATGCCGGCATTGTTCTGTTTTTTTCTAACGTCTCATTTGTTTATTTCTTCATGGAATTTGTATGTCTGTTTCTTTAAGTTCATAAAATTGTGCAATAGAATAAAAACAGATAAAGGCACTCATTAAACATTTTAAACATTTATTAAATGAGATATTCATAAAATATCATCAGCATTTTATTGCTTTCAAATTCTAATTTAATATGATTATTATGGCAGAGAAATCCGCCCAGTACCCTATAATATCTAGCAGGTCTTAATCCCTCCAGGGGAATTACTCTCATCCTAAATGTTATAATTTTATTTCTAATTTTTTATTTGAGGTGGTGGGAGTTGCCTCCTGTTTTTTATTTGTTCCGAGTCTCTTGACATTTATGTGTAATTTAAATTTGTGCAGGAACTGTTTGCTGAAGTTGGTGACCTTAAACGGTATTCAATCCATTATGATAGAAGCGGGAGATCAAAGGTATCTAGTCAAGTTTGGCATAAGTAGGTCCTGATGATGGATTCTTTTCGCCCTGCTGTAGTTTAGAAAAACTCTTTTTCTTAGGGAACTGCTGAAGTAGTATTCTCGAGACGAGGAGATGCTGTGGCTGCTGTCAAGAGATACGACAATGTACAGCTTGATGGGAAACCGATGAAGATAGAGATCGTGGGAACAAACATTGCAACACCTGCTGCACCTCTAGCAACAAATGGGGCTTTTAAAAATTCAAATGCAATCCCCAGAGGGTAGGCACCATCTGACAAATCTGTGACCTGTTTTGCTCATAAACTTTATTTTAATGGTGCAATTTTTTTTTGGCTCACGTCCCTGGGTTAGTTAGGACTTTGTCCCAGTAACTGGCTTTTGCCCTTGTTTAATGAAATTTTTACTTAACAAAAAAAAAGGTTAGGACTTTGTGCCGGAGGTGCTAATAAAAAGTTCTTTTTGGTTGTGTTTGCCATGTTTTGGGTCTATGCTGACTCATGATGATTATTAGTTTTGTAGCATTCCCAGGGTGGCATGTGCAGTATGCTTTTTGATTGTGACCAAGACCGTCAATATGGACAAAAATTATTATGATAGTTAATTTTTTTAGCAGCATCTTTTAATTTATTTTTTTAAGTATCCATTATTTGGATTCTGCTGTTACTTATTAAAAAATTAGATTCTGTGGTTTGGTGTACAAGAGTTTTATTTTAGGTAGTTGAGCATGAGTTTTGCCTATGTATGAACTTGATGGAAAACGTATGAAATTTGAAGTAATTATATCAAAGTACTGTTTATTAACTGTGAATCAATTACATAAGTTTTTGTGGCTTATATTGGTCGGGGGTTTAGCAGGGTAGAAGACGTATTAGCAGTCTCTGACTCTCTGGGATTTATCGTCATTAAAAAAAAAACTGTGGCACATACTAATTTTTTAAAGGGTTAAGCTACACTTCAAAATTATTATTTACTTCTACTTCGAGTATGTCTACTGTGCTGCTTATGGAAATTATGTGGCAGCCTTTATTGATTTTTTTTTAAATTAATGACAGTGGAGAAGGTCGATCTGGTGCACTAGGACGGCCACGTGGCAGCAGAGGTGGCCGTGGTTTTGGAAGGGGTCGTGGACATGGTCAGGGAAGAGGCCGTGGTGAAAAGTTATCTCAAGAAGATCTTGATGCTGATTTGGAGAAGTATCATGAGGAAGCAAAGCAGAATAATTGAAGCCATTTATCATGTCTTATTGTTTAGACTATACAATCTTCTGTGACAATTTCGTGATTGGTTATGCAGAAACCTCATCTATTTTGTGTATCTCTAAAAAAGTCATGCTTAGAGAATAGACGCCAACTACCTGTAGAGAGCTGTTGGAATCTAAGGGCTGTGGGTTTTTATTGTGAGTTTTTCCTTTGATTCGGTATAATTACACGTGGGTTGATGGATAGCTGTCAGTATGTATTCAGAATACTTAATTCACTTCTTTAGCCTCTTCTTTTTCTTCATCCAACAAATGGGGGTATGCAAGCAGGAACTATTTTCTCTCCAGTTAAAAGAATACTCTGGCTGCAACCTCTTTTCCTTGCAATCGCTCATAAAACTTGGGAGACTTCAATTGAGGTATATTTTTTTTTTCCCCTTTTTGTGCACTCTTATAACTGTTCAAGCTTCATTCCATGTTCATATGATGCTGTAGATTTAGCTGTTTTGGGTTTTGGTTTGGTTAAGTTTATGTCTTCTATAAACTTTTCCCAGGGAAATGTTAGTTTCCCCTGTTTATTAGTATGGATCTCTGCCTTGGTGGGAGCCATGGGTGTCAACACAAGCAGGTTCGGCATCTGTACGGAACGCCTGGGTTAAGTTGTGAGGTTTACATGTATAAATTCTATTGATCATCAGAATAATTCGCTACACTAAGGCAGCTTTGTCTGTGGAAGGAGTTTCTTATACTCCTGGACTGAAGGTATGCATGTCTACTTTGTGAAAGTAAATATTTCTCTAGAAACCAGCTCTATTTACATCGACATCAGGGATTAGAGTCAACTCTGTTTCTCTAGGCAAGAGTCGATAATTTGCTGTTTGATAGTGAAATATATGCGTATTAATATTGCTGCTGCTTTGGTGGAACGGAGTCCGATTATTCGGCAAATATTAGAGCATTGTACAAATCTCATCTTGTTTCCTTTAAGAGGAGGGTGATATTCTATGTTCCTATTTGAGGGACCAGGACCAGTAGTTTTTTGAAATGCTTTAGGGGTTTATTGATGATTCCAGACTCGGATGACAGCATGGGCCTGCTCAGTTGTTTCTCTGATGCTGCTTGATACCCTCTAATTGCTGCATATTTTTGGCATCATATTGTAGCTCTGAGAATTTTGGGGGGATTGCGGCTGCAAGCTTTGTTGTGTCGGTTACATCGGTTTGACTTTAGTTTACTTATCGGATGATTGATTGCCTTCAATTGCCGGCTATGTTACATCTTTCTTCTTCTTCTTCTTTTAAATGATATCAGTTTCAGTTTGTTTTCGTTTTAGTTGTTGTCAATGAGCATAAAACTTCTTGTCTGTGTCCAATTATCTGAAAACAAACAGAACCACTGATGCTATATGATATGTCACATCCTCCCGTTGATTTTCTTAAAATGATTTCGGTACCAGACATTAGTTATATAATGTTACAGCTTCTTGTACTTTTTTAAGTCAAGAAATGCTTCTGTCAATTGTTTTGAGCCCGTTTGGATTGAATAGTGAGTTAAACTTATTTCAATTCCTTTTTATTTTATTATAACACTTTTTTCAATTTTTTTTTTTATATAAAATACAAATCTTAATATATATTTTTCAAATTTTAATTCACATTTTTCAAATATTAATTTAATTTTTTAAATTTTAAAATAATAATAATATTAAAAAATAAATTAAAATCATCTCATTTTACAATTTTCAATCCAAACAGGGCCTTGATCTGCCCACTTTTGGTCTCACTTTCTCCACCACCGAGAGCAAAATTGCCCTCCTTCAGTACTCAGCTATCAAATGATATTTGCAATTATACAAGTGCCACATTTTCCTTCTGAAAAAAAAAAAAGAATAAATATAAAACTTTATGAAAAACACGGCCATTTTGTTTTCATTTCCTGTGAGAAAAACACGGCCAGCCAGACATCTTGTCTCGCTATTGCATGGTTAGGCTATGAAATGGTGAAGGAAATTTGGGAGAATAATCGGGATAGTTGGACACAGACATAATCCAGAACCTAAACGCCTTCAATATATTTTTCCCTTTTCTTTTTCGCAATTGAAATTACAACACATCTATTCTTTGTTTGATTTAGGTTAAAGCCAGCCTTGATCACTAGGGGAAATGAGAGAAAATCAAGCAAATAGAGCTAAGTTATACTACGGGTCGGTCACTACCGTAGAAAAATTCTATTCTTCAACATCTTTACAGTACTGCACACCCTACTTTTATTTATTTATTTTTATTTTTTCCTTAAGCAGGTGAGCGATGTAACTCTTACTACCACATGGTATCATGCCACAAACAACTTCGTTAGGGTTCTTGACGGGAAATACAATGTAATGACCATTTTTCTTTTTCTTTTTTCTTTTTTTAAAGCGCAGATCTTTATTTATGTGTTTTTAGAATTAAGGATATTTTTGGGGGCAAAACCAGGAAGTATGGACATCAAAATGCTTCCGAGAGTGCACGACTAGGTAAAAAGTCTTTCTTAGTGCATTATTCTGACAACAAATTATTAAGAGAACCCTTACTTTGCGTGTTGAATGTAAAAGCTGATAACCCCACAAGCCACCAAAAGGAAGTGTTACGCATAAATACAGGATCAAATGGCTAATCTGAATGCTGGAAAATGCAAGCTCAACAGACAGTCATGACTGGGAGATTCCAGAATACAGCAATATACGCATTAGATATTACGCAACTAATACACCATACACATGGGTCAGAGAGAGAGAGAGAGAGAGAGAGAGAGCGCACAAAGTTGAGAGAGACTCAGGATCTTGGCATAAGAGGAAAATAAATCCACTCACCAACCCATCAATGTTCTTCTTACTCTGTCTACAATCTGACTCCTAGCTACCATATTAGACAACTGAAGTCTGCAGTTCTCATCCAAAAGAAAACTGTAGACCTCCCATTCACGATCAGATGTTGAATGCCTTCCTATTTCAGCCTACAAATCAAGACAGGAAAGTGTCATTAATTGATGAGTACATCAAGATATGAGATGAAAATTTATGACCGAGAAATGATTCAGGAATTCCATCTGCAATGCCTTAGTTGAAGGATAAAAACCATTGTCCTACCTGAAGGTTAGGGACAGTCAATTTCCATCCCACGTGTAAGGAAAGAGAATTAGAAACATATACAAGACAGTACCCAAATACCATAATTTGGAGATTCAAATCAACCTCCAGTCTAGCACCACAATCCATTAAAAAAGAGCCCTTTAATCCTGAAGGGTGAAAATCAGGGAAGTCGCGGTGTAGCAATGTTTCTTTTTAATCATTTAATTTCTGATGCCAAGTTTCCTTACCGAGAAAATGCAGATCCCAAGTGATTTCAGAGCAAGAGTAACATCATAGAAAACAAGAGGTCTTCCCTTTCCAGATAACTCAACTGGATTAGCAACCAGCAATTCAGTGTCTGGCCCTCGGTTTGCAATGATGACACGCAATGGATGAAGCATTTCCAACTTCAACCGAGAACACAATGCACTCTGCTTCTCAGGATCCACAATCTTTTTCCCATCCTTTTGCTGAATAAATAAGTCCAAGTCACGATGACCCTTTGTATTTGGTGAGAATCGACCATAAGCTATCTAAGTAATAAGAACAATCCCAACCCAACATATATCAGACAACTGAAAACATATTATTTGTCAGAACACATTGACATGCATAGATATATATTGGTTGTAGTCAGAATATAAATCGGTCCAGCATTTGAACTCTTTGGTCATTCAATTTCAATCTACAACTGATGTGTATTGAGGTCTATAAGTTATATTGTATATGATCGATTTGTGTTATGGTCAAGAAAAGAAACCACTGAGGAGTCCCCTACAAATTAGTGGACCTCATCCTCTTAGCCATCAAAGACATTTTCAGATTCAGCACATAATAGTTTTTTTTCCCGTTAATTTATCTAAGAATAGTGACCCCTAGAGGCAAGAAGGGGCAGCCAGCTGGCTCATGAGAACAAGTGCATTCATGGAATGCTAAAGCCACATGGAATACCGGCATTTTTAGCATTCATGGAATGCTAAAGCCACAAGGACTGTGCGATCACAAAACTAATGGTAGCAATTACGCAGTAATTGGTGAAGGAGATGGACAGCATAATTTGCTTTCCATAAAAAATTGATAGAATATCATTTTGGAGCGGAAGGGTTCCCAAGCCCCATTGGGAAACCACCCAACTTGGAAAAGATCAAAACAAGTGATGTTGTAGTTGTTCAGAAGAACACAATACAACATTGGGGGGGGGGGGGGGGGGGCGGCGGGGATTCCCATTCCAAGACAGCTAGAATTCTATAAAAAAATGAGCAAAGACATTAAGATACCCCAAAACAGATTTGAATTAATAAAAGCTGCCTGTCAAAGTAATTGTGAGTAATATTAAATGTATATACCTGCATATTGTAGTCTTTCAAAGTTCTCAAGATGTCATACAATAGACCCTTATGATCAGCAGAGTGTATTTGAAGTAATGTATGAGCTGGACTCAATGAGTTGTCTATGGTCACACTAGCTTTCTTCAATATTGCCATATCTGGACTAAGAGCTTGAGAGCGGATTTCCTTGTCTGATAACTCAGTTCTAAATAGCTCCTCAGCTACAACAGGAGAAAGAGAAGAAATTCCCTGATGGCATTCATACTCGGGGCCTGCAAACTGGAGTTCACAGCTGATACATGATTCACCCAAGACACAATGCAATTGTTCCAACGTCTCGTCTTGTCGTGTCTTTGTGTGTAGAAGCTCCCTGAAATGAGTTGCCAAATATATAATAAATAGATAACCAGTTCCATCCAAACCAACTGGTAACATCTATAAATAAAAACCACAAGATTACTAGAAAGGTCCAGTCAGTTCTTCTTTGTTCCATTGATTCACTGATACATATGATGACCAATCAGTTTCCAGTTGCCTTACCCAGAAAAAGGAAAAAATAACTTCCAGTTTTTTGATAACAGAACCCCTCGGTAACCAAAATTGTAATTCCACCAACATGACGGTACTTGAGTCTAATCTATAGATGTGAAATGGGAAAACAATTAATACCATTTAATAAAGAAAATGTTGGCATGCTTATATAGGATTAATTATTACTATTTCATTAAGAAAACACTGGTACGCTTGCATGAAAACCATATATGAAAATGAGAATCAGAAAAGTGAGCATACAACAAAATTTAAAAAATCGAAGTTAGGCAAGTCAGATGAGTTAAAGTAAAGACAAATTAAAAAAACAAACCAGGTGACACTTATTTTCCTGTGGCTAGAAGGGGATAACTTATTAAACGGTCCAAAGCAAGAAAACTCAAGAAGCAAGACATCTTGTTTTACTATGAGATACGAGGCTGTTAATGCAGTCAAGTACATTAAAATCCAAATGCATATCAAAACAAAATTTCGCGAGTTATCTATCGAAAAGATCAACTAGAAAACTCACATGTTGTCTGTTATGAAGAAGAGGTCGAGGACTCGACCATCTGGAGTTGTCGTCACTTTTACCCTCTGAATTGAAAGCTCAAGCTCAGAGAGAACATGCGTAACATCTAATGAGGTTTTTAGAGCTGCATTAGAACCAGACACGCAGACATAAAGTAACCAAAGAACACACCAGAACTGAAGAGAGTAGCTATTACCGTGTAGTAATCCTTTTCGGTCAAGGCAGAAAAACTTCAATAGGTAAACCACAGGAGAATGCGGAGACGGTTGGTTAAAATAAAAGGACGGTGAACATGATGGGCTTATGGATTGGAGGCGGTTTTTTATATTCGACCATCGCAGGTTGAGCGAGCTGGAACGAGGAACTACCCATATTACTATGTAGCACCATCTCCCATCAGTGGAAACATCTAAAACCATTATAGCATATCAAATTACAACAACCTCATTCATTGAAAAGATCTTTCGAGCCACCACATGAAAAAAGCACAACCTTAAAAGTTCTATTAGAGTTCCCAGAAAAAGAGTTGCGTGAAAACAAATGGATGAAAATGTTAGAGAACTGAACAAGTCATTGATGGTCAGAAACTTGGAGTTGGTTAGTTACCAAAAACAGCGACCAAAAAAAGTCCGGAATTGATTACAAAAATTGAACAAATAAACGAAATTGCGGAAAAATAACAAATGCATTAAAATCAATCGATTGGGAAAAGAAATAAATCAAACGATAAGAATAAGATGGTCAATTATTAGAATCATGAGTTGTGCCAGCAAAGAATGTAAGAGAGTTGAGGCCGAAAGTGGAGATTATAGCATATATTACCATACCTGCTTTACTAATGTAGAGACCGAATTCGAGAATGACTCTGCAAATATCACATCCTAGTCCGGTCTTATCGGGGCAATTGATGGTGATAACGCAGGGCTCGCCCGGATTCTTACCCTTCTGGATAACAACGACGTCGTCGCACGGTGCTCCCATACCGGAAAGGGGAGAAAGAGAGCCGGAAATGCAGCAATCCTAAAGCAGAGAGCTCAAGCAAGCCTCGGGTCAGATGTAAATCAGAATGGATAGGTTGTGGTGGAGGCGGTGGTTCAGATTTTACTATCATCGAGGATTCGAAAGAGGGTTGGGAGTGGAGAGTCTGGAGGCCGAAATGGTGGAAAAAACTGGCCATATATTTGTTGTGGATGGAAGCGGTGGAGAAAATCCACGTCAGCATGTGAGACACACAGGTTTCAGAACAGTGTTGGTTGATTAGAGTCGTCGCCTTTACCCAGCTGGTAGTACAGATGTCGCCATCCTGCTATCATTAAGCTTGTCGTGTCACTCTTTCTTGTTAAATCCAGAGCGTTCGCTTGTCGTTCTAAAGTTGAATGCTTTTAATTTTGTACGTCTCAGATTAAATTTTGTACCAATACTAGATATAAACAATGTTTCTAGGGGGAGTGCTAGTTATCCGGTGCAATGGATCTCGATAGATTTCGTTTTCAGTTTTTTTATATGATTTTTAAATAAATAATTTTAAATAATATTATGATTTTAAATATTTTAAAATATTAAAAAAAATCATATTATATAATTTTTTTAACATCTTAATTTTTAAATATATATATATAATATAATATTATCTAAAAATACTTTTTTAAAAATCATATAAAAAAACTGAAAATTAAATTTATCGAAATCTATTACATCTAGATATTTAGCATTTTTCATATTTTTTTGAATATATTCTTAGATCTCCATAAATAAATAAATATTTTAGTACCTATTTGTGAATTTGGATGACTGTTTGATTATTTAGTTTAAAATTTTTTATTATTTTTTTCCAAACATTACTCAAATATATATTTTATTAATTTTAAATCTTCAATTATTACTTTTCTAAACTTACAATTAAAACATAAAAAATAGAAAAATTATAGTCATATTTCTTACCTCACAAACTACATGCTATATAAAACTTTTATTTTTATTATTATTTTTTTTAATTTGATTAAATATGTGATATGAATGATAATTGAAGACTCAATTCGTTTACAAAGTAATACGACCAAATGTTGTGGAGGAGTTGTCAATTCTCACTCACTCACTATTCAAAAAGCACTTTAGAGAGACCAATTGCGTAAAGAGACCACTTAAGGAGGATAATGGTAGGGCCACTCGTGACTCTTCAATTTGTAATTAATAAGTTGAGCCAATGAATGTGCCTAATAAGCAACAGAGAAAATTAGACATGAAGCTAATAATCAAGCGCAATAATTGAATAAAACCGATCTAGCAAGTGACATAAAGGAGGGCGGGGAGAGTAGCTAGGTCAAAGACTGCAACATGCAAGCCGACAATAAAAAGGGGACTTTTCCAGGAGATTAAGCCATACTTATTTCCTCTTCTACCATTCAAAGAATTGTAATAATTAAGAGAATGAGAGGCTTCCTACTATTGTTCCTTTGCACATCCGTTTTCTTGCTAGTACTCAATTATTAATTTTCTTAGGGGGAAGAGAGGCTGAGATCAGGTACTTTTGGATGGTAACAAGTATTGAAAAGAATTATAAATAATAATAATAATAATAATAAAATATTTTAAAAATATTTAAAATATTATTGATCCCCAAACTTTCCAGAGAGACTTAACCCAAATAACAAACCATATATAAATAAAGGATTTGGTTAAAAGAACATTAAAAAAAAAATGCATAGAAAGTACCCAAAACATGGGTGAATCTACTTCTTAGGGCATAGTATCATTTTGTTTTAGAGTAATGCTATTATTGATTTCAATTTGAGATTTTGGATTTGTATCTTTTTTTTTTAGTTTATAATTTTGTATTTTTAAATAATATAATAATTTTGTATTTTTAAAAAGTTTTAAAATATAAAAAAGATCGTGTACAATAAAGTTTTTTTTAAATCAAATATTTTTAAAAAAAGTAATGCTGGAGACCGGTTAGACTGTCCCTAGCGTCAAAAGCAATCCAATTATTTTTGGGCTACTTTTTGACAATAAACACAATAAAAATATAATAAAAAAATAAACACAATAAAAACATAATAAATAAAAATCATAATAAAAAACACAATAAAAGAATAAAATAAAGATGAATTTAAGAGAGATTCCGCACTCAGCCGAACGAAACTGCCGGAGGAGGTAGTAGCCAACACCGCCCACCCCATCGAAACCGACAGATTCCAGCAAATTCACTCCTACAATAGTGACTCACGGCGATCTCCAATGAAACCTAGACAGCTTTAAACTCGAAATTGGTCTTAACAATCCACCGATCCCGATAAAGAGGGCGGTGTCGACCACCGCCGCCTCAAGCGGCGAGCTATTTTTCTCAAATGGATTGGTTGGACCGACTCTCAACTTTTCTCTTTTTTAAAAATACTTAATTATAAAGTAAAAAAAAAAATAAGTTGCAAATTGAGATCCCAAATCAGGATCAATAAGATTTTCTTGCCTCCTTTGTTTTACAATTCATCTTAATATATCTCATTTTATTCTATCTAATTATTATAAATTTTTTAAATACTAAAAAAATATTACTAAAATTATTATTTTACTAATATCATATTCAATTTCAATTTGTTTTAACTCATAGAAAAAACAAATG
The DNA here is from genome assembly GCA_036898215.1 of Platycarya strobilacea. Classification (NCBI taxonomy): domain Eukaryota; kingdom Viridiplantae; phylum Streptophyta; class Magnoliopsida; order Fagales; family Juglandaceae; genus Platycarya; species Platycarya strobilacea. The sequence continues at coordinate 45,681,560 of CM072550.1, forward strand.
AAGCTTAACGGTTGTTAATAGATACAAGTGCCACTTTTCTTTTCGTTTGAAAATTTGTTTTGAGTAACAAGTAGAATTGTTTATCTGAATTCTGAATTTCCAAATCTAAAATTTAAATTTAAAATTTTCTTTAATTTTTTAAAAAAAAAAATTAAAATATTAAAAAATATATTAAAATTTCAAACTAGACCAAGTACAATCTGACCCAAACAAACAGAGCTAATAATAAGAGCTCTTTATGTCAAGCTGGTTGTTCAAAATATCTCATTATCGTTTGCATTTTCAACTTTTCGAAAAACTACTTAAATCATAGTAAATTAGGTCCCAAAAAACAAAAGCTAAATAAACTTAAATTTTAGTGACAACTTACATAAATTCACTTCTTATTGCACTCACTATCATACAAATCAAGAAGACTATTTCCAAGTAACAGTTAACATCCACCCTAAAACAAAACATTCACCGACACAAGTCACAATCCTATGGCCTAAACCCAAAAGGTCACCAAATCGAATTGCGGGCCAAATCTTCGATATGAATACAAAAACATTAATAATCACTCATCAAATCAAAGGATGAGTTCACAAAAAAAATGATAATAATAAAAGGATGGTGAATTCATCTCCCAGAACGAACAAGTCAATTTTCGAATATTAAGATACTGTTATTTTATTTTAAAATCACCTTTATTTTACCTTTATTTCACAATTAATTCACTGCCCATCAAAAATATTAATTATTAAACAAAACACACCAAAACTAATATCATAAAAAGGACATACTAATTGTCGCATTAAGCATTTTAAAATCAGAATTTGAAGAATGACAATCACAGATTCTCTTTTTTATCTGTAAGAGACCCTAAAACCAAATTAGGGATTTTTCCTTCAACATTTTCCAAACAACTAAACAGATCATGGAAGAAGGCAAAATATAAAATCAACGATTGCAAATTCTATTACTTCAAACTGCGAGTCCAAATTACAGCTGGCAGAAACACAAGGAAATAACAAAATAGACACGGAAACCAGATCTATAGCCAAGATCTACAGCCACTAGTAAGAAATTAAAATCTTAAGGCCCAAATTATACAGTCTAACCCCCAAATCCATAGAGAGTCCTTCCCTGCCTCTTCAAAGCGTAAACCACGTCCATGGCTGTCACGGTCTTTCTCCTTGCGTGCTCAGTGTATGTCACTGCATCACGGATGACGTTCTCCAAAAAGATCTTGAGGACACCTCGAGTCTCCTCGTAGATCAGACCGCTAATACGCTTGACACCACCCCTACGAGCCAATCGGCGTATCGCAGGCTTAGTGATGCCCTGGATGTTGTCTCGGAGGACCTTACGATGACGCTTTGCTCCTCCCTTACCCAAACCCTTACCTCCCTTACCACGTCCAGACATTTTCGCGGTAAATAGATGAAGAAGAAACTAGAGGGAAAATCAAGCTCGAAGTAGAAACTAGAATCAAACTGCAATGAGAATTGGGGGAAATTGTTGGGGTATATTTATAAATGGTGGTTTGTATTTGGAGTTCTGGCGGGGCTTAATGCGAGACGTTCGATAATGGATCTTATCGACGGCTAAGAGCACCGATCCGTGTGATGTTTGTGACATAAAATAAGAGCCGTTGATAGGATATGAATCGACGAGTGTGGTTTCTTTTATATTTTAGTTGTGTTTCTTTTGGCGGCATGCCGACAAGGCGGAGGAGCCAAAACGACAACAAAAACCTTGGATTTGAGTTCCAAAATTTCACATTTGAAATTTGCAGCCCTTAAATGAAAATTTCAGAAATACTAGATTAGGCGCGCAGAACATGAACATTGCTTGTTTTTATTTTGTGAATTATTTTTTGAAGCATTTTTTTCCCCTCTAACTTGTAAAGCTGACAATGATACCACCAGAGTAATAGTAATACCATCGATATGGACTATAACATATTATGCGAAGATAAATGTTTTAATCGCTAAAAAATTTGATAAAAGTAAATTTATAAATTGATATATTTTGATAAGGTAGGTCAAATTATAAATTAAATAAATTACATTAATTTATAAATTTATTATTTTTATAAAAACTCTTAATAACTGTAGCACTTCTCTAATATAAAATTGTGAAAATTGTATATTATGATGGCAAAATACTATTGCTCCTTTGTTTAAATCCAAAAAAATATATATATTTTTATGAGAATAACTTTTAGAATAGTATTACATATACTTATAGTCTTACTTACATTTTTATTTATAATACTCATTTTGTTAGTTTTTTTTTTAATTCAAATTTTGAATTTCAAATGTTATAATTTTCAACTTATCAATTCCTAGCATAGTGTCACTACTTGGATTTTTCTAGAGAATTTTACTACCTTCTAGAGTCTCCTTCCCTTGTAGATTATTCTAGAATGTAGTAGATTGTTGTAGAGTTGTATAGAAAATCCTAGAATAGTTCTTTGCCTTTAAAATTGTGACACTTGTCACAATCCTAACCATAATTTTAGAAGTAGTTTAGAATGTTCCTTACCCTTAAGATTATGACACTTGTCACAATTTTAGCCATTTTTTGTACCAAGAGTTCCCTATAAATAGAGGGAGTCTCATTTGTGTAAATCACCAAGCAATAAGAGTAACAATTTCTCTAGAACTTTTCTCTCTATTCTCTCTCTCTACTCTTTCTCTCTCTCTCTAGACTTGTTCTCTCTTGTCTTGAGTCGCTTAAAAGGCTTACTTGGGAGTTTTATCCGGAACAAAACCTCCTAAGGCTGCACGGGACGTGTGAAGAAATTCTAAATCTGTGACAGTTAGTATCAGAGCATCGAGCTTGGGATGGCGAAATCAAGTGTGGTCACTATGGAGAACCAGGAACCACAAAAGAGTAAGAGGTCAAAGGAGTCGACCTCGTCCGTTGAGTCTTGCCTCGATAGCATCGAGAAGACCATGGCCAAGATATTGGTCAAGATGGAAGAATGGGATCAGTCTCACAGGAAGGTGAGCACCCTTGACAACACCGTGACCAGGGTGGAGGTGGTTGTGGCGGATGTTAAGGACCGTCTTGACATCGTGGAGCAAAGTTTGGAAGAGTTAGGATTGGAGGGCCAATCCTAATCGCTCAAGGAGTCCATTCTGAGCACCATCAACCACACCCTCGAAGCACAGCGTGTTGAGAACGTTGCCTTCCAAGACCGGGTCTTGGAGGAACTAACTAAACTCCAAGAGCAAATGGAGAAACATCGCATCGGTCTGGAGGAGACCAGGGCGGACTGGGCCATGTGCAAGCGAGTTGTGGCCAATGGGGGCACCATCGAAGTAGGAATGATGGCTACACCACGAGTAGATACCCTCAAACCAAAGGAGTTCAATGGCAAGCGAGATGCCAAAGAACTTGACAATTACCTATGGCATATGGAACGCTACTTCGAAGCGTTAAACATGCAAGACGAGCATGTAAAGGTACGTACTGCTTCTCTCTACCTCACTAATCTCGCTGGTACTTGGTGGCGTCATAAGCATAGTGAAATAGAGAAGGGTACATGTGCCATCAACTCATGGGAGGAGTTCAAGCATGAACTCAAGAGGCAGTTTTACCCCGAGAACGTGGCCCTCTATGTACGAAAGAAAATGAAGGAGTTGAAACACACTTCTTCAATCCGCGATTATGTTGAGGAGTTCTCTGCTCTCATGTTTCAAATCACGAACATAAGCGAGGAAGATCTTCTCTTCAATTTCATCGATGGCCTTAAGTCATGAGTGGCTCAAGAACTCAAGCGTCGTGGGGTCAATGACATCTCCACCGCCTTGACAGTGACAGAAACCTTAGGAGAGTTCGAGTATCACAAGAGTGATAACTCTTCAAAACTCAAGTTTTCGAAGGATAATCACGACAAAGGTGGGGGAATAAAGGGGTATAAGCCCCCACAGCACAAAGAGCGAGGAGACAGGCTTTCGACATTGAGGGAAGGTAGGAAGGAGTACTCCAAAGACAAAAAGTCAAAGGATGCTTGCTTCCTTTGTGACGGACCACACTGGGCTAGAGATTGTCCCAAGAGGAAGGCTCTAAATGCCATGCTAGAGGAGAATGAAATTCAAGAAAAGTCACACATGGGATGTTTGCAACTTCTCAACTCACTCAAGACAAACACCAAGCCAACTACCAAGGATGTGTCTTTGATGTTTGTCGAAGTGATTGTCAACAGGAAGAAGACCCATGCCATGGTCGACTCAGGGGCTTCTCACAACTTCATCAAGAAAGAAGAGGCCACACGGCTAGGCATCCCTCTCAAGAAAGGTCAAGGATGACTGAAGATGGTGAATTCTGAAGCCAGACCCCTTGATGGTGTAGCTCATGGCGTAGAGCTACAACTTGGCACATGGAAGGCGAAAGTGGACTTGTCACGGAATGTGTGAAAAATTTCTAAATCCGTGACAATAGGGTATAGTTGGAATTAATAGTTTTGTGGTTATTGGGCTTAATATTTAACCCTCACACAGTACCCCAATAATTCCTAACAAACGAGTATGGTGGGAATTAATAATAACAAAAGTTCTTGAAAATCTTTAAGACAAAACATGCAACAAAGTAAAAAACAAATAATCTGCTTGTGTTAAGTAATAAATGATCTAAGGACGAATTTAGGCGGTGGGTGCATTCGATAACGTATGATGTGAGCACGAAGTTCGGGTGTGGCAAGAGGCTGGCTTGATCACATGCTATGGGAACACGAAGCTTGGATGTGGCAGAAGGCTGGCTCAACCACGTATAGTGCAAGTGCAGAGCTCGGATGTGGCAGAAGGTTGGCTCGACCGCATAATATGGGAGCGGAAAACTTGGATGTTTGTCGTTGTTTGATAAGTGTATGCTTGTTTAATGTCTTCGTTTTGTTTATTTGATGTTAGTGTTGGAATTAGTGTGGAGTAACCCACGTAAAGTGGTCAAAGGACCCATCGATCCCCTGGGTCACTTTTACGTGGTTGTCAAGCCCGTCAACTCGTTTCGTAAGGTAACCCATGCTAGGCAATTGTAGAGCTTGGAGGCCCGTTAATTTTGAAGGCTCATTCCCCAAGGTCATCTGCTAGCGGCGGTTACGGCTTGAGAGTGACACTCGGCTTGCATCATGTTGTAGCACGAGGGGGCAACAAGTTGAGGGATTTGTGCTCAATTCAGGGCATGTATGGCTAGGGCTTGGGGCCCGAAACCCTGACTTATTTCTCGTAGAGAGTCTTGACACTTGCCTTGTAGCATGTCGTAGCACAAATGGCCAACAAGTCAAGAAACTTGTGCTCAGGCCAAAGGGTGTATGAGTGTCGAGAGGCTGGCGCAACTATGTACTTTAGATGTGGCAGGAAGCTGGCTCAACCTTATACTCTGGATGTGGCAGTACTCTCGAAGTGGCGGAAGGTTGGCTCCACCGCATATTTTGGAGGTGGTGGGAGGTTGGCTGCACCACGTATCTGGTGCAACAAGAGGATGGTTCCACTTCATTTTTTGGAGGTGTGGTAGGAGGCTGGCTCTAGCGCGTATCCTAGAGGTGTGGCAGGAGGTTAGCTCCACCGCATACTCTAAAGGTGACGGGAGGTTGGATCCATCGCGTACTATGGAAATAAGGCTGGCTCTACCGCGTATTCTAGAGGTGCGATTGGAGGTTGGCTCAACCGCCATTCCGAACTATAAGAGTAACTTTGTTAGTATAAACAAAACTCACACAAGTTTTGAGCGAGACACACAGAGTTGTTGTCCGTTTGGGGGAGGTCCTTGCATGCTCGCTAAGGGAGAGCCCGCATGAGTCCATTAGGAGAAGTTCGAATCTTGCCCGAGCACCACAAGTGAATGGTATGATCTAAGTGAGACTTTTATTTTCTTTTTTCCTTCCTTGTTTTTGTTGTATATTCTTTTTTCTTTTTTCCCTTTATTTTGAAGCACTCTAGGTCGTGGATGTTGAGTCTGAGTGGTCTAAGTTCCTGTTGATATATGTTACTGAGTCCCGAGTCCATGTTGGTGTAGGTGCATTGTCTGAGTCCGTGTTGGCGTACGTTGCTGAGTCCCAAATCCTTGCATGTGGATACCGAGCCCATGCCTTCCCAAGTGATGAGTGAAGAGTTGGGTGTTTGAACGATAAATATGGTATTTGAACCCATGTCTTCCCGAGTAGTGAGGTTGTGAGTTGCTAGTGAGATTGGTCTTCTCGGGCGATGAGGCTGCTAGTAGTAAGGAGTTGGGTGTCTGAACGATGATGTTAGTCTCCGAGCCCATGTCTTCTCGGGCGGTGAGGTTGCAAGTAGTTAGTGAGGTTGGTCTTTGAGCCAATGCCTTCTCGGGCGGTGAGGTTGTGAGTAGCTAGGAGTTGAGTCTTCCAGCCCATGCCTTTCTAGATAGTGAAGTTACATCTCGAATGACGAGGGATCTAGACGGTGAGTGGTCCGAGCCCCTGCAAAGGGGCTGGGGGGTGGTTGAGTTCTGAGCGGCATCCTCTCATCCACCGTCGACAAGGGATAAGTCGGCCCATGACAAAAACAGTTGGTAGTCCAAGTGAGGACTGCCGACAAATCAATAGAACTCTTAGTAGTAGGCCATAAGATTGGGGTGCACCACGCCTTGCCCCCGAGAATTGTGCACCTTAAGTGCACATTAGTTACCTGCTCAGAAGTATGGGTGTCTGAGTGGTGTGCCCTTTAAATAAATAATAGTTGACATAATGAAGTCTCTCGCACAGTTCGTTAGAGTAGACTGAAATTGGCTTCTCACCAGGGCAAGAGAAAGTTTTTTTTTTTTTAAATTTGTGCCCACTATTCGCCCATTTTTCATAAATATAAAACGTAAAAAACAATTGAGAATACTCATCTTGGAGGATGTTATTTGTTCGTTTGGTAGTTTATTCAGTATTCCAAAAAATCATCATTTTTCTATTTTTGGTGAAGGGAGGAAATCCGATTCCACTGACGACACTAATTGTTGATGCGGAAGAAATCACTGAACAAGTTGGAGAGAGAGAAAGAGTTATTCCTGGCCCACTGTGGCAACTTGGATTTTGAGCCGTGTTGTTTGGAGTTCTCGATAGTGTTTTGGTACAATTGTACAATGGCAGTGCGTACGTCTAAAATAGATCAATGTAAAGGAAAAAAAATTATGAGCACATAAATTTACGTAATTCAGTGTGTTGTTATGTCCACAAGCATTTGAAGAGGAGAATCTACTATAATATATTTATTTACAATCTCTTATTACCTCTTATAACTCATTGTACAAGAAATGCTGGTGGTGTGTAAAAGCACTCTCTAGAATTCTTTTGAGGTTGAAGAAGAAGTAGTGGAGAAAAGAAAGTCTCTTTGAAGTTGTCTGATGCCTCCCTTTTATTTGAAGCTCCTGACATGAGGTGACTTGATTTTTAGTGTGTCTGGCTTGCTCTTTTTGGTCTATGATCCCTCCTAACACATGCTTGCCCTTATGTCCATTTCTTATCTCCTATTTTTGCCCTCTTGTCTCTAGTGATGGCCTAATGGACTTGGCCCAATTGTGAGTTTGAGTAATTTTCACTCCACACACCCCTTACTAAAATAACACGAGAGTACTCTATTCTATATCTTTATAATGAGTTTATCCCCTAAGAACAATTGTGGAGTAGATAAGAGCAACGAACGATATAAATATCCATTATTATTTATTATTCCACTATTTTCATTTATTTTTATATTTATGATTATCTGATTTCTCTATCTCTACCGTTTCTAGGTCATCCAACTATTGTTGACTAGCATATACAAAAATTGAAGTGAAATATATATAATATAAATCTAATTTTAATATTCATCCGGCCCCACCCTAATTTACTCCCAATAGTGTAAATAAGGTCTTAGAGAATTGAAAGTACGCAACGATTATTTATATTAATGATGACGTTATGTGGTTCCCAACAAATATTTGATTAAAGTTTCACTAATTTTGTTAATTATTGCCTTTTATGGTCTAATGATATAAGCTCCTCTCTCATGAAGGATGTTCAATGATCAAATTCTAAAAATCCCAATTAGATTCTTCGAATTTTGAATATATTTTTTATAATATGAAATTTAGTATAAATAAATAAATAATAATATATCTCCCAATATATATATATATATATATATATATATTATAATAAGTCACTAAAAATTCTCCCATATTATCCTTTAAAAACCTAAGCAACATTCTCATCAAAAAATGGATAATCAGTATAACCAACAATAGGATCAGGACTGTAGAATGTCTCTCTATTGTACTTGTTGAGAGAAACATTAAGCTGAAATCTCGTGGGTAAATCTGGATTGGCTAAAAACAAACGACCATAAGCAACAAGATCTGTTCGATTTTCAGTGATGGCATTGTTCCCACCTTCCCTATCATAGCCCCCAGCAACCATAAAAGTACCCATAAAAGCCATTTTCATTGGCAGAAGACTATAAGGATCTTCATATTTTTCTTCAGCTGTGTTCATTCTAGGCTCAACCATGTGACAATAAACAATCCCATATTTGTTTAAGGATTTAGCCATGTATATGCCTAATGATGTTGGGTCTGAGTCTCCAGATTCCATATAGTTTATATAAGGAGACAACCTTATTCCAACCTTGTCTGCTCCTATCTCATTAGCAACAGCTTCGACTACTTCCAATGCAAATCTGCAACGATTTTCAAGGGATCCACCATATTCATCTGTTCGATCATTCACATGATCTTTTAGAAACTGGTCAATTAGGTAACCATGAGCCCCATGGATCTCAACTCCATCAAAACCTGAAAACAAAGTAAACAATTATATCATTCAAAAAGAGTCCTAAGTACCAGTACTCGAAGTTTAAGGGAGAGGTTTAAATAGTGAGTTGAGATGCGATGAATTGAGATAAAAAATAAAATAAAAAATCAAACAAAATAGTGTTATAATATTATTTTTTAATATTATTATTATTTTGAGATTTGAAAAAGTAGAATTGTTTATTATATTTTATATGAAAATTTGATAAAGTTGTAATGATTCAAAGTTGCAAATTGTCCAGTTTGGATTTGAAATTGAGATGAGTTCATCTCAACTTCATCATTACATTTTCTAAAATTTTTATACAAAATATAATAAATAATTCAATTTTTTTAAATCTCAATTCAATCTTTTTAAAATTTTAAATAATAATAATATTAAAAAATAATATTTCAATAATATTTTATTTAACTTTCAAAACTTATCTCATCTCATCTCTTAATCTAAATGGGAGGCTTTAATGAGATAAATTGAGATGACTTGGAAGACTTTTCTATTCAAACCGGCCCTAAAAGGATGATGAATACTACTTCTTTTTGAAAAAACTAATTAGGCATGACATGTGAATAATTTTTTGTAGGCTTGTAAATCTGAGTTTCGGATTTGAGAATCTAAAATTCAAATGAGTAATCTTCATAAACTTCTCAAAAAATTTTCTATCAAAATTATTAAAGAATTATAAGAAAATTTAGAACTGGCCAGTTTTTGGGTATACTTAGTCCATATGAATAGCTCTAATTTTCTGTCCCTAGCAACCTTTGTCAGTACTGATCTCTTTGTAGCTTTTACCAATCAAATTAATTGCATCCTATTTTGGTTGAACATGACCAATTTTGACTTCTTACAAAAGTTGATGTATAATTTATGAGAAGATCAGCTTACCAGCCTCAATGGCATTCCTTGCGGCAATTCTAAAATCATTAACAACTTCAGGAATTTCATCTACCCTTAGCTGCCTTGGTGGAGTGAACTGTGGAACATCGACTCCATCATCAAGTTCATATTTAACAGTTAAAGGCTTGTTGGTTGAAGAGATTGGAGCTTGCTCATTTGGTTGTAAGCCTGTAAACAAAAACATATATGATCATGAAGATCCAATATTAACAATTGGTTTTAATTTTTAATGTATGCAAGAGCGTTCATCTCATCATGTTTTCTATATGAAAACATCAACCACCACCACAAGAGTAGAAAAATAAGAGTTGTAATTTGCCATACTTAATAGGCAGGGTAGTGCTAGATTTATAAATGAATTAAAAAAATTAAATTTATAAATTGATATGATTTAATACAGTATATATGTTATAGTTACTTTATAATAAAAAGAAATTCATATTTTGATATACTGCATCGAAGTACATATATTATAAGATTTATTTTGTGAAATCCCTTTATAAATAAAGCATTTCTATAATAGGTAATTACATCAGAATAATTCCTTAATAAATCTTGAAAAAAGAAATTAAATGGTTTTTATTCTAGAAATTAAATCAAATTCCAAAAATACCCAAACTCCAATATTTTTTTTTTTAACAAAGTCACTACTTTTATTTTCTCATCTTATTTTTTGAAAAAAAGATTCACCTTTATTTTTTTCTTTGATGGAATATATAAATGGGAGTTATAAAGCACCAATTTCTGTAAAGGAGTAAAAAATAAAAAACCTCGACAAGAAACCCTCCCTGCATGCCAAAGTTGACAAAAGAAAATTCCACCCTTGTCATGAACAGCATCAACGATTGGTTTCCAAGCCTCAACTTGCTCTTTTCTCCATATTCCCGGCGTGTGCGGGAGCCTTTTATAATCATCATCATCATCATATACATATTAAAGGACACTTTAAGAAATAAAATAAATTATTAAATCTAATTCATTTTATTAGTTCAACCATTTGCACAAGGTGGGAAACATAAAAATGCTTTTGAGATCGAATGATATAAAAAAATCAATTACCCAGGAGCAGTTTCAGAAACTCCGGTCGCTTCAGCTATTAGGAGACCGCCGTTGGTGGTTCTCTGTGAATAATATATGGCAGCATGCGGCTGAGGAATATGACCATACGACCTCGTTCTGGTCAATGGTGCCAAAACTATTCTGAAAACAGATGTAGTAAATGTTAAATTACTTATAAGAATCGATCCATGATAATTTCTTAAACAATTAATTCTATATATAATATGTCAGAAATTATAAGGACACAGCTTAATTTGCAGAGTTTCACCAGTGGAATATTGCTTATATATCGACAACTTTAACATAGTTTGTTGTGGGAAGAAAAGAAAAAAGAAAACAGAAAAGGTATAAGGTTCGAGAAACTCATGAAGAGGAAAAACAAGAACAACAAAAAATAATAAGTAATGCCTAATTAACCATAATTTAACCCAATATACAGTATTGCTATATATGTACAGATTAAATACATTCTTGACTCTCTGATCTTTTTGAATTGAACACTGAAAATTGATTACCACTTTCAAGCATTACATAAAAGCTGAAGGCTTGAAGCTAAGAGCTAGTATTCGATCACTTGGTTCACTGGAGTCCGATAACATGAACATGAACATGAACATGGAGGAGGCCAAATTAGGAATCAAGCACTGATCTCAAACTCATATATAACATGAACACGGAGTAATAATAAAAGCTCAAGTACAGATATAATATAAATAAATACCTGTGAGAAAGATTGAAGTTTCCCATCTTGTAAGGAGTAAGAAGAGGGATGATGGGAGTCTGATCAGTCATCCTTCTTCTTCTTCTTCCTGGATCTTCTTTTCTTGTTTCCTTGTCTGCTACATCTAATGAGTCCAGGATTAATGACTCTATCAAAGAGTTGACTTTATTGGCTTCAATAAGCGAACGAGCTGGGCGGGTGCTAATTAAAAGTTTTTTTTTTTTTTTTTTTTAATTTTTAAACTAAACTTTCAAGTACTTCAACAATGAAATTCTACCTAATTTTTCCCTATTAAAATAAGCTTCTGGTAATTGGATGTTCCTCTAACCACTTCGCCTTTGTTTTTATCAGTTTGCCATAGCTCTATTTTTTTAATAAATATTTTAATTTGATCGAACCAGCTAACAGTAATAATTATAACAATATTATGTATTATTATTGGGGATATAACGGGTTCAATTTTGGACAAAATGTCGAACCAAATCAATACCGCTGGTTTTGCATTTTTTAAAACTGATCACGTACCATTTACAATCCAAAACCGGCAGTAACGATTTTACTGATTTCAATCCAGTTTTTCGATTTTAAATTAGTCTATTATACTATTAGTATATATATTAGTATTAATTATAGTGATTAGAATAATAATATATTAGTATTTGTTCTAGTAAATTCATTTATTTTTATAATTATATCATTGAGTATTAGTACATAAAATGTATATTGTAACTAATTTACATTATAATTATATACTAATGTATAAAATATTCTATATAATATTATAAGAAACACTATTTTATATTAAATATAATTTAAAATATATATTATATTAAATTGGTCCAGTTTAATTCGATTCGATTCTAAAAAGCTTATAATTGGAACAGGACCAACACCTACCGGTTTTAACTATACATGAATCAATTTCGGACCAATATCAACTCAAAACCGGATCGATTCTATCGATTTGCACTGGTTTAATCCAATTTTTTGATTTTTTAATTTTTTCATACATCCTTAATTATTGCTATATCAATTCTCTCCAATAAGTTCTATCCAGTATCCACTATAATAGGAAGGATTGGTCCGGTTGTGCAAAATTTCGAGACTTCTGATTCTGGCGGAGCGGAATCGGAATTGTTGGAATTCAGAACTACTCGAGTAGGGGTATCAAAACGTGTTAACGGGTCGTGTTCGTGTCATGTCAGGACGTGTACATAATACTTAAAGGGTCAACACGAACACGATCCGTTAAGGATTTGGTGTAAAAAACTTCGATCCTAACACGACCCATTAAGATAACGGGTTGACACGATACGACCCGTTAAGACCCGTTAAGACCTTTGACACTATATGACACGCTATGACATGACACGATACAACACGATTTGACACGTTTCAACCCGCAAATCCGTTAGTGACACGTTTGAGTTTAACCTAATTGATTTTATACAAATATTAAAACTTAAACAATAGTTATAAAACATAAAAAATTAATTATAAATTACAATCTTAAAATTATAATTCAATAAGTAGTACACTATAAAATATGATAAACACACAAATATAATCCACACATTATAAAATATTAAAATTATAACTCAAACATATTAAATAGCAATGAATTAACTTGTTAATAGTTTTTTAATAAATACTTAAATGGGATAGCTAAGTGTCTAAAAGTATAAATCTAATTTTAAATTAGGATTTTTTAAAGTTTAGCTTAAGGATATAAAAGTAAATTTAAATTTCTTAACGTGTTTTAACGGGTCTTAACGGGTCATCGTTATCAAATCGTGTCTTAACGGGTTGACACGATTTGAGCTGAAACCCGTTAAGGCTAAACACTAACCCGCTTTTATCGTGTCGTGTTCGTTTCGTGTTAATGTGTCTTGTCACATATTACTACCTTTATACTCGAGTTTGATCCCCGGATTCGACCCCAGATTTGATCCTCTAGATTTGGTCGTGTCATTGGATTTGGGCCAAAGTCCAATGGCACGAAACATTGAAACTACTCGAAGTCCAAAAATAAAGTCTTCCGCCATTGAATTGGGCTAAGAACGAATTCGAGATTGCTTGAAAGTAGCCTTTAAAATTAAAACCCTGGTCATGGCTTGGGCAATGGGAAATTAAGGCCCACTAAAAGCAGACCGTCATGACCGCTGGATTTCATTTGCTTGCCAAATCCAACGGTCTCAAGCGGCTTGCAGTAGCTTTCCTGCCCTTGGGCTCTTCCCAGGAGTCCAGGACCGTGACTACAAATAGCCAACCACGGGAGAGAGAGAGAGAGGAGGATTTGAGGAAAACAAAGCGAAGTGAAGATGCCGAAGTTCGATCCTTGGCCGGTGTTCTTCAAGAGAGAATGGAGTCGGAACTGGCCTTTCCTGGTGGGTTTCGCCACTACTGGAGCCATCATCACCAAGTTCTCTCTTGGTCTCACTGGTACAAGCTCCCTCTCAATCTCTCTCCGCCTCCATTTTTCTCTCTCCGCTTCCATTTTTCTCATTCCCTATTTTAAATCCCTGATTTGATTTTTTTTCTTTTTTATTTAATAACCCGCAGAGGAAGATGCGAAGAACTCTACCTTCGTTCAGAGGCACAAGAGGTAACCTTTCTAATCACCAAACCCTAGATGCCATCGTCTATCCTCGTGTTTGTTTGCTTTTGTTTGTTTTGCCCAGTAATCTTGAACACCTAATCTCAATGATGATTTGAAACTGAAATGACGTATTGGAATTCCAAGATCTTCATATGCACAAATTGAACTATCTATGTAGCTCAATTTATTTTGCTTACAAGTGAGTTTTTAGGCTTGGATTAGGTTTGATTATAATGATCTTCATCTACATAGATTGAAATTGGAAAAATTAAAGCCACGCAGTAGTGGGCTAAATTTCCCCTAGAAGAGAATTTTTTTAATTTTCCAATCATATCAATTATTAACCCTGGTCGCCAGACACCCACATTGGCTTCTTCCCCTCTCTCTCATTACAGCTTGCTATGTTTTAACATTACATTTATGCAAATTCATCGAGTGATTGAAATAGGATACATGCAGGTGATATCAAGTAATTGAATTATAAATGTTGCTATTTATGTCTTTTAGTTGTGTCTTTTGCTTGTATACAATAATATCGACTATTGTTGGAAATTGATTAAATGATGATTCATGTTGAGCTATTCACTTCAATTTGCAGCTATTATGATAGATTATGATGAGTTTTTTTTGAATAACATGATCAATGGCACAACTATTTTCTGAGATAATTAGCTGAACAATTAACTGTCTTGAGTGGCATAAAGCTTGATGTGGGATCTAGTGGCATATATAATTTGGGATCCATACCTATTAATAATCACTCTGTCATCTATTTTCTTTCTTGACGTAATTCTTATCATTAATGTGATTGGATCTGGTCATAGTTGTCAAGTAGGATTTATTTATGGCATGTTATTTTTTTTTTTATGTTCAGTGTAAGGGCATTGATTGGTAAATATTCGCAATTATTATGGTAAATAACATGAGATAAATTTTCCTAAATTTTTAGGTGACTTACAAATGACAGCGCGCAGGTGCTAGGAAGTACAGTCATATTGTAAGAAGGGTGTTTTTCTTGCTTTTGTTTCCATGGATTTAATAACAGAATAAAGATGTTCTGAATGCTCTAATTTTATTTTCTCATCAGCTGTTGTTTTGGCATGAATAATTGTGAACGACTCCTGTTGATCGGTCTATGGTCATGCACCCTTTGCACTTGAACTGACTATTGTTTACGTCAAATTAGACTCAGAGTGGCTTCATATATATGTGTTTTTTTGTGATATCAATTTCATTTGGATTCCCTCGGCTGTTTTGCTTGGTTCAAAACTGCAGAATCTATTTGTAGTTGTCTCATTTGGGAATATATATATATATAATTGACGTTAATTTATTTGTGGTTTGGGTCTCAACATCCTAGCATTTCTGAGCATATAGATTTGTGCTGACAGAATCCTCTCATTTAGCAATCTTGTTGCGATCATCCTGTTGTACTGGTTTGTTGATTTACCAGTTGCATAGATGCTTCTTAACACTTCTTTATTATCATCAACACGTGGGAAGATGCTGAGCTTCCTGCTAAAATGAATAAAGAAGATTAAGAAGAAAATTAGTAAGAAAGAGTAACAATGAGGGAAATGTTTATCACCCTCCACCCCTGCAGTTCCGCCCTTTTGTTTTTAATGCAGACCCCAAATTACTGTTCTTAGGGTTAGAAAACCGAGCAACAAATCACCAAGCCAACAAAGGACACCTCCCCCTCTATTATGTTGATTCCTTTTCTGTCTCCAGTATATTCCTTGTGGAGAATGGAATATTGTGCATTAAGTTGAGTGGATGTGCATGCCAAGCAGTTCAGAACAGGTATGCTCGAACACCGGTGGAACTTGGAGGAATAATGCCACATTTTTTTGTTATGGCCATGAATATAGGCCATTATGTATATAGCTATAAAGTCTACTTTAATACAATAGGTGAGTGTCAAGTGATCTCTCTTCAAACATGCTTTACCAACCAAGCTTAATTCTTGTCTTTAGGCTCACGCTATCACCTTTGGTTGAATTACCTTAAGTTTTGAAATCCATTCTGGTTTCAGCTGGAATTTTTCATACCGGGACAGTAACCGGCACAGGGTGGGTCACTATTATGTACCGGCTCAAATTCTGGTTGGTTTGTGTCCATTCTGGCCGGATTTTGGTATTCAGGCAGGAATGGACATTTCTGTCCGAAATTACATTGAATGGCTGAATGAAGTTGAATGAATCAATGGTCCTTTTGTAAATCAGCTGAAAAATGAGGGAGAAAATGGTATTTTTCTGCCCCATTTATTACCCCCTACCTTCTAATCTCCCCCTTTCCGTACGAGACTACTTCCAGAAATCCTCAAAATTCCGTCTGTCTCCACAAAATCCCTAATTGCAATCTCTGTCTATCTTGACTCTCCAGAGTCCACACTCCGATGACCGGCAGTCACCACAATCAATGTCATTGTAGCTCGAGCCTCTTAACTCTGTTGCAGGCAGCAGCTTGCAATCCATTGCTCGATTCCCTCCGTCCATCTCCACACAGTACCCACTACACACATGTACCTGCTTCACTTCTAGAACTGGTCCAAAATTTTCCATCTAGGACATGTCCCTTGTGTTGCAGTGTCACATGATTGACTGAATTATAAAAAGTTATAATCATGTCACTATTGGTTCTCTGATATTGAGTTTGTTTGTTTGTTTTTTAAAAACTTTTTTCCTGAGTATTTGGTTAATGTATACTAGAGTTTATGGACGACAATAATTGGTATTGATCATTAAAAGATTAGTTCTATCTCTAGTATGGTTTTATATGTAAATGGTGATTTATTTTACATGAGAGAGCGAATGTTATGGTTCTAAATCTTGTACAAATTACAGAGTTTAATTGGACTTGCAGTAATAACCATCATCAATGGCCCATCAACATAACTTGCATGATATATTAACCTTACGATCTAGATTCTAAACCACCATTTAACCTTTTACTTATTAAAAAAAAAGATTCTAAACTACCATTTGAAGTGATGATCAGGTGGGCAATTAAAGCGGGTCCATTCAAAATAATGACATGATGAGAAGGCTAAAAACAATGCAAGCATGCCTCTCTTTTGTGATTGTTAATTGTTCTCCTTAACATTTGTGCAATTTTCTTTTTCCCTTTTCGTGCAAATTTCTTTTGTTCAACTTCTGACATTATGTTCTGATGTTGGGTTGGGAAGCAATAGCAGCCTTTTGTTCTGGTTAACAAACTCCACTTTTTATTCAATTCCATTTAGCATTGTTATGATTTTTTTTTAACAATTGGTTGAGAATTTATTCAAGTTTTACATGTGTATTTTAAGGACTTATATTAAGAAGTATTATTGAGTTTATAAGCCATGCATGTTTTTAAGGCTTGTATTGATGTTATTTTGAAATATGGTTTATATAAATATATAATTTATCCATTTAATATCTATCTATTCCAAAACGGACCAGTATTGAAATATATCGTTTCAATGCTATCAAAAAGAATTTCAAAACTTTGGAATTACCTCCGGGACCATACTTTTTGCCACGGACCTCATGTTTTATTTAAGCTATGTTTGGATAATGAAATATTTTGATAATACTTTATTACTATTTATTATTTTATTTTTACTTATCTATTTTTGATTATTTTGATTACTATTCAATAGGTTAATTAGAGTAATGCAACTCTTTATCTCCGATTTTGTCATATTTGACCGTATCCCTAGTATGTTATATTTAGGGTGATTTCATGCCTAGCTTATAAATTGACAGTCATTTAAAATGTATCATATCAATTAGTATGGCTGGAAATGTCAAAATTTAGGATACAACCCAGCATTCTAAATAGAAAAGAGAATGGTAAAATTATTCTAGACTGAAAAAGACAATACAGGGCCTTCATCATTTTTGGAATCTGAGGATCGGGGTGAATGAAGTGGTTATTATTCTACACAAAAACAAAATACTGACGACTTCTATTCGATTTTGGGTGATCTTTGTTTCTTCTGCTACTGCATGCCCATCCATTTCAATCATGCGTCCCTCCTCCATTGGTCTTTCTGACTCTCAATCTATTGTACGCAAGAAGACTGCCAAATAGCCAGTGTTCTTGGCGCATCACACATGATGCCCTATGCCCTATGTCCTATGCTCTATGCTCTGTAACACATGGCCCTATTTTACAATGTCCAGATTCCTGCTCGTCCGTCCAACATCCCATGATAGTCACCGCTTTAATTCTTTTATAAAAACGAGAGTTGAACTCGATCTCGCGTCTAGAACTGTCACGAGTTATGCTTCTTTATCCTAGCAAGGACAAAGACGAGGTAATTTTCGTGGATCACGGCCTGATCAATGGATGCACACACTTGCTACAAATGAAGCAAACGATCCTCGATGACCCTTTGTGATAAGGCTAGCACTAGAGTATCGATATGTGAAACGCTTTGGGCAGCTCCTATAAGGAGACTTTAATTACGAAGACCAATTCCCTGTTGCCATGTAAGGGGTTCTAAGACGTTTGTCATACGATACAATGTAGGGAACGTGAGCTAAATGCTCTCTTCTCTCTCTCTCTCTCTCTCTCTCTCTCTCTCTCCTAAGATGCGAACTCGAGCAAACTGCAATACCCAAAACAGAGTATGCCAAAAAGACTTAGAGATTGTAACACACATCCAGTCTTCTGGAGAGAGAGAGCTCGAGAGAAAATCTCATGCTTGCATTTCTTGAGCTCTCTTTTCTTGCAATTTTGTAGCTTTGTCATTTTAGGGTTTCTAGATGGACTATTTTTTGCTTTAGTGAATTTACTGATCTTTTCTACTAGGTTTGGTACTGTACTAGTAATTGAGTATTTAGGGTTTTTGAGCTTCTCTACAAACTTAAGAATTTGAAGCCATTTTCACATTATTTGATCACTTTTTTTTTAATTTTTTTTTACAACCAAACATGTATTTATTTCGATGAGATGTTACATTTTTGTAATCTCAGCAAATGAATTTGTTATGATTGGTTGTAATGTCCTTATTCTTTGTCTTGGCCTTACGTTTCTTCAACATCCTTCAGAAGTAGACAAAGCATAGAGAGCAAAATTGACATTAACTCAGGAAGCAAAATCGAAACAAAATAATCACTAAGTGAGGTTAAGTCGTAGATGAAGCTATTTGAAAAAGTTAAAAAAGGAATTCAAGCGACTTAAACAAAGTGATTTTACGTAGCAAATTGAGTCATTGTTATGAGGGACTAGGCAACGAAATCAACGAAAAAATGCGTGAATTGAAAATCATAAGTGGAGAAACAACCGTAGAAAATGAGTAAAGAGACAACCCTAAATTGGAACCTAGAGGAAATGCCACAAGAGACGACAAGAAGAATAGAATTATCTCAAAGCATGTGCTACTAAGCGTGAGGAATGATGAAGAGCTTGGGAAGCCTCTAGTTGGTATGATTTTGGCATGAGAGAGAGAGAGAGAGAGAGCTCGAAACCAGTGGAATGAGAGAGAGGGAGGGGAGAGAGAGATCTTGAAACTAGTTTGGGAGGGGAGAAGTGTTTGGAATGAGAGTATTCTCCTACTGTTGAGCCCATGGTAACATTCTCATTAATCTTACATGGCAGACTTTTATTGACTTTTGATAAGTTGCATTTGCATTTAAAAATGTCACTTGTTAGAAGATATTCTCTATTGATATATGTTTCATGTACGTAGTCTATATCAAGAGGTAGTACACGTGGAAAGAAAATTGCATATGCGGACTTGGAAAATAGTCAGAAGTCTCGTGACACAACTTCGTATATATATTTTTAAAAGAATTTAGTTATAAAGGAATTACTAAAAGTAAATTTATAAACTGACGTAATTTGATATAATGTGCTATATTATAAAATTAATTTATTATAAATTGTTAGAACAATAGGATATGCAAAATAAAAATAATGAGAGAAAATTTACTTCAAGGCACATTACAATATCATTTTTTTTAAGATAATATTTGCCCCCATCAATAATGATATGCACATGAGTTATAAGTATATTTCTCTTCAAGGTACAATAAAATCCAGAACAAGTCTGAATGACTAATTGCGTTATGTACAAACGAAATTAGATATCACATACTCTTAGATTTTACTAGGACTGTACAAAATAACCGAAACTTGACTCGACTCGTTTTCCCCGACTCGTTCCGATCCGAAATACTCGACCCGCTTGCGTTAAATCGGAAACGGATAATTAACCGTTACCGATTTCAAACCTATTCTCTACACGAATTCAAAAACACACACTCTCTCTCTTTCTCTCAATGGATCCCGTAAATCATCGACCCAAAAATGGGCACTGCAGCATTGAGCTTATTGGCTCGAAGACCTTCACCTTCTTCACCATCATCGAGGCCCTCAGCTGCACCTTAACCATCAAGTACTGAGGATTGAGGGCAAGCCTGATTACCATTACTATGGAGGTAACGATACTCTCAATAGCCACAACTTCAACATCGCGGCATCGATGCTCTTGGCCTCCGATGTGGTGGAGTTGTTCGAGGCCGATGAGGGCAAGGCTGGAACAAAGCTCTTTGTCCCTGTCGACATCGCTATTGCCGATCTTCCAGCCACTTGAATCATTGAGGCTTCGGTGAATGAGTTACGAAGGAGGATGCCATTTGATGATCGGGTACTTTTTTTTCGATAGGTTTGTTTTTTAGGTACTTGTAATTTGTTTTCTTAGTGATTTGCATATGAATTGAGTGATTTGGGTTAGAGAAATCTCACTGGAAATAAAAAGAAGAAGAAGAAGATAAAGAGGAGGAAATTGGGCAATCAGTTAATCGGATAAGGGGTAATCAGTATGCAAAACGTTATCGAGTCGGGTAGGAAATTGTGTTATTGAGTCGGGTCAGGTCGGTGTACAGGCCTAGATTTTGCTATTCACTCAAGAAATTAGAATTATGTTTTCTCGAGAATAAACAAATTCTAATAAGTTTTGAAGAAGTGAAAAATTTGGAAGAGATAGAAATTTTGAAACTCTATATTCTTCAAATGATAGGCTAATTGGTCTATTTATAGATGACCAAAATATGTGAACTAAAAATTATTACTTTTTGTATTTCTAAAACCTGTTCAAAATAGTTATATAATATGCCTATTGCTATATGACACACTAGCTAGACTTAGGCAAGGTTTGGCAAACCAAACTTAATATTTTTTAACATTCTCCACTACTATTTATTATTTTATTATTATTTATTACTAGTTTTTATTATTATTTATTATTTTTTTATTACTATTTAATATATTTTATTATTATTTACCTATTTTTTATTACTATTCACAAGTATTCTTAGCACTTCTCAACACCCAAATGCAACCTTAATCCAATGGTTGTGTTGCTTCCCTTTCAACTGGAGGGCACCAGTTCGTGTTACTAATTAGTGCATGTTACTAAAAGACATTAACATCTAAAAATATCTAAAAGACATTAATTAGTGTTACTAATATCTAACCCTTTTGGTAACACCAGAAACCTATAATAAATTTAGATTATTTTGCTACATGGGACTAAAATCGGGGATAAAGTATGGAAAATTAAGATATAATATCTAGCCCTTTTAATACTTGTCGTATTAAGTTTATAGAAAATATAAAATGAAAATCTATAAATTTATCATACGCTGTACTTATTTTATAATAAATTGAGTTTTATAATTTGACAAACTTACAAGTTAATATACGACACCATATATGAGAAGATCACAAAGATGTATTATTCTGGGGAAGGGAGATGCCAGGGATCCAATGGAGAGTCCATCTTTTGTGTCCACTTATTGTTTTTTTTTTCTTGTGTTTATTTATTTATTTATTTATTTTTACATCATTTTTTAAACACTCTTATACATTTAAAAAAGAATAAAAAAAAATTCACAATATTCTTAAAAAAAATTTTCTTATAAATTTTATAAGAGTCGAACTCAAAATATTCATGAGCAACTCTGTTTATTTGCAACCCTAATTATTTTTCTTTTGGAAAAATATGTATGTTGAAAAATGAGCCACCTTTTACTACAATTAATTAACCGCAGGAAAAGAACAAAATGGCCGTAAAAGGCCGTTTCAATTTGTAAAGAAGTATTTGAAGTTATATTCATAGACGGGAAGATCACAATGATGTATTATTGATTACTAATGTAAAAGAATATTAATCTACTTACGTAACTAATTTGTAGCAATTTATCTTTTTATAAATGGAATTGATCTTATATTGGATTTCATTTTCACCATGAGCACACTTGCATGGTGTACTTAGAAATTAAATATTTATGCAACGCATGCATCCAAGCAGACTAGCAGTACTGGTGGAACCAACCATTTTATTTTAGGGGAGCCAACTTTTCTATTACACCAGATATTTATGTAAAATGTAAAAATTATTCTAAAATTATAAAATATGTATAAAATAAAATCTCGATAATTTGCCAATTAATAACGTAAATTACAATTTTAATATTTATTTCATAGAGAAATATTCATCTATTATTATTCTTGAAAATATGAAATATATAGATTTTTTTTTGTAGAAATTATTAAATGGTATTTTAGAATTCTATTTTTCATTCTAATATTTAAGCTAGTTGATCAAATTTAATATAAAATCTATTTATTTTGGTGTGACACTAAGAATAAAATATTATAAATGAGATCTTAAATTAATTTTTCCTTACTTAATGAAGTTTAGAGGGTAAATCATCTATATATATTTCATATAAATAATCAATTTTAAATGATTTTTCTAGTATTTTTATTTTAAATTTTATATTAAGAGACTCAATAGTATACCATAAAAAACTGAGATATATGTTAATAGCTTATTCATGTTTAATTTAACTTTAGTGTGGTCATATCCTAGAAAATAGATAATATATGAAAATTATACAAAATTTAAGGATTATAAAAAAAATAAAATAAAGAGAGACATTTTTTTTGTATATTAAAATTTTATAAAATTTTAAAAAATATATGAAAATCATAAAATTATATTTTTTGGGTGGTGTGTTGGGGGGGGGGGGGGGGGGGGGGGGGGGGGAGGGGAGGGGGGGATGCGCTATTTTAAAAAAGTTTGGGGGCGTGGCCCTCTCAAGCTGTATATATACGCGCACACATATATCACTACAACAAATAACCCCTATTGTAACACCTGTTTTTGTTGGAAAAAGTTCATAAATTAGCCGGCCATTAACATTTACGTTGATTATCCAAGTGCCGCATGTTGGTTGCATTTGTTTGCACCTTTATTGGGAAAGTTAGACTTTTTTATAGTTTAAATAAGGATAAAATTAAAAAATTTAGTTTAGAGAAGCTAATTTATATAATAAAATTTAAAAAAAGACAAATATTAATTTTTTATATAATCTATTTCATAAAAATACATTTCAAAATTTGATTTTTATCAAATTTTAAAAATTTTGAAAGAGCCAAATTTCTTCAAGTCAAAAGATAATTTCGACTCATAAATTTTAAAAATCTAAAAAATTTATTTTATTTAGTTATAAAATTAAAACCTTTTTATGTAAACTATAATATAATCCATATTTAATAGACTATGAAAAAAAAAAAATTCTTCATTGTTAAAATATGTTGGAGAAAGCAGCTATGAATTGACGTTGCATGTAGCAATTTAATCGCAGCAAAAAGGGCCCCAGAATCTGTCCAGTTTCGCTGGGAAGACTTTTATGCGTCTGACCTGTTGGCTGTCAAATATTTTATATAGGCTACAAAATAAAGCTGCGAAATAACCCAAAGGAAGCCAAATGTATTTATTATACTTTCCCAGCTGATTTTGTTACTTTACTAATTCGCCCCAATAACGTTTTAATTATTATATATATGCGTTTGACAAATATATATTAATTAAACTCGGCATACGTTATGATCAATTAATTGGCTGTGAATTTCAACACTCTCACAACATGATCAATTAATTAGCACATTTAATAAATACATTCAGACATTTTTTTTTTTCATTATGAAGTCCCACTACTACTTCAATTATGCCCATGTTAAAAGTTATATTCTTTGCTAATAAGGCATTTTAGTAACATCAAGTGGAAAGTCCTGTCAAAGTAGTCCACAGATTGGTTGGCCAGAAACAGTCCAAAATATAGCTGAAAGTAAGCAAGCCTCTATATACAGACAGATGGCATGAATAGTAAGGTCGATTAGACCTAATTTTATCTACTAGCAAAAAATTTTAAACTTTTACTAGCTACAATCAATACTCCCAAGGAGTGACAAACAACCAAAGTGGGCATCATTTTGGGATATTGTCCACTCATACGAGTAAAACAAAAACACAGTAAAATAAGAACCTACATCAACTTACTAGAGCATTAGAATCCAAGAGACTTCAAAATCAATGAGTTAGAATCCAAATCAACATGAAAGTGTGAATTCAGGATGTGCTGCAACTGCATAACGGAGCATTAGAATCCAGGAGACTTCAATAGTAAAGAAGAACATAACAGTGAAAGGAAATAAAAACTTGCAAGAATTGGAATTGGAATCTCTTGGCTATCAAAGGTGGAAACAGCTCATGGAAAGGCTCTAGTAATGATGATTAAGAGAATCACACCCAACAATATGGATAAATTGAACCTATAAAAAAATGACATACTTTGTAAATGCATTAGTTTCAAACTGGGAAACAACTGACTCCCATAGTTTAAGTCCAAGCATTGGAAAATATGCATAATCACACATTAATATGATATTTTATTCCCTACTCATTATAAACAATGTAAAAGGCGAGATAACTTCTTATACAAACTCCCGCGATACTACATCACAAGATAATACACACCACTTCCTAATTGTTTAAAACATCTAAATTACAAAAAGAGGTAAATTTTCACACTACATTCAGAAATAGTAGCCACAGCAAAGACAACCTAAATTTTATCTCGAACCTGATCATATCCCAAAAACCAAAATATCAGTAAACCCTAAATTCACATGTCTAAACAAAATAAAGTAAATAAATATTTAGTCCAGTTTAAAAAAATCATTTAAACATTAAACCCAAAAACCGTAAGCGAAGTAGTGAAGGGATAAAGAAACAGAGAAACAAGACTTGTTACAAAAGCTTTGAAGCTGTCAGGCTCAAACCCTAGAAATTAGTCTACAAACAAACTGGACCAATCTTTGTAAAGCAACCAGTCTACATATGGAGGGAAGAGAAAGAAAAACGAGTTGCAGAGATACTTGTGTTCACGGAGGGATTCGCTCCATTTATGGTCGAAGATGCTCCCCCTCCGATACTTGAAAATCCTACAAAAATTCCCTCGTAGATCTGTAGATGGAGGCACAGATTTGGCATGGGGAGTATACGAAAACCCTAAAAGTCTATGGAGAGGAAAATCATGAAGTGGAGGCCAGAGTAGATGAAGATGGAATCGTGTATGGATTATGTAGTGGGTGGATTTAATTCGTGCAGTTAGGCGAATTGGGGAAGAATGTGGAAGGGGAGAAGGGGGTATTGCAGACTGGCTCCGGCGCTCGCGCGTGCAGGAGAAAGGAGGGGGGGGAAGGCGAAATCCCAGCGATTTGATTCTGTTCCAATACGTTTATTCTGTTCCAATAAGGCGAGATACCACCGTGTTTAAATCGAAGATCAGACTAAATTCTGCAACAATCTAACTTTCGTTGGAAATACATACCAATTGCAGCAATTTTAATTACAATGAAAATTTAAATGTTATATATATATATATATTATATATGCATGTATAGTCAACACTTGCAAATTATAATTATTATCATTGAATTGATACAGTACTACTGTGATTTATTTGTATAAAGCACGTAGCTTACATGATAGTTCATACATATCGATGTGGCTTGAAGGATTCTCCCACCGAACAAGTTCTATGATTTTCTTTTCCATCTCAGCGGTCTCTCTCACTAAACTACTGATGCAAAACCCTAGGGCAGTCAAGCTTTGAACCTTATGGCACTTGAGCATCTCGTACTCATGATCACTTTCATGAACATGTAATATTTTATCAAGTTGATCTTTCGAATGTTGGAGAAATGAATCTAGTATCTTCTCTATCTCATATTCATGTAAACTGGAATCCAAAATAATGTTTGGGTTTCGTGATTTTCCCAGCTCAAGATCACAAGAAACCTTATTCTGTGCTAGCTCCTTTTCAAGTAATGTCAACGATTTCATCAAAATGACTTGTTCAAAACATTTTATTGACGAGCCAATGATTTCCTTGATGAGTGTAAGGTCATCTTCTACCTTGTCGACAAACTCCTTCCATGAATCCTGATGATCAAGTACTCCTTGTGATTGATCTCCTCGAAGGAAACTAATTGCATGAGCACTAAAAAGCAAGAGGTCCTCCATTTTTGACAAGGACTTTAATATCTTACTATAGCTAGCACTATGAAAAGGCAAAAACCAGAAATTGGGTTCCACCTCAGCTTCTGCAATGACCTTCCCTAGCTCATTTACTTTGATTTTCAGCCTCTTCTGATTCCCTTCCAATTTGGATTTGCTTTCTTCATTAATAATGCTTACTGAGTTGACACACTCGTGCAATAACCCGAGGCTTTTTGAGAGTTGAGCTTTTGCTAGGGTTGAAGCTCTAGTGGGCTGCAAAATAAGTTCAACCATTATTGAACAAAACAATCCAATGAATGTTTCGGTAATTCTTGCTATCGCAAATTGAGTTGGAGGACCATAATTATTCCTTCCCAATATCATTACTGCTCCAATAACTGCAGAAATTCCTCCTGCCTGCCCATACATTTTGCTGCGCTGTAGAAAGCTCGTGAACACGAACCATGGAAGAAGAGATAAGAATCTTAATGACAAGAATTTTCCAAAAAGAGAACAAACCAATACTCCATACACGGTTCCTAAGACAGTTCCCTGTGCTTTAACGTTGGCAACTGTGAATGTTGCCTCCCTACCTGATGCCAGACTGATCGCCACAGGGAGTCCTGACCAGTATCCATTCTCCTTGCTATATGACAACCCAAATAGCACTGCAAGACCCAGAGAAAGTGAACATTTAAATGCTGTCATTAACCTTTTGCTACTTACCTTCATGGGCCAAGCGCTCCAAACCCCTTTTGAGGAGAATGCATTTATTTGACATGGGTCAGTAGAATTTTTATTTTTCTGAACTGGGTTGTTTTTTGTGTTGGAATCAGATGGTTTAGTCAACAATTTGGTATGAAGGAATTTCATGCAGAATATGAAGAAATATGGGGGTAAATCTTCTTGGGATGTTGGAATGGTTTGAAGGGTTTGAAGCGATTTCATTATCTCTTCTGCACTGGACTCGGGAACAGTTAGTGGATGATTGTAAGGCAAAAAGCATTCGGCTTGTAATATGAGTAGACTCAAGAGCTCCTCTAGTCGAAGCAAACCATGATCTTTGAGCTCTCCATCCAGCAATATTTCAACTGGATATGATGAAATACTTGTTAAAGCCATTTCCATCCCTTTGAAAGGTATCACTAAATCTTGCAATCTGTCTCCTGCCATGACTGAAAGTCCCTCCCACTGCATGCTTCCCTATTATAAGGAAGATCGAACAAATTATTAGGAAGATTAATAAGTCAACCCTCGTATGGATATGTTAATTTAGACATTAGGAAAAATAATAATAATGCTGAAGTTGATCATTACTTGGTGCCTTTTGATACTTGAAAGAAGTTTGGTTCCTGTCCCATCTAAGGACTTAGCTTGAGAGATTGATGCAAGAGCGGACGGGCTGTTCTCGGCACATAATGCTCTCACAAAGAGCTTTAGCTTCTCTGAAGCATTCTCAGAGAGTAGCTTGCAGTTCTGTTTCAACTGCAAATTTGCAATTTCATAAGAAAATATATGATAAGCTACATGATAAATGTTGATTTATCATATATTATTAGCTATTATAAATTGTGTGTATTGTGTGTGTGTGTGTATATATATATATATATATTTGACCTCTCAAACGTGTAGATTTAGAACAAGATAAAATTAAGTACTAGATCTACGTACGATCACCTGTCGTACGTACTCCTGCCACATGTACATAATGCAATAAGCGCACCCATATATGTTCTCCAAGCACCCAAAGACTTAAATTTTGTTGCAGTGGCCATGAGATCGAAATGATCATGAGCTTTCCTAGAAGAGGCCACGGGCTGCTATATATATTAGAATAATTTTTCTTGGTGTGCATGTTTGACGGACTACATTACAAGTCTAAATATTGTAATGCTTACGTTAAATAGCTATATGAAATAAAATTTTCAGATTTTTTGAATTTTTAATTTATAAATAAGAATGTTTTAGTTAATTTTATTTTAAAATTAAGTTTTTTTCTGTCTGTCTATTATTTGAATTATAAAAAATTTATAAAAATAGACTGTACGTAACATTACCTAATTAAAAATTGATAGGAGCAAGCAATATTTTCTGGCATAGAAGTATATATTGTAATTCAGCCAAGAAAAACGAAAGAAAGAATATTACTCCGCAGATAGACAGTCTGCGCTTAATTTGTCCACCAAATTAATTAGAACTTATTTCATAAAAACTTTTGAGCTATACATATATGTGCATATATATATATATATATATGCATATAGACTAACTTCGATTGGCTCCAAATGATGATCACTTTCTTTTTTGAACCAATATATTATTTCTATTTTCTGGATGACGTTAAAAATGTGCTTAAGTGCATGCATGTGTCAGCACCAAAACATAGGATTACTGCAGAGATACAAGGATCATGCTTTATAATTTCGATAAATGAGTAGTAATACTACATCGATTTTAATATTGATGCGCGTATTCCATTCACTAGTATAAAGAAATAGATATTTATAATATTTTAATTATAACTGTTTTAATCATAGATAATAATTTTGATTATAATTAAAATGTTATAAATATTTTTTTTTTAGTGATTATACAGTAAAATGCCTCGAAGAATGTATTACACTATGCTGGATTTCTATAATGTATTAACACTATAATTTCAGAAAAAAACATACGATATTTTAACGCGGGTGCTTACCTCCCAACAGGCTAGCCGTGGGCAAGGAAGCAACGAGGAAAGAACACAAGATAAGACTCCAAGTGCCGTACTTGCTCCTACATGGACAGGATGCATGATGGGCTGAGTGTGCTCCCCATTAATAAAAGCAACCACGTAAATAATCACAATCTGACCCAACGCTATCCGCTTTGCCACCAAGTGAGTCGACTCGGGAAGGGCCACCACGAATGAGGCTAGCGCCACCGCAAGAGCAGTGGTGAAGCTCGACAACCGGGCGGGTCCGATCACCCAAAGGCAGAAGATGGCTGGACCGACGCTCTGGACAGTGGCGTAGAGCGCGAGCCAACAGCCACGCAATGCGTTACCTAATGTTGCGTCGGAGACAATGATGAGAATTACAGTCACGTAGGAGAATGCTGGGAAGGCAATTTGGCGTTGGAGAAAGGCAGGGCCGTAGAGGGTGGTGCAGCCCACAATAGTGCAGGCGAATGCAGTTCGAAAAGCGGAGGCGAGGCAGGAACGCCACTGCCTTGCGACAGCTGCATTAATGATATTAATGGAATATTGGTGGGGAATCATGTTAAGCATTAATGCAGAAATGCAATTGTATAGCTTGGTAAACATGTTGATCAGAAAGATGGATCGAGAATGAAAATGTTGTTATAATTAGTAAGTTTGAGTTTATAAGGGTACGTACTACTGCCGATCGAGGGGCTGGCCGGAAGTTATGTAGAGGAAGGAGATGATCTAAGCAATTTAATGGAGCATGTGGATAACTCCATGAATGGGACCCAATTAATGGCTGATATAGTGGGGGGGGGGGGGGGGTGGCCGGGGGTTTATTTTTTTATTGGGAACTAAAAATGGGCGATGACGGTGATAATTGGTCAAGAGCATGAGTAGTGGCTCAGCTTGAGAACGTTAGCTAATTCATCGTCAAGCTATACTAGTATTCTGCCATTAATGTCAATATGCAGAAATATTGTTAATATATATATATATATATATATATATGAGAAATAATCTAATTATAAAGAGATTAGATAAAAAGAATGATACAAATTAATTATGTGTTTTGATTTGGTTTGTTATATTTTAAAAATCATTTTTATTATATTATTACATATTCGATTATAATTTATATAAAATTATGTCAGTTTGTAAAATTATTTTTATATAAATTTTTTTTTATAGATGTATATAACACTACTTTATATGAATATATATGAGGATCATGCACGAATTCCATGCTAAACATGACATGCATGATCAATACATTACTTAATTATAAGCTGATCGAGCTGATGATCACAAGCTAGCTGAGTGCAAAAATTTCTAATTAGCCAAGAAAAATGTACGTTTTAGCCACTAAAGAATTTGTATAAAATAAATTTATAAATTAATATCAATTGATATAAATATATATTAATTTATAAGTTTATTTTTATGAGATATCTTTATACCCAACAACACTTCTCATAATTATACCCAAAGCGGAATTAAAATTAGTTGCAGGGAGGTAAAAAAAGAAAGAAATGGAAAACTTAAGTCACCGTTTTGAACTAACTTTCTAAACAACTAATTATTAGTACTAATAAAATAATTGAGAGAGAGAGAGTAGTAAAAGTGGGGGTTCTCTAGATTTCCACTATATTAGACAAGCATGCAGTACCATATGATCGGTAGTACTGCACTAGCACTTCAGAATGTCCCTTGAGGAGCAGGAATGGTCAGGTGGGGCTTTGGGTACTGTAATCTCATCAAATTAATACACTATATACATGCACTTCAATGACCGAATTTGATTACGTGTTAATGCAAGACAAATGTGTGCAGCACGACTCATTTTTTGTGAAAGCTGACAACATTACCATAATTTTTTTTTTTGGGAAGGGGGGGGGGGGGTAATTAGTACGGATATAACGTAGTACATGGTATTAATTGATCTACGGCCATATATAGTGGGATTCTATGTAAGAAAGACGTGGCCTTAATTTGTGTCTGGCCAATATATATATATATAAAATAATAATAATTCATATATTGTTGAGTGCGGCTCTAAAGAATTATAAAGCATTTGAGATATTGTAAGATGAAGATAGTAAATTTGTCCTTTAGTTATATAAGGCTCAATGTGAAGATAAGATTGGAAAACCATCAAAGTTTTTATACGATTTTTAAAAGTTTTTTATAACATGAATTTGCAGATTTCAGACTAAGTTTATATAACTTCAAATTTGTTTATAAGAGAATATTTGCAATCTATAACCATTTGAGAAATTTTTTAAGAAGTGAGAGCAATATGCTGAAACCCATGTCAACGAAGATGATGTTGAAATATGACAAGTATTAGAGGGATTTAATTCAATTGAACAAAATATTGTACATTGCAGTTATAGTTGATCCGCGCAATAAATTGAAAGTTTTGAAATTTTGTTTTACAAATGTTATTGGCCATGAGCGAAGATCTGAACTTGTTAATTGATTAAAGAAGATGTTGGAGCAGATGTATAAGAAATATTCAAAACCTAGTATAAATTCAAGTAAGGGCCAATCAAGTGTAGGCAGAAGTGAGACCTAAAGTAACACTTTTTGTGATGATGATGATGAGAATATATTATATATGTATTTTCAACATAAATCATCAATGAGTGTGAAAGAGTCCAAAACATAAATAGATAAATATTTTACGTGTGTTGAACGGATGACACCTGATTTTAATATTCTACTATGGTGGAAGATGAACTTGGTTAGATTTTCGATACTTGCCAAAATAGCTTGAGATGTATTAGTTATTCCCGTATCTACTGTTGCTTCTGAGTCTGCATTTAGTGCTGGAGGTCGTGTCTTAGATTCATTTCGTAGTTTATTAGCCCCAACAACGGTTGAAACTCTTATCTGTACATAAAATTGGTTGAAGACTCACTCTGTTAATTATGACTCCCAATATGTAATAGAAGATGCTGAAAGTTACAAGTTAGAAACTAGTAAAATTCATATTTGAATAATATTTTATTTTAGACTTTTCAATTAATTATATGTTTAACATAATTTTTTTATTTCGTGTAAAGACTAGATAACTTTGCAAATATTTTGAATGAGATTAATAAACTAAAAGGAAGCATGAAATTGTATAAATAAGTGCTATTTTTCATTTTTCTGTATCTTTAGAGCTGATAGCATGATGGGAAACATCTGATTATTTGTTTAGTGTTTAGTGCTTAGTGAAAGTCTCTATGATTATTTGTTACAGTGTAATGAGCATACTCAAATTCATTTCTGCATTCCTGAAAAAAGATTCAATTTAACATTTTAGAGGCCCAAAATTGAGACCCGCATCTGCTGAGATCATGGCTGCTTTGAAGCTGTTGCACATCCACAGGGAGCGGCCGTCTGAAGGAATAAAAAAGGATTGTGCCTGGTGGGCAAGATCTGCAACATGACAACCTCTTGCTTGAGACAGCTAATTACATTCTGAATTTGAGGCTGCAACTCTATGCTTTACAAGCTGTTCTCAGCAGCTTGCAATATGATTAGCAGCTAGCCATCAATATGACTTGATCTCAGCAGCTTTCTCTGTATATTATGATCATCTCGTTGATCACTTGTGTTTACTATCCAAATGCCGCTTTGATTTTATTCCTATCACCCATGTATTGATCAAACCTTTTGTTGATCATTCATGTGTTGATATAATTATAACCAGTACTATATACAGTCATGTACTTGTAATTAAACACGTTATATATATATAGTAATAGAATAGAATGAACCATAACTAATTATATATGTTGCTATTATAGAATTTACTTACAAATATCTGGAGTGAGAATGATATAGTATGCTTGACGTGGGATAAGTTGCGGTGAAAACAATGTTGGGTTAGGAAAGGAAAAAAAAGGAATACTGATTACCTGATAAGGGTATAGGGTTCGGCTAATCGGCTAAACGGATTAGTGGAAGTTGCTGTAATCAGGTCGGGTCGGAAGCACACCAGTCGGGTTGGGTCAAAAGTTCACCCCTACACATAAGGCGCACGTGCGCACATATATATCTGTATTGTGTGATGTATTGATTCAGTCTTTTATATATATATACACACACACATATATATGGATATATAGTATATATGATCGCTTATATGTAGGCAAAATTCCCTTATAAAGGATGTTATTATGGGCACGTTCGAATATGCATGAGAGAGTACCAATAAATGAAAAATGATTACTATATACATAAATAGATTACACAAAGTAATTTTATAAATTGACGTAGTTTTATATAATCCGTTAGATCAATTTTATAATAAAAAACTAGTTTTTATAGGTGTAGTGCAACTATAATTTTATAAACCTATGATTACACTACATGATCATCCTCTATATCATATATAGTCTAGTGTTATGATACCATATCAACTAAGTATGAGATTTATTGGTGGGTTATAAGATTCTAAGCACCCTCTCCTTGTAATTAAGTCAATTTTCAAGGGTGAACTCTACCTAATGAGTTTATAACAAATGGTATCAGAGTCGTTCGATCCACCTCTAAGGTCATGTTGCGACGGTTGCAATCGTGCGATACGGGAGGTGATATCGACATGGCAGTATTAGTCCAGAGCTAAGAAAGACCTAGCGCACAGCCAGCCTATGTGAGAGCCAGAACTGTTGTGGACGTTGGTTGCGGAGCGTGATGATTGTTATGATCCCACATCGACTAAATATGGAATCGGTTGATAGTTTATAAGTGCCTAGACATCCTCTCTTTATAAGCCAATTTTCAAAGTTGGATTCTACCTAGTGGATTCATAACATCTAGCTTGTCTTTATGCAATGGAATTTTGGGAGCAAAACATTACATAGTCGATTTGAAATCCAATAATCTCATTGAATCTGCCATTCATTTTAGATGGCTATATATATACGTATCAACTTGGTTGTCAGATAATCAAGCATAAAGTTTTTAAGCAGCTTTCTAAAATAAACGAGAATCATTTAATGATATTCATGATCATCACATGCAGCCAAAGTCTTTATGTGCCATCCTATTCGATCAAATTAACTATAATTCAAAGGATATATATATATCTTTATACCTAAAAAGTGTCTATCTCAATTTAAACAGTAATGAACAGTGTCAATTTTGTTTAACATCTATAATTCAAAATTACCCCTGAACTAACACATGGCCGCGAGACCCATAATCCAAAATTACTCCTGAACCAACACAAGGCCACGAGACCCACGAAGCCCATATCTTAATTTAAACAGTAATGAACAATGTCAATTTTGTTTAACATCTATAATCCAAAATTATCCCTGAACTAACACACGGCCGCGAGACCCATAATCCAAAATTACCCCTGAACTAACACACGGCCACGAGACCTACGAAACCCAAAACCCACGATGCCCGGCCATACCCAGAATCCAAATTACCCACTTCTCAGAATCTCCATTTCATGCCCGGCCAAACTCAGAACCCACGGCCATGAAAATTTCATGCCCGACGAAAATTTCAGCCATGAGACGCACAAAGCTAACACACGGCCACGAGACCCACGAAACCAGAACCCAACTCGATTTACCCCTAACCTAACACACGGCCAAAATACCTGCACAGATGATCACAGACCCACGCGACCCATGAGACCCACAATGAGACCCACGAAACCCACAAACCCACAAGGTTGCGCAGCTCGATTTCATCCCTGAAATCATCTGATTTCAGAAAAAACCCACTGTGTGCGTCTTCTGCTTGTTTGAAGTTGGCGTGACCATTTGATTTTGCGCTCCTTTACTTTGTTTGAAGGTGGCGTGGTCATTTGACATTGCGTCCCTTTACTTCGTGTGAAGGCGGCGTGGTCATTTGACTCTGCGCCCCTTTGCTGTGTTTGAACGTGACGTGGTCATTTGATTCTACGCCCCTTTGCTTCGTCTGAAGGTGGCGTGATTATTAGACTCTGCGCCCTTTTACTTTTTCTGAAGGTGGCGTGGTCATTAGACTCTGCGCCCCTTCTCTGCGCCCCTTTGCTTCGTCTGAAGGTGGCGTGGTCATTAGACTCTGCGCCCCTTTGCTTTGTCTGAAGGTGGCGTGGTCATTAGACTCTGCGCCCTTTTGCTGTGGTTGAAGGTGGCGTGGTCGTTTGACTCTGCGCCCCTTTACTTTGTCTGAAGGTGGCGTGGTCGTTTGACTCTGCACCCCTTTGCTTCGTCTGAAGGTGGCATGGTCATTAGACTCTACGCGTTTGACTCTGCGCCCCTTTGCATGCTTGAAGCTGGCATGGTCGTTTGACTCTGAGCCTCTTTGCATGCTTGAAGGTGGCGTGGTCATTTGACTAATCTCAATAAAGGTGGCGACGGGTTTGGATGTGGTTCCGTGCGTGTCGTTTTACGTTTATGTGGTAGCTGCGAAATGCAGCGTTTTAGCTAAGTGGATACGGTGCGTTTTATTTTTTTCATGATTTATGCTTTTGTACGTTGGTTTATGCCTTCTTACGTAATAAAATCTACTTCAGATTGTGCACAGTACTCTTCTCATCCCTTACAAAATATCACTCTGTTTTCGGATTCGTTTAGTTCATTTCGTTATAATATCACTCTGTTTTCGGACCCGTTTAGTTCATTTCGTTATAATAATTTTGATTTTTCTTACTTCGGTTTCGTTTGTCTAGTTGTATCTACTGTTTTATGGTGTGACGTTATCGGATGAAAAGATATTTTGGGTTCTCGATGAGGACGATGGAGGACACTCTTTTTCCTTTCTGATTATCCGTTCCAGTGTGATACGAAGAAGAACAAAAAAAAACCTTCTGTTGTCGTAGTTGATTTTATTTCTCCTGGTATGTTTGCATGATCGTCGCTTTCATTATTTTTTCCCAATTATTTTCCTAACTTTCTTTTCATTATTTTTATTTGTATTTATGCATTTATTAATTTTTTTGTGATAAATAGAGAGCTCGCTAGTTTGTTGCCGAAATCGATTTCATTTCTCCTGGTATGTTTGCGTGGTGGTCACTCTCATTATTTTTTCCCAATTATTTTCCCTGTTTCTTTTCATTATTTTTATTTGTATTTGTGAATGTATTAATTTTTTTTTGTGATAAATAGAGAGCTCGCTGGTTTGTTCTCTTCATGTTCATTCTCATTTTTTCTCTTTTCTAGCTTACTCTTATTCTTTTTTATTTGTGTAGTTGTTAAT
The DNA here is from genome assembly GCA_036898215.1 of Platycarya strobilacea. NCBI lineage: Eukaryota > Viridiplantae > Streptophyta > Magnoliopsida > Fagales > Juglandaceae > Platycarya > Platycarya strobilacea. Next base: position 45,717,850 of record CM072550.1, read on the forward strand.
CTTTTTGTGATAAATGGAGCTAATCAATAAAAAGTAATTAGAGTCATTATTTTTATTTCTACATTTATTAACTTTCTGGTAATCAATGGTAATCAATGGAGTTATAAAATATTTGATTTACATAGATGGATAAGGAGAGGAGAAAAATTATTTATCCATTTTTTCTTTTTTTTTGTGATAAATGTTTCATTATTGATTGTACTGCGAGAGAGATAAATCATTCAAGCGAAGAAAAGTAGACATACAAAGATCTAGGGACGAAAGTGGTAGACGAATTTTTGATTATTCAGTAGAGCTCATAAAATGTACTTACATTGCGTGATTTTCACTCTCATTATTTTTTGCCAACAAGATCTAGCCATGCAAGTGTAATGCATAAAACTTGAACAAACTATCCTTTGGAGAAAATGTTAGAAATTTTGAAAGACTGATTCACCTATTTTTTAAGTCCTTAGATACGAATTTTCTTATGTTGCATTTCAAAATTACATATATTTTGAAATTTGTTTTTCTTTTTATAGACCTTGAGATTTTTTTCAATTAATCGATACAATTAATTTACTTTTCTTATCTATTGGCGTGGTCATTTGACTCTGCGCCCATTTGCTTTGACTGAAGGTGGCGTGGTCATTTGACTCTGCGCCCCTTTGCTTTGTCTGAAGGTGACATGATCATTTGACTCTGCGCCCCTTTGCTATGTTCGAAGGTGGCGTGGACGTTTGATTCTGTGCCCCTTTGCTTTGTTTCACACTGGAACGGATAATCAGAAAGGAAAAAGAGTGTCCTCCATCGTCCTCATCGAGAACCCAAAACATCTTTTCATCCGATAACGTCACACCATAAAACAGTAGATACAACCAGACGAACGAAACCGAAGTAAGAAAAATCAAAATTATTATAATGAAATGAACTAAACGGGTATGAAAACAGAGTAATATTATAACGAAATGAACTAAACGGATCCAAAAACAGAGTGATATTTTGTAAGGGACGAGAAGAGTACTGTGCGCAATCTGAAGTAGATTTTATTACGTAAGAAGGCATAAACCAACGTACAAAAGCACAAATCATGAAAAAAATAAAACGCACCGTATCCACTTAGCTAAAATGCTGCGTTTCGCAGCTACCACATAAACATAAAATGAAACGCACAGAACCACATCCAAACCCGTCGCCACCTTTATTGAGATTAGTCAAATGACCACGCCACCTTCAAGCATGCAAAGGGGCACAGAGTCAAACGACCACGCCAGCTTCAAGCATGCAAAGGGGCGCAGAGTCAAACGCGTAGAGTCTAATGACCACGCCACCTTCAGACGAAGCAAAGGGGCGCAGAGTCAAACGACCACGCCACCTTCAGACAAAGCAAAGGGGCGCAGAGTCAAACGACCACGCCACCTTCAACCATAGCAAATGGGTGCAGAGTCTAATGACCACGCCACTTTCAGACAAAGCAAATGGGCGCAGAGTCTAATGACCATGCCACCTTCAGACGAAGCAAAGGGGCGCAGAGAAGGGGCGCATAGTCTAATGACCACGTCACCTTCAGACAAAGCAAAGGGGCGCAGAGTCAAATGATCACGCCGCCTTCACACGAAGTAAAGGGGCGCAGTGTCAAATGACGACGCCACCTTCAAACAAAGTAAAGGGGCGCAGAATCAAATGGCCACGCCACCTTCAAACAAGTAGAAGACGCACATAGTGGGTTTTGTCTGAAATTAGATGATTTCGAGGATGAAATCGAGCTGCGCAACCTTGTGGGTTTGTGGGTTTCGTGGGTCTCATTGTGGGTCTCATGGGTCGCGTGGGTCTGTGATCATCTGTACAGGTGTTTTGGCTCTGCACCCCTTTGCTTTGTCTGAAGGTGGCGTGGTTGTTTGACTCTGCGCCCCTTTGCTATGTTTGAAGGTGGCGTGGTCATTTGACTCTGCGCCCCTTTGTTGTATTTGAAGGTGCCGTGGTCGTTTGACTCTACTCCCCTTTACTTTTCTTGAAGGTGGTGTGGTCGTTTGACTTTGCGTCCCTTTGCTTTGCCTGAAAGTGGCGTGGTCGTTTGACTCTGCGCCCTTTTGTTGTGTCTGAAGGTAGCGTGGTCATTTGACTCTGCGCTCCTTTACTGTGTTTGAAGGTGACGTGGTCATTTGACTCTGCGCCCCTTTGCTTTGTTTGAAGATGGCGTGGTCATTTGACTCTGCAGCTCTTTGCTTTTTTTGAAGGTGGCGTGGTCGTTTGACTCTGCGTCCCTTTGCTTTGTCTGAAGGTGGCATGGTCGTTTGACTCTGCGCCCATTTGTTTTGTCTGAAGGTGGCGTGGTCGTTTGACTCTGCGCCCCTTTGCTGTGTTTGAAGGTGACGTGGTCATTTGACTCTGCGCTCCTTTGCTTTGTCTGAAGGTGGCATGGTCATTTGACTCTGCGCCCCTTTGCTGTGTTTGAAGGTAACGTGATCATTTAACTCTGCGCCTCTTTGCTGTGTTTGAAGGTGCCGTGGTCGTTTGACTCTGCGCCTCTTTGCTTTTTTTGAAGGTGGCGTGGTCGTTTGACTCTGCGCCCCTTTACTTTGTCTGAAGGTGGCGTGGTCATTTGACTCGGCGCCCGGTGGCGTGGTCGTTTGACTCTGCGCCCCTTTGCTGTGTCTGAAGGTGGCGTGGTCATTTGACTCTGCGCCCCTTTGCTGTGTTGGAAGGTGGCGTGGTCATTTGACTCTGCGCCCCTTTGCTGTGTTCGAAGGTGGCGTGGTCATTTGACTCTGCGCCCCTTTGCTTTGTCTGAAGGTGGCGTTGTCATTTAACTCTACGCCCGTTTGCTTTATTTGAATGTGGCGTGGTCATTTCACTAAAACTTCTTTAGGCCTACATCATTCATGAATCCACCCAATTATTGTTTTTGCCCAACATACATATAAATATATGTATGTTTGAATGTGTATCACGCATGTATTTAGATGTATGAAAAATATGTTATAATTTCAAATCTACCCATTTAGGTCCAATTTACATGCATTTATCTTCAATCTCTTTAGCAATAATATTCATGAATGATACCCACTCTTGTATTTTTCCTAATATACACACATACATATAAATTATTGTAAGAACTATATATCACTCATGAACTGAATAAAATTCTAAGCACTACTGCTAGCTAATTAGATGATAAAATGCTCTTCTGATTCCATTATATTCAAAATTATTATTTTATCCAAGCACTATATACTCTACATTTATATTTGTCACTATACTTTATATGATATATATTAATATACTTCTAAATTTTTGATAATCATATTTTAACTCCCAATTTTTTCCATGCATGAATATTTATCATATGTCCAAAATATTGCAGCACTATGTTCAAACAAAAAATAGATAATACAATTGGGTACAGATGGAGATCAACTTCAAAAGCAACAACAAAAAAATTTCAATATTCTCTTCATAAATGCTATCAATGAAGATGACATACTACCTCCAGATGCATAATTTTCAAAACTTTTTTATTGCCATTTCAATGGCAAAGAAAACAAAAATATCTTATTTTGTCTTAAGAAACAAACTGTAATATGGATTTCAAACACGATATTTTATTTCTGAAATTTATTTGGATTTAGATTTGTTTAAACTTATTACTATCTGAATTATTAGATTACAACTTGAATGAAATATATTATTCTCATTCACTTTAAGTTTTTCTTTTTTTATTAGATATTTATATTTTTTAATTTATTTTATAATGATACAGGGTAACGTGCCTCGCACGTTGCGTTACCCCTAGTATATATATATATATACACACACATATATGAAAACTCATTTAAATTAATTCAAAGATGAACGCGGACTCCCGACATGGACCGAATTCAACATGAACATGTTAAACATGCAGGTACACGCTTGCACCAATTAAATTAAAAGATATGATAAGTTTTTGACCATTTGAGGAATATCCGGCCAACTTTTATCATCCATTAGTCCTGTTATAAGCAGCCCCTAGCTGTTCACAATCTGAAAGATCACTGCTGATTACTAGAAAAGTGGATCATTTTGACACTTAAAAAACCCTAAAAAGGGGAAAAAAAAAATATGATCCAGAATTAAAAGCAGTGGAAGGCATGCAATGAAATTCATGAGGAATTTAACAACAAGAGTAGTGGAAAGCTGAAGTCACTAATAATATTAATGCAGCTTCTTTTTGGATCCCTAGCTTTCCTGCGCCATAAAGTATGCAAACTTATACATTAAACCTAAAAAAGCATATCCATGGATATATATTAAATTGCTTTTCTTATGGAATATTCTTCTAAAACGACATAAAAATTATATTTTCGTTTTTTTTTTTCAAATTTCAGAAAGTAATAGGTTAATTAGAAAATTAGTCATTTTTCATTTAAAAAATAGGTAAAAATAGTTTTAAAAAAATTCAATTTGATCAAGTTGGAATCTCGATCGCCATCAAATGACATGCTTACTATAATAATTCTGATCTTTCCCTATACCCATAAGAATAACGTACGATTGTCTGGTATGCATAGGTCGATCGAGTCATTCCGACGCAATGTAATTTATGAATAATGTATATTAGTATATTACTAAAGTTTACAAGTTCTGCGCATTTTTTTTTTTGAAATAGAAAATAAAATTTATTATTAAAAAAAAAAATATTTTTTTATATGAATTTCAAATTTTATCTACTTGAGTGCGCGCATCAGACTTACATTTTAAGACTGATAATATCAGTCTTTATTTATTTATCTATTTTAAACTTCTTGCATCATCGACCCAAGTACATGACCATCCCTCAGTCAAACATACAAAAGCACAAAGAAAAAAAAATCCCAGACACACAAATTTCGTGCGAGTTCTTTATAAAAAAAGTAAATTCCATCATGAAGATATATGAAAAACTTCCTTTTTCTTGATGAAATCCATATTATTAAAAAAGACTTATAAAAGTATATTTGGATCTTGGATCTAATATTACTCAAGCTAAAAAGAAAAAAGAAAAAAATAGAAGGCCGAATAAAGAAACCAAAAGGCCAGTACCCAACCGATCGATGGAGAAAAAAATGAAAGACCATTACCAGTTAGGCATAAAATGGTCACATCGGCAGTAAATGCGTTAGCAGCACCAGCACCAGCACCAGCACCAGCACCAGCACCAGCACCACCACGGCATTTGCTTGCTTGAGTGCAACCAATGTCCAGATTATTCGACCTTTGACCGTGGCTGCCTCGTTGAAAAATATTCCTTATGTTTTATGAACTCGTCAGCCGTTGATTTTTGCATTTCTTTATAAAGTAAAGACAGTATTGACCTTTAAACCTGTAAATTTCCAACCCAATCACACCATAACGTTGAGGAGTATTTGCTCAGTTTGCAAACTATCAATTATCAGTGCCAAAGGTTAAAAGAAGAATCAAACTTGGAAATCCCATACTTCAAACATCAGGGAGGAGGCATCCGACGACTCACTTATGTTAGCTTGTCTACAAATTTTTCCATGTTGGGGACATTCACAACTAATTAACCAAAACACACTCCACATTTGATCAGAAATCGAAGTCCATGCCTAGGATTAATCCTAAGTTTCTCAAAATGATGACAATAAAGTACCCAACCAGACTGCTGGTCACCAAATACCAACCAAAGCATTTTGAATACACATATGTTCCAACCCATACAATTGACCATGCTGAGAGAAAGCAGAAAAAAAAAATAAAGAGATGAGTGTGATAACTTCAACAGCATGTGACAAGGACCGACATATTTCCCGGTGAACCAGTTATCAGTTCTGCCCCCCCAACAATATAACTTAGGACCTCTTTGGCGCCCATAAGCAGCATAGAACAGCATTGGTGGCATGACAGATGGATTATAACATTTCTTGTGATTTTCTGACACACCTGCTGACCTTCTTCTTGAAATCATCTCTCCTATCTCTCCATTCCTTCTGCAAATACAAGATGCAAACATGGATCTTAGAGCACAGGTTGACAAATTAACTTAACAGTACTGAAACATTTATGACAACACTTATAATAAATCCTTTTGACTGTCTGTATCTCTTTCAAAATTATGGTCTGCCAATAATGGGTCCAGGGGATGCAGTCAAAAGAGCAGCAACACATTACAAACAACCAAGAGAGAGAGAGAGAGAGAGAGAGAGAGAGAGAGAGAGAGAGAGAGAGAGAGAGAGAGACCCAATTGCATTCTTAATTCAATAAATGATATTCATCATGCATCGGGTAAGATCTACAGAAGAGAATCATGTCCCCTCAACTAGATTATCCCCACTTGCCATGAAGCTCCAATAAATCCCTTCTTTGACTCAGGCATGACAAGATTTAGCATGTTCTTTCTTTTTTAACCATTCCGCAAACTAAAGCAATCAATCACAAGGTTATCAGCATTATGGATCTAAAATAATAGAAGAGATTTATCTAGCTAAAAAGTATAACTACATATGATGCAACCATGCCGATAATCTGTCAAAATAATTTACTGTTACAAATACATTGATTTCAACATTGGGATATTCATAAGCTACACATTATTTTTTCATTCATCAACATAAAGAAAAAAATCAATAGCCAATGATCACTCACTGCTGCTTCAACGTTTGCAGGGGATTCATCATTAGGACTGGAAAGCATTGATATTATACTCAAAACTATACTCTCAACCTGAAACAACCAAAAAAAAAAAGGGATATCTGTAAATGCAAGAATATAGGAAATACCAATCACTCGCAGTGAACCATAGATTTCAAGGGACTTACTACTTGGTATAGAGAGCCTTGGCTGTCTATTGAATCCAGGGTAAACCTTAAGTGGCTTAACCTCTTGAGTTAATTCTTTTTTTTTTTTTTTATAAGTAACAATGCAGTGTAATAAGAAGTTTTTTGAGTTAATAAAAAGAGAAATGTTACACATAAGCCTTTTAATATCCCCAGGCATTAAATGATTTTTTTATACGTAAAAGAAATTTTATTAATAGGCATATTTATAATTTTTTACTAACATGTCAGTCATTTATCGCCACATTAAGGTATAATGTTAAAAGACTTACAAATATCATTTTCCTTATACAAAATAGAGCTTATAACATAAAAAAAACAATCGTGCCAAATTTCTTAGTCAAGCTATCAGATTGCTTTCCAGATGTTGGGCACTCCAATTTTATTTGACCACCACCTCTTATCTGAACATATTACCACTTCACATTACCGAAACACCATCAAAATTAGAAGCAATAAAAACCATGGGGGAGGACCCCAGACCCCTTAATCAATCAATCATTCGATAAGATAAGACTTGGCAATTCTGCAAAGAAAAATAACAGATTTTTTTTTTGTTGGGGAGAGAGAGGGGGGGGGGGTGGAGAGTGGGGGGAAGGAAACTAAATGACATGAAACCATGTAGAGCAACCAAATAAATCTGGCAAATCTTAGCTTTCTACCAACTGTTTCATATAAAACTCCATGAAAAGACAGTCCACAACTTTGTCAGGGAACATATATAAAAGCAGAAATACATATTCCACAAACATCTATTTTTGTTGAACTACAATTATATTCCACAAGGACCATTAAGTTTTTTCTCAGGGAAACAAACACAGGTAAGCCTAACTTGGCACTATAGGGCATTCACGGTAAGTGGAGCAATGGTAGTCCTGGAGTACGGACATGTATTCCCATCCTATCACAGGATGCCGTGTCAATTAAAAATAATGTTTGCATAATGGCAGGTTGTGATAGGAGAAGAGTACTATGTCATCCATACTCTGGGAGTATCTAATAACTTTCCAGGTAAGATTGAAAGCCTCAAACCTATGAAGTTGGGCAACAAGCCTTTTTCGACGTGTTCAGGCAACAAAACTATCACGAAAGTTCAACTCTAGACCTGCACTTCACGATCAGGGAAAAGCATTGACCCTAGCGGTTGGTTTCTACCGGATGTTAAGTGCAGTTGGAGTTTGAATATATTGGGCATACTTTGGTTGTCAATTTGCTGTTACAACATGTAGAGCTTTTCATGCAGACGAGGTTGACTTCTGCATAGAAGTATATCCTGCATGTTCTGGTTGAGACATTTTGGGTTTTGCTAGTGTGCCACTTTTGGCTTAATTGAAATTATTCAGAAGATATAGAATTGGATATATGGGTCTTATTACATTTGGGCCCTATGTATTTTGGCCTTCAAGTGTCTTTAACGCATTTGGGCCGAACTGATTGACATGGAATTATTTGATATGATTTGTCTTAATTCGAAGGGGCACTGGCCTATTTCTATAACTTAGAGATTTGCTAACTTGATTAAGTTTTGATTGATTTTGCTTGACTTTGTTGTATGGCAAGTTTGTTGAACTCACCTGTTTATGTTCTTGTTTTCAAATGGTTCTAAGGAGATGTCAAGTACTAGGAATAGATTGCACAACGGTGAGGTCAGAAGACAGTAGTGTAATAAGTGCCAGGGGGCACCGATGAGCTTGTGAGGGTCTTAGTGTCTTAGTAATGGATAGTTTACATTTCTTTGGAAGAATTTTATTAAACAGTGATTACATCTTACCGAGGATTATATTTAGTTTCCATTTTATTATTGTTAATTTTTGGTATAATGACAACCCTCCTCCAAGACCGAGGTGTGACATTTTCTTTTATTGGTAAACGAAACTTTATTGACCATAAGAATAGGCAGAGGCTCAGGAATGCATAACATTATATGTCACACTAAGTATAGCTATAGTAATTTATTGAACATTATAAGTTTTTCCTCTTTATACTTTGTGTCTCCAACCAAACAAACCCTGGCCCCCAACGCTCCAACCACCAAAAAAAAAAAAGGAAAAAGGAAAAAGGAAAAAGGAAAAAGGAAAAAGGAGGGACTTTGACTGGTGCATTTAATATTATAAGTTTTCCTCTTTATACTTTGTGTCTCCAACCAAACAACCCCTGCCCCCAACAACCAAAAACAGAAAAGAAAAAAGGAAAAATAAGGGACTTTGACTAGTGCATTCCCATCTTCATTGAAGAATATACTTAACCCCTTCTTAGAGTTCTTTCATATTTAAACCACTGTCCAAAATTGTCTTATTTTATTAATTTAAAATTCATTAAAAGGCACAGCTCAACATTAACTTCAGAATATAGATTTAGCAGAATCTTCCCTGACCCAACATTTACTTCAGAGTATACAAATTTTTCTGACACTGAAGTTGGAAAGTCAAGACTTCTAATTTCAGATTCACCTACATATGATGGAAACATGAGAAAAAAAAAAAAAAATTGAAATTTTCATGACATACCGTATGGACCGGCGTCCACCGCTCACTTGCAAGCTCATATCCATTTGGGTCCTCACCAGGAGGATGAAGAATTGATATGCATACGCGACCATCGGGATAAACTGCAATTGATGCAGCAACCAAAATCTGTTTTACAAAGCATGCCACTAAAAATAGAAAGAAAATATCAAACAGATTATAGTTAGAAAAATAACTAACCATTTGGATGCCATATCTCTGATGTGAACTTCACTGTCGGAGGGCTGTTTGGGTAGTTGGATGGGAAGGTCATAATGGCATTGAAAAATCCCCCCTCACTGCAATTGTATAATGACCAAAACATCATAATAAGAAAGCAATTCATTGTTTTAAACCCCAGGCTGAATCTGAAGAAGATGACTGCTGCCCATCGATTTGTTCTATTTGATACCAAACATTAAGCATATATCTCAAAAGCAGCATCCAGGGAACCAAACCCTTGGCCAATCATGGTCTGTATGTCTTATTGCCAAAAATAGCCAACTAAACAAACGACCAAACGATAACATTTGATACATCCCTCGAGTTAGAAGCTCTGTCATTTAAGTCATACTATCAAATGGTAATAATGACGATATAATAAAAATAATAAAAGAACCAATGCGTAACAAAAGGTTAATCTCAAAAGATGCAACTTTCCACAACTACAGGGCCAAACCGATCGACAAAGAATTGTCAGAAACAAAAATAGAGAGGCTGAGAACTGTTTCAATTCTACTCCCTGGAGTTAAAATTTGTAGAGATATATCAATTCAAGCATTAGCCTATCGCCCTTAGACAATACATCAAACAGAAAAAAAATCCTTGGCATCCAAAGATCCAACTAATGCAATCATTTAAATACCAAATCCCAATAATTGCATAAATACATAAGCTTTCATCAAAGAAACAATCGCAGCCCTTGATCCAATCATATCACCAAAAATTCAGTACTCATCCATAATAACTCAAACCTTAAAACCCAATCGGTGATCCCCAAAAATGGAAACAAGAAAATTTATTGGTTAAAAAACGAATTTAAAGAACGTACTAAAGAGTATCTGGAGGTCCAATAATCGTTACACTCCATTCAAAGATATTGGTCTCATCAACCAGGCCGGCCGAAAACCCATCTACCGGATTCTTGCAAAGATCTGCACCGCACAAAAAGATAAATCAAACACCCCGCTCGTAATTAATCCCCAAATAAATACAACGAAATGAAATTTCTATACCTTTGAGCTGCTTTTGAAGGAGGAGGCTAGCTTGGGACGACGCCATGAGGGAGCCGGCGCCAGAGATGAATAGAAGGTTCGGATTACGAGACTCTGCCGAAATGACCTATGCGTGCGGGGTTGAGGGCTTTAAGCCTTTATGTATGTGAGGGTAGTCTATTCAGATTTCTACAGTCAGTTTCGTTACAGTCGGTTTGTTGGCCTATAGCCCTTTGCCACGTATACACAGCACTACTTTCTAACGCTTTACTGTGCATTTTCCGTTTCAGGCTGGGGTCCACGTCCGACTAAGGGAAAGCTCCTGCCGTCGGTTATGTCTTCTCGCACATTCCAAGTGGCACTCAGTGGCAATCTATCATCTCTTCACGCGTTACTGTTTGAATTTGTGAATGAGAAATGATTTTTAGAAATTTTAGAGATAAATATTTAATTACATATTAATTGTATAAAAATAATTTTATAAATTGATATAATTTTTTATATTATAAAATAATTTTTATTATAAAAAAATTTAATAGATGAAATAAAATTATATTATTTATTAAATTAATTTTATATATAATTATAACAATTCTCTTTGTGTATATGCTATGAAAAAATCTCGTCGCCCTATCAGCCTTTTATTAATATCAGAATTTAGGATATAAAATTCTAGTAAAGTTAAAAATAGTAGCTAGGAAGTAGTCAATTCTTGTTGATTCAATTATTATCAAATACTCAAGTACTTTGTTTATTTTAATAGTATTTTTATTAGATTATTTAAAATTATTTTTAAAAAAATATAAATTGACACATTTCTAAAAAGAAAAAATTTTGATTTTTATTAGATAAAATTTTAACTTTACTATTCACAGAAAGTACTTTTATTTTATTTCCTCACTTTTGATTAAATATGACTAATTTTTTATTTTATAAATATATAAATTTATATTTTTAAAAGATAATTTTAGACAATTCAATTAGAATACTCTAAAATCAAACTACTCTCGAGTTCCTTAACAACGATAAACAAAGGATATGATTTTTTGTCATACAGTACAGTAATGTTAGTGATAAATCTTAAATGTATAAATTTTAACTTAAAAAAACAAGGATATGATTTCTTATGCTATTCAAACTTTTTTTTTAATGGTGAGATATATATAAAAAAACACGCGTGAGATTTATACATTTAGAATTTGGATATATCATTATTTTTAAATAATATATATCCATACATTAATGATCATATTAAGGGTTCGGGCAATATTGCTTATGGTATTAGGAATATGATTACCTTTAAAATAAAAAATATTTTGTTAAAAATAAAATAATATTATTATTTATATTTAAAAAATTAAAAAATTATTATATTTTATGTAAAAATTTAAAAAAATTATAATAATTATATAAGATGAGATAAAATAATTAATTTTATATAATTAAACAAATCTACAATTAGATATTTCTACTAGTCTCTCGTTAGAAAACCAATAGAATGCCACAGGTTAGTATTTGATTGGCTCACATGTGGCATCCGAATTCCATTTCACCCCATGAAAGATTCACATATGCCAATCTCTCATTAGCTTTTAAAAATTCAATTACCAATTTTGTAGAAGTTGAAAACCTAGATCTCGCTGTACACAAACATACAAATAAGATCATTAGATATTTACAATGGATATTATAAAATTAATAAACATAGAGATATCCCGATTTAAACTAATACTGTAATACATATAATTTTAGTAGAGTTTTATTTGAATTGTATCATTTAATAACTAATCATAATTCTTATTTTCTATATTAATCAAGGACTCATCCATAAACAATTCAAGTCAAACTTGAGTTTGATTGAGCTAATCTTAAACAGCTCGTCGAGCAATGTAATTTCTTTATAATCCGGTGTTAGAAGTACCAAATCATCTTATATCAAATTATAAACGAAAGATTTTATACATACATTATATTTTTAGCAAGTACACTATAAAAAAAATTACTTATTTGTAATCAGTTAATTCTAACGAAATGACTATATTTTATAATTAAAATGAGTTGCAAATAATCTTTTCGTCGTAAATAATTAGTCACAAAAATCAATTTTTCTTGTAGTGTACTGTTGTTATCTTCACAATTATTATAATTTGGTATCATGAATTTATGATCACGATTTTCTTTAATCATTCCCAGCTTTTAATTGAAGTTATTCTTGAGTACTTCCAACGTTAAGCCTAGGTATAAATACCATCTTCCCATTTATACTCAAAGTAAAGATTTTCCAGTTGAGTGCTTTGACTGACAACTTATAATTAGTAATGACATAAATAAATATTTGCAATTATATTTGATTGCCTCCAAAATACGTTTTGTGATTGCCATATTATTCGCATTGGAATTGATCATTATAACAAATAAATTTATTAATTGCATTGCTGGAAATTTAAAAAAAAAAAAAAAAAAGGTACACCAAATTCATATTCATGAGTACCATGCAAGCACTAGTTCCAAAACTTGAGAAGGAGGGTAGAATTAGATATATGCAATCATTTTGTTTGTAAACTAGATTTATGTTTTACATTGTTTACGTGATAGAATTTGATCTGTATAATTTAAGTTTTTTTATAAATTAAATTTTGTAAGTTTAATAACATGGAAGATGTTTCGTTCACACAAATTTACAGATATGATTTTTCAATAGTAGCCTACAGATGGTTAAGGATAAGAATATGAACATGGTTAAAACTTGCGGGCTACCAAAATCTGTTGGGCAAAGACAATTAGCAAAGAAAAAAATTGAACATATCCGATCTCACCAATTTCACCTAATAGTCTGGTATATAGATTATGAAAATTCTATCTACCATTCTCTTAATTATCTTCTCTTTAACATTCACTTACTTAGTATTCAATCATTGAATAAAAAATAATGAATGAAAGGAATCAAATAATAAAGGAACCAAATTTAAAACTAGGGGTATTCATTCGGATTTCGAATTTGGGAATCCGAAATCTGGATTCAAAATTTTCTTAAACATTTAAAAAAAAAATTCAAAAATGTTAAGAAACAAATAAAATTTTAAACCAAACCGGGTTGTCAGATGAACATGCCTATTTAAAACCCTACGATTTGTCTGCTTTTAGACAGTTGTTCTGTTTTTTCTCTAGAAAAATGATTCTCTTTGAAAGCCTTGATCAGAGTAGAGGATGGAGCCTCTCAATTCCCTTTTCCTTTTCGCTATCGATATGTGAATATACTAGCATGGTAATATTTTTTTCTCTCCCCTCCACCGGTTTAGTTTTTCTCAAATATACTACACTTCGACCATCATTAGTAGACATGTGCCCTACCACACCACCCTATGACCGTCGATCTATTGGGACAATGCGGAACAGTGCCAAAACTCTCGGATGCGTGGCCATCACATGCAGCTTGTTTTTGCTCATGAGCTTCACGCACCGTTGCACTCTGACAACTCCGTCGACTACACGTATTGTACTAGTAGGCTCCCTACATCACAATTTTTCAAATAAGCCCCACCTCATCTCTAAACTATCGGCTCGTGGTCTACACTAGCCACTATAGATGTGTTGGAATATTATTTCGTTACAGACTTGTCTTTCCAATGCCAGGCTCTCTACTATGTTATTGCATTTTCTAGCTAATAATCTTGAAAAATGGACTACAAAACTCTCTAAAAAAATCTCAAAATAACAAACTGCAGTACAACCGTAACTTACATTACCTCTAGCAGTGGCTTACTTAAAAACCATCTCTTAAGATGACACCCTCTTTGTAAAACACGAGTAGGGACTAATAAATTGATTTCAGAATTTGTTTTTTTTTTTAACTATTCGTGCACAATAATTATTGCAATGGAGTACTTGTTGAAGAACTTACCTGTTAACACGTATCATTTTTTTCGTTTCAAATGAAATTTATATATAGAAAAAAAATAATGAATAAAAAATAGTTTTACAAGCATTTAATTATGTCAAACTGGTGAAAGAATAATGATTTATAAAAATTAGAAGTGTTCTTAAAACACCACTCCCCATTTGACGGAGAAAAAAACAATCATAGATTCCTTATTAACCTTTGCTATTTGACTATTTTTTTAAGAGTTTTGTCTATAGGCATCCCTTATTCTATAGACATCCCTATTTTATGGAGACTCTAGTTGCATTTGATGTGAAAAATGATTTGTATAAATTCTAAATAGATAAGTTTTACAAAAGTTTTTTTTTTTTTGTAAAAAAGTAGACCCCACCTCAAAGAGTAAAAAAATCTACTAATTTTTAGTGGGATTTATTTTTATAAAAGACTTATATAAGATTTGTCTATTTAGAATTTATCCTCAATTGTGTATAATTGCTTGTCTACTTTTCACATACCATGTCTCAACCAAATAAGCAAGCCTATGATTCCTAGGTGTGAGATGTTAGCAGGAGGGGCACTCACGTGGGTTGCCCCCCTCCCTATGTTGCCTGTTGGCTTACAAAGGCCATTCATGTGAGGATGGACTATAAATAATCCTCATCATCTTGGTTATTTAGTAATCATCTAAAAAAAAAAATCTCTCTCTCTCTTTATTCTCTCTTGAGCTAGTATTTAGACTGTGGATTTGTTTAATGTCACTCTAATTTTATACTATGTGGTGCACTAACCACTAAGAGGAAACGCTGGTAATTTGTCAATCTAGAGAAATTTGTGGAGTAAATTGATAAGCTAAACTTGAGATATTTTTCCGCTGTGCTTTCTAATATTGGTACCAAAGCACATATAATTGCTTCCCATTTTTTTTATATGCTTAAAATATGTCTATATATTTTTTGTATTATTCATTTTTTTAGTACTGAATTTGTACGAATAATATATAAAAAAAAAACCTCCAACGGAGGTGCTGAGCGCACCTAACGGAGGAGTTGTGGGCACCACTAGGGTGCCGCGCACGCCAAGGTGGTTGCGTGCACCACTAAAGCGCTGCCCGCAATGCTCCAGGGTGCTGCGTATACCACAAGGGTGCCGCGGCGGCACCCAGTTGCTTCTTTCGGTGGCTCCAGCGTTGCGGCGACCGTCTGTGGTAGCCACTGCGATTTGTTGTAAAACGGGCACTGTTCACGTGAACAATACCTTAGTCGAAGGTTGAAGAAGAGCATTCAGCTCTTCTAATTTTTGCTTGGGTTGGGCTTGGGCCTTTCGACCTATTAGTTTGTTTTAATGAAACATGGGCTGGGTGTTTCGGCCCAGCACATTTAAAAAAAAAACTGGCAAACTTGGGTTTTGAACCCAGGATCACATGATCACATAGACCACCACCCACCACTAGATTGTGAGTGTCTTCTGGTCTAAGTGGGTTTTTTTAAATATATATTTGTTATACATTGTTTTTTGGTTAATTTTTTTTTAATATATGCTTAGATATATTTCCTGTGATAACATGTGATCTTTTAATTTAATGCTTTTGATTAAATATGATTACATGTATGTGTGTATTAAACATGTGGATCTGTACTTATTTTATCATGTATAAATGTTAGGCTTGTATGATTAGACATTAATCTTAATTTATTCTAGCGACAAAATATAACTTGTTTCACTAAGTAGTCTTAGTTAGTGTTGTTAGTATAAATTGATAGGCTGAAAGAATTACAGTGACTCCAGTAAGAACTGTAAATATACTATACAACGATAACACCATAGTAGCCCTAATAAGAACTATAAATGCACTGATGGAATAAGAAAAATGAATTGTAATGGTCTTATATGAACCATCTTTGTAGAGTGGCTCAACAGGCTACTGTGGTTGTTGTAGCTGTCCTTGTAGATTGGCCTAACATATTATTGTGATTTTATTAGGATCTGTCGTTACGCATGACTAGGACTAAGTGACTACTTTAGATAGTGGGAGTATAATTGAGATTTATGATGATTAAATCTTCCATATTTGTTTTAGATTTGCAAGGAAATTAGGTTAGAAATTTAATAATTGGATATTGCACGTAAGAGATGATTATGAAGTTTAGCGATTTTTTGATCTTGCGACATGTCTAAATTATTTATTTTCTAGCTTGGATGGATGCGACAAATTTCTTAGATGTGTGTGTGATATTCTTTTTTTTTGCGTTTTGAAGTGATATGATATCCAAGAGTATAGTTGTTGATTTAAATAAAGGGGAGAAATTGGATGGGGAGAACTATGACATATGGCATTGTAAGATCCAATATGTCTTAGATGAACAAAATGTCGTAGAGGCCTTATCTCACTCCCTGACTAAACCCAAGGAAGGAGACTCGGAACAATACAAGTTGGATGAGTTAGCCTATGATGAATGGGCTAAGAAAAATCGATGTGTGCGTATAATAATGTTCAGCAGCATGCACAATGATCTAATGTATGAGTTCGAAACTTATGACACTGCACAAAGCATATGAGAGACTTTGAAGCTGAAGTTTGGTGAAATTTCGGCCACTAGGTTGCATGGATTAACTATGAGATTTGACTCTTATAAGATGCGCTCTGATCACACGATGAAGCAGCATCTTAGGGTTATGTCGACCATGATCCGCGAATTTGAGTCGGAAAGAAAACAACCTGACTAATGAACAACAAGTCCAGGTAATGATAAGATTACTACCAAATTCTTGGGAGAATATGAGCTAGAACCTGATGCATAATGAGAATATCAAAAACTTTAATGATGTCTCGTGTCACTTAGAATTGGAGGCTGAGCGCCTAGCTACTATGCCCAATCATACGGCCTATATGGCTGATTTTGGTTCACGCAAGACATCAAGGATTAAGTGCAATAAGTCCAATAATGGGGTAGTTGCTGGACAAGTTAAAAAGGTGTCAAGAACTTTTTAGCGCAGCAAGAGGGACAAGTGCGGAAAGAATAAGTCAAAATTAGAATGTTTCAACTGCGGATGGTTGTTCACTCCTATCTGTGCGGATGGTTGTTCAAGACATCAAGGTCTAGCCATGTGATGGTTGTTTACTCCTATCTTGTGTGGACTGTTGATTCAGGAGCGATCGAATACATAGCGCGAGGTAGAGTCGGATTTGTGGAGTATCGCCGGATTCCAGCTGGGAGTTGTGATATCAAGGTGGGAAATGAAACTAGCATGGAGGTGTTAAGACTTGATACCTACAAGCTGGACTTGCGGGGTGGCTGCACTCTTTTCCTCCACAATGTGCTATACGCTCCCGAAATCTGATGAAACTTACTTTCTATAGTTACTCTTTTAAGACTTAATTTTCGGAATGTATTTGAAAACAATTATATTTCCTTTTATTTGGGCCATGTGTTTTATGACAATGCTTTTCTTCAAAATGGTTTTATGATAATGGATTTGGATTATTCAAAGATGAATAAGTCTATTTCTTTTCTTTATGCATTTGATAATTTGGATTCATATAAATGACATACTACGCTTGGTTATATAGGGCAAGATATAATGACTCGGTTAGCTAGAGAAGACCTGATAGGCAATCTCGTTAAGGTCATCTTGCCCACATGTAAACATTGTCTAATGGGAAAAGTTTAGAGAAAACCGTTTGGAAAAGCCACTAAGGCATCTTTTTCACTACAATTAGTCCATTCAAATATCTGTGGTCTAATGAGTGTGAAGGCAAGACACGGAGGTGTCTACTTTATCACTTTTACAGATGATTTTTCACATTATGGTCATGTCTACTTAATCTCCCATAAGTCTGAAACATTGAAGCGTTTTAGGCAATATTTAAAAATGGTTGAGAATCAGTTAGACAAGGATTTAAAAATTCTGAGAACTGACCGATGATGAGAATATCTTTCTGATCAATTTAAAAGGCTCTGTGATGAATAATGAATCGAAAGACAGTTGACGATACCAAGTACGCCACAACAAAATAGTGTGATGGAAAGGAGAAATCGAATACTGCTTGAGATTTCTAGGTCAATGATGATGTAAACAAACCTACCAATTTCTTTTTGGAGGATGCACTTTTGAATGCTGCCTACATTTTTAACTGAGTACCCTCCAAATAAATAACTTCCACCCCATGTGAACTATGGACTGACGAGAAATCCAACTTGAGTAACTTGCGGCCATAGAGTTCAACAAGTTTTGTTTATGATATTTCTCATAAGTATGAGAAATTAGGCCCTAGAGGGAAGAAATATCTTAATAAGGTACTTATAACACTCTAAAGGGTATGTATTAATATGTGAATAAACTGATGGAAGTGTGGCTGAAATTGAGTCACGAGATGTGGATTTCATTGAAGATGAGTTTCCAAGTAGAGGTGAGGTTGATAGGAGTTTAGAACTACATGAGATTGTAGAACAAGAGGAAAGTAATCCAAAGAATTTAGTTGAGAATGAGGAAAAAAATTTTCAAATTTCTACAAATTATAAAAATGACTTGAATCCAAGTGGGAGCACACCACTTGTCAATCAATTACAACAACCTCAGTCGCGTAGAAGCATACGTGAGAATATTTCCCGTCATCATTTTGAGATTGAATGGGAAGCTTTTATGTTAGCTCCGCATGATGATGATGAGCCTAGGACAATTCATGAGACTGTCTCATCTTTTACTAAAAATGAATAGATGAAAGCACTTAATAATGAAGTTGAGTCTATGAGAACTAACCAAGTCTGGGATCTGGTTGATCTACCGATAGGGCATAAAGTTATTGGGAACAAATGGGTTATTAAGATCAAATGTAAGTCGAATGGATCAATAGATAGTACAAAACTCGTTTAGTGGCGAAAGGATATACCCAACATGAGAATATAAACTATGAGGAAATATTTTCACCAGTGATGAGATTTGTCTCAATTCGCCTGATTCTAATTATAGTAACAAATATGGATTCGGAATTCTACTAGATGGACGTCAAGACAACATTTCTTAATGGAGAACTAGATGAGGAGATCTATATGGATCAACTAATGGGTTTTGTGGTTAAAGGTCAAGAGCGCAAAGTGTGCAAACTCAAACGATCTATATACGGCCTAAAACAATCATCTAAACAATGGTACCTTAGATTCTATCGAGCCATTCTTTCGAATGGGTTTACGATGATCACAGAGGATCATTGTGTCTATGTCAAAAGGTCTAAGAAGATTCTCATTATGTTGTCATTATATGTTGACGACATACTACTAACTGGAAATGATAAAGGGGTTGATAGTTGCCACAAAAGAGTGGTTATCTTTCAATTTTAAGATAAAAAAATATGGGTGAAGCAAAATATATTTTGGGAGTTAAGATTTATAGAGATCGCTCTAAAAGACTTTTGAGTTTGTCCCAACAGATTTACATAAATAAAGTTCTTGAGTACTTCCTACTGAGTGGATATAAACCCATTGATACCCCTATTGCAAGAAGCGAGAACTTGTCTAAATATTTGTGTCCTAAGACTCAAAGAGAAAAGAAAAAAATGGCACGTGTTCCTTATGCTAATGTTGTAGGTAGTCTAATGTACATAATGATGTGTACTCGGCCTAACATATGCTATGCAGTTGGCGTAGTGAGTAGATTTCGATCTAACTCCGGATTGGCTCACTGGAAAGCAGTCAAAAAGATTATGCGATATCTCAAGGGAATTGCAAACTATATGCTATGCTATCAGGGTTCAGATTTGCAACCAAGAGGTTACAATGATGCCGATTGGGGTAGTGACCTAGATGAGTACAAATTAACTACTGGGTATATCTTTCTGCTCAACAATGATGTCATTACTTGGAGTAGCAAGAAATAACCCTACATAGCTTTATCCACCATGGAGGCAGAACACATAACTTGTTCTGTAGCACTTCAAGAAGCTCTTTGGTTACGGTGGTTCCTCAAGCATTTAGACATTAGCATGTATTTTTCAGATCCGATGACGATATTCTGCGATAGCATGGCAGCTCTCGTATATGCTAAGGACTCGAAGTATCATGGAAGAGCTAAACATATATATATATATATATATATAAGATATCACTACATCAGAGATATGGTAACGCAAAAGGAAGTGATTCTGAAACATCTTTCTACGAGTCGCATGATTGCTGATCCCTTAACAAAACTCATTGCAAGAGATGTATTTGAGGCGCATGTTAGAAATCTAGGACTACGTAAATTGTAAATGTAATTTGTATTTCAAATGACATTGAGATGTAGAATTTTCCTTTGGGATATTAATATAATATGATTCAGTTCTTGTCTTTATCGTATTGTCTTTTACTAATACATACACACAAAGATATGTCAACAGGCTTAGATTGGCTCACTCACACGAGCAATCGCCTCTAACGCTTAAGTAGCGAGTAAAGATGAGACATTATGTCCCTAAGTACTTGTCCAAAGGGATAAGTTAGTTGATACAAATATTTATCACTTAGTAGGAGCTAAGATGAGGTCTTTTTTAGAAGACTATGAATGGATTACCTACCATACATGTAGTCCGAGGTTAGCCAAATGCAAGATTTTCTTTGATGCCTTGAAGGCGTGCAAATAGAGAAACTTGGGTTAGACACTTTAGGAACGGCTAAACTAAGATCTGTACGATGTTGATATAGACATATGCTCTTTGAGAAAGAGAAATCTACCGTAGCATGCGTTTCGTACTACATGTGTTTATTCGACCATATAAGTAAGTAAATGGTTCCCATTTTTTTCCTTGTGTGAGTCTCTTTTTTTTTAGGTGTCATTTACTTTTGATTATATCACGAGATTGAGGTTATAATATCTGCTACTTTGGCTTGATGTCTATGGCCATGATTGATATGGTCTAAAGAGGTATTGCTGGGGAAGCAATTTGACCAAAGTTGAATGATATGAGTGCAAAAGGAAGACTCTTCGATATCGTATCTTCGATAGTGTTTGTTGACGTCAAACTATGACGTTACATATTGGTAGCGGCTAAAGTTGTGAAAACATTGAAATGATTTGGAAGTAGTCAAGCATTGTTCTGAGTTTATTAACTCAAGAGGGTTAAAAAATACTTGACTTGATGCGATCGAATAAGTCTAGGATATGACCATACATTTCAGGAATGTTATTATGCTAGTCTTCTTTGAGAGAGACTTGGTGTATGTACTCCCACATTTCTACAGATGTGTTTGGTGGTCGCACAACTTATTTACTTATATGAATAAGATTGAGAACATTAAAGAGATGTAGATCTGGAGTCATGCCCACCGTGTACAAATGAGAGATGTTAGCAGGAGGGGTGCCCACGTGGGCTGCCACCTTCCTATGTTGCCTGTAACATATGGCATTAAGCCATACATTACTTAGCTTGTAACCCATACGTTACAAGCTGTTGCAGCTTGTAACATAAGTAATTTTATTGCATGTTAATGGCTGGCCTTTAAGGCCACATGTGTAAGGGTGGACTATAAATAGTCCCCCTCATCTTGGTTATTTGGTAATCATCTGAAGAAAAAAAACTCTCTCTCTTTGTTCTCTATTGAGATGGTATTTAGGCTGTGGATTTATTTAGTGTCACTCTAGTTTTATATTACGTAGTACACTAACCACTAAGAGGAAATATTGATGATTTATTAGTTTGGAGAAATTTGTGGAGCAATTTGATAAGTTAAGCTTGAAGTATTTTTTTGCTGTACTTTTTAATATGAGACTTTACTTATCTTTCCAAATTAATATTTCTCTTGCTTTGTTCGGCCTCAAGTCTAAAATGGATAATAGCTATTCTTTATAAAAGCATGTATATATATGTATATATGCGTGTATATATATTATATAAATAAAGTTGAAGGCGAAAGAATATTGATAAGGAAAATATATATAGAAATTAAAGAGAGTTATTCTCTTTGGTTCCCTTTTAATTATGTATGAATTTGGGTATATTGGAGTTTGAGTGATTTGTTATCAAATATTTTTTATTTTATGTTATGATTAAAGAATTCTTTTTTATTGTTTCGCCAGTAAATGTAAACTTGTTTTTTTTAAGTCAAACAATTTAAATCTTACCTGGTTGAAATTTGGTCTTATCTTTTTACTTTTTAGTAATCTTAAATTCTATTTTTCACGAGCATCTCATTTGTTTTCAGAAATAAAATGAGATAAGATAATAAAATATAATAAAAATTAAAAATTAAATAAAATATTATTTGAGTATATTTTCTAATATTATTTTTATTTTAAAATTTTAAATATTTATTTTATTTTATATAAAAAATTAAAAAATTATAATAAATAAATAAGATGAGATGATACAAGAATATTTGAGAAAAGAAACAAGGCCTAGGCCATGGCCCCTCAAAAACATTTATAATTCCCATATCTTCTTTAAAAATTTTTAAGATTTCAATATATCTAGAAATGTCTTTCTCTAATTCCTAAATTTTGTATAATTTCTATATATTATTTATTTTTAAGGATATTGTGGCCTCACCAAAATTAAATTAAAACCACGTTTTAAAAAAATAAATAAATTTATTAATATGGATCTCAAAATCTTTTGCTATACAATAGTAGACTTCTTATTATGGAATCCAAAATGAAAATATAAAGAAAGTCATT